>CM055122.1:1025389260-1026589260 GCA_029206835.1 Rana muscosa
TCAGATGATTCAATTGGAAACCAATCAGCTACCAGTGTATCTAGCTGTTCGCTCAAGAGGAAGTCTGATGCTTTGGAATCGCCAGCTAAGAAAGTAGTATGCAACCTTGCTTTTTTCCGAAACTATTTAGCATGTAAACCATTGCAGAAAAGTTTTAAACTTTTGGTGTAAAAAAGAAATGGCAATATGTGAATAGAAATTGCTTTAGTAAGTAGGCTAAAGTGAAAGATTAACACTGCCTATAAGGAACTTAAAGACAAGCCTTTTTCATGATGTCTAGAAATCAATACAATGCCCGGATATCCTTTCCTGTGATTATAAAACCTTTTTGAACTTTTGGGGAAATCTGGAGATAATCCTTAAAGCTAAACTTCTGGCACAATACTTTCAATTCTTCAGTAGTATTTGATTGGAAAGATACTTTAATGCCACCTCAATTTTTAGTGTAAATTTATATTGTGCACTTAGTGTAATGTTTTGTAATGTGTGTGTTTTGAACCATTGTAAAAATAAAAAATGTTTTCCTATAACTTTCTGCTTTGCCAGCATGTGATTTCTTTTTGTCTTTGACATTCTATATAAAAAAAAAATTAATTCTAGTGTACCAAATGAAGCTTGTTTCCTTTTTGGCAGCCACCCTCAGGTCATCCATCAGATGATTCAATTGGAAACCAATCGGCTACCAGTGTATCTAGCTCTTCGCTCAAGAGGAAGGCTGATGCTTTGGAATCGCCAGCTAAGAAAGTGGTATGCAGCCTTGTTTCCCCCCCCCCCAAACTATTTAGCATTTAAACCATTGCAGAAATGTTTTCAACTTTGGTGTGTAAAAAATTAATAAAAAAAAAAACAGTATGTGAATGAATGAAATTGTCCTGGTAAGCTTTAGCATGTAGGCTAATGTGAAAGGTATTAACATTGCCTACAGTGCATCCAGAAAGTATTCACAGCGCTTCACTTTTTCCCTATTTTTGTTACGTTATAGCCTTATTCCAAAACGGATTACCGTATAAGCCGAGTTTTTCAGCACATTTTTTTTGTGCCGTAGATCCCTCTGGACCCCAAACCAAACTTGGCACACATGTAGCCCCACTCTTCCTCTACAAGTTTGCAAAGTTTGTTATCCAGTGGACCTACGGCCGGGGAGCACCGACTTTTTTTTATTTTATTTTTATTTTTTTCCAAAGCCGGGCACATCTTCCATAGACTCCCATGTTAAATGTCAGTCTAGGCATGGGCACAGTGAGGCATGCACATGGACACCTTTTTAGGCTTATACCCGAGTCAATAAGTTTTCCCAGTTTTTTTGTTGTAAAATTAGGTGCCTCGGCTTATATTCGGGTCGGCTTATACTTGAGTATATACAGTAAATATATTGCTTTCCTCAAAATTCGACAAACAATACCCCCATAATGACAACATGAAGTTTGTTTTTGAAATCTTTGCAAATTTTTTTTTTTTAAATAAATCCCATGTACATAAGAAATCACAGCCTTCGCTCAATACTTTGAAGCCAAAGGCAGATGAATTCCAGAAAGTAAATGCATCTGCCCTTACTCAAGATTGCCCTGCTCCCAATACCAAAACCGATACTTTGCGGCAATACAAAATGAATGGCTGCGAATCGCATGCAATTTGAACAGGAATCCTGCCTGAATCGCATGCGGTCTCCCCCACTGTGTGTATGTATGTGTATAATAATAATAATGTAATAATGTCAGGTCCATAAATATTGGGATATCGACACAATTCTAATCTTTTTGGCTCTATACACCGCCACAATGGATTTGAAATGAAACAAACAAGATGTGCTTTTAACTGCAGACTTTCAGCTTTTAATTTGAGGGTATTTACATCCAAATCAGGTGAACGGTGTAGGAATTACAACAGTTTGTGTCTGCCACTTTTTAAGGGACCAAAAGTAATGGGACAATTGGTTGCTCAGCTGTTCCATGGCCAGGTGTGTTATTCCTTCATTAACCCATTTACAAGGAGCAGATAAAAGGTCCAGAGTTCATTTCAAGTGTGCTATTTGCATTTGGAATCCGTTGCTGTCAACTCTCAATATGAGATCCAAAGAGCTGTCACTATCAGTGAAGCAAGCCATCATTAGGCTGAAAAAAAAAACCCATCAGAGAGATGGCAAAAACATTAGGTGTGGCCAAATCAACTGTTTGGAACATCCTTAAAAAAGAACACATCGGTGAGCTCAGCAACACTGGGAGACCACGGAAAACTGTGGTGGATGACCGAAGAAAACACCCTTCACAACAGTTGGCCAGATCAAGAACACTGTCCAGGAGGTAGGTGTATGTGTGTCAAAGTCAACAATCAAGAGAAGACTTCACCAGAGTGAATACAGAGGGTTCACCACAAGATGTAAACCATTGGTTGGCCTCAAAAACAGGAAGGCCAGATTAGAGTTTGCCAAACATCTAAAAAAAAAAAACCTTCACAGTTCTGGAACAACATCCTATGGACAGATGAGACCAAGATCAACTTGTACCAGAGTGATGGGAAGAGAAGAGTATGGAGAAGGAAAGGAACTGCTCATGATCCAAAGCATACCACCTCATCAGTGAAGCATGGTGGTAGTGTCATGGCGTGGGCATGTATGGCTGCCAATGGAACTGGT
This sequence comes from Rana muscosa, assembly GCA_029206835.1. Taxonomy (NCBI): domain Eukaryota; kingdom Metazoa; phylum Chordata; class Amphibia; order Anura; family Ranidae; genus Rana; species Rana muscosa. Next base: position 1,025,391,893 of record CM055122.1, read on the forward strand.
TCTCTTGTATTTATTGATGATGTGACTGCTGACAAAAGCAGCTGGATGTACAAAGGGTTTTTATTGAAAACACAAATCAACAAAATAGTACAAAGGCAGTGGTGGACACATCATGGGCTTACAAGTGAAAAAAAATTGTAGGTATCAAAAGGATTAATCCGGGATCCAGAAATTTTAGTCAGTCCTTAGGGTGGGTAAAGAGGACTAGAAAAAGGATGACCATATTTCATATGATGCAATAGTGACGTCATGGTGATCTAGACGACATACCGGTTATCTCACCGGATTACATATAAAATTTAAGGCGAGTTGAGGATATAACATGCAACAGTATAAATTTCATATGATGCGATAGTGACGTCATGGTGATCTAGACGACATACCGGTTATCTCACCGGATTACATATAAAATTTAAGGCGAGATGAGGATATAACATGCAACAGTATAAATAAAAAAAAAACGAAAAAAGCTCATGTAATGGGAGAAGAACATTCGTAAAACAAACAGTGGCACATCATGTGTCCAAGCCTGTGGGCCAAAGCAGTATAGAGAGAAAAGAAAGAAAGAGAAACAATTAGGAGAAAGAGGGCAGTAAAAAAAGAGGGAAAGATATAGGAGAGGGGGGTCCAAGGGGTGGGGGAACAGAGGCTCATTAAAGGGAAAGTAACGCTGGGTTAAATCGCGAATGGTGGTTGTGAGTCACCCAGGGCTGCCATACCTGGAGGAATTTATCATGAGTGTCCGACAGGACGGCAGAAAGTTTCTCATTCACCGTGATATCATTCACACAGTTTTTAACCGCCACAATGCTGAGGACCAGGGTCTTCCAGGCCCTTGCAATGGTCAATTTAGTTGCAGTAAAAATATGCGCTGCCAGCTGGTATTCAGGGCGGAGAAGTTCTGTGATTGGTTTCCACAAGAGGGCCTCAAAAGGGTCCCTCTTTAAATTTGTGTTATGAAGAGGTTGCGGAGCAACGTATTAACTCTAACCCACAATCTGCAAACCCTGGGGCAGGTCCACCAGATGTGCTCCATTGTACCCTCCTGAGAGCACCCACGGAAACATAAAGGGGAATAAGATGGAATAAAACTCGCCAGTCTAGCCGGGGTGTAATACCACCTATAGAACACTTTGTAAGCGTTTTCCAAAAAGAACATTCTTGCAACATTTGGACAGTGCTATGGTCATGATTTTCCAGTCTTCCGGATCAAGTTGTTTCCCAAGTTCAGCCTCCCACCGGTGGTGATAAGGTCTCAGTGGTGGTTTCTTAGAACCAATGATGGCTGCATAAATCAGAGATATGAGACCCGAGGATTGGGGGCGCGATCTACAGAGACTTTCAAAGGGGGTCATAGTATAGGGGGTGGATTGAGATCTTATAAGTTGTTGGAGAAAATGCCGGAGTTGCAAATAACTATAGTGTTCCTTAAGGGGAATGTCGTGAGAGGAACGTAGGATTTCGAATGGGATAATTCTGGTTGGGGTGAACATGGAATGGACGTCTTCAAAGCCATGCTCAGACCACCATGTGAACTGTAATGGATTGTCACACCCTGGTGGGAATAATGGGCAATGAAGAAGGCGGAGTGGGGGAATCAGGTCCGCAGAATATTTGACCGTATCCCACAACCAAAGGGAATGGGCCAGACCAAGGGCATGTGGTAGGTGGGCGATGTGCCCCAGGGAGCCAGGGGACAGTTGCTAGTGGTGTTGGGTGAGAATCCACCAAATCCAAGGTGGCTCACAGTGGCATTTGCTGCTTCTCATGAAGATGAGATAGTGGGGCTATCACCGCAGCCGTATAATAGGCTTGTAAGTTAGGGACCAAAAGGCCACCATTAATCCTGCGGGCATACAGAATCTGTCTCTTAATCCTGGGTCTCGTGGAGCCCCAGACAAACTGCATAATCTTACGTTGATGTATTTGGAGGATGTGGGAGGGCACCTGGATTGGCAAAACACGGAAATAATAGAGCAATTTTGTAAGATAAGTCATGCGCACAGTCGCCACTCTTCCAAGCCAGGAAAGCGGAAGAGTGGACCAAGCGTTGAGCATAGCCGTCCGTTTCCCAAAAAGGGAAGGGAAGTTGGCTTGGTATAAATCCAAGTACTTTGGAGTAAGCTTAATTCCCAGGTAAGGCAACAACGTTAACCATTGGAAGGAGAATGCGGACTGCCGGGACTCCAATTCTGAGGGCAGGAGATTAATAGACATTGCTTTAGATTTAGCCGGGTTAACTGATAAGCCAGAGAACGAGGCAAAAGTATCTGAGAGACAGCAGATTGGGGAGGGAAATTCTGGTAACGGTCAACAGAATGTCATCCGCAAATAATGACAATTTGTGCGAGGTGCCTGCCACCTCCACTCCCGAGATGTCTGGATGGGATCGGATTGCTTCTGCCAAGGGTTCCAGAGCCAGGATAAACAGGAGCGGGGAGAGCGGGCAGCCCTGATGGGTTCCCCTCCTAATGGGGAAGGTGGTCAACTCAAAACCAATAGTATCTAACTTTGGCCTGGGTGGAGTCGTAAATAGCCGAGACCCAGCTCAAGAAGAAGGTGCCAAAACCATGTCTTAAATAGGGCCAAGACAGTGTCAAAGGCTTTATTGACGTCTAGGGATAAAAACATTGTTTCCAGGGATCTGTTGTGTACTATATGTTGACGTTGAATTGGCCTTCTAATGGCATCCCCTGCCTGCCTGCGAGGGACAAAACTCACCTGATCTTTTTTTATCAGGCGAGGGAGAAAGGAATTCAGGCGATTTGCCCAAATCTTTGTCAATTTTCATGTCGCTATTAGGGAGATTGGCCGGAAATTGGCCCAAGAAGAATGGTCCTTATCCGGTTTGGGGATCATCACAATGTTGGCGGTCAGCAGGTTTGGCATGAATGATTGACCACCCTTAACCAAATTATAAATAGCCGCCAGATGCGGACCCAGAATATCCGCTAATTTCCAATTTAATATAGGGCCGTGAAGCCACCCGGGCCTGGTCTCTTACCGACCTTGAGTTCTTTAATGCATTGAAGAACTTCCGAGACCTGTATTTCTCGGTCCATGAGAGACATGTGGGTGTTGTATAGGGAGGGTAAGGGTAAATATTTCAGGAAGGCACCCAGGCCCTGGGTAGAGGAGTGAGTAGGGGCAGAATAGAGCTTAGTAAGCCGATGACTAAATTCGTCCAAGACCCGATGTGGGTTGCCCGTGAGAATATTGTGACGGGTGCTCAAATTTCGGGGTGAAGGTATGTAGTCTATTAGCCAACGTTGCATTTTGTTTATTTGCCTTGGCATACCATTTTTGACGGGCCCAATGCAAAGTGCGCTCTGCTTCCTCAGTCAAGCAGCAATCTAAGTCTGTGTACGGGCCTTGTCTAGGAGTCTGCGATCAACCGGGGAGGGAAATTGTTTGCAAGCTGCAGACAGGGCGTCCAGACGTTGCTCCAGATTACGACTAGCATGGATACGCTCTTTCTTGCACTTTGACGCAATACGAATAACGTGGCCCCGAAGGACCGCTTTGTATGCTTCCAATAACGTGACCGGAGATGAGACCGTCCCTGTATTGGGTTTAAAGTAGTCCTTGCAGGCTTCGAGGATGTCGGTGAGAATCGGCTTAAAGGACAAGAGTCATTCATCACCCAAGGGCGTGTTGCCGTTTGCTGAGAAGGGAGTGGCATATAGTCAGAACCGGGTCATGGTCCGACCAGGGGGCTGCTAAGATAGTGACAGTCAATTATAGGAAGGTGTTTCCTTAGTACAAACATTTGATCGATCCTAGAGTGGGAATGATGAGGGTGAGAATAGTGGGTATAATCCCTACCCAGGGGTTGAAGCTCCTGCCAGACATCTACCGAATTGTAATTTTGCAGGGCCTGTGAGAATTTTTAAGCAGCAGGGGAGTTTATGTTCCGATGGGTAGTTATCAAGAGAGGGGGTTAGCGTCACATTAGTCACCTGCCAACAGAAGGGTACCTTTCTGGTGGGCCTTCAACAGGGAGCAAACGTGAGTCAGGAAAGGTCCCGGATTGACATTCGGAGCTTAGTAAGTCATGATGGTTACCTCCTTGTCCTGAACGGAACCTTGCAAGAGAAGGTATCTGCCATCCGGATCAACTGTCTGTTTACTGCAAATAAATAGGACTGATTTGCGTATGCCAATGAGATCCCCAGCCTAGTATGGAAAAATGCAAACAACTTAAATAGCACAGAATCTAAACAATATTCAAAAAATATAACCTAACAGAACAGGTTAAGAGTAATAACAAGGCAACTTCATAACCAACATTCTGAGGTTTAAGGGAAATAGGTCCCCCGAGTTCTCAGACAGCAACCACAAGGCTATCGGCTCCGGAAGGTCGAACAGACTTAAATAGCATCCGCGGTCCTACCAATCCACAATGCAGGAAAGGAGAGCCGTGGCACAGAACTATGAAGAGCAACCAATCTAGCGAACAATGGAAGTGCACCCCCGCACAAAATGCCCCACCCCGCAACATTCCCTAAATTCGCTAAAGTAAATATAGCAAAAAGTAGACCGACCCACTTGGGCAGTCGTAGGTGCAGCAGCGTGGAGAGGGGTTGGGAGGCAAACTAAAGTCAGGGCCCTGCACAGTGACCTGGGGGGCAAGTCATCGCCCCGAACCACTTTCCAAAATTCTGAAGTGTTTCGGGCAATATCTGCTCATACTCGGCCAAATGCTTCAGAACTCACTGGACGGTGATTCACAGTGCAGATGGACAATGACCCGAAGCATACTGCGAAAGCAACCAAAGAGTTTTTTTTAAGGGAAAGATGTGGAATGTTATGCAATGGCCCAGTCAATCACTTGACCTGAATCCGATTGAACACGCATTTCACTTGCTGAAGCCAAAACTGAAGGGAAAATGCCCCAAGAACAAGCAGGAACTGAAGACGGTTGCAGTAGAGGCCTGGCAGAGCATCACCGGGGATGAAACCCAGCGTCTGGTGATGTCTATGCGTTCCAGACTTCAGGCTGTAATTGACTGCAAAGGATTTGCAACCAAGTATTAAAAAGTGAAAATTTTGATTGATTGTTAATCTGTCCCATTACTTTTGGTCCCTTTAAAGTGGGAGGCACATATACAAACTGTTGTAATTCCTACACCGTTCACCTGATATGGATGTAAATACCCTCAAATTAAAGCTGAAAGTCTGCAGTTAAAGCGCATCTTGTTCGTTTCATTTCAAATCCATTGTGGTGGTGTATAGAGCCATAAAGATTAGAATTGTGTCGGTGTCCCAATATTTATGGACCTATCTGTATAAGGGAAATGCATCATTTTGTGGGCAGTTCATTTAAAAATGTTAGCATTCACATTACTTATCTGGCCAAATGCAAAATAATCCACATGGGTGTCCCAGTTCCACTGATGATGGAAAATCACGGATGCTGTAGGTGCTCACAGGGCTAGAGGAGATTTAGAGCCAGTCCATCCCCAAGCTAACATCACTTCCACCCTATACCCACTGGGCTATTATCGGTGGGTGTTTTAATTCATGGCTGCCTCAAGTCATCCCCAACATGGCCACTAATCTTTTTACTCCCTAGATTTCATTTGTTGGTCACTAATTTTGATTGTGTTTTTGTTAAATTCTCATTTTGACACAATTAATACCAGCGTTCTTTATCTCAATCAAAAAGCAAGAACAATATTCTAAATGCCATTTACTCATGTTTTTGCTAATGTCTAGGTCTTAGTACAAAATATTCACCTGCACTTTGCTAGTGCAATCTTGCATTTACTCGCTCTTTCACGCTGTAATTCTATACAGCAGTAATCAAGAGCATCTGGTCTTATAAAGCGGTGCCATCTTCTTGCAAATAGTGCCTGAACTTCATCTAGTGTCAGCCAACTTTTTGTGGTGTCATATCACAGAGGGAAGTTCTGGTCATAGCAACTGGAACATGCATAGAATGTGCTAGTTTGTGTATCTTGATGTACTAGGGAGGCTTTCTAGTAATTTTTTTTATTTATTTTTTTGCCGCATAGTGTGTACAAGAAGGCCATTCCTCAACTGTTGCTGCACATTACAATGAACTGCAAGAGTGTGGATTAAAGCAGCGAAGTCAGTCTCGCATCTTCTACCTGAGAAACTTCAATAACTGGATGAAAAGTGCACTCATAAGTGAGTTCTGCTTAGTGTGTCTTTGTGTGTCTATTTTTATTATTTTATTTTATTGTATAATTTGTGGGCAAAAGTTTACCCGGTTAATAGATTTTAAAAATCTGGAACTCAAAGTTCTGAGTTTTTTTTTTTTTGGCCGTTTTTCATCCGTTAAAAAAAAGGATTGGATGAAAAACGGATGTAAACAGACGAAGGCCCCTTTCACACGGAGGTCCGTTCAGGTCCGCCTGTCAGTTTTTTAGGCGGACCTGAAACGGATCCTCCATGTACCCCTATGGAGGCACGGATGTCAGCGGAGACATGTCCGCTGACATCCGCTCCGCTCCGCCAAAGTGTGACGGAGGAAAACCCTATTTTTCCTTCCGTCGGCGGAGCGGATCGGATGACAACGGACTCTACGGTCCGTCGTCATCCGATTCCCCATAGGGGAGAGCGGCGCTCTGACAGGGCGGTCCCTGCACAGTGTGCGGGGACCGCCCAGTCATCCGTCGGCTCAGCGGGGATCAACGGAGCGATCCCCGCTGAGCAAGCGGAGCTTCACGGGGCGGATCTGCACGGATCCGCCCCGTGTGAAAGGACCCGAACAGTCCTTTGTTGCATCCGTTTTTGCAAAATGCCAAAAACAAAATTTTTGGCCGATCCGATTCGGCCGCCAAAATTTCAGTGCATCTCCTACTATTTCCAACTGTTATCACAGGAACATCAAACTGCTTGCTTGGAGGTCTTCTAGCCTTAACCTTTTGCTGTGCTGGTCTATAATTTTCATTCTCTTCTACTCGGGCTCCATTCACACTGGGCTGCGACTTGTCATGCGACTTTGTGTGAACAGGGCCTTAAATACACATTACAACATTGAAGACGGGTGTGATACCAATTGCAGAAAACAGTTAAAAGTATCTCCTACAATCCATTTACCGGTATTTATAATTTTTTTTTTTTTTTACGTTTATTTTTATTTATGAAAATGCAGTTGACAGAGTGGCCACAACATTTTGGCCAGTGGAATAATGCCAAGCTAACCGGGCATGGGTTAAAATGAAGATGGTGACATTGGGTCAAATGTTCTTCCTCACTTTGCATAACAAAAAGCCAAGAATGTGGCTTTATGTAAGAACATAAAGTATTCTGTAATGTGCATGTGTGCAACCTAACAGTGAGAAACTCCTTACAGTGTTTGGGATTCAGTGAGCAGGCTGCAGGTGTGTGAACACCCCAATACCAGATCTGTAATGGGGTTTACCAGTGTCATGCTTCTTGCTACTCAGTGTGGAGGCACAGGTGACTGGAAAGGTTTACAAATACTTTGGCATGTAAAATTATACTTAGTTATTCACCTTTTTTGTATGCAATTGTCTGGCTGGATTTCCTCAAAGCGGAGTTCCACCCAAAAGTGGAACTTCCGCTTTAAGGCATCCTGACCCCCTGACATGCCATTTGTCATGTAATTTTTTGGGGGGGAGAGGGGCGGGTACCTTGTATTGACAGGTACCCAGCTCCCACTTCCGTTGGGGCCGCTTTCCTCCCTGCAATATTCTGAGACACGTCACAGGTCCCAGAAGATTGCTCAGCCATTCAGGACATGCAGCGAGACTCGCGCATGCGCAGTGCTCACCCAGCTATGAAGCCGCAAGCTGTCATTGCCGGGTGCACACAGTGATGCCGGCGCCGCAGAGATGAGAGGGCAGCCGCATTGCTGGACTGTGCAACAGCCAATGGCTGCGCTGCTTTCAATCAACCAATGAATGAGCCCAGAAGCCTGCGCGTTCACGGCGCGGGACTTTCGAGGGGTCAGGTAAGTAAACGGGGGCTGGGGGGGCGCGGCTAATGCACAGATGTTTTTTCCACCTTAATACATAGAATGAATAGAATAAAATACATTTTAACCCCTTTAAAGATTTGCATGCCCATCATCTTATTATTGTATATTTTTTTTGTCAGATGAATTTTTAGATAAAGTGCGAGAGAGAAAAAACAGAAACATTGCAGTGTTGGATCTCGGCTGTGGGAAAGGAGGAGATTTGTTAAAGTGGAGGAAAGGCAGAATAGATCATCTTGTCTGTACCGGTAAGTTAGTCCAACAGTTTTTTTAAATGTAATTATAGCTTCCTTTTTTTTATTTTTTTTTATTTACTTTTTGGCTCTGTGAGTTATCTCAGAGCCCATTCACACAGGGGAACACGACTTCCAGCGCGATTTTATGAGGCATCTCAGACACAACTTGAGAATGAATCACAGCACGACCTGGAGCTATTTACAAGGCAACTCCAAGTTGCCTGCAGGACTGGAGACATTCCAGTGGCCAATCAAACAAGAATCGGCTCTGTGGGAGGGAGGGGGGAGGGAGAGTTTTGCAGGAGAAATGTAGGTTTTCTTCCTGGAGAGTCGCTCCTATTAAGACAGTGAGAGGCGACTCCCATTGAAATGAATGGTTACAGGTCGCCTAGGAGTCGGATTGAAGTAGTACAGGGACCTTTTTTGAAGTTGGAGTGACTGCAGTAGTGTGCATAAGGACGGCTCCATTAACTTACATTGATTTCTTCATGAGGCATTCTCTGCTTATTTAAAAAAAAAAATCAAAACAAAAATACACTTTAAAAAAAAAAAACGTAAGAGCCCATTCACACAGGGGCAACACGACTTCCAGCGCGATTTTATGAGGCAACTCAGACACGACCTGAGAATGAATCACAGCACGACCTGGAGCCATTTACAAGGCAACTCCAAGTTGCCTTCAGGACAAGAGACATTCCAGTGGCCAATCAAACAAGAATCAGCTCTGTGGGAGGGAGGGGGGAGAGAGAGTTTTGCAGGAGAAATGTATGTTATCTTCCTGGAGAGTCGCTCCTATTAAGACAGGGAGAGGCGACTCCCATTGAAATGAATGGTTACAGGTCGCCTAGGAGTCGGATTGAAGTAGTACAGGGACCTTTTTTGAAGTCTGAGCGACTGCAGTAGTGTGCATAAGGACGGCTCCATTAACTTACATTGATTTCTTCAGCCAGCGCGACCTGAGGCGACTAGGGGCGACCTGGGGCGATTTGGAGTCGGATCCAAAGACGCCCCTGTGTGAATGGGCTCTAATGCATAAGAACACGATGCATAACCCAATTATTTTTTTTTGTAAAAGATGATGTTGCACTGAGTAAATAGCAAACCTGTCGCGCTTTAAAATTGAACACGCCCACACAATGGCAACAAACATAAATTTTACTACCCATAGGAGACACTTTAAAAGCCTTACAGGTTACCACTTTAGATATACAGAGGTGGTCTAGTGCTAGAATTACTGCCCATGATCTGACGTTTGCGATGATGCCTTGTGTGGGACAATCGCGGTTTGCGTGCGTTTTAGGACAGACGCACGCATTTGCCTTTTTCGAGCTGGGACAGAGGCACTTTTTTTTTGTGTATGTATTATATAATTAAAAAAAAAAATGTTTTGATCACTCATATTGCTATCCCAAGAAGTGTAAACATCCCTTGTGACAGCAATTCTCATGTGACGGGTATTCTTATGGAGGAATCTGGTGTCTTCAAGACCCCAAATCCCATCTTTGCACTTGCACTTTGCACTTGAAGGCTTTCAAAATGTCAAGATCTGCATTTTTGAATACTTTCGCTTTTAAGACTCCAGTAATCTAGAAGTTATATTGTGACATCTCTTTTGGGTTACTACATCCGAGACCTGATCAAAGCCAGTGGGGCGGGAGGGGGCAAAGTCCCCTCCCACTGCTTGTAGTAATCGAGCAGTTGCTTGGCCACATCAGTTATTACAAGAGAGCCGACCATCGGCTCTAAAGAAAAAAAAAAAAACTCCCGGGGGTGATGGCTGTAGGCATCACTCTGGTACAACCACTTGAATTCAAATGATGTACAGGTACGTGATTTGGCGGCAAGTGGTCAACTATTTTTCCTGCGCTATAGCCAAAAGACGGCTACACAGCGTGGGATTCCTGTTCTGGAAGGGCGTATATGGATGTTCTTTGAAGATTCCTGCCCCCTGGGGCGTGCTCTGTGACCGCTGTGTCCTAAAGGGCTAATCACAGCAGCCCTTTACCATGTCATCAGCTTTGTCCAATCACAGCTGGTCACATGTAAACAGGCTTGCCGGTTATCGGCAGTCCTTTCCTCGCACGCTGTGTCTGTGTGAGGAAAGCAGAGCTATTAACCGGCAAAGCTGTCGGTACATTTTGTTTTACATTAACAGTGCAGCCTCATCGGTGAAAACGAAAAATTACTTTATTTGCAAAACTTTATAACCAGGACCAAATTTTTTCTTTTTATCTTGTATTTTTTTTATTTAGCAAAAAAAAAAAAACGTGGCGATTAAAGAGGATATTCTGACTTTTTTAATATTGGGACACTTGCCTGTCCAGGGTGCCCAGCTAATTTTCAGATCATCTCAGGTGCTGCCGCCACCGCTATTCAAGTTAAAGAAAACCGGAAGTAAAGCCTTTCGGCATCACAGCCGGTTCCCTACTGTGCATGTGCGAAGCGTTCTGTGCTTTTTAACTGGCCCGGCAGAGAAAGGCGGTGAGGGGCCGAACATTGGAGGGACGATGCCATGGTGCTGTCTCCCGGAAGTGGGGAAGGGTACCTGTCAAAAACTGGTACCTGTTTCCCTCCTGAAAGGTGCCAAATGTGGCATCGGAGGGGAGGAGGAAGATAAGCAGAGGTTCCACTTTTGGGTCGATTGTTGCTTTAAATACCACCAGAAGAAAGCGCTCTGTTTTAAAAAAAAAAAAAAATTCTTATGGGTACAGTGTTGCATGACCGCGCAATCATCATTCAAAGTGTGACAGCGCTGAAAATTGGCCTGGGCAGGAAGGGGGTGAATGTGCCTGGAATTGAAATGGTTAAATTTGTAGTCCAGCCCTTTACCTCTAGCTTTGCACAGTTGTACAGAGTGACTCCCCTCCTGTACTGAAATTGCTTGTTCTGATTTAATTGCACTCAATTCAGAGCCTGCCTTATTTTCTGGCCGATGGACATCCAGCATCATCCAACGCTTTCCTCTTTTGGCTTTACTCTTCCTGGCCTGCCTCTTCCCTTCGTTGGATTTCTTGTAGGCTCAGCATCACATGTGGGCAATACCTAAGGTTGGCTGCATTTGCAAGTAGAACATCTATGAAAGCCTACGTCTTCTAGACTGACACCCACCTATTGAGACATTTTGAAATGTGTCCAACTCTTCCTAAGAGCTGTAGCTTACTGCCTGCATTGGGGCTCTAAATAGAAGTTCAGAAGCAGGGTACTGTGGTGTTTTCTTAAAGATTTTTACAGCACCCTGCCAGTCCCTCCCACAAGCCATGATGTGTGTGCATTGCATAGAGAAGCACAGAGTTATAGTGATCATGTCACTGTGTCTAAAATAAGGTATGTAATGAAAAGACAATGGATGAGTTTTATTTAAAAGGGGGGGGGGAGAGAGAACCAGGTAAGGAAGACGGCTTAAGGTTGACCTGAATTTAAAATGTATATATCTGTTATTCTGTCTTGAATTGTATGTGAAAACTAGCAGTGCACTTCCTGTCATCCCTGTGCCTACAGTTGTATATCTTCTGTATGAGAAGCACTGCTTCCTGGAGAGATCTGGTGATATCACTATAGTTTACCTGGCTTAAAGTGGTTGTAAAGCCACAATAAAAAAAAAAAATCCTGCAAGACGAAGGCATAATGAGCATAGCATACTAGCTCATTATGGAATACCTTAGATTGAAGTCCCCGTACACCGCTCTGGCCGGCGACATGGCTTCCGGGTTTCGCGGGCTCCGGCGCTGTGATTGGCCGGAGCCGCGATGACGTCACTCTCGCACGGGAGACGCTGGTGACAGCAGACTAGCTGAAGCAACGAACGTGCCATTTGCTTCATTGCGCATGTTTCGATGTCGGCACATGCTGATACAGGGGATATCTCCTAAATCGTGCAGTTTTAGGAGATATCCAGGGTAGCTATAGGTAAGCCTTATTGTAGGCTTACCTGTTGCAAAAAGTGGTCTGTGAGGGTTTACAACCACTTTAAGTGGAGGTCGTACTTGATGAGCTGCACTCATTGCATTTTCTTGCTTCTGTTGCTTTCTTGTTTTTGACACATTTTTTCTCTCTGGTTCTTCATCCCCTTTCCTCAAATTATCAGACTACAAGTCATGTGGGCTGTCATAAGGAGAGTACTGACTGTCACCTTGCATAGGCTTCTTGAGGCTTTTGGCAAGCTTCAAATCATTCCAAAGCCTCCTAGTAATTTTGGTTAAAGCTGAGTTTCACCCAAAAGTTGAAGCTCCACTTATCTGCCTACTCAGGGGCGGGCTGGGCCAGGAGGCAAGGTGGCAATTTCCCCCCAGGCCGTCCCAACTTATATGCAAAACGGCCGGCGATCGACCGCTGCCATTTTATTTTATTTTTTTCTGTGAGGAATTGAGCCAGGGGCATGGCCACGGCATCCGGCCGCATGCTGTGGATTCTGGGAATTGTAGTCTACGCAAGCGCCCTGTGATTGGCCGACAAGGTTAAATTTTCGGCCACAAGCTGTGGCATTTTGGGATTTGGAGTTAAGGCGAGCAGTGCGCCCTGTGATTGGCTCGGCGGAGCTGGTCATGTGTGGATGCGGCCAGACACAGAAGGTAAGGGACTGTCTAAATGGAGAAGAGATAGACAAGGAAATTACATAGGAGGTGATGGGTAATCTGAACAGAGAGAAGATAGACAAAAGAGATGATGGGAAAATATGAAAGGAGAATGGATAGATACACGCCTGTCCCTCTGTCAGCCCATCCCTCTCTGTCCACCTGTCCCTCTGTCAGCCCATCCCTCTCTGTCCACCTGTCCCTCTGTCAGCCCATCCCTCTCTGTCCACCTGTCCCTCTGTCAGCCCATCCCTCTCTGGACGCCTGTCCCTCTGTCAGCCCATCCCTCTCTGGACGCCTGTCCCTCTGTCAGCCCATCCCTCTCTGGACGCCTGTCCCTCTGTCAGCCCATCCCTCTCTGGACGCCTGTCCCTCTGTCAGCCCATCCCTCTCTGGACGCCTGTCCCTCTGTCAGCCCATCCCTCTCTGGACGCCTGTCCCTCTGTCAGCCCATCCCTCTCTGGACGCCTGTCCCTCTGTCAGCCCCTCCCTCTCTGGACGCCTGTCCCTCTGGCAGCCCCTCCCTCTCTGGACACCTGTCCCTCTGGCAGCCCCTCCCTCTCTGGACGCCTGTCAGCCCGTCCCTCTCTGGCCGCCCGTCAGCCCGTCCCTCTCTGGCCGCCCGTCAGCCCGTCCCTCTCTGGCCGCCCGTCAGCCCGTCCCTCTCTGGCCGCCCGTCAGCCCGTCCCTCTCTGGCCGCCCGTCAGCCCGTCCCTCTCTGGCCGCCCGTCAGCCCGTCCCTCTCTGGCCGCCCGTCAGCCCGTCCCTCTCTGGCCGCCCGTCAGCCCGTCCCTCTCTGGCCGCCCGTCAGCCCGTCCCTCTCTGGCCGCCCGTCAGCCCGTCCCTCTCTGGCCGCCCGTCAGCCCGTCCCTCTCTGGCCGCCCGTCAGCCCGTCCCTCTCTGGCCGCCCGTCAGCCCGTCCCTCTCTGGCCGCCCGTCAGCCCGTCCCTCTCTGGCCGCCCGTCAGCCCGTCCCTCTCTGGCCGCCCGTCAGCCCGTCCCTCTCTGGCCGCCCGTCAGCCCGTCCCTCTCTGGCCGCCCGTCAGCCCGTCCCTCTCTGGCCGCCCGTCAGCCCGTCCCTCTCTGGCCGCCCGTCAGCCCGTCCCTCTCTGGCCGCCCGTCAGCCCGTCCCTCTCTGGCCGCCCGTCAGCCCGTCCCTCTCTGGCCGCCCGTCAGCCCGTCCCTCTCTGGCCGCCCGTCAGCCCGTCCCTCTCTGGCCGCCCGTCAGCCCGTCCCTCTCTGGCCGCCCGTCAGCCCGTCCCTCTCTGGCCGCCCGTCAGCCCGTCCGTCCCTCTCTGGCCGCCCGTCAGCCCGTCCGTCCCTCTGTGGCCGCCCGTCAGCCCGTCCGTCCCTCTGTGGCCGCCCGTCAGCCCGTCCGTCCCTCTGTGGCCGCCCGTCCCTCTGTGGCCGCCCGTCAGCCCGCCCGTCCCTCTGTGGCCGCCCGTCCCTCTGTGGCCGCCCGTCCCTCTGTGGCCGCCCGTCCCTCTGTGGCCGCCCGTCCCTCTGTGGCCGCCCGTCCCTCTGTGGCCGCCCGTCCCTCTGTGGCCGCCCGTCCCTCTGTGGCCGCCCGTCCCTCTGTGGCCGCCCGTCCCTCTGTGGCCGCCCGTCCCTCTGTGTCAGCCCGTCCCTCTGTGTCAGCCCGTCCCTCTGTGTCAGCCCGTCCCTCTGTGTCAGCCCGTCCCTCTGTGTCAGCCCGTCCCTCTGTGTCAGCCCGTCCCTCTGTGTCAGCCCGTCCCTCTGTGTCAGCCCGTCCCTCTGTGTCAGCCCGTCCCTCTGTGTCAGCCCGTCCCTCTGTGTCAGCCCGTCCCTCTGTGTCAGCCCGTCCCTCTGTGTCAGCCCGTCCCTCTGTGTCAGCCCGTCCCTCTGTGTCATCCCGTCCCTCTGTGTCATCCCGTCCCTCTGTGTCAGCCCGTCCCTCTGTGTCAGCCCGTCCCTCTGTGTCAGCCCGTCCCTCTGTGTCAGCCCGTCCCTCTCTGGCCGCCTGTCCGGGTGTGGGTCCTGCTGGGAGCTGGCCACTGACCTGTGGGTCCTGCTGGCCACTAGCCTAAGGTGACCAGACGTCACCGTTTTTTCTGGGGACAGTCCCCGGACTGAGGACACTGTCCCTAGACCAAGTCTGTCCCCGGTTTTGTCCCTTGCAGGGCCAATCGGGGGCTGGGGCAGTGGAAGGGTGCCCAGGGCTGGCCCTACAATGGGTCCCGCTGTGCCCATTGGGCTGCCTCAGAGGGGACGTGCCGCCACAGAGCGGGAATCTCACTTACCTGGCAGCCGCTGGCATATAAAGTCCGGCCACCTGGACTGGCTCCTATGATAGACAGCACACTGATGACGTCCATCATAGGAGCTGGTCCAGCAGGCGGGACTTCGTATTACATCGGCCACGCTGGGTAATTGGGAGATCTCCGCTGTGTAATCCGGCTGCTCTCCTCTCTAATCTCCATGCACTGGTGAGGCTGCACTGATGGGCACTGGTGAGGTTGCGCTTATTCGGTGGTTCAATGGGCCACTTGACTGGACTTGCCCCCCAGGCCTAAGGCTGCCAGCCCTCCCCTGTGCCTACTCCACCCCTCTGGCGCCACATTTGGCACCTTGGGGGGGTGATGTACCTACCAGGGACCCGCTCCATCTCCTGAGATCCCACCACAGTGCCCTTCGCATGTGTAGGGAACTAGGAATGGCGGCAGCAGCACCCGAGAGCCGATGGAAACATTGGTTGGGGTGCCAACATGGCTGGATTCCAGGACAGGTAAGTGTCCTAATAAGTCAGCAGCTACAGTATGTGTAGATGCTGACTTTTTCATTTTTTGCTTGGGGTGGAGTGGAACGCTGCCATAAATCAGCTCTAATACTAGGATCAGTGTTTGTTTTAATTAAAAAAAAAAAAAAAATTCCCTTTCCCAAACTGGATCTGAATCGTTTTTAAAAGCATTTAACCACTTCCATACCGGGCCTATTCTGGCACTTCTCTCCTACATGTAAAAATTATTGCTCATTTTCAACTGTTTCGTCGGCCTCCTCTAACAGTTGACTGGCAATGTTTACCAACATTTTCCATCTTGAAGTGGAACTTTACCCATAGCAACTAGATAAAAACTAACAATATTCCACATTAAAGCGGAGGTTCCGTGGCAGACTGTGTGTTTGTTGTTTGTTTTTTTTGGATGATTTCATGTGGTTTAACAATTGAAATGTACACTCGCTTTTTCGGTCTCCTCAATTATCCTGTGTCCGTTTTCGTAAGAAAAACTGTTAAAAAATCCTTTACTGTGTATTTCCATTTTGCTTGTGGGTATTGTGAAGCCCACAAGCAAGTATTTCCTGGAAGCGGTGAATGCCATCCCAGCATTCACCGCTGTAGCGCCGTAAAACTGGTTGCCATCACAACGGGTGGCATCAATGATAGTTCACGCCCCGTTGTGATGGTTTGCAAAAAAAAAAACTGACACTCAGTACGGGGATAGAGCTGCATAGGTAGTGTTTTTACAATCGCGCTAGTATCGCCTCCTTTGCCTCGTGTGTGTGCAGGTAGATAATAGCAAGATTTACCTGCATGCCCTTTTTTAAAATGGAGAATGTAGAGACACGCTTGTCACGTGACCGGCGTCACTTAGTATGTAAAATTTCTCGATTTCGCTGCTCGGCGATACACAATGTATCTTTGGAAGTACGACACTGTGCTCCCAGAATACATTGCTGCGAACTCCCAACTATCATTGCTGCTCAGGGAAAAGGCTTAGACACGCCTCCTCCTACGGGAGATGAATCCCGGAAGTCTCCATTCAAATCTAAATACTACGGTATGTATGTATTTATAAAAACAGTGACCTGCCTTTTAATGATGTACATAGTGCATTGATTGATTAGGAACATGGTAAAATTTTGAGCTTCACCGAAAATATAAACTATCAAAATTAGTGTGTGCTGTAAATTGCCTCCAGTATTGCTCCTGTTTTGTTCTTGTCGGTGGCTTCCAGTTTGCTAAAGCCCCTTGAGCAGCAGTAAATCTATAGGCTGTTAAGTTGGATTCAAAAAATTTGGCACAGTGCCCGAAAATATAGAGTAACTGACCATGTGCAGAGAGCAGGTTGTACTACTGGATTTTATACTATAAAGGCACTTATTTTTAATGTTTTACATAGCTATACCTGCAAAAGGGGCCAGCCTAAAGTGATTTAGCAGGGCTTAATTTTCTGACTAAATTTCCACTTTAAGCTGCAGCTTCTGTCTAGTCTTGCCTCCTAAGGCCTGCAGTTGGGAGATGGCGCTTGATATCTGAAAAGCACTTTGTTGGTGCATCATTGAACTACGAGCGGTCTGCTGCAGTGGCTGACAGTTCTTGTAGTTCATTCATTCACAGAACTTATGGGCGTGCTGTTAAGTTGTGACAGCGGGTGCAGGAAGAGGATCCCACTGTCGCAGCGGCCTGAGGATAGTGTGGGCAGGTGCTGTTCTGTAATATGTTAAACCTTAAATACAGGTGTAACATGTAGCATGGTGAGCTTCTCCTTTTTATAAGATTCCTTAGGCACAGTTTTTTTTTTTTTTTGTCTTCCAATATTCAAATGGCTGTCCAGCTCCTTCAAACTTTCGGATGGGTGATCAGCTTCAAGAAGTCTGCCCTCCCAGTATCTGGGACTGATTCTAGACATGGCCTAGGAACATTTTCCTTCCTTTGGAAAGATTGCTTCTCTAGAGTCCAACTGTTGATTGGTTCTGGGCCTCATGGTAGCCTCCTTTGAGGCAGTTCCCGTTGTTAATTTCAATTCCAGACAGGTTTCTGTCCTATCCATTCTATTCAAGAAAGCTTTGCCTTCACACACTCCAGTGAAGACGTTTATAAAAGTAATTGCTCTTGTTAATCCCCCACTTCAACTTCCTGTGTCTCTCTGGGGTCTGGATCTGGTACATTTGATTCTTTTTAGAAGATAATGCTGGTGGCCATTTCCCCCGTCAGGTGTGGCTCTATCTTGTACAGAACTTTTTCTTATTTTACATAGATAAGGTGCTCCTGACACCCAAGCCCTTTTTCCTTCCCAGGTTGGTCTTTTCTCAAGGTGGTGTAGGATGGAGGAACATTTCTCATGATTTTTATGTTTTTGATGTTCACCAAACTTGGGCTTTTAAATCGCTGATTTCACTGAGTAGGCTTGTGTGAGTTAGTTTAGGATTTATTGCCATAACTTTGACACATCTACCGTGAGGGAAAAAAGATTTGATCCCCTGCTGATTTTGTATGTTTGCAATCATGATTTAAATCACTAGTACAAAGGCTTAATTTAAATCAACTCCATTTTAAATCATTTTAAAAGAGAAACTTGTTTTTCCCTGTCCTGCAGGGGCTCCTTCTTTGACCCGTTGTTGAGTCGCGGACAGGTTTATTCACTTTAATGGGAGGGCTAGTTATGCGGCAGTGACACAAACTTCAGACGAGCCTGTACATGTGCTTTCTTGAGAAAGGGGACTTTGGGGGCGCTGCAGGATTTCTAGCCCTTCACGGCATAGTGTGTTACCAATTGTTTTCTTGGTGACTATGGTCCCAGCTGCCTTGAGATCATTGACCAGATTATCCTGTGTAGTTCTGGGCTAATTCCTCACCGTTCTCATGATCATTATAACTCCACGAGGTGAGAATTTGCATGGAGCCCTAGACCGAGGGAGATTGATGGTTATTTGGTGTTTCTTCCATTTGCGAATAATCGCACCAACTGTTGTCACGCTCTCACCAAGCCGCATTGCGATTGTCTTGTAGCCCATTCCAGCCTTGTGTAGGTCTACAATCTTGTCCCTGACATCCTTGGACAGCTCTTTGGTCTGTTAAAATTACCTAAAATTTCAATTATAGGCTGATCATTTCTTTGTCAGTGGGCAAATGTAAAAAATCAGCAGGGGATCAATTACCTCTCTCCCTCGCTGTAAATAATCTTTCACACATGCCAAAATATTTTCGTAGAAAAGGAGAAAATATACTTTATCCTTCAGCCACTGTTTACCAATGAAGGTTTTATGGTCAGTGCAGTGGAGGGCTGTTATTTCCTCAGCACCGTCTATAAACGCTGCTGGAGAAATAGCTTTTACTGTTCCTTTTAGTTTATACAAATATATAATTTTGTAAATGTAGTAGGATCTTCCCTTCCCTTTTTTTTTTTTGTTGTATGGATTTTCAAGTTTGTTTTTGTTACATGAACAACATAAAAGCTAAGCCTAGTCATTATGACATGCAATACAGAGTAAGTGTTTTTACCTTTTTTTTTTCATTTATTTAATTTTTTTTCTTTT
This sequence comes from Rana muscosa, assembly GCA_029206835.1. Taxonomy (NCBI): domain Eukaryota; kingdom Metazoa; phylum Chordata; class Amphibia; order Anura; family Ranidae; genus Rana; species Rana muscosa. Next base: position 1,025,410,944 of record CM055122.1, read on the forward strand.
ATTTCTTGCTTACCTTTTTGTTATTTAAAAGCCGTTTTTATAGTAAAAAATATTTCCAAGTCCTTTTATGAAAAGCTCCTTTTCAGTGGCCCAAAGGGACTATTATGTACAGACCTGCAATAAGTGGCAGTCATTGTTAAGAGGCCTAATGCTCTTCCAGCACTAATTAACTAGAGCTGTTTTAGCTTATGATTGGTCTTAGACAATTGTTGCTTGTGCTGGGGTCCATTGTAATTTTTATTCTCTTGCAAATTTTTACAGATATAGCAGAAGTTTCTGTCCAGCAGTGTGAACAGCGGTATGTTGAAATGAAAGAACGAGCCCGCCGTGAGCATGTTTTTGAAGCAGAGTTTGTGACTGCAGATTCTACAAAGGTACTTTTGTGATTGCTGATGAGTCGGAGGTTAAAGCAGTGGAGACTAACAAATTATTTAAGAGCTTTACAATTGGACTTTAAATATGTTAATCCCCCCAGTTAGGAGTATGAACGTTAACCCTTAAAGTTGTTGTAAACCTCAGCCATGAAATATGAACAAAGCACATCCTATTCTATAGTGTGTCTCAATTAAGCGCAGCAAGTCAGGGCAGGGTTGCCAACTTTCAGTAAATTTACAAACAGTTTGTAAAATCCATAATTGTTGCATTTGTCCATGAATGTCAGTTACGGACATGCAGCCTACATGTCTGTAACGGATATTCAAGGACAGATGCAAAAAGTATGGATTTTACAAACTGTTCATAGAATTACTGAAAGTTGGCAACCCTGAGTCAGGGGCGTGCCTACAGTTTCAATCTGGCCTCATGCTCCAGGGGCCCCATGCGCGCCCCTCATTCCCCTGGATAGGAGGGGCAACAGGGGTGGTGGCATATAGAAGACCCAACCCCCTCCATGTTCCTCCTGCAGCTGCTGAAAATCTGCTTCTCCTCTTCCTGCCACAGGCCTTCAGCGGCTGCCTCCTCCGGCCACCCACTCCTATCCAGATTCTGCTGTCTCTGGGCACTTGTGTGCTTTTTTTTTTTTTTTTCGTGTGCAAGAGCTGCTCCTCTGTGCCTCGAATATTACCATTCTGGTAGTTTTTTAGGTCTATTCCAAATTTATTATTTATATTTTAATTTTGAAATGGCAGCATGTGACATTTTGTATAATCTGCAGCATTCCCATGACTGACCAGTGGAAGTCAGGGCACTTACTCCAAATTTTGTCTCAGACTTCATGTACACCTAGCCTACTTTGACTGCCGGATGCGGGGAAAACGTGGCAAAATGGCACCGCCATTTTGCGGCTGGCGATCAAAACGTTCCTGTCCTGAATTCTTCTGCGTTCCGGAGAGGAAGGTAAAGGAATTTTTTTTTTTTTTTAGCTCCCCTAACTGCAGCAGCTCCTAAACTCTGGTAAAAGCCTATATGTACATGGACACAGAGGCTTTTATGGAAGTTGAGCTTAGTAACTTTGGCAAAAAAAAAATGCCAAAAGCTCCTAAAACAAGTTTAGAAGCTGTAGTGTACATGAAGCCTAAAGCTAAAGGTTGGACATTTTGGGCTTTTGCTACACCTTACACAAAAAGCAGTGGCCCTGTATCTATCTGATCGAGGCAAAACAGACACATTACCGGTAATGTTTTTTATTATTTTTCCCCCCACATGCTCTTGGTCTGTTTGAGTATATTTTGTCTTAAGCCAGCTATCATTTGTGGTACTTTTTGTAAATTACCGTCTGAGCTTCCAAAGCACCATTTCCCCTTTTTACCAAGGAAGAACTCTTAAAATATACAAGTCAGGTCTTGGGGACCCCCGGTTAAAAAAAAATAAAAAAAATAAAGTTACAGCTTTAAATTGGTCACACCACATTGGCTGACAGTAGGGCTATATGACACTTGGTAATGAGTGAAAAGATTGCCCTGTTATATTAGTTGTAGTTGTAGTGCTACCTTAAGGAAAAAGCAAAAAAGAGGAGCTTGCTGTACCAACTATGATGTTGGTACAGCGATCTCCCTCTCTGAGCTTTGTGTTCTGGCAGGGGCACTGAAAGGAGAAGCTTAACTGGTCCCATGCCACTGGCTTTGCGATGGTGCCGCCACTGTTGGGCAGGAAATCAGTTTGTCACTACACATTAAAAAAAATCCTGACAACCTCTGGTGGAAACCTAGCTTTTCATGAAACCCAGGTTATAGAAGACTGCTCTAAAGTATAGGTCTAAGGGCTGCTTCACACCAGATGCAGTGCGTTTTTATATTCTGCAGCAGAAACGCATAGACAATATCTATCATGGATTTCAGTGGCCCTAGTTCACACTAGTACAGTGCATTCCATTACAATCAACAAAAGTAGAACATGTTGCATTTTTTCCTGTAAGGAATGCTTTTGGAATGTGGCAAAATGCCCCAGAACACACGTTCTCAATTGAGATGGGAGGGGGTGGGGGAATGCCCCGGAGAACATAAAAAAACACGCATGCAGAAAAGCATTCCGAATGCAAAAATTGTGGTCTAAACTGGCTCTTAGAATTTGGGGGTGTAATGTCAAAAGTCTTAGCAATGACAGTTACCAATAGACATAGGATCTGCAAAGACTTGCCCCTTTATAGTTTTGGTTGGAGTGGGAAAGCCAGAAATGTCTGCAAGGTTTTTATTGCCATCTTTGAACTCCTTGGTGAGTTTTTCCCTTTACTCTCCTGTCTCTGTGATGCCTATACAAAAAGATTAGGCATATGGTTGTCCCCGGGACAGAAAATCACTGACCGCAAGAAAACCTTTATCAAGATTCCCATCTCTTGCTGACCTAAAGCCAGCCATTGATTAATCTATGTATGGGCATTCTGATTGTACCCAAGTCGATCCATGCATTCATTGACTTGGGTACAACTAGCCTGTCAGATTTTTTTGCATTTGATTACTGCCTGCTGCTATAGCATTAATCATTACATTCTGCCAACCGGCAGAACACAATAGCACTATGGAAGACATTTCCCCATCAACCCTGTGATGGAAGGAAAGAGAATTGATAAATCTATGGGCTGCTTAACAGTATGTTAGGGTGAATCTTCCCAACAGGGACACGGATGGCAGTAAAAGTCAACAGGGAATTTAACCCTCCCTGCTCTCTCCAAATCCAAACAATTTGGCTGCAGTTGGGATATCGATTAAACTGCAAGCTCTTCATCTGGTACCCCAAAATGTATTTTTAGGTCAGGCAAAAATATAGTACAGAACGCTGTGTACTACATCTGGGAAACATGAAGACTTGTTTACAGTGTCCTGAGTAATTTAGTTTTCAAAGTTGTATGAATAATTAACCACTTGACCTCCGGAAGATTTACCCCTCCTTCATGACAGGCCTTTTTGCAATACGGCAGTGCAGTAGTTTAATTGAAATTTGCCAATAGGTATTCTGCTAAATGTGTTATTTTTTTTTTTTGTTTTTTTTTTAAAGAAAAATAAATACATTTTTATAAAAAAAATTTACGTGAGCTTTATAACATCTACAAACTATGGGATATATTTATGGAGTTTTTATTTATTTTAATACTAGTAATGGCGGCGATCAGCAACTTAGTGGGACTGCAATGTTGCGGCTGACAATCGGACACTGAGACTTTTGACATGCGGGAAACGGTGACACTAATACAGTGACCAGTACTATAAATATGCACGGTCACTGTACTAATGACACTAGCTGGGATGGTATTTAACATCTAGGGTGATCAAAGGGTTCACGATGCCGAACCAGTGTTTTGTGTACTTTTGGTGCTGCTTTTACTAGGGAAAGAGATGGATTCTAGTCACAGGATGGAATTCTAAAAACATGGCCTGTTGGGGGTACTTGAGGACAGGGTTGAGAACCACTGGTCCAGTAGACCACCATGGCTGCGCACAGCTGCTGCCCTGTAACAGTAAAACTGCTATAGAGGGGGGGGGGGGGTCAGCAAATGGTCAAAGTAAGTGGAGACTTTAGTGGTCTGAGTGGGTCTGTACTAATGCATCAAAATATAATGTCATACTCTGGAGCTGGTTCTTGTGTGATAACCCGGAACGTCCTCCCGTTCCTGTCACCCCCCCCCCTTTTATTATGCTCATTAGCTTTAGTCAGTACATTAGTTTATTGAAAACTCACTTTTTGGTTTACATGTCACAGTAAATCTCACCTTTCCAGCAGAAGCAGCCTTGCTTCCTTTTAATTAAACCACTGCCTGTGGATTAAAGCTTGTTTGTACTTCATGCTGTCTCTGAAGCAAATAAGAATCTACCTTGTAGAAAATATTCGTTGCCTAACCTCCATATGTCATGAATAAAATTTTGCTTAATGTCTAAAGGCATAATTTGTGATTAGTTCTTTTTTTTCACTACACTACAAAAAATGTGGAGTAATATGAAAGGTACTAAATGTTGTATCGGAACTCTGTTTCATTTCAGGAACTATTGTCTACAAAGTTGAAAGATCCAAAGATGACTTTTGACATCTGCAGCTGTCAATTTGTTTACCATTACTCATTTGAGACATATGAGCAGGCTGACATGATGCTCAGAAATGCTTGCGAACAACTTTGCCCTGGAGGCTATTTCATCGGCACAACTCCAGATGGCTTTGAGCTGGTGTAAGTGTTTAAGATCCCTTTTATTGCTACGTAAAATGCTCAGGAAAAATTAGCTGTCTGTTCCATCATGCTGCCAAATACTGGTAAACAGGCAGCCTCTTGTGATATGTTTGACAAATCTTTTTAGAACGTTTTGTAGCTGAATTATTAACTCGTACTAGGTTTAGCACTTATTGAGATGAGTCATAATTGGTTCGGGAACTTTAGCAAAGATTAGAAATACTCTACATATTAGCTAATGCATTTACAAGTGGCAGTTTTTTGTTTCTTGCCCCATTTTTGTTTTGTAAATGTTTTTTAAAGGGTGTTTTTTTAGATCTAAAAAGTGTCGCCCCCCCAGTTGTTGGTCCAGGTAGTGCTAGGAATGACTTCTACAGTGGTGTAGTGGTTAGCACTTTAACCTAGCAGCAATAGGGTCACTGGTTTGAATCCCGACCATGACACCATCTGCGTCTGCGTGGGTTTCCTCCGGGTACTCCGGTTTTCTCCCGCACTCCAAAGACATGCTGGTAGGTTAATTGGATTGTCCAAAATTGGCCCAGCATATATGTATGTGTGTCCCAAGCGTGTCAAGATCCTATGTTGTAAAATAACCGCACCATCCAGCAAGACACTGGCTGCAAAAAGCGCATTGAGGCGATTCAGTTCGCATTGTAGCGCTATACAAGTCCTTCACTACATTCTGGGCAGTAAAAAGAGCTAGATTAAGAAGACCAGTTTCTCCCTGCTCACTATGGTCATACGCATCGAGGCCCACGGGTAAGACTGCGTCTATAAGTATTGTTTAATAATAATAATAATAATACCTATCTCCCTCCCCTTCGATCTGCTGGGCTTGGACACACTTGAAAAGCAGACAACACCAGCTATGTCCCCCCCCCCCCCCAATAGAAAACCCATAGTGCTCTGTGAGGCTAGTGTCATAGTTGTGCCCTGTGTTGAATTTTAATTTGTAAAATGATTTTTATGTAACTCTTTTTAAGCGGTGCACCACCCGAAAGGGCAAGCTCCACATTTTACTTTTTCACCCCCCTCCACTGCTACATTTGGCACTTTTGGGGGGGGGGGGGGGCGGAACATAGTTATTACAGGTACTTCTGGGTAAGATCGCCCTGGACTCAGTATTTCCGGCGCGACTCTTGCATGCGCAATAGGAAACCAGCTGTGGAGGCTTCACGGCTGGTTTCCCTTAGTGAAGGTGCCTGCACCTGAAGCTGATGAATGAATCAGCTCGGGGGTCTGACATCGCTGGATTACTGGGCAGGTAAATGTCCTTATATTAAGTCAGCAGCTACATTTATTTTATAGTATCTATTTGTATTGGATTATTGTCGTGTGCTTTTTGTGTGTTTTTGTTTTGCAAATTTTTTCTATCTATCTTTACAGGAAACGTCTTGAAGCTTCTGAAACCAGTTCTTTTGAGAATGATGTGTATGGAGTCACATTTCAAGAAAAGGGAAACTATCCTCTTTTTGGGTGCAAATACGACTTTAAACTGGAAGGTGTGGTTAATGTGCCAGAATTTTTGGTATATTTCCCTGTCCTTGTAGAGTAAGTGTTTTGTTTTTTTGTTTTTTTCCCTCGTAATTCATAAATTGTTTTGTCCTATACACCAAAATTATCACTTGCCTACTTTTATCCATATTCTGTGCACTTGCCACTTTAATTCTATTTTCTTCCTTGCCCTTGCATTCATTAAAACAAAGTTCGTTTTGGTAGGTACCAGTTTTTCTGATATGGCCATCACTAGAGTGAGCTGAAGGAAAGCTTGCTTGACTTAGATCTGGAATAAATGAGCAGGCCATTTTTTGTCCTTCCCTTTTTAGCTCCATCTAGTTAATAAAAATAAAATATTTGAGTGGAAGAACCCTGTCTAGCAGTTTTGTGCAGGTGCCGATTTTAAAATGAGAATCTTACCTACTTTTCTCTTGCTAAACTTGGGCTTGCCAGTGTTTTTTGTTCATGGATTTGTATGCATGTTTTTTGTGTTCAATAGATATGTATTTTGCATACAGAAGGAAGTTTACAACTGAAATTGTTTTGACTAAAAATTTCTCACGCACACACGCGAAACTCGAAAAATTTGAATATCGTGCAAAGGTTCATTTATTTCACTAATGCAACTTAAAAGGTGAAACTAATATGAGATAGACTCATTACATGCAAAGCAACATAGTTCAAGCTGTGATTTGTCATAATTGTGATGATTATGGCTTACAGCTCAGGAAAGCCCCAAATCCACAATCTCAGAAAATTTGACTATTGTGAAAAGGTGCAATATTCTAGGCTCAAAGTGTCCCACTCTAATCGGCTAATTAAGCTATAACACCTGTAAAGGGTTCCTGAGCCTTTAAATGGCCTCTCATTCTGGTTCAGTAGGAATCACAATCGTGGGAAAGACTGCTGATCTGACAGTTGTGCAGAAAACCATCATTGACACCCTCCATAAGGAGGGAAAGCCTCAAAAGGTAATTGAAAAAGAAGTTGGATGTTCCCAAAGTGCTGTATCAAAGCACATTAATAGAAAGTTATGTGGAAGAGAAAAGTGTGGAAGAAAAAGGTGCACAAGCAGCAGGGATGACCGCAGCCTGGAGAGGATTGTCAGGAAAAGGCCATTCAAAAGTGTTGGACTTTAACAAGGAGTGGACTGAGGCTGAAGTCTGTGCATCAAGAGCACCACACACAGACGGATCCTGGACATGGGCTTCAAATGTCGTATTCCTCTTGTCAAGCCACTCCTGAACAACAAACCACGTCAGAAGCGTCTTACCTGGGCTAAAGAAAAACAGACCTGGTCTGTTGCTCAGTGGTCCAAAGTCTTCTTTTCTGATGAGACCAAATTTTGCATTTCATTTGGAAACCAAAGTATGGAGGAAGAATGGAGAGGCACACACTGCAAGATGCTTGAAGTGCAGTGTGAAGTTTCCACAGTCTGTGTTGATTTGGAGAGCCATGTCATCTGCTGGTGTTTGGTCCACTGTGCTTCATTAAGTCCAGGGTCAATGCAGCCGTCTACCAGGAGATTTTGGAGCACTTCATGCTTCCTTCCGCAGACAAGCTCTATGGGGGATGCTGACTTCATTTTCCAGCAGGACTTGGCACCTGCCCACACTGCCAAAAGCACCAAAACCTGGTTCAATGACCGTGGGATTACTGTGCTTGATTGGCCAGCAAACTCGCCTGACCTAAACCCCATAGAGAATCTATGGGGCATTGCCAAGAGAAAGATGAGAGACATGAGACCGAACAATGCAGAAGAGCTGAAGGCCGCTATTGAAGCATCCTGGTCTTCCATAACACCTCAGCAGTGCCACAGGCTAATAGCTTCCATGCCACGCTGCATTGAGGCAGTAATTGCTGCAAAAGGGGCCCAAACCAAGTACTGAGTACATATGCATGCTTATACTTTTTCAGAGGTCCGATATTATTCTATGTACAATCCTTGTTTTATTGATTGCATGTAATATTCAAATTTTCTGAGATTGTGGATTTGGGGTTTTCATGAGCTGTAAGCCATAAACATCACAATTATGACAAATCACGGCTTGAAGTATCTTGCTTTTGCATGTAATGAGTCTAGCTCATATATTAGAAAATAAATAAATGCAGCGCAGTGTGAAAGTCAATCCTAAAAATTGATATATAAAGAACACTCATATATTAGTTTCACCCTTTTTAAAGTGGAAGAAACCCCTCCTATAATTTTTCAGGCAAGGAAGCTGCCATCTGTTTAATCTTCAACTGCCATGATGCTGCACATGTGATCAGTTATGACACAGGCCATTCAATGGCTTGACAGTTTGGTTGAGAGCACAACCAATGTGACAGTTGGCATGCCGGGAATGTAACTGCTTTTTGAAACTGTTAAATCGATGGGTTTACTTCCGCTTTAAATTGCATTAGTGAAATTAACTTTTGCACGATATTCACATTTTTCGAGTTTCTCGTGTGCGTACGTACGTACGTACGTACGTACGTACGTACGTACGTACACACCAGTTTGCTTTTGATGTGTTCAGATTTTCTGTAGTTTTAAGGTTTATGTTAATCCTTCTGCTTTTGCCTCCATTTCATCTGCATCATCATCTCCATCCACTTCTGCATTTTCCTTTTCAAGCCGCTCCAACTGTCTGGCAAGCTCCGTTTTCGTCTGTGACAACCTCGGGCTCCATCTGGACATTAAATACACCCCTTTTCTCCCTGATTACTGACATTGCTTTGAGAACAGAAAGACCTTCAGTCCTTTCCAAAGTTGTTGTAGTCTATAAGAGCTATGGGCGGAAGTGATGTTTTGAAGTCGCTTCCGCCCTGCTATGGTACGGAGATGGGTGGGGGCCATCTTCCCCTCACTCGTTGCCATACCCAGCTAGGAAGAGGACTGGATCGGCCTCCGACGGCTCTGGTAAGCGGCGGGAGGGGGGGGGGCCCTTTCCCGCTGCCGAGAACGGTAACCACCATTATCGTTAACCCCCCCTCCCCCCCCTAGATTCAGTGATGGTTGTAGGAGTGTCTCGGCTGCCCAGGACTTTCATTGGCTGAGACAGCAGTGTGGCACCATTGGCTGTCAGCCAATGAGGAGAGAAAGGGGGCAGGCGGGGCTGTGGCTCCACGTCTAAATGGACACAGGGAGCTGTGGCTCATCTCGGGTGCCCCCATAGCAAGTTGCTTGCTGTGGGGGCCATCAACAGGAGGGAGAGGGGGCCAGGGGCACCGAAGAGGGACCCAGGAAGAGGAGGATCCGGCTGCTCTGTGCAAATCCACTTCACACGGCAGGTAAGTAGGGTGTGTGTGTGTGTGTGTGTGTGTGTGTGTGTGTGTGTGTGTGTGTGTGTGTTTTATTAAAAACATAAGACTTTAGTATCACTTTAAATGTGATGGCAAGGAAGATGTCGATTTGGAAAGGCACTTGACCAATTTGTCAAAGATGTGACAGGAGGGAAGGTTTTACTCCAACAGCAGAAGATCCCAAAACTCACCACCTCAGAAGCCCTTACCTCCTCAAAATGCAGAGCACCTAGCTGCTCTACACAGGCTTCAACTTCAATACCTAGGGGATATCTGTTACAGTTTGCCTCCCTGGGTCACACATCATTAAATCAGTGTTTTTTTTTTTTGTTAAAATTTTTTTTTTTGAGGAAACTGAACGGTGTATAATCCTTTAAAGCAAGTATGAAATTACAGTTCGGTACACTGTTGTCACAAGAAACATATTACAGTTTTCATGAGATGTACATTTGGTGTTACAACAAAATAGGCAATATCATAGAGCACAATAGTATGAGAGTAACACACATGGGTTCCCCGTCATGCAGGGCAGGTGAAGTACCGGTACAAAAATCTCCGATACCCTACTCGGGGTGACTGTTAACAAAGCTTATAGCAGAAAAAATACAACATTGGATAAAAAATAATGGGGAAGAAAAGGGCAGAAAGGAGCAGAAGGAAGATGTTCAGAGTCTGTCCCGTCCAGACAGCACTAATCGGTGGACTGTCTACTTTCCAAAAAGCGGTCATTTGGGAGTTATTTGTACTGTCCTAGCATTTTAGGGCCTCAAGAAATTAGATGGGTACATCAAGGTTGATCTATTTTCAAATATATTACAAACCCAACCTGACCGTACTATAGAAGCCAAGCTCACTCGTGTAAGAGAGCAGATTGGGAACACTCTTCATTCCAAGCCAAAAACAAACTCATGAAGGCTCGTAGATCTTTCTATGAATTTGGGGACAATAGTAGCTGAACGCTCTGCTTTCTAGCCAGACTTTATGGTACATTCCAGCTTTCGCCACCTCTACGGGCACTTGGAGCCCTTTCACACTGGTGCCGCCCATAGCGTCGGTAGTAAAATGGCAGTAAAACGCTGGTATTTTACCGTCGGATTTGTGGTGCATTTCGGCCGCTAGCGGGGCTGCTTTTAACCCTTTGCTAGCGGCCTAGAGGGTTAAAACTGCCCGCAATGCGCCGCTACAGCTGCGTTTTGCTGGCGGTACGGCGGCTGATTTCAATGGGCAAGAGCGGTGAGATCACCGCTCCTAATGCGCTCCAAAGAAGCTGCTGGCAGTACTTTTCCTGACGGCCTGCCAGCGCACCGCTCCAGTGTGAAAGCCCTCGGGCTTTCACACTGGAGACAATAGAGCAGCAGTTTAAGGGCGGATTGCAGGGGCTATATTTAACACTTTAGCACCTGCAAAACACGCTCAGTGTTAAAGGGGTCTTAGACTCATTCTTCACCAGAAATGGACAACTCCTTCAGTGCCTTTTACAAGACCCTCTATAATCTCCCAGAGCTGTCAAATGTTGAGGTGAATCTGCAAAAATCAGAAGTGCTCTGTCACTCTTGCACCAAGGGCCCTTGCTAACTCCCCCTGTGGCAATTTCCCTTTTCGCTGGGCCTCTCAAGCCATTCAATACCTGGGTACTAAAATCACTTCTAATCTTCAACTTCTTTTTCAAATTTGCAGCTGTTAATGTCAACTATAACTGCTGATCTAGAGAAATGGCGTTCTTTGGCTGTCTTCTGGTTTGGCCAGTGTAACGTTCTCAAGATGAATATTATGCCACATCTACTGTATCTTTTGCAGGCCATGCCCATTAAAAAAACATTATATACCATAGTTTGAAGACTCTGTTTAACTTTAACACAGACTAAATAATACACACTGATTTGGGTTATTTTTTACCAAAGAAATGTAGCAGAATACGTTTGGCCTAAATTTACGAAGAAAGATTTATTTGTAAGATTTTGTAACAGAAACAAAGAAAACGTGTGTGTGTGTGTGTGTGTGTGTTTGTTTTTTTTCTTCAAAATTTACGGTATTTTTTTTAATTATAAAGCAAAAAAAGTGGTGATTAAATACCACCAAAAAACGTCTCAAAAAAAGCTATAAATGTTATTTGAGTACAGTATTACAGGACTGAGTAATTGGAATTCAAAGTGTGACGGCACTGAAAAACAGAAATTGACCTGAGCAGAAATGGGGTAAAAGTGTTCGGTGTTGAGTTGTTAAAGCAGAGTTCCACCCACTTTTTTTAACTTGGTCTTGAAGGGAAAAACACCCCTCCACCACTCATCTTTGGATAACAATTGTTTTAACTACAGTGGAACCTTTGGTTAACGAGTAACGCGGTTAACAAGCGTTTTGAAAGACGAGCAACTTTTTTTTTTTTAAATCCTGATCCGATATTGCATGCAATAGAAGTTAATGCGGAACAAATTATGGGGAAACTCGCTTTGATATGCGAGTGCTTTGGATTACAAGCGTTCTCCTGGAACGGATTATGCTCGTAATCCTAGGTTCCACTGTACATATTGTACTTCCAGCCTTGCCGCGGCCCAGGGCGTCATATCCTCCTGCTACCCCGCTGCTTTCTGGGACGTGTGTGTGCCCCAGAAGATGACAGTGCTATTCAGAAAGCGCAGTGCGACTTGCGCAGTAGGAAACCGGCGGTGAAGCCTGAAGGCTCCACTGCTGGTTTCCCTTAGTTAGAATAGTGGTGCCTGCACCCGATCCGATGGACAGATCAGCCTCGGGGAGGTCAACATTGCGGGCTCCCTGAACAGGTTAGTGTCCTTATTAAAAGCCAGCAGCTACAGTGTTTGTTACTGCTGACTTTAATAAAAAAAATTGCGGCTGGAACAGCGCTTTAACATGTTTTAATGACACTAAAAGTGAATGTCACCCTAGTAGGGAGGTTCGCTCTTCTTCCTTTTTTTTTGTTGTCCTGGTGATGTTGGTCATTGGGACTGAAATTGAAGGAAAATCCAACATGGAGTTGTACCAGAACAAATCTATTAATCTTCTTTTTGAAGACAATCTGATCTCCGTTGTGATCGCAAAGCACCATTTGTTCTTTAAGATTTTGAAGCCTTTTCTTTGAGACCTGTATTATGAGAAAATCATAAGTTGCCATATTTCCTAAAATACTAGTTGCATGGCTGCCATACTAATGAAATATGTTGAAACTTAAAGTGGAGCTCCACCCAAAAAAGGATATTCTGCTTTAAGGACTCCTCCCCCTGCCACATTTGGCATATCATTTTTTTTGGTGGCGGCGCGGGTACCTGTCAAAACTAGGCATTCCGAGTAAAAGTTCTCCTCTCCCCCTCCCTGCAGTCTTTTCGGACTCATCACAGGTCCCAGAAGACTGCTGGACCATTCAGGAGGCACAGCGTGATTCGCGCATGCACAGTGGGCACAGTTGAAATGCCGGGTAGAAGGGACAGCTCGGGTGAGCACATCGCTGGATCATGGGACAGGTGAGTGTGTGTTTAAGTCAGCAGCTACAGTAGCTGCTGACTTTTAATAAGCACAAAAACGAGCTCCTCTTTAAGTCCAAGAACTAACCTGCAGATTGGAATGTCCGTGAAATCAAAGCTCTGATGTGTAAAGTACTGAAGTAGATCAGACAGAGTTCAGCAATGGCAGCATGCAACATTTCTTAGTACTGGTTACCTAAAAGCACATTTGCACTATGAATGGTAAGGTATGAAGTGAAAATGGTCAAGAAATTTTTTCAATTGTAATTCCAGTACTGGCCATGAGGTGCTGCTATGTCTGTTCTAAGTGCTTCATTTGGAAAAATATAAATGAAAATAGATGGAGAAAATAAGAATAAGCAAGCGACCATGGTTTTGAAGTGAGAGCGTGGGAGGAACTAACACATCTATTTGTTTTGCAGAATGGCCAAGAAGTATAAAATGAAACTAATTTACAAGAGGACCTTTAAGGAATTTTTTGAAGAGAAGGTTAAAAATGACGAACAGAAAACTCTGCTGAAAAAAATGCAGGCTTTGGAGGTAATTTTGTTCAGCTTTAATGACATAGACTGTCACCCAGCATTGTATACGATTATATTAGACACAATATGAAAACTTGTTTGAAGCTGTACTAGAGAAAGTGAAGCTTCCTAATTTCTTACTTTTTTACTAGTCTGTGAAAGCATATTTTTGTTAGTGGGACATAGCTGACATTTGAGGGGTTTCCTTATTACTAGCTGTTTACAGTGCTGCTTCGTATGCGTGGCTCCTTCTTCTTCTTTTTTTATTTTATAAGCATAGTATTTTCCCTGTTATGTAATTTTAATGTGGATTTTTTTTTTTTTTTTTTTAACATGGTGGGCTGGCAGTGAACGGATGGGCTTATGGGGTGGGTGGAATGATGGCATCCACATTACATTCCAGTTGTTAAGTACTTTAGATCCTAGCCAGATTATAAAGCTGAGCTAAAGGCACAAATATATTTACCTCTGCTCCAATGATCTGATGTCTGAGAGATCCCTCGCCAGCATTGGCATAGTATCGCATATTTCTTCCGGGAGCCGGTGTTCAGCCGTGTTGATTGGCCAATGCTGAATGACATAATTCCTGTGCAGGTGCTAGAGTCCCCTCATCTCAGGACACTGACACTGTGCTGTGATGTGTGGCTCTGTTTACATTTTGGGGAGGATTGCTAACAGGGCAGGTAAGTGTATTTTTATTTCTGAAGTTAAATTTCATGTCGCTTTGGCAAAAAAGAGCCCGTCTGTTCACTTTTTTTTATTTTTTATGAGGAGTCTACCACACAATTTCTCCAGCAGAGTTCCATGGAAACCTAAGCTTCATGCAGAGGTAGCTATAGAGGTTTTTTGAGTAATGAGCAATTTCTGTATCTCAGATAAGTTCCCACTCACACCATTGATCTTTTTAGCTATCTGTAAGAAGCTAATTCTTCCCAACGACCAAAAGTGTTAAAAACACCCATCCCGATGACCAATAACCCTGATGTACTATGAGTTGTAGATAGTCATTTTTATCAGGGTTTCTCTGTGACCGGTAAGTTATTTCAAGGGTACTTCTGTGTTGAGAAAGGCTGCCCTAACAAGTTATTGCTTTGCTTAAGATGATGACTTTCACGAATGATATGGTAAGAACAACAGAATTTTTTATTTTTTTGTTTGTTCCTATAGGGTGTCCACTAAATAGGAAAGCCCAGTCACTGTCCACAGGGAAACCGTTTCTTTTATGGATACACAGGGGTTTAGGGAAACTTGCGTGGAGAATTGTTTATTCATACTATGACTTTCTTTACAATTCCTTTTTTTTGCTTGGTGGTACCAGTCCTTCAACTAGGTGACAACATACTATAATGCTAAAGCACTTAAAAATCAATGACTAAGGACTGTTTATCTCCCTCTTTTAGTAAAGAATCAATAATGTAAATTGTTTTAAAGCAGAAACAAAGCCAAAGCTTTTTTGCCTATACTTCTATGGATCACAGGTGTGCAGTTTGTTCTGCGCTCCTGTGACCCATTTGAGCCCACAGCGAGCTGAAGTCAGCTGACATCACAGAGCCGGTCTAGGCTTTGAAAAGATCCCGACCTTATGCTCGGCATCCACCCAGAACTCTGAACCCGCACCTGGCTCATCCTCTGTGACCTGCTGAGAGCGTAAGCCAGCCTCTCCTGCCCAACGCTCCATTAAGCTGAGCAGGGAGCCGGTGACTGACAGTCCCGACTCTCTGCTCAGAGCGGAGGGGAGAGCGGAGTGATAAGTGGTGTTTGATCACTCGGTTCCCACTACAGAGCTGGCGAGGGATCAATGCTGCATCCAACTAGGTGAGCATAACGTGTTTTTTTTTTTTTTTTTTTTTTTTTTTCTTTGGAAAGCCATACTTCTCTTTTAGCATTTTTCTTTTCTAATGAAAGGATATATATCTTTATGGTTCCCATTTAAACTAATGTAAAAACATTAATGCTAAATGGCTATGGTTTATGGCCCCCTGAGGGCAGAAAAGTGTAAGCTGTTCTGTCTTAGATTTTTTTTTCTTTTTTTTTTTGCCTATACTACACTGCTCAAAAAAAATTAAAGGAACACTTTCAAAACACATCAGATCTCAACGGGCAAAAATCTCATGCTGAATATCTATACTGATATGGACTGGGTAATGTGTTGGGTATGAAAGGATGGCACATCATTTGATGGAAATGAAAATTATCCACCTACAGAGGGCTGAATTCAAAGACACCCCGAAAATCAAAGTGAAAAAATTATGCAACAAGCTAGTCCATTTTGCTGAAATTTTTTTTTTTCTTCAATAATTTTTATTTAGAATTATAAAGCAAAGTTAATACAATACATATTACATTGTACTTACATCGACTTGAATGTATCAGATGGTACATAAGAAAGGATAAGCGTATCCTAGTATTAACGAGAGCATTATGAGTTTGTAAATTACTTTTGTAAAAGCGAACTTATACAAACAAACAATAATACAAGTACCGACCTTCGGGGGCTTATCCCCTCCCGGATCACCCCCAAGGGGAACATTAGTGGTCCAGAAGGAGAGCGGCCCAAAGTTACATCCACAGAGAGGTTGAGCCTCTCCCAGGGATTATACCCTTCATATGAGTAAGGTAATAACGTTAGCATTTAGTTTGGGTATAGGATAGGACAGGTGCTCGGTCAAGAGAAAGTGTAACTTGGCAGTGACGCGATATTAGGGTTTAAGGAAGTGGAACAGCTCTAGATCCGGAGGCCCAGGGAAGCCAGGCTCTCTGGAAATTTTCAGTGCGCCCATTGCTGGCAGCCATTATGGATTCATAGCAATGGTGCAGGTTCACGAGATCTATTGTTTGGCCAATTACTGGTGCGTCCTCTGTCCTCCACTTTCGAGTTATGCATAACCTGGAAGCCAGAAGTATGTGAGATAGAACAAACCTAGCATTTTGCTGAAATTTCATTGCAACAACTCCAAAATGGTCCTCAGTAGTTTGTATGGCCCCCAAGTGCTTGTATGCATGCCTGACAACATCAGGGCATGCTCCTAATGAGACGACGGATGGTGTCCTGGGGTATTTCCTCCCAGATCTGGACCAGAGCTTCACTGAGCTCCTGAACAGACTGAGGTGCAACCTGGCGGCACAGGATGGACTGAAACATAATGTCCCAGAGGTGTTCTTTTGGATTTAGATCAGGTGAGCGTGGGGATCATTCAATGGTATCAATTTCTTTATCCTCCAGGAATTGGCTGCATGCTCTCGCCACATGAAGCCAGGCATTGTCATGCACCAGGAGGAACCCAGGACCCACTGCACCAGCGTAGGGTCTGACAATGGGTCTAAGAATTTCATCCCGATGCCTAATGGCAGTCAGGGTGCTATTGTGTAGCCTGTAGAGGTCTGTGCGTCCCTCCCATGGATATGCCTCCCCAGACCATCACTGACCCACCACCAAAACTGGTCATGCTGAACGATGTTACAGGCAGCATAAAGTTCTCTGCGGCTTCTCCAGACTCTTTCACGTCTGTCACATATGCTCAGGGTGAACCTGCTCTCATCTCTCAAAAGCATGGGGCACCAGTGGCGGACCTGCCAATTCTGGTGTTCAATGGAAAATGCCAAATGAGCTCCACAGTGTCCGGCAGTGAGCACAGAGCACATTAGAGAAAGTCGGGCCCTCAGGCTACCCCCATGAAGTCTGTTTCTGATTGTTTGGTCAGACATTCACACCAGCGGCCTGCTGGAGGTAATTTTGTAGGGCTCTGGCAGTGCTCATCCTGTTCCTCCTTGCACAAAGGAGCAGATACCGGTCCTGCTGATGGGTTAAGGACCTTTTACGGCTCTTTCCAGCTCTCCTAGAGTAATTGCCTGTCTCATGGAATCTCCTCCATGCTCTTGAGACTGTGCTGGGAGACACGGCAAACCTGGCAATGACACGTATTGATGTGCCATCCTGGAGGAGTTGGACAGCCTGTGCAACCTTTTATAGGGTTCAAGTATCGCCTCATGCTACCAGTAGTGACACTGACCATAGCCAAATGCAAAACTAGTGAACAACAGTCAGAAAAGGTGAGTAGGGGAAAATAAATGTCACACCTCGACCTGAAAAACCATTCCTGTTTTTGGAGGTCGTCTCATTGTTGCCCATCTAGTGCACCTGTTGTTAATTTCAATTAACAGCAAAGCAGCTGTAACTGATAAACAACCCCCTCTGCTACTTATCTGACCAGATCAATATCCCAGAAGGTTCTGATTCAAAAGTGTTCCTTAAATATTTTTTTTTGGAGGAGTGTATATAAATAGATTTCTCTTTTGTTCATGGACGGACACATCCTTAATCTTGACAAATTGGGTATTAGCCTTCCTTCAGAAGTGACTAGGCAGAAAGTGTTAACTTCAAAGCTGAACAGCCCTGCCCAGGGCTATATCCCCTCAGCACTAAGTAGATCAGTTTTTTCTGCCTAGCTAAGGAGAAGACATGGCTCCCTTCGGGCCCATAGGCCTGGTGGTTTTTTGTTCCAGACTGAAATTTTTTATTATTTTTTCCTGTGATCTTCGATCAACTGCCGACTGGGTGACAGGCTGGATCCCAGATCCTTGTAGTCTCCCCAGTTTCGACCAACGAGCATGTGCAGACCGTAGCTACGCGCTGTGTCGTCCACGACATGCCTGTCGCTCTACTGGTGGCCGTGAGCTATACGCTCCAGGGCATGCATACGACCGGTCTATAGGGCCGAGTCGCAGCAGCCGGGCCGACAGTCCCCTCCATCACCATTCGGAAGGTGGTCTGTCTGGGATGCTTCCAGCACCACGCAGGAAGGGTAAGTAGTAATCTCCTGCTTCGGCAGGAAGACAAAGCTGGGCATTCCTGGAGAGGTGAGTAAGAGGTTCTATCCTTCCCTTCCTTCCCTCCCTAGGCTCTCTGAGCTGGCTGCTGGGGCGGGGGTTTACCTGGGGGGCCTCCACCTGTGTGGGAAATGTGCATGTATGTCCGCTAGATAAATGTTATGAGCTGCCATGAAAAAAAGTTTGCTTACCTGTGTGTTCTGCTCCATGCTGTCGGCGACCATTTTGCTGGTGATCTGGCCATGTTCTTGTGGTCCGCGCTGTGTTTGGCCTTTATTGGCCGCTCGGCTGCCATTTTTTCTTGTGATCCATGCTGCGTTTGGCCTCTTCTGCGCTGGTGGCCATGTTTTTGTGGTCCGTGCTGTTTGGCTTCTAGCTGCCGCTCGGCGGCCATTTTCTCATAGTTCACGCCGATCAAATAGCATTTAAACGGCGCAAGCCTACAGACACACGCTGCAGAGTCGTCAGACTAATAGCTGACAAGGAAGCAGATCTACTAAGGAAGCGGACGGCAACCGTACTACTGTTCTAGGGTGGTGAGTCCTCTGGGTGGAGGGGGGGACCCCTCGTCTGTCGCAGCTAGGAGGGTGGGCTGTTGTTACCTTGAACTGGAGTCCTTGTGTCAGGTGCATGGGTCAGCATGACATCAGAAGCAGATGCTTTGCCCCCTGATACACCTGAATTGGCATCTGGTGCTTCTGCACCCGCTGTGTCAGACGCTAGGTCGGCGTCCTGGTTGTTGCCAAGGTGGAAGCGGCGCGTGGGAACACGGGGGGGGGGGGGGGTAAAAGGTGCCCCCTCCCTCCCCCACCTTTTGGGGATAACTCTTGATGCGGAGCTGGGCCCAGCTACGGCTCGTGGCCCTGGTTCTGACACATCAGAGGATGCGGACCATGGGCGGTCAGACAGTCCACGTCACCACACGATAAGGCTCTGATAGGTGACCTTATCACCGCAGTGCGGAATACTCTAAAGATGGAGGAGTCTGCAGAAACGCAGAGGCGTCGGGCCCTTTCGGGTTCTGTAAAGCCGACCCGAACTGCTAAGGTGTTTACTTGTGCGTCTTTTATATAGACAAGCTTCTATACAAGGAGCAGGACAAACCACAAAAGGTTTTCGGTCCCCAAGAAGTTTGGCGGTGCGTTGCCCTTTTTGAGGAGAGTTTCCTGAAAAGATGGACCTCTCCTCCGATAGTGGACCCTCAGGTGTCCAGATTAATCAGGTTAGCCACAATTGCGATGGAGGGGGCTCCTGCTTTCAAGGACCCTGCGGACAGGAAGGCTGAAGCGGTCATCCGTCACTTATACGGCTCGGCTGTGCGCCCAACGGTGGTTGGGGCCCTGGTGTCTCAGACACTCTCTGAAGGGGCAAAGATGCTGCTCCATGGGTTTAAAGCACATGAGGCTCCCTCGGACGAGGTGGCTATGGCCGACCAGTTGATACTGGGCCTTTAAAATTGTCTGCAAATCAGCCTTGGACACTTTCTCTGCTGTCCAGAGCCTCAAGCTATGTGGTGGTGTTACGCCATCTTCTCTGGCTAAAAGGTTGGTCGGCGGACCAATCTTCCAAGAAGGCCCTGATTTATTGCCCTGTTGAAGGACGCATACTTGCAGGTCCCCATAGGCACCAGGCATCAGACATGTCTGCGCTTTGCGGCCCAGGAAGACCACTACCAAGTGGTGGCACCCCCCCTGGCTTGGCATCAGCACCGAAGGTGTTCACCAAGGTGCCCGCCCTGATTCTGGCCCTACCAGGGCAGCGTGGTGATATTCTTCCGAGTTCCACCTCAAGCTCAGAATAGAGGTGAGCGTGTCTATAACCTGTAAGACCCTCTGATACTTGGTTGGGTACTGAACACTCAGAAGCCAGTATTGGTACCGACTCGACTCCTAGTGTATCTGGGGTTGATTCTGGACTCCTCAGAGGCAAAAGTTTTTTTTCTCTCCCTAGGGGAAGGTTGCAGACCCTTCAGGCTGCGGTGCGGCAGTTGACATCCCAAAGATGGTCGTCAATCCGCTTTTGCATACGAGTCCTGGGCCTGATGGTGGCCTCCTTCAAGGCGGTGCCATATGCGCAATTTCACACGCAAGTTTTACCGCAGGAATTTCTGTCCAGCTGGGACAAGTGCCCATCATCCCTGAATTGTCGAATCTGGGTGGGCCACCGAGTAAGGACCTCCCTAGTTTGGTGGCTGACATCACCGACACTTCTGTCTGGGAAGTCGTTCCTTCCCTTTCACTGGATGGTAAGTGGCGTATGTTAACCATCAGGGAGGAACAAGAAGCTTGGCTGCAGCATCGAAGATTGCTCACTTCCTAAGGTGGGCAGAAAGGAGCGTACCGGCCCTGTCAGCCGTATGCATTCCGGTCGTAAGAAAACTGGCAGGCAGTCGCCAGATGCTGGACCAAAGACAATGATCTCTACACCCGGAGGTGTTTCAGCTCCTTTGCCAAAGAGGGGACACGCCAGATGTAGATCCTGGCTTCTCGACTCAATCGGAAGGTATTGAGGTTTTGTGGCCAGGTCAAGAGACCCACGGGCAGATGCGGCAGATGCATTGGTGGCACTGTGGAGTCAGTACTGGCTAATCTATGCCGTCCCTCCTCTGAAGCTCCTTCCTCATCTGCTTCGCAGACTGGAGGATTCCAATGATCCCAGTTGCTCTGGATTGGCCTTGGCGTCCTTGTATGCCGATCTGGTGCGTCTGGTAGCAGACGCCTCTTGGCACCTACTGCTAAGAAAGGACCTGCTGTCGCAAGGTCCCATACTCCATCCTGTTTTACAGTCACTGGCTTTTTAACGGCATGGCTATTGAGAGCCAGGTGCTAAAAGACCGGGGCCTGTCAGACTCTGTGATCTCTACCATGAGGTGTGCTCGGAAAACGTCCTCTGGAAGATTTACCATTGCACTTGGAAGACCTACATATCCATTTGGAGGAAATGAGGTGGCATCCGTGTACTTATTTGGTTTCTGAGTCCTGCTATTCTTACAGCGTGGGGCGGACCAAACATGTTACTTTAAGTACAATTAAGGGGCAGATATTGGCCCTGGCTGTCTTTTTTTTTTTTTTTTTTTTTTTTTTTTCTTCAATGATCCCTGGTGGCTCACTCTTTAGTGAGAACGTTTTGTACATGGGGTTCGGCATGCGGTCCCTCCGGTCCGCCCTCCACTACCTCCGTGGGGCTTTTTATAGCAGACGTCCCTTGGTGTCTACCGCTACGAGAGGACCTGCTGTCGCAAGGTCCCATACGCCATCCTGCTTTGACAGTTAAGGGCTTTAACGGCATGGCCTCTAGGTGCCTCAGAAACCACCGTTTGAGAATATTAGGGAAGATTCCCTTGTTGACACTTTCTCAGAAAGTGGTCCTTTTTAGTGGCTGTTGTGTCAGTTAAGACAGGTTTCTGAGCTGGAAGCCTTGTCATGCAAGGCTCCCTATCTGATCTTCCACAAGGATAAGGTGGTGCTGCGTCCGCAGACTTCTTTTCTTCCTAAGATCGTTTTGACCTTTCATCTCAAGGAAGACATTGTACTGCCATCCTTGTGTCCTCATCCGTCGAATCCTAAGTAGATGACGTTGCATTCCTTGGACGTTGTTCAAGCTCTAAGAGTATACTTGTCTGTTACTGGTCCGTTCCGGAGTTCAGACTCGCTGTTTATTCGGTGGCTGGTCCCAAGAAGGGCCCAGCGGTCTCGTCGGCCTCCATCTCGAGGTGGATCCGACAGATCGTGATCAGGCTTGCGCCATAAAGGGTCAGGCGCCTCCCCTTCCCGGCACATTCGACCAGGGCAAGAGGTGCCTCTTGGCTTAACGGCATGGCCTCTCTTTGCTTCAGAAACCACCGTTTTGCGAACATCAGGGAGATTCCCTTGTTGACACTTTCTCAGAAAGTGGTCCTTTTTGTGGCTGTTGTGTCAGTTAAGATGGGTTTCTGAGCGAACAGCCTTGTCATGCAAGGCTCCCTATCTGATCTTCCACAAGAATAAGGTGGTGCTGCGTCCACAGCCTTCTTTTCTTCCTAAGGTCGTTTCGAAGACATTGTACTGCCATCCTTGTGTCCTCATCCGTCAAATCCTAAAGAGACAACGTTGTATTTCTTGGACGCTGTCCGAGGTCTGAGAGCATCAAGCGTCTGTTTCCCAGGTGTGTAAGGCGTGACCTGGTCGTCGGTTCACACTTTTACTAAACTTTACAAGTTGATGTGAGTGCATCTTCGGATGCTTCTTTCGGCCGCAAGGTATTGCAGGCAGCCGTTTAGAGTTACAACTCCTCAGTGAGGAGCTCTGTTTTGTTTTGGGGTGAAGTTGTTTTAATGCTGTTCCCACACCTCGTTTTTGACACTGCTTCGGGACGTCCCACTTTGGCAAGATTAAGACTGTCCGTCCATGAACGAAAGAGAAAATAGGATTTTTATACTCACCGTAAAATCCTTTTCTCTGTGTTCATGGACAGACACAGCACCCACCCCTCGTTTTTAAGTTTGTACTGCTTTTTGACAAACTGTTCTGCTTAGTGCAGGCTGAGGGGATATAGCCAGTAGGACCACCTCCTGGGTGGGGCTGTTCAGCTCTGAAGTTAACACTTTTTTTTCTGCCTAGTCACTCCTAAATGAAGGCTAATACCCACTTGTCAAGATTGAAGCTGTGTCCGTCCATGAACTCGGAGAAAAGGATTTTACGGTGAGTATAAAAATCCTATTTTTATACTGTGAAGGATCCGAGTGACAGATTGCATCTACCGTATATACTCGAGTATAAGCCGAGATTTTCAGCCCTTTTTTTTGGGCTGAAAATGCCCCCTCTCGGCTTATACTCGAGTCAGTGTACCTGAAAATATTGAGAGGCTGCGGGCGTCTTTTGTTTAAAACTCGCGGTCCCTTCCGTGATAGGCGGAACTTCGTCTGCTGAGAAACGCCCATCACAAACGTTCTCTCATCCTCACCCATCCCAGCAGACACTGTGTTCAGTGTTCCACCAATCACTGATGCCTTTTCATCCTCGGACAAGAGGACGTCCGTGATTGGTGGAACACCGAACAGTGTCTGCTGGGAAACCGAGTCCGAGGATGAGAAGAACGTTAGTGATAGGCGGAACTGTGTCTGCTGGGAAACGCCTATCGCGGAAGGGACCAGGAGGAGACCGAGTTTTAAACAATGAATGGACACCCACAGCCGCTCAATTTCATGTACACTGACAACGGGCACAGTGAGGTGGCAATGGGCAGTGAGGTTGGGCACAGTGAGGTTGCAATGGACACAGTGAGGCATGCAAATGGGCATTGTTGACCCTCTTCCACTTACCGTAGCTGCTGCATTCTCACCCTCGGCTTATACTCAAGTCAATACGTTTTCCCATTTTTTTTTGTGGTAAAATTGGGTACCTCAGCCTATACTCGGGTCGGCTTATACTCGAGTATATACAGTATTTAAAAAACAAACTAATGCCTAAATCGGTTGTAGCCAACTTTTCATCATCATGTGTGCATATATTTTTTACATCTTTTGTGTAAGGCATTCAGTTTTGTATATTGTTATAATTATACACTTTTGGTCACAGCAAGGAAAATTGCTTTACTTTAAAAGCATCTCTGGAGATTTAAAAATATGTACTCTTGAGTGCAAATTACTGAATAGTCTTATTTTGGTGTTGAAACTTATGACGTGGTAAGATGAAAAAAATCAGACACAAGCTGCTGTTTTTGATTGCATGGTCTTATGAAGTAAGTGCTGGAGCATGATGGTTAGTGAAAGTAGTGCTGCATAATATTGTGGTCTTTAGGAGATTCTCATTCTGCTCATGGATTATACATTTGTCATAACAATCAACTTGAATAAAAAGGACATTTACTGACTCACTGTCCGATTGTTGGCTAAAATCTGTTTTTCTTTCTCGTACATCACGGGACACAGAGCGACATAGTCATTACTAATGGGTTATATAGATACCGTCAGGTGCTGGCACTGGCAACTTCCAAAACCGGAAGTACCCTCCCCTATATAAGCCCCTCCCATCCGGGAGCACCTCAGTTTTTTTTGCCAGTGTCTAAGGTGTTGGCCAAGAAGAAACATGTGTTTTTCACTGAGCTTGCGTACAGGTTCTTTTGGGCCTCAGTAAGCTATTCCGGATCCGACCAAAAAAGCTTCATAGCTAAACGGTCGGTACCCGGGCCTTGCAGAGAAGAGCAAGGTTTTGCCTGTAATGCTTCTCTTAGGAGAGCTGGACCCTGGGATCCAGAGCTCTGGTCATACCCACGACCAAGATGTTTTCTGTGCAGGGTGCTATACAGGTCCAGGGGAGTGGAATCCTTGGGAACCCGGTCCCTGAAGGTTTGATTACAATGCCTGCCGTGATAGGTGAAGTTTGGGCTTTTGTGGACCAAACAAAGTCCTGCGGCGGGGAACAGGTAAGTGGGGGCCCCCAGGAACTTGGTTCTATTGGGGGACCCCCAAGCCTAATTTGTCTTTCTGTCTGTTACCTAATGGTATTCCCGCAAAATTCTGTGCATGCCTGTAACTACTAAAAAAATGTGATAATTTTTAATGGTGGTCAAGAAAAAAAAAAAAATATTTTTTTATATATTTAATATATTAGACTGCGGTACCTGTGTTTGTCCACTAGAGGCCGCTGTGGAATGTTTTCTTGTCATGTGGACTAGCTTCTTCTCAGCAGAGCAAAGTCCAGGCAGATGGTGAGTTCTCTTATAGGAAACTGCTTCCTCTGCCATGTTGCAGTGCTCGTCCATCCCCCGGCCTGCGGCAAAGAGGGGCCCTGGCTCCTGTCCCTTGTTACCATATTTGAAATTAGCGCCGAAGGCGCACGTGCCCGCGCGCGTGCTTGTGCACGCGCCTCTATATATAGAGGTGAGCCGGGAAAGGGGGCGGAGCCTGGGGGATGACGCTCTGTGCGCGCCGCAGCGCTTCTGCGCATGTGCGGGCATCCCAGCAGTTTAAAAAAACCACAATATTGTAGTGAGCTGGCTATGAAGTACACAGACAGAGCTGGCAACATTTAAAGGCATACAGCAAGCGGTTGATACAGGCATCCCCTAGAAAGGCACATTAGTAGACACCAACTGTGATATAGCAGCAATTGTGCTAGACTATTCTCAGTAAAAGTGGTGTATTACGGCTGGAATACCTCAGCTTTACGCTTAGGAATATGCCGTCCAGAAGCTCCGGAACTGAATCTTCCAGGAAGCGAAGGGGGTCTCATCGGGCTCGGAGGATCTTGGGCATACTCCTGCTGCACCAGTCTCCCCTGAAGTTCAGAGGTAAGTGACCGTAGAGACCCCGCAGGGGTACTTGGTACTGTGGCTGTCCTCAGTCACCTGCTCCTGTGTATGTAACAGAGGAGGTTTTTTCCTCAGCTCTGGGAGGATTAGAGAGAGATTGTCAACATTTATCGCTGCCTCCCTGTCAGGGAAAGCACGCCCGATCTCCGTCTCCTCCTTCAGAATGCCTGTTAGCAGAGCAACAGTCCCATACAGGGATCGACCTGCCTGAAGGGGATCAGGATAAGGTTGATTCTGTTATAGAGGAATCAACAGTGGGGGAACCTTTTCTCAACATCTCAAGCTGAAAGATTATGGGTTCAGTCTCTGACTAACATGGTCCGATCAGCATTTAAAAATGCACCTTGCGGAACCATCAACCACTACTGTATCCTCGTTGGGGTCGCTAGAAGCCCCCAGACTGTTTGTTCTTTCCCACTTCACCCTTTACTGAAAGGGCTCATTTACCAGGATTGGGAACGTCCTGAGAAAATATTTATTCCCCCAAGAGATTTCCGGTGGTCTATCCCATGGAGGATAAGTTCATCAAAAAAAAAAAAAAAAAATGGAAGGTCCCTACAATGGACGCAGCCATCTCTTGTATGTATAAATCACTGACATGTCCAGTGGATAATGTCCAAATGTTCAAGAACCCAATAGATAAAAGATTGGAGTCCTTATGAAAATCTGCTTGGTGATACAACCAGCAGTAGCAGCTATTGGGGTCTGCTAAGCAGTGAAGGATCAGTTGAAACAGGTCTTGAGGGACTTGACAGATCAGCAGGCTTTGCCCTAGCTGATCTACCTAGAGCCTTAGGCTTTGCGGTTGACGCCATAGAGGATTCAATCCATCAGGCCTCCCGCCTTACGCTGTCTATAGTACATATGCGTAGGCTCCTATGGCTCAAAAACTGGTCTGCTGAAGCTCCCTGTAAAGAATGGCTGGTTAGCGTCCCATTTCATGGTGAACGCTTATTCAGGGAAAACCTGGACAAATATCCAGAAAATTTCCAGCGGTAAAAATACGCTCTTGCCGGTTAAAAGCAGAGTTAGAGGTCCCTCTTTAAGAGGCCTGCTTCTCCAGTCCCTGGGGCATCGGCTGTGTAACAGTTCCGACGGCCTCCTCGGTCAAATCCCGGGGGTAAAAAACAGGGACAGTAGCAGGGTAATGAGAAACCCTGGGTCAGGGGAGGTACAAAACCTCCCCCAAAGTTAAATTCATGAAGCCCCCACTCAGTCGGGTGGGGGGAGGACTCCAGTTGTTCGCAAGAGACCTGGCGGGACACGATCAAGACAGATAGGTGCTCTCCGCAGTAGGTTTGGGATACAGTTTGGAGTTAAAAGACTCTCCTCCTTCCCATTTTTGAGGTCAAACGTGCCAAACCTCTTTACAGTCCCGAAGCAAACGCGGACGGGAGGCCCATATTAATTCTAAAAGGGCTATACAAATTCCTGTATATCAGGACTTTCCGATGGAGTCGATCCGATCGGTGGCCACTGCCCTACAAGGGGAGGATTGGTTAGCCACGATCGACATCAAAGATGCTTATTTGCACATTCCCATCTTTCCAGTCCACCAAAAATTTCTACGCTTTGCAGTAGAAGGGCGCCATTTTCAGTTCAGAGCCTTACCCTTCGGTTTGGCCACAGCACCACGAGTGTTTACAAAAATTCTGGCCCTTTATTGGCCAATCTAAGAACACAAGGTGTAATGATAATGGCATATCTGGATGACTTGTTGCTGATAGACCACTCAGTGAAAAAACTAGACGTGGTCGTTCACAAGACGATCAAGTATCTGGAATCTCACGGTTGGATTATCAACCGAGACAAGTCAGCCCTAAAAACCAGTCAAAAGTCTGGAATACTTGGGGCTAAGGTTGGATTCAGGCCAGAGAAAAATATTCTTGCCTCGAGGAAAGGTGTTGTCTTTGAAAGATTTGATCCACTTAGTGGGTACAAAAAAGACAGCCGTCCATACGCCTGTATATGAGGCTGCTGGGGAAAAATGGTGGCATCATTCGAAGCAGTACCCTACGGTCAATTCCATTCAAGGAATTTGCAAGGGGCCATACTGTCAGCCTGGAACAAAAAAGTTCAGGCCCTAGACTTACAATGTCCTTGTCCCCTTCCGTTCGCAAGAGCCTCCGTTGGTGGTTGGTTCCCCAGAATCTGGAAAAAAGGAAATCCTTCAGTCCGATTTCTTGGAAGGTGGTCACTACAGATGCCAGCCTTATAGGCTGGGGAGCAGTACTGGAGCAATAGTCTCTCCAGGGCAGATGGTCGGATGCAGAAAAGGCCCTGACCATCAATCTCTTAGATACGAGCAGCCCGGTATGCCCTAGTAGCATGGACATCCAAACTCCAAGGGTCCCCTGTCAGAATGCAATCAGACAATGCCACAGCAGTGGCATATATCAATCATCAGGGGGGCACCAGGAGTCGTGCAGCCCAGAGGGAAGTAAATTACATCCTGAAATGGGCAGAAAAATATGTCCCAGCCATATCTGCGGTATTCATTCCAGGAGTGGAGAATTGGAAGGCGGACTTTCTAAGTCGCCAGCAATTAGGCCCAGAGGAAGGGTCCCTTCACCCCGAGGTTTTCTGGACAATATGTCAGCGGTGGGGAACATCGGATGTAGATCTTCTAGCATCCAGATTCAACGCAAAGGGGGACAGGTTTGTCTCTCGGACAAGGGATCCCCTAGCTTGCGGCTCGGATGCCCTAGTGTTCCCTTGGGATCAGTTCAAGCTGATATATGCATTCACACCGCCACAATGGTTACCTCGATTACTCCGCAGAATCAGGGTAGAAAAGAAACCGGTGATTCCGGTGGCTCCAGCGTGGCCCCGAAGAGCGTGGTACGCGGAGATTGTAAAATTTCAGTGGGGAGTCCTTGGACTCTCCCACGTCGTACGGCTTTCGCAAGGACCGATATACCACCCTTCCTTACCAGCCCTAGGTTTGACGGCCTGGCTATTGAAGCCCACATTCTAAAAAAGAGAGGGCTCTCTAATGCTGTGGTATCTACCATGATCAATGCCAGGAAGCCGGTATCCAGGCAGATCTACTATAGAATCTGGAAGGCGTACATCGCGTGGTGTGAGGCCAAGAAATGGCATCCACATAAGTACGTAATAGGTAGGATTCTGGACTTCCTACAGTGGGCTGTAGATAGGAAGCTTGCCTTGAGTACTATCAAGGGTCAGATTTCGGCCTTGTCAATATTTTTTCAAAGGCCCTTGGCTTCGCATTCACTAGTCAAAGCCTTTATACAAGGAGTGATGCGTATTAGTCCTCCGGTTAATATTCCCATGTGTCCATGGGATCTAAACTTGGTTCTGTCGGTTCTACAGAAACAACCATTTGAACCATTACAGCATATTTCCTTGGTGCTTCTCACCAGGAAATTGATTTTTCTAGTAGCCATTTGTTCGGCTAAAAGAGTATCGGAATTAGCAGCTATGTCCTGTAAGGAGCCATATCTGGTTATCCATAAGGACAGAGTAGTGTTACGTCCTCATCCAGCCTTTCTTCCTAAGGTGGTATCGAGGTTTCATTTGAACCAAGATGTGGTTCTTCCTTCTTTTTTCCCCAAACCTACTTCGGTAGAGGAAAAGTTATTGCATTCTTTGGATGTAGTAAGAGCAGTTAAAGCTTATCTAAAAGCCACTGCTCAGATTCGCAGAACGGATACTTTGTTTATTCTGCCGGAAGGCCCCAGAAAGGGTCAGGCAGCGTCAAAATCTACTTTAGCCAAGTGGATTCGACAGGTCATTATGCAAGCTTATGGCTTGAGAAGGAGACCGCCTCCGTTCAAAGTTAGAGCGCACTCCACGAGAGCAGTTGGAACTTCATGGGCAGTGCATCACCAGGCCTCCCTGGCTCAAATCTGTAAGGCCGCAACGTGGTCTTCAGTTCACACGTTTACTAGGTTCTACCAGGTGGACGTTAGAAGTCAGGAGGATGTCGCCTTTGGGCGCAGTGTGTTGCAGGCCGCAAAAGATCCTCATGTCTGATAGCGCTCAGCTTATATATGGTGTATCCCCCCCCTCATTGGGCATTGCTTTAGGACATCCCATTAGTAATGACTATGTCGCTCTGTGTCCCGTGATGTACGAGAAAGAAAATAGGATTTTTATAACAGCTTACCTGTAAAATCCTTTTCTTGGAGTACATCACGGGACACAGAGCTCCCACCCCTCTTTGGGGACACTTATTGCTTTGCTACAAAACTGAGGTGCTCCCGGATGGGAGGGGCTTATATAGGGGAGGGTACTTCCGGTTTTGGAAGTTGCCAGTGCCAGCACCTGACGGTATCTATATAACCCATTAGTAATGACTATGTCGCTCTGTGTCCCGTGATGTACTCCAAGAAAAGGATTTTACAGGTAAGCTGTTATAAAAATCCTATTATTTTTAAACAGTTTCAGTTATACAGCCCCACTGGAATATAGAAGTTTTAAATGTACAGTATTTTGTATTTTTGTTCTATTGTTGGAAGGTAGTCATTTTACTGTGTCATTAACCAGACTTATTTTTAAAAAATCTTTTAGCAATATCCACCAGCATCAAATGCAAGTTTAGTCTCTAACAGTGAAGAAGACTATGAGCATGCCAAGAGAACTAAGGAGAGTGGCAAAGCCAAGATGCCCTTGGTAAGTGTTTTTAGTCAATTACATGTGCTACTGCTAAAGAGAGATAGATAGATATTGACATCTATCTATCTGTTGGAGCTGGGCGATCCCCCCCCCCCCCCCCATTTTAAAACAAAACTGCAAACTTTATATATATATATATATATATATATATATATATATATATATATATATATATATATATATATATATAGTAATTAATTAAAGTGCATCAACATTAACAAAATTACAAAGGCAACCCCTTTCTCTAACTGAAAAGTCACTGTGCAGTGACAGTGTGCAACAAAGATAGTTAGACCCCTTTCACACTGGGGCGGGCAGGAGCGGTGGCGGTATAGCAGCGCGATTTTCAGCGCTGCTATACTGTCGTTCTTACCGCGGTATGCGGTCGCTAGGGGGGTTAATTTAACCCCCGCTAGTGGCCGAAAAAGGGTTAATACCGCCCGCAAACCGCGGCTATTGCCGCGGTTTGCGGGCGGTATTACCGCGCTGTCCCATTGATTTCAATGGGAGACCGCGGTAAAGGAGCGGTGAACACACCGCTCCTTTACCGCTGTAAAGAAGCGGCTAGCAGGACTTTTGGAGCGGTCCTGCTAGCGCACCGCTTCAGTGTGAAAGCCTTCGGGCTTTCACATTGAAGGCACAGGGCAGGATTTTTTCATGCGGTATAACAGCGCTATTATTAGCGCTAAACCGCATGAAAAACGCCCCAGTGTGAAAGGGGCCTTAAACATCCAAATTATTTATACTGTATTTGGATTGAGCTAATAAAACAACAAACAATCCTGAGGTAACTCTTAGTTGAATTGAACATGTAAACAGTAACACCATTCGCCATAAAAAATGTAATTGCAATTTAAACATTCTTTGCAAGGAAAAATGAGCCCATCACCAACAGCAGGCTTGAGGAAAGCTCGTGACAGGTGCCCCACCCACACTAAAGACCCTCTCCAATGGGGTGCTAGTTGCTGGAATGGCCAGGTATTTTCTTGCCAGACAACTGAGTCTTGTGAAGTTGGGCTGATGCTTCTTCCGCCACTCAAGTGGGTCAGTTTCAGGATCCACCTCAGGACCCAATAAGTAGGAGATGAGCTCTGCTTCGATTTTGTCCTTTACTGACTGGTGGGACAGTGCAGATGCTGCTTTCTTAAAGAAGGCAGCTAAAGTTTTCTTAAGTGGGCTTGTCTGTTCTTCTTGGCACATTTGTACAGCAGGACCTTCTTCCTCTGAGCAGAGGGCAGAGCTCAGTGACGGCTCCTTAAAGCGAAGCTCCACCCGCAATTTTTTTTTTTTTAAAAGTCTACAGCTACAAATACTGTAGCTGCTGACTTTTAATGAGGACACTTACCTGTCCTACTCGCCCGTGATGATGGCCCCCCCGATGCCGATCCCTTGATCATTGCAGGTCCCGAGCCGCCATCCTCACTAAGAGAAACAGGCTTCACTGCCCGTTTCCTACTGCGCATGCGCGAGATGATTTGTGAATGGGCTGCTGCTCTCTGTGATTACTCACAGTTCCCAGAAGGCAGCGCCCCCATTCACCAGAAGACACCACGAGTAGGAGGGATGAAGAAGATCCACCTCGGATAAGGAAGAGGCAGATTAGGGACTTCTGCATAGCAACCGGTATTTCTGGTGAGTAAAACATTATTATATTTAAAAAAATTGCTGCATTTTCGTGTTTTTTTTTTTTTTGTTCAGGGTGAATCTCCACTTTAACCACTTAAGGACCAGCCACTGTAATATATACGTCGGCAGAATGGCTCACGTACCTGTACGTCCCCTTTAACTGCCCAACGTTGGGGTCGCGCCTTCCCCGTGAGTCCAACCGCGGGTCCCGTGGACTCGATCCCCGCAATCGTCTCACGGAGGCATGGAGCGGGGAGATGTTAGTGTAAACGCATCTCCCCGCTCCCCTACTGACAATGTCACCGATCTCCGCTCTGTGTAATCAGAGCGGAGATCGGTCACGTGTCACTCGTAGCCACGCCCCCACACAGTAGTAATCACTCCCCTAGGCACACTTAACCCCTTCAGCGCCCCTAGTGGTTAACCCCTTCACTGCCAGTGTCATTTTTACAGCACTTTTATTGCGCTGATCGCTGTAAAAAGGACAATGGTCCCAAAAATGTGTCAAAAGTGTCCGATGTGTCCGACGTAATGACATAAAATCGCTGATCGATGCCATTAGTAGTATAAAAATGCCATAAAACTAACCCCTATTTTGTAAATGCTATAACTTTTGCGCAAACCAATCAATAAACGGCGATTGTGATTTTTTATCTTATTTTTTTACCAAAAATATGTAGAAAAATACGTATCGGCCTAAACTGAGGAAAAATAATGTTTTTTTATAAATTTTTGGGGGATATTTATTATAGCAAAAAGTAAAAAAAAAATTATTTATTTTTTCCAAATTGTCGCTCTATCTTTGTTTATAGTGCAAAAAATTAAAAACCGCAGAGGTGATCAAAATACCACCAAAAGAAAGCTCTATTTGTGGGGAAAAGAAGGAAATAAATTTTTGTTTGGGAGCCACGTCACACGACCGCGCAATTGTCAGTTAAAGCGACGCAGTGCCGAATCTCAAAAAGGGGGCTGGTCGCATTGGTCCGGGGCCTAAGTGGTTAATAATGTCTAAAAAATAAATAAAAGAAAAGAAATTTTTTTTCCCAATATGAATCGATTTGACCTACCAACTCCATTTTTTTCCCCAGCCTGTATGTATGTATGTATGTATGTGTACTGTTTCTATTAGCCAGCAGTTGTTGGTAGAGGTGTTATGTCCTGGTGTTCCTTGTACAACTACTTATTTAGCCCATGCTTTGGCAATGAAAATAACAGATTATACATATAATTTGCTTTTTTGTTACATTCCTACCAGGTATAATGCGGTGTACACACGATCGTTTTTCTCGTCGTTTTTTTCCATGTTTCCTCTCAAGCCTGTCTTGCGTACACACGATCATTTTAAAAAACGTTCAAGCAAAGCGCAGTGACGTACAACACTTACGACGGCACTATAAAGGGGAAGTTCCGTTCGGATGGCGCCACCCTTCATGTTAGTAAAGTTTGTTGAGCGACGATTCGCGCTTTTCAGTCCGTTACAGCGTGACGAATGTGCTATCTCCATTACGAGCGCTAGTTTTACCAGAACGAGCGCTCCCGTCTCATACTTGATTCTGAGCATGCGCGTTTTTTTTTCACCTCGTAAAAGCATATACTATCGTTTTTCACGTCGTTAAAAAAACGACGTGAAAAAATAGAGCATGTTCGAAATTTTTAATGGCCGTTTTTCACGTCGTTAAAAATGCTCTGGAGCATACACACGATCGGTTTTAATGCCCATTTTTAAAAATGGCATTTTTAACGGCATGAAAAACGTTCGTGTGTATGGGGCATCATACTTTTTTTTTTTTTTTTTTTTTATTATTTTCTTCTTTTGCCATTATAGTACTATATGTAATTAAAGCACATTCATTCCCATTGGTAATCCTTTGCCCATTACACCCCCCAGACTACCACACAACACGTGTGAATAAATTGTGTCTTAGACTCCATGTACACAGGACATTTTTAACAACTGCTCCTAAATGATTAAACTTGACAGATTGTAACCCACGTTTAAAACCTCCGTTTTACCGCGTTTACATGCCGCGTTTAGCCACGTTTGCGTTTTTAGAAGCGTTTCCCCAAAAAATATTTCTCTTTTTATCCATGGACGGACACAGCTACATAAATCTTGACATGTGGGTTATGTTCCTGTTCATAGGAGAGGACTGTGCAGAACATGTTAGTTATCTTAAAACATGTAACTTTAACAGAGTTGAACAGCCCTGCCCAGGGGGCGGTCCCTCCGTACATAACCCTCCACCCTGCAGTCAGCAGCCTCAGTTTTTTTTCTACCTAGCAGAGAAGGACGTGGCTCCCCTTGGGCCCAGAGTCCTATAGAATTTTTAATAAAAAAAATTTGTGATATCTTCTATCAACTGCCGGCTGGGCGACAGGCTGGATATTATGGATCCTTGTAGTCTTCCCAGTTACGGCCATCGAGCGTGCAAGTCCTTCGCGCTGGTTCTGCCATGACGTACCCCATGGCACCAGGTTTGGCCGGTGAGCACATGCTCCGGTCCTCGCAAGGACGGGCAAGTACGGTTCCTCCTGTCTCGGCAGGATGGAACAGCTGGGCATACCCGGGATTAAGGGGTTCTCCTGTCCTCCCTTTCCCTGCTCTGTCGCCCTTTCCCCTCCTGCCCTAGGGCCTGCTGCGAGCGGGGTGTACCTGTGGGGGGGCTCCGGGTCCATGTGGGGCGCTGGGGTCCGCTTCTGTGAGGGGGGGGTCTGTCTCCCGGGAAGTCTCTGCACGGCCTTCTCGTCCATATCCCGGGGCTCGGGCGCCATTTTTTGCTGCGCCAACTTCATTTTTAGTGTGCCTTTTTCTCTATTTAAATTCCCATTGGCGGCCATTTTGTCGTGGCCGCGCTGTGGCGCAGGTCAATATTGCGGGTGGCCATTTTCTTGTGGTCCGCGCCCTTTTTATCTGAGGCGTCTGGCGGCCATTTTGGAGTGGGTTTTGGCCTCTATCACTGTCTTTCTGAACGGCGCACGGCTCATTCTCCTCAGTTTTTTCATCACACACACGCTGTGTATACAAGGCAGGCAGCGGTGCTGAGCGGTCCCCCCTCTGGGTGGTGAGTCCCCTTGGGTTACCCTGGTCAGTGCAGCAAGGAGGGTGGACTCTTAAGTGTTTTTCACTTGGTCCCTGAGGGCTCTCAGTGAGTGTTTATGGAGTCAGTATGTGACCTTTCTTCCCCTGAATTGCTAGAGGCAGCTAATGGTACACCCGCGGTTTCCATGGATACGCTGTCGACAGTCCTGGAATCATTTGTTGCCAGGGTAGAAACGGCGTGTGGGCGTAAGGGGGGTAAAAAAAGCACCCCCTCCCTCCGCCATCTTCTGGGGAATGCTAGACAGGGCACTTATGAGTGCATTTCTGATGCTGTGCGGGACACTCTCCAGCTGGTAGATGCAGCTGGGACTTCCGCAGGGGAGTCTGTCTCCTTTGGGTCACACAAATCTGACCGCTTTGTGACAGTTTTTTCCCTTTAGGTTACTTTCTTTGATAAGTTCATAGATAAGGAATGGGAATGGCCGCAGAGGTCCTTTTGTGGCCCCCCAGCGCATGGCTGTCCGTTATTCTTAAGGACCCTACTGATAGGAGGTCCGAAGCGGTGACCCACTCCAGGTTCACCATGCTGGGGTCAGCGTTGTGACCTATATTGGCTGCGACTTTGGTGTCTCAGACATTCACTGAATGGAGGGCAGCACAGTGGTGTAGTGGTTATCTCCCTCACCTGGCAGCAAGGGGTTCACACCCGGACCCCGTCACCATCTGCCTGGAGTTTGCATGTTCTCCCTGTGTCTGCGTGGGTTTCCTCCGGGTACTCCGGTTTCCTCCCACGCTCCTAAGACATGCGTGCCTTCGGCGCCACAGTAAGAACATATACACTAATACATACTCAGTGTGTGTATGAAAAATGGTTTCCAGAGCCTCTGTATCTGCGGTGGCAGATTGTCTTTTAGAGGCTTTTTGGTACCTCGCTGGACGACATTATTAAGGATGTCACTGGAAGTAAGAGCACACTTCTCCCGCAGTCCTCTAAGGGGAAGGAGCCGAGCCGTTGGCCGGGGCCCTCCTATTCCACGCAGAAGCAGAATTTTCATCAGAGATCCTCCCAGACTGACAAGGCTCCAGCTGGGGGACAGAAGCGTCACTGGGTGCAGAAGCCGAACAAGCCGGCTAACAAACCTGCTACCGCATGCAATTTTGCTCCCGCCCGACTCAAGGGTGGGGGGACGGCTAGCGAGTTTACAGCTCGGTGGCCCTCCCTATTCTCTGACCAGTGGGTCTGCGAGGTGGTCACTTCGGGGTACAAGATAATTTCTTGTCCACCAAACAGATCTTTCCCTCAAATCTTCCTCTCCTTCCGGCTCGTCGGTCTGCTTTGATGGAAGCAGTACGAGACTTGTTTAGGTGCGGAGTAATTTTACCTGTGCCCCTGGGGGAAAGGTTTCAGGGATTCTATTCAAATCTGTTGGTAGTTCCACAGAAGGAAGGTGTCCGTCCAATCTTGGACCTCAGGGCCCTCAATACCTTTTGTGAGGGTGCAAAAGTTTAGGATGGAATCCATTAGTTCGGAGGTTGCTGCGCTCCATCTGGGGGGTTTCTTTGGCGTCCCTGGACATCAAGGATGCATACTTGCATGTCCCCATCTGCAAAAGCCATCAGAGGTTTCTGCGCTTTGCGGTTTGGCATGGTGTCCGCACCAAATGTTTTTAACAAGGTGCTCACCCCGATCTGGCTTTGCTAAGACAGCGAGGCATTGCTATTGTGGGCTACTTGGACGATCTTCTGGGAGCTGCTTCTGACTCAGAATCAGAGGAGGACATGTCTATAGCCAGTCAGACCCTCTGGGAAATTGGTTGGGTACTGAACATACGGAAGTAGGTGTTTGGTACCGGCTCAGCGTCTGGAGTACCTAGGTTTGATCCTGGACTCCTTGGAGACGAAGGCCTTCCTTCTTTTGGAGCAGTTGCAGACTCTCCGGTCGGCGGTGAAATTGTTGGCATCCCGCAAATGGTCGTCTCTCCGTTTTTTGCATGCGAGTTCTGGGCCTCATGGTGGCCTCCTTTGAGGCAGTACCGTATGCCCAATTCCACACTTGAGTATTGCAGAAGGAGATCCTGTCCAAATGGAACAGATCTCCATTGTCTCTGGATTCAGGCAAGTCACCTGGTCAAGGCTTCCCTCAAAGAGTGGCTGAGATCCCTGGTTCTTCAGTCCAGGAGGTCGTTCCTTTCCATTGAACTGTGATCACAACGTCAGCCTCACAGATTGGGGGGGGTCCAGTCGGCCCAGGGTTGCGGGACTCCGGACGAATTTCGCCTGCCGATCAATGTTCTCGAACTTCGAGCGATCAGACTGTGCCTCTCCAAGTGGTCACAGAGACTTCAAACGCGCCCGGTCAGGATCCAGTCGGACAACGCCATGGTGGTGGCTTCAGTCAATCATCAGGGAGGAACAAGGAGCTTGGCCGCAGTGTCGGAAGTCGCTCACATCCTAAGATGGGCCGAAAGGAGCGTGCCGGCTCTATTGGCTTTTTACATTCCGGGCGTAGAAACTGGCAGGCGGACTATCTGAGTCGCCAGATGCTAGACCAAGGGGAATGGGTGTTGCACTCAGAGGTGTTTAAACTCCTTTGTCAGAAATGGGGCACACCAGTTGTGGATCTCCTGGTCTCTCGACTCAATCGCAAGGTGTCGGTTTGTGGCCAGGTCCAGGGATCCCTGGGCAGACGCGTCAAACACGTTGGTGGCTCCCTGGGGTCAGTATCAGGTAAATTTATGCCTTTTTCCCAATGAAATTGCTTCCTCGTCTGCTCCGCAGAATGGAGGCCGAGGGGATTCTGGTGATTCTTATCGCCCCAGCCTGGCCCCGGCGTCCCTGGTACGCCGACCTCGTGAGACTGGCAGCATATGCTCCCTGGCGGCTGCCAATGCGGGAAGACCTTCTGTCTCAAGGTCCCATACTTCATCTTGCTTTACAGTCGCTGGCTTTACCGGCATGGCTATTGAAAGCCAGGTACTAAGGGACTGTAGTCTGTCAGATTCGGGGGGGGTTACAGGTACATTCTTGAGGTACATATGCTCTCTCTGGATTCTGGTGTTCCCAGATTGTACAATCCAACTAAAGAAATTGCAAGGCAGGCAAGGAGCTCAGAGGTGAAGTTTAGTCCAGCAGGGTGTCTTAAAGCCCAGGATGGGCTGTGATAGTCAACAGTGAGAGATGCTGAGCTGGGTGACGACCTTCAGGGTGCTGAGCTAAGAGGTGGATAGGGTGTCCTTCCTTACAAGGTGACAACCCAACTCATTCATTGGTATCAGTGCAGCACCTAGGAGACCTGAGAGGGGATCTCCAGGCACAGAACAGTGCATCTCCTAGATTGTGAACTCTAATGGGTAGTGCCCTCTGAATCCTCCTGTACTGAATTGTATTGTATTTGTACTGTCTGCCCTAATGTTGTAAAGCGCTGCGCAAACTGCCGGTGCTATATAAATCCTGTAAAATAATT
This sequence comes from Rana muscosa, assembly GCA_029206835.1. Lineage (NCBI taxonomy): Eukaryota > Metazoa > Chordata > Amphibia > Anura > Ranidae > Rana > Rana muscosa. Next base: position 1,025,449,201 of record CM055122.1, read on the forward strand.
ATTATCTTTAGCGCTTTAGGCCTGGTACACAGGGGCCGAATATCAGCCAGTTCAACAGAAATTGTGCGACATTTGACCAGTGTGTGCAGCAGCCTGTCTGAAGGAAGCCATGCAAACATCCAGCCTCTGTGGAACAGGCATGCTGGAAAACCAGCAGCCAATCGACATCTGAGCAGCACATGCAACCAACAGCTGCAAGCGCTGACTGGTGTGGTCTGACAGGGGGGGGGGGGGCAATCTCCCTGTCGGAACACAATACCTTAGCCGGGAGATCGCTGTACAAACATTGCTTAGTTGGTACAGTGAGCTCCTCCCGAGTGCCTGAGTTTTTTGTTTTTGTTCAGCCTGCCGAGCTCAACAAAAAAAAAAAACCTTGGTGTATACCAGGCTTTAGGGCCAGTTCTCACCAAAACGCTGTGCGGGAAACCCTGCGTTCCTTGTGCTTTTCCTGCACTGCAGTCAATGTCAATGACCCCCCCCCCCCCCAAACACAGGTCGCAAACACAGTGCGTTTGCCTGCACAAGATTGCATGGTACAGTAGTGCCATGCAATCTGGTTGCTGTATGCTTTTAAAGTAGTGCATGCACTACTTTTTGGTGCGATCTGGCTCGATTTCAGGCCATTCAAATGAATGGGCTGAAATCTCACTGCACCCAGGTCGCATGTGAATTGAACAGGAATGCACAGCTCGTTCCTGTGTGGTTTGTGGCGCGAACCAGCCGTGTGTGTGTGTGTGTTTTTTTTCAGTTTACTGTAGGCTCAGAAATTGCATTCATTCTTTGTAACTGTTACCTGCGTGTGGCTGCCTCAAAGTTTGCCGGCCCGCTGTCGCAGGGAGAGGGGACAGCAGCAGGAGGAGGAGAGCTGCAGATGTGAACCATGTTCCAAAAGTGAACTTATCCTTTAATGTTTTCAACACTAGGGCCTTTACAGGACATGTGTTGTACTTGCGTTCTTTTGGTGTTTATCCATCCTAGACTACAGTTTTTCATCTCTACATTACTTTTTTTTTTTGAGATTGTGACAGTCTATTTACTGCAGAAGTTTAGAACATTTAGATGATATCCTGTGCTTGCTCCACAGCACTTGTGCAATGATGTAACGATTAACACTAAACCTTTTTACATCTGCTTGATTTGAGCTCTGGTGATTATTTATCTTGTACCACAGTGTTGTAACTCTTTTTCATAGCTTCCTTTGTACATGGGTAGTCAATTACTCCAAAGGGTTGGGTCTTTTTATGGAATGTCTTGTGCTTGCATCGCTTCAAGCGTAGCTCCACCAAAAAGGGAAAGCTCCGCTTGTCTGCCTCCTCCCCTCTCCGTTGCCACATTTGGCACCTTTTGGGGGGGGCGGGTACCTGTTTTTGACCACTACTTGTTCCCACTTCCGGCTGAGTTCACTGCTGCAAACTCAGCTGGAAGTTCGGCCTCTCTTCTCCTTCCCCACGCAGCCAGCCCATTCGCTGAACACGCTGTACATAGCAGTAGGGAACTGGCTTGGAAGCCACAATGCTTCACTGCTGGCTTCCCTTAGTGGAGATGGTGGCAGCGGCACCCGATGGCAGATTAAAAAAAAAAAAAAAGCTCGGGTGAAGACATCGCTGGATCCCTGGACACGTACGTGTTTTTATATTAAAAGTCAGCAGCTACAGTATTAGCTGCTGACATTTCATTTTTTTCCTGAATTATCCTTGAGCTCCTCTTTCATTTAGTGTAGTGTTGCAACAAATTTATATTTACAAACCTGAGTCCATTTTCATGTCAAGTGTTGTACTTATGCATTTTGGGTGGCGTCTATCCTGTACTTCAATGTTATGCCTCTTCCATGACTTCGCGTGTGTGCGTTTTTTTTTTTTATTGCTATATTTATGTAGTGTCTCTTTGCGCTACAACATATGATTTTTACAGGGGGTATAGCCATATTTTATGTAGGTTGTCTGCTTATATTGTAATCCTTGGGCATGCCTTTTTGATTTGTTGCAATCCTGTATTTTTGAGTCAATACAGACTTCATAATCTAAAAATTCTGTGCTCAGTGCAAATTTATTATAAATGCAAAAAAACTGACAACAGCACTTATCCTATATTTAAATACAAAAATCTATAAAGCCTAGCAGTGACCTCATCGCGCACACCTGCTGTGCTGAGCAAAACTGCGATACATGCTGTCTTTACTATTTTTCATTTGTGGTACCTTTTTCATGAATTCTATGCATTAAGTTCAAAAACCTTCTATGTGAGGCAGCCCCCCTCTTATACTTATCTGAACCTCATCTCTCTATCCCGCGATTTGCACAAGAGCAGCTGCTCTCCCGGGTCTTTTCCTCCTCATTGGTTGAGACAGCAGTGGGAGCCATTGGCCATTTAAAGGGGTATTTTTTTTCAGCAGAGCATATTAATTAATATATTTTTCAAGAACAGTATTTTCTCATTAAAGTAAACCTGTGCTAATTGTAAACTACAAACAGTAACCCATTGAATGGGATAACCTGTGCAAGCGATACCTTCGACTATTGGTTGTAGTTTCCTCAGTGCCTATGAGACTCCCTTCACCAACGCAAGACAATGAACATTTTGTTTTGTATCTTCATTTGCAGCTGGGAAGTGGAGCTCAATACTCTCCTATCAGTATGAGCCTTACTTGAATTAAAGGGGTTCATATACATGCATGGAGGAGTGTGGATAGTGGCAAAGATTTGTCTTGGACGAGTGTTATGAGCCAACGCCTCTTGGTGTTTTGCTTTCCACCCACTGTGATACGTTTTATAGGCTAGAATTTGTGCAGTTTTTTGTTTTTAAATTTATAATATTTTTGGTTATAAAAATTTGCGCTAGGTGCTAAATTATTAAAGTGAAATTGAATAAATCCCTAAAGGAAAACCTGCTGCTAAACACCAAAAAAAACCTTGCTATAAGGTACAACAAAGATAAATATACAAAAAGGTGTAGCGCTGGCAAACAAACTGCATATAAGTATACAGTGAATTAAATAATGAGAAAAAGTATCAAAAAACATAAATGAATCAATAAGCACTTTATAGTTCATATGTGTCTGTGAAAAAATATATGTGAAATCTTCTCCTCTGGCTGGAGGAGACCCTATCTCCTGATTTCGGCATAGGTGTCCCTTCTACGAGACACCACAAAGTTGGAGACACATTGAAGCCAGTGACACATTTTTCTTTCTCTTTTGGATCTTACCCCGTCTACTGAGGAACATTCACTCTGATCTGGAAAGAGTGTGTCTACTTCCTGTTTCGGCCAAGTGTCCAATTAACATCTCTGGAGACTCTCCCACTGTGGATGAAGCGTCCCTGCTGAATCATCCTGCTTTCCATTGAGTAAACATCACTCTACTGAGCCTGTTTTGACCCCCTTGAGAAGGGCGGTCGCAGGCTGTGTCTGGTAAGCCTTCACTGTTCACCTTGGTGGCGGGATCTTTACTAAGTATTGGAGCATTATCCCCATGGTTTACATCGGATACCTGCACTCTGTAGAACTCTTTATCATCATCTTTAATAGAGGAGAAGATTTCACATATATTTTTTCACAGACACATAAAAACTATAAAGTGCTTATTTATTTCATTTGTTTTTTGATACTTTTTCTCATTATTTAATTCACTGTATAGTTATATGCAGTTTGTTTGCCAGCGCTACACCTTTTTGTATATTTATAATATTATTTTTGTCTTGTTTTTTTTTATCCTTAACTTTATTTGTCCCACTTATTTTTAATTTTTTTTACGAAATCAAATGAAGCCAGCTTGCATCATTACCCCTTTTAAATGTGAGTATGGCAGTAAAAGGAATAACTCATTTAAAAACCCTTTTCTCTTTTCGTCCATGGACGGACACGGCTCCTTAATTCTTGACAGTTTGGTTATTTTCCTGTTCTATAGGAGAGGACTAGGCAGACCATGTTAGATATTTTAATACATGTTACTTTAACAGAGTTGAACAGCCCCGCCCAGGGGGTTTTCCCTCCATACATAACCCTCCACCCTGCATCAGCAGCCTGTTTTTTTTCTGCCTAGTAGAGAAGGACCTGGCTCCCTTTTGGGCCCAGAGTCTTGAAGAAATTTTTACTTTTATTATTATTATTTTTTTTTTTTTTGAAGAATCTTCTATCAACTGCCGGTTGGGCATGACAGGCAGGATAATATAGATCCTTGTAGTCCCCCCCCAGTTCGGCCAGCGAGCGTGAGCAGACCTTGGCTACATTCGGGGTCCGCCACAACATACCCCATGGCTCCAGGGGTGGCCGGTGAGCTTTGCTCCAGGGTTCACATATGACTGGGCGGCTTGCTGTCTCAGTCACAGTGGACCGGGCCGACAGCTACTCCATACTGCTCGGTTGTAGGTCTGTCAGGAATGCACCAGCAGGTCCTCGTAAGGACGGGTAAGTACAGTTCCTCCTACTTCGGTGGGATGGAACAGCTGGGCATTCCTAAGGGGATCGTTAGGGGGTTCTCCTGTCCTCCCCTCTCTCCCGCTGTCACCCTTTTTCCTCCTCCCCTTGCGGGGCGCGCTGCGACCAGGGAATACCTTTTTAGGGGGGGCTCCGCGTCCCAGCAGGGGGCTGTGGGGGGTGTCCAGGCCCACTCTGTGTAGGGGGTGGTAATTCTTGGAAGCCTCCGCTGCTGGCCTTCTCGCCAACTTTGCTTGCTGGGCGCCATTTTTTGAAGCACTGGCGCCATTTTTCTGGGGCCTGTGCATTGCATTGAAAGTCCCATTGGCGGCCATTTTGCCGTGGCCACGCTATGATGCGGGCGGCCATTTTCTTGTGGTCCGCATGCTTTCTCTGAGGCACCCGGCGGCCATTTTGGAGTGGGTTTTGGCCTCTAGTGCTGAACTGGCTTCCTGAGTGGCGCGAATGGCGCCATTCACCTCACACAGTTCTTCAGTGTGAGGATGGAGAGCGGGCAGTGGCGCTGAACAGTCCCTAGCTTGGTGGTGAGTCCCTTGGGTATCTCCCCCCCCCCCTCGGTCAGTGCAGCAAGGAGGGTGGACAAATTTATGTGTCAGGTAACTTGACTAGGTCCCTAAGGGCTGTCAGTGGGCAATCTGGAGCCAGAAGCTGGCGTTTTTCCCCTAGATATTCCAGAGGCAGCAACTGGTGCCCCTGCGGTTCCCTTTGAACGCTTTATAGGCAGTCCTGGAGTCATTGTTGCCAAGGTGGAAGCGGCGTGCGAGCGTAAGGGATGTATTAAGCCCCCTGCCATCGCCTGGGAAATTGTTCTGACTCTGGCCTGGCTGCGGCTCAGGACCCTGGTTCTGATATGTCAGAAGAGGCAGACCAGGACCTTCCCTGTGAGGAGGACCCCTTGTCCGGGTCAGCTCAAGACAGCACAATGCTGTGAGGGACACTCTCAAGCTGGAAGATACAGTTGGGACTTCCACAGCAGTGTCTGTCCCTTTTTGGGTCGCACAAACCGACCCACTCTGTTGAGGTTTTCCCTTATGTTGATTTCTTTGACAAGTCATAGTTAAAGAATGGGAACGGCCGCTCTTGCGGTCCCTCAGCGATTCCCAGTCTCTTGGTTAAAATAAGTAAACCTCTGTCCCCGGGGGAGGGGACCCCTGTTTTTAAGGATCCTACTGATAGGAGGTCTGCAGGGGTGAGCCGTTCCATGTTCACCATGCTGGGGCCAGCATTGCGGCCTATTGTGGCTGCTACCTTGGTGTCCCAGACGCTCACGAGTGGGCAAAAATATTGCCCGGGCCGTGGAGGAGCATCAGTTTCCTCCTGATTGCATGTCTCTGGCCGAACAAATAGGTACAGGGACTCATGTACGGCTTTGATCTCCAGATCCTCCGCATCTGCGGTGGTATGGCGCCGCCTAAAATGGTTGGAATGCTGGTCCACTGACCAAGCTTCTAAGAAAACTCTGGCGGATTTGCCTTTCATAGGTGGGAGGCTTTTTGGTGCCTCACTGGACGACATGTAGGATGTCACTGGGGGTAGGAGCACACTTCTCCCTCAGTCCACTACAGGCAAGGAGCTGCTCCGTAAGCCGGCGCCCTCCTTTCCCACACTGTTTTCGTCAGTTGGGGAGACCATCCCAAGCGGACAAAGGTCCAGATGGGGGACAATAGCGTCCCTGGGGGCGCAAGCCCAGCTAGCCAGCAAACAAGCCTGCTAACTGCATGGAGTTTGGCCCCCACCCAACTCCAGGGTGGGGGGGACGGCTTCACAAGTTTGCAGCTCGGTGGACCTCCCTGCTCTCCGACCAGTGGGTCTATGAGATGGTCACCTTGGGGTACAAGGGGGAGTTCCTTTCTTGTCCACCGATTGGATTTTTCCTTCAAGCTGCTTCTCCTTCCGGCTCGTTGGGCCACCCTCCAGGGGGCAGTGCAAGATTTGTTGAGGTGCGGGGTGATCATACCTGTACCACCACAGGACAGGTTTCAGGGTTTCTGCTTGAATCTGTTTGTGGTCCCAAAGAGGGATGGAGTCCGTCCAATCTTGGACCTCAAGGCCCTCAATGTCTTTATCTAGCTTTAAAAAAAGTTCCGGATGGAATCGATTAGTTCGGTGAGGGCTGCGATCCATTTGGGGGACTTCCTGCATCCTTGGATATCAGGGACGCATACTTGCATGTCCCCATCTGTGTCAGGCATCAGAGGCTTCTGCACTTTACGATAGGCGAAGACCAGTATCAATTTGTGGCTCTTCCACTTGGCCTAGCTTGGCACAAATTTTCACCTAGGTGCTCGCCCCGATTCTAGCTTGCTGAGGCAGCGCGGCATTGCCATCGTAGGCTACTTGGACGACCTTTTTCTGAGGGCTGCGTCGAGCTCAGAATTAGAGGAGGACGTGTCTATAGCCAGTCAGACCCTTGGGGAGTTTGGTGGATACTGAACCTCCAGAAGTCGGTGTTGGTACCGACCCAGGGCCTAGAGTACCTGGGGTTGATTCTGGACTCTTTGGGGGCCAGAGTCTTTCTTCCCTTGAAGAAGTTGCAGACACTCCAATCTGCGGTGAGGTTGTTGACATCCCGCAAATAGTTGTCTCTCTGTTTTTTGCATGCGAGACCTGGGCCTCATGGTAGCCTCTTCGAGGCAGTACCATATGTCCAATTCCACACTCGGGTCTTGCAGACGGAGATTCTCTAAAAATGGAACAGATCTCCGTTGTCTCTGGATCATCAGATAAGTCCTCTTGTCAGAGGGCGTCCAGTCAGGATCCAGTCAGACGTTGGAGAGGGGACACGCCAGACGTGGATCTCCTGGTCTCTCGACTCAATCGCACAGTGTCGAGGTTCGTGGCCAGGTCCAGAGATCCCTGGGCAGACGCGTCGGATGCGTTGGTGGCCCCGTGTGGTCAGTATCGGCTAAGTTTTATGCCTTTCAACTACTGAAGTTGCTTCCTCATCTACTCCGCAGAGTAGAGACCGAGGGAATTTCAGGTTTTCGAATTGGCCCAGGCGTCCCCGGTACGCCGACCCCGTGCGGCTGGTGGCGGATGTGATTTGGCGACTGTTAATGAGGGAGGACCTTCTCTCGCATGGTCCCATTCTTCATCCTGCTTTACAGTCGCTGGCTTTAGCGGCATGGCTATTGAAAGCCGGGCACTAAGGGTCCGAGGCTTGTCGGATTCGGTCATTTCAACCATGTTGAGGACACGGAAATCTTCTAGGAAGATCTACCTTCGCACATGGGGAACCTACATCTCGGTGTGAGGAGATGGAATGGCGTTCACAGACTTATTCGGTTTCCAGGATCCTGCTGTTTTTACAGCGAGGATTAGATCAGAAACTTGCCTTCTGCACCATTAAGGGGTAGATTTCAGCTTTGGCTGTTTTTTCTTTCAGCGACCCCTGGCGGCTCATTCACTGGTAAGTACGTTGTGCAAGGGGTCCGACATGTGGCCCCTCTGGTGCAACCACCACTATCTCCGTGGGATTTGAATCTGGTGCTCTCGGCGTTTCAGAAACCTAAGAACATCAGGGAAATTCCTCTTTTGACGCTCTCTCAGAAGGTGGCCTTCCTGGTTGCCATCACATACATCAGGAGGGTTTCTGAATTGGCGGCCTTGTCGCACAAGTCCCCATACTTGGTCCTTCATAGGGACAAATCGGTGCTACGCCCGCAGCCTTCTTTTCTTCCGAAGGTTGTTTTCAGCCTTTCACCTGAATGGGGACATTGTGCTTCCATCCTTGTGTCCTCGGCCGTCGCATTCCAAGGAGGTTGCACTCCATACTTTAGACATGGTATGTGCCTTGCGGGTGTACTTATCTGTTGTGGCTCCGTTTCGGAGGTCTGACTCGCTGTTTCTGTCGCTGTCTGGTCCGCAGAAGGGCCTGGCGGTCTCGTCGGGCCACCATTTCTCGGTGGATCAGGCGGACCGTCATCCAGGCCTATGCCCGTAAAGGGCGGGCGCCTCTCTTTCACATTGCGGCACATTCGACCAGGGCTTTTGGTGCCTCTTGGGCTTTCCGACTTCAAGCATCTGTATCACAAGTGTGTAAGGCGGCAACCTGGTCGTCCGTTTACATTTTCTCAATTTTACAAGGTTGTGAGTGCATCTTCGGATGCTAGCTAAGGTCGCAAAGTTTTGGCAAGCTGCGGTTTTGAGGTTGCAACTCCTCCGTTGAGGAGCTCTGCTTGTTTGGGGTGAAAATGTTTTTTTGATTGCTGTGCCCACCCCTCGTTTTTTTTTAACACTGCTTTGGGACATCCCAACTGTCAAGAATTAAGGAGCTGTGTCCGTCCATGGATGAAAAGAGAAAATAGGATTTTTTGTACTCACCGTAAAATCCTTTTCTCTGTCGTCCATGGACGGACACAGCACCCACCCCTCCTTTTTTAGTTTGTACTGCTTGTTACGAACTGAGGCTGCTAATGCAGGGTGGAGGGTCTGTACGGAGGGACCACCCCCTGTGCGGGGCTGTTCAACTCTGTTAAAGTAACATGTATTAAATATCTAACATGTTCTGCCTAGGCCTCTCCTATAAAACAGGAACATAACCCAACTGTCAACAATTAAGGAGCTGTGTCCGTCCATGGACAACAGAGAAAAGGATTTTACGGTGAGTACAAAAAATCCTATTTTTTTTTTATTTATTATTTTTTACAACGGAGTCATTTAGCATTCAAATATATTTAGATTTTTATATATTTCTAATGACTTATACATTAAGTATTCTGTGTTTGTGGTTCCAGAGTGGGAGTAGGTAATTGCTCTGCTTTGAACCAAAATTCATATGTAATGATATCTTTTAACAGTATCACACTTCACATCAAAGGTGCATATGTGAACATTGGCAAATGTTCTTTCTGAGTAAATGTCTTTGTTACCCAAAGAGGAAAAACGCCACTTGCCGTGTTGAATCGGGTCAGTCCAGGGAAACGAGACATGATCCCAGGCTACCCACGACCATCCTACAAGTCTATAGTTGTGTATTTTAAAGATGTGCATTACAGAGTACCCAGTACTTACAGATTCTACGCTGATTGAAGTTCTCTCTGCAGGCCGAGTGGAAGTAAACGCTGAGGTGTCTAGCAGATATTCACTCTCTAGGGGGCTGGGTTTGTCAGACCTATCTTTTATCAGTGAGATAAGAGGATCAGCCAGTTGCAAATCGTACAACAAACTTTAACCATAAATATTAATAGAATCTACATTTTAATAACCCAAGATTATGTTGCTTTTATTTGAGCTTTTCTTTTCACATGTACTGTATTAAAAAAAGCTACAGGTCGTGTTAAATGTCACATTTTAAGACCTCTAAATTAAATGAATCAATTTCAATTTTAATTTTTTTTTACTTTCAGGGAACTCTAAGTAAATCTGAATGGGAAGCTACAAGTAAGTCATATACTGTACATGGCATAAAGTGATTGTGATACATGTCCTGGGATGAACTAACCAAATGAAAAACCTAACATGTCCTTTATTACAGACTGTGTTTCTCTTGTGTGTTTCCGACCCCCTGAGCCAGTACTAGTTTCTGTTAACAGTTGCAACTCTAATGCCGCGTACACACGATCATTATTAACGGTGGTTAAAAAACCGCCGTGAATAATGTCATTTAAAACGGGGGAACAGCTTGTTCCCCACACACGGTCGTTTTTCACGTCATTTTTTCTCTTGACGAGAAAAACGACCGTCTATGGGCTCCGGGGCAGTGTTTCCCTATGGGAAACACTGCCGCGGAAAACATGTCGAAAAAAAGGACGAGTAAAATTAGAACATGTTCTAATTTTTCTCGTCGTTTTTAATGCCGTTTTTCTCGTCGAAAAAAACGACAGAAAGCCCACAGACTATCGTTTTTCTTGTCGAATGGGAAAAATTTCGTTTTTTTCGACGAGAAAAACGGCCGTGTGTACGCGGCATCAGGTTCAAGAAAACATGACACAAAACTGTGCAATTAAAGTCGAGCATATGGCAAAAGCATGCATAAGTATAGGTTGCCAAGTGCAAAACCTTCATGTTAGGAGGTGTAAAAACGCACTATTAGTGTTTTGTTTGGCTTCGCCCCTTCTCAGGCCTGCTGTTGGTCAGTAAGCCCACCTGTCATAATTAAGTATAGGGGCAAGAAGGAATGAATGGGGCTGCATTTAAAAGATAAGCACCTAGCTTAAGGTGCCTTTTTCTTTGAATCTAATGTGTTTTTCACTGCAAGTTGTCTCACAAATATGTTAAGGCAGTCACCAGAAGGGTATTGACTTAATTTTGTTTTGAATTGCACTCATACAAATGCTAATAATTTGTGTTTGGTAGAAACTGCCTGCATTCTGCTGAAATTTTTCCAGCAAGGTTTATAATTAGCGTGCTTACCTGCTTGCACAGAATTCCACATCCTTAAAATGTATGCATTGCTGCTGTCATCTGCTGATTTTTATGAGAAAGTAGCTCAAAATCAGAATGGCAGTAATGGAGCTGTTGAAGTGATGTCAGTAGCATCTTTGTAAAAACATGCACATCTGTGTGTACCAAGAATGTGAAGGATTCACTACATAACAGGACTGTGGGCATTCTTTTTCTTTGATATTTTAAATGGTACAGGATACAGCTTTTCTGTGTTTCATGCTTGCATGCGCTTTTTGAAAAAGCAATTGTAGCATGAAATGTGTAAAACTATGCACTAAACAGGGACATACAGTTTAGGCAAATTTGTCCTGCACTTTTTATTCAGCAAGGCAGCAAGCAAAACTTTACATTGCAGGAGGGCTTTGTACAGCAAATCCATGTCGTAATCATATAAAATATCTGCTTGTCTGATCCTCAGTCTAAGCTCAAGTCGGCTAACAGGGTGAGTTACTCCTATGTGTTCACCTAAACAAATAGGCTGCACTTGTATATTTTTTGTATTTTTATAAGCAGGCTATCTTTTCACATGGCAGCAGGCTCCCATAGCAGCTACAGGGTAGGATGTGGACCTAAGAACAGAGGCATTATCCCAGAGAGGTTCTACAAAGCCTCCGTACACTGTTCCCTTAAAGCATGTATAACAGCACAGTGCTTGTGCTGTGTAATTTGGGCCCCTCTGACCAGAGTATATCATAGCTGCTGAGCCCTGACCCCGTGGTCAGTTTATGTGCCTCCTTCAACCGCAGCTCTGCTTTCCCGTCTCTCCTCTGTCGTCGTCGTCCTTCCCACCTCTCCCCCCCTCCCCTCCCTGTCAGCTAGTCTGTGCCATTATGCCCCCCCTCCCTTCCTGCTATCATAACTGTACTACAAACAGCCCATTCCCTCTGTTGGCTAACATTATCTATCCCAGTGTCTGTGCTTCAAAAAAAATAAATGCATATTATACCTTATATCGGAGCATATCTCGCGTGACTCCTCAGTCCTCTCTCCTTCATGGCTGACGTCAGCAACAGTGCTTGACCCCGCACACTATAGCTGTCAGCTGGGCAGAGTATTCACATGCGCCTCGGGAGGTGCTCTGATATAAGGTATAATCGGTTTTTTTTTTGTTTGTTTTTTTGCTGCACGGACTCTGGGATAGATAATGATAGCTAACAGAGGGGCGGGCTGTTTGTAGTACAGTGGCTTAACCACTTTAAGTTGGTTGTAAAGCTTTATTTTTTTTTCCTCGATTAGCAAGCATGTTGTACCCTAAATTTCCTCCCTTTAGGAGTTTCCCACTGGCACTGTAGACTCCGCCTCATCTTGGTGCATCTTTTTTTAACCAAAATGCTGAGAATGATGCAGTGGATATAGAAAAGTATCACCCCCCCCTCCCCCTCTTAATATCACACTTTGTTGATTTGAAGCCTGACATGAAGACTGCCACAGATTTTGTTTTATCCAGCTGTATTTACTCAACTTATCAAATGAAACTTATAACATCCAAGTGAAAGATGCAACGCCAACCTGTCTGGAAAAACAAAAACCGAATCACTGAGTTGGAGAAAGGATCACCACCTTTTGCTTTAATTGCACTGTAGCCTTTTGTCTGTTAATGTCTCTACTAACTTTGCACATCTAGACTTTGCAATATTTGCCCACTTTTCTATGCAGAACTGCTCAAGTTCAGGTAAATTTGATGGTGACTGTGGACTGCAGTCTTCAAGTCTTTCCACAGATTTTCAGTCGAGTTTAAGTCTGGGCTCAGACTAAGCCATGCAAGGACATTCACATTTTCTCCTTCCACCACTGTGTGGTCATTTTTGCTGTGTGCTTTGGGTCATTGTCATGATGGAAGGTAAACCACCTTCCCATTGACAACTTTCTGGCAGAGAGCAGCAGATTTTCCTCCAGAATTTGACAGTATTTTGCCCCATACATGTTTTTTTTTCTATTCCGACAAGTGCTCCAGTCCCTGCTGCATAGAACCCCCCCCCCATAACAGGATATTAGGATATTACCACCTCCATGCTTTACTGTAGGAATGGTGTTCTTTGGATATGAGCTGTACTGGACTTCTGCCAGACATATCATTTGGTATTGAGGCCAAAATAAATTTTAGTCTTTATCTTACCATAACACCCTTTTGCATGTGACCTCAGAATCTTCAAGGTGCATTTTTACAAGCCACATTTGTGGAGAATTTGATATTGTTGTCACATGCACACAATGACCACTCTTTGTCATAAATTCCTGCAATTGCTACAGAGTTGCTGTATGTCTCTTGGTAGCCTCTGACCAATTTCATCTTGGCTTTCATCCAGTTTGGAGCGACATCCTGATCCAGGAAGGGTCTGTGTTGTACCAGATACCTTTCACTTCTTAATAAACTTCATTGTGCTTCTAGACATTAATAAAGCCTTTTGAAATTTTTTGTATCCATCAGCTGACTTGTACCTGTCCACAACTTTATCCCAGAGATCTTTTGACTGTGCCTGCCACCCATATTTGATTGCTTCAGTTGCTCTACCAGGGACTGAAATGCTCCAGGAAAGCTCTTTTCATGCTGAGCTAATCAAAATGACCACAGATGACAGTGTTGCCAACCCCCTGAAGTGAAATTTACTGGCAAGGATGCCAAAATTTCTGTACGGCACCAATTTCTTACTGGCAAAAATAATGAAGATTACTGGCAGAGCCGCATTTTTTACTGATGCTGCAAAAAAGTACCTAAAATTACGGTTTTTAGTGCTAAACAGTGCAAATATCAATATTTGAACTAAAAACACATAGCTAATGCTAATATCAATGTGTTTAAGTTAAACAAAAGTAAAAAAACATATTTCTTAATTCACATGAAGGTTAGGTTACTATAACCCAGCCAGCACAGAGTTCCCTCTTACATCAGAGTCTGCAGGATGCCCCCTTACAGTGCAAGGGAACTCTTATGCAAAGGGGAACACTGCAGATCATGATGTAAGGGGGAACTCTGATGTGGGGGGAGGGGCTCTGGTGAATAGAGACCACCTTCCACAGAGTGAATACACTAAGGTAAAGGGGGGGTACTAATATAAGGGGGAAACCTTTATATCAGTGCCCCCTTACATTATTGTATTCATTCACCTCCTTACATCAGACAGTGACCCCCCCCCCCCCCCCTCAGAATGGCCTGGCGGCACTGTCACTTACCTCCTCTCGGGTGCACAGTGTGGGGCTCAGTCAGACGGCTCCAGCTTGGTGGCTCTGATCTCCTCTTCCCAGTCCACACGTCTGTTTCTTCCTGGGCCGTAACCCCCATCCCGTCGGCACTCCCACTCTTGACTCCTTTCTAGGATCCCCTCAGACTGTAGACATGACAAGAGATGGTCAGAGGCTGCGGACACACGATACAGGAGGGGGACAGAGGCTGGGGACACACTACAGGAGGTGGACAGAGGCTGCGGACACACTACAGGAGGGGGACAGAGGCTGCGGACACACTACAGGAGGGGGACAGAGGCTGCGGACACACTACAGGAGGGGGACAGAGGCTGCGGACATACTACAGGAGGGGGACAGAGGCTGCGGACATACTACATGAGGGGGACAGAGGCTGCGGACATACTACAGGAGGGGGACAGAGGCTGCGGAAATACTACAGGAGGGGAACAGAGGCTGCGGACATACTACAGGAGGGGAACAGAGGCTGCGGACATACTACAGGAGGGGGACAGAGGCTGCGGACATACTACAGGAGGGGGACAGAGGCTGCGGACATACTACAGGAGGGGGACAGAGGCTGCGGACATACTACAGGAAGGGGACAGAGGCTGCCGACATACTACAGGAGGGGGACAGAGGCTGCCGACACACTACAGGAGGGGGACAGAGGCTGCCGACACACTACAGGAGGGGGACAGAGGCTGCCGACACACTACAGGAGGGGGACAGAGGCTGCCGACACACTACAGGAGGGGGACAGAGGCTGCCGACACACTACAGGAGGGGGACAGAGGCTGCCGACACACTACAGGAGGGGGACAGAGGCTGCCGACACACTACAGGAGGGGGACAGAGGCTGCCGACACACTACAGGAGGGGGACAGAGGCTGCCGACACACTACAGGAGGGGGACAGAGGCTGCCGACACACTACAGGAGGGGGACAGAGGCTGCCGACACACTACAGGAGGGGGACAGAGGCTGCCGACACACTACAGGAGGGGGACAGAGGCTGCCGACACACTACAGGAGGGGGACAGAGGCTGCCGACACACTACAGGAGGGGGACAGAGGCTGCCGACACACTACAGGAGGGGGACAGAGGCTGCCGACACACTACAGGAGGGGGACAGAGGCTGCCGACACACTACAGGAGGGGGACAGAGGCTGCCGACACACTACAGGAGGGGGACAGAGGCTGCCGACACACTACAGGAGGGGGACAGAGGCTGCCGACACACTACAGGAGGGGGACAGAGGCTGCCGACACACTACAGGAGGGGGACAGAGGCTGCCGACACACTACAGGAGGGGGACAGAGGCTGCCGACACACTACAGGAGGGGGACAGAGGCTGCCGACACACTACAGGAGGGGGACAGAGGCTGCCGACACACTACAGGAGGGGGACAGAGGCTGCCGACACACTACAGGAGGGGGACAGAGGCTGCCGACACACTACAGGAGGGGGACAGAGGCTGCCGACACACTACAGGAGGGGGACAGAGGCTGCCGACACACTACAGGAGGGGGACAGAGGCTGCCGACACACTACAGGAGGGGGACAGAGGCTGCCGACACACTACAGGAGGGGGACAGAGGCTGCCGACACACTACAGGAGGGGGACAGAGGCTGCCGACACACTACAGGAGGGGGACAGAGGCTGCCGACACACTACAGGAGGGGGACAGAGGCTGCCGACACACTACAGGAGGGGGACAGAGGCTGCCGACACACTACAGGAGGGGGACAGAGGCTGCCGACACACTACAGGAGGGGGACAGAGGCTGCCGACACACTACAGGAGGGGGACGGAGGCTGCCGACACACTACAGGAGGGGGACGGAGGCTGCCGACACACTACAGGAGGGGGACGGAGGCTGCCGACACACTACAGGAGGGGGACGGAGGCTGCCGACACACTACAGGAGGGGGACGGAGGCTGCCGACACACTACAGGAGGGGGACGGAGGCTGCCGACACACTACAGGAGGGGGACGGAGGCTGCCGACACACTACAGGAGGGGGACGGAGGCTGCGGACACACTACAGGAGGGGGACGGAGGCTGCGGACACCACCATATTACTTCTGCACATCATCAGTGTGCTGTGTCCTCCTCCTGTGCCCCTTTCACCACTCCACAGGTCAGGGCAGCACTGTGCTGCCCTGACCTGTGAAGAGGTGAAAGGGACACGGGAACCAGAGGAGGATACAGCACACTGATGACGCTGTCCCCTTGTATCCCCCCCTGTTTCACTGACCTTGAGTCCGTCCGTCCTCACTCCTGGCTGGGCCCTGTCAGTGCTCCGAGTCCTCCACAGACCACCTATGATGAGTGCATGGCATGCACTCACTGCAGGTGTCCCGCCACTGCCGCCAGCCACTGTGGCCTTTTCAAAAATGGCGCCAGCGGCGCCATCACGTTACTGCGTGTGCGCCGCCGCCGCTCGGCCGAGTTCCGAATGCGCTCGGCCGGCGCATTCGGAACGGCGCATGCGCAGTTGTATGGCCGGCTCGCGGCCATCTTTTTTATGGGCGCCGGTGCCCATAAACGGACTTTTACGTACAGCCCGAAAAAGGGGTTAAATCGCGGGCTGTACGTAAATCTACGTACGGTTGGCAACACTGACAGCTGATCAGTTGAGTCAATTGAGATTACAAGTACTTTTTTGGGAGGGGGTGATTCTTTTTCCAACTCGATGAATCCTGTTTTTAAATTCTTTTTCTGACATGTTGGCATTTATATCTTTTACTTGGATGTTATAAGTTGCGCTGAGTAAATACAGCTGGATAAAACAAAGCTGCGTCTTTCTTCATTTCAGACTGCAAATCAACAAAATGTATCTTGTATATGTATTTATATTAAGTGTAATGCACACATTTATGTTTGCCATCTTTAAATTTTAAATAGTTTTTTAATATATATATTTTTTATTTCTTTTCAGGTATATATTTATTATTTGCATTCGAAAAACAGGCTTGAATGAAATTTCTTTGGACAATCTGCCAACTTGTCATGTTTTAATTTCTTCAAGTGTTGTGCGTGTTAGTGTATATATATTTTTGTTACGGTGTTTGTGCATGGAAGTAATACATGCTGAAAATTTTTACTTCAAATTCATGTGCCAGTTGCAAGTGCCCGTCTGTGACAGGCTTTTTGTTTGTGTAAATAAGACCAGGAACTATTTTTTGTATAAATATTTTAATCTTTGTATGCTTTGTATGCATACTGTTCGGAGAATATTTCCAGACCAAGGATTAGAAATATTTTTAAAATTTAATTTTTTTGTGTTCGAAAGGAAAATAATTTTTCTGAGATTGAAAAAACTATGCCTGTCACAGCACCAACAGTTACATTTAATTGAAGAGGAAAGATAATGCTATTATGTATCTAAATAAACATCTGAAACAAGCCTTTTGTATCTACCATTATTCTGCTTAAAATGTATAATTTTAAATAATCAAATCCTCTTTTTATATCCTATATTTTGGTGTTCTTATAATGAAAGGGCCATACAAATTTCTCTGTGCGTAACTGCTTATAGAATTGCTAGTTTATAACAGACATGGTAAATATAGAAGCAGTTATCCAACAGCATACAGTTGTATCAAGTACTAATTAGGTGGGGATAAATGGAAGCCATTGGTTCTTGGCTTTTTCTTACTCTTTTTGTAGAATATGAATGAACATCAAAAAGTGTGTGTGTGTGTGTGTGTGCGTGTGTGTGTTATATCTATATATATATATATATATGTATATGTGTGTGTGTGTGTGTGTGTGGCACATGCCACTTTATTAGGTACGCCTGTTCAATTGCTTGGTAAAACAAATTGCAGCAACTCAATGCATTTAGGCATCTAGGCGTGGTGAAGAAGACTTGCTGAAGTTCAAGTTGAGCCTCAGAATGGGGAGAAATGGGATTTAAGTGACTTTGAACATGGCATGGTTGTTGGCGCCAGACGGGTTGGTCTTAGTATTTCAAAAACTGCTTATCTACTGGGATTTTCACACACAACCTTTTCTAGGGTTTAAAGAAAGTCAAACAAACACCACAGTGGTGGTGTATGTCAATCATCAAGGAGGAACAAGCAGCTCTGCTGCAGCATCGAAGGTCGCTCACCTCCTAAGGGGGGCAGAAAGGCGCGTACCAGGCCTGTCGGCCGTATACATTCCGGGTGTGGGAAACTGGCAGGTGGACTACCTGAGTTGCCAGATGCTGGACCAAGGAGAATGGTCTCTACACC
This sequence comes from Rana muscosa, assembly GCA_029206835.1. Taxonomy (NCBI): domain Eukaryota; kingdom Metazoa; phylum Chordata; class Amphibia; order Anura; family Ranidae; genus Rana; species Rana muscosa. Next base: position 1,025,467,450 of record CM055122.1, read on the forward strand.
CGGAGGCGTTTCGGCTCCTTTGCCAGAGGGGAGGCACACCAGTCGTATATCTCCTGGCTTCTCGACTCAATCAGAAGGTATTGAGGTTGTGGCCAGGTCAAGAGACCCATGGGCAAACGCGACAGCTCCGTTGATGGCACCGTGGAGCCAGTACCGGCTAATCTATGCCTTTCCTCCTCTGAAGCTCCTTCCTCATCTGCTTTGCAGACTGGAGGTAGAGAGGGTTCCAATTCCTCTGGATTGGCCTCGGCGTCCTTGGTACGCCGATCTAGTGCGTCTGGTAGCAGACGCCTTTTGGCATCTGCCGCTAAGAAAGGACCTGCTGTTGCAAGGTCCCATACGCCATCCTGTTTTTACAGTCACTGGCTTAACGGCATGGCTTGAGAGCCAGGTGCCAAGAGGCCGCGGCCTGTCGGACTCAGTGATCTCTACCATGAGGAGTGCTCGGAAATCATCACCTAGGAAGATTTACCATCGCAATTGGAAGACCTACATATCCTTTTGTGAGGAAATGAGGTGGCATCCGCGTACTTATTTGGTTCCAGAGTCCTGCTGTTCTTTCAGCAGGGAACGGGCCAAAAAGTTAGCTTTAAGTACAATTAGGGGGCAGGTATCTGCCCTGGCTGTCCTTTTTCAACAACCGTTTTGTGACTCGCTCTCTAGTGAGAACGTTTGTACAGAGGGTTTCGGCAGGCGGCCCCTCTGGTCCACCCTCCACTACTTCTGTGGGGCTTGTGTAGCAAGACGTCCTTCCTTACTGCTACGAGAGGACCTGCTGTCGCAAGGTCCCATACGCCATCCTGCTTTACAGTTAAGGGCTTTAACGGCATGGCCTCTAGGTGTCTCAGAAACCACCATTTGAGAACATCAGGGAGTTTCCCTTGTTGACACTTTTTCGGAAAGTGATCCTTTTGGTGGCTGTTATGCCAGTTAAGATGGGTTTCTGAGCTCTGAGAGTATGCTTGTCTAGTACTGCTCCGTTCCGGAGTCCAGACTCACTGTTTGTTTCAGTGACTGGTCCCAAGTAGGGCCCAGCGGTCTCGTCGGTCACCATCTCTAGGTGGATCCGACAGATCGTGATCAGGCTTACGCCATGAAGGGTCAGGCACCTCCCTTTCCTAGTGCATTCGACCAGGGCATGAGGTGCCTCTTGGTGTTGCGTCAGTTAAGACGGGTTTCTGAGCTGGCAGCCTTGTCGGGCAAGGCTCCCTATCTGGTCTTCCACAAGGATAAGGTGGTGCTGCATCCGCAGCCTTCTTTTCTTCCTAAGGTCGTTTCGACCTTCCATCTCAAGGAAGACCTTGTACTGCCATCCTTGTGTCCTCATCTGTCAAATCCTAAGGAGACAACGTATTTCTTGGATGCTGTCTGAGCTTTGAGAGCATGAAGCGTCTGTTTCCCAGGTGTGTAAGGCGGCGACTTGGTCGTCCGTTCACACTTTCACTAAACTTTACAAGTTGATGTGTGTGCGCGCATCTTCGGAAGCTTCTTTCGGCCGCAAGGTATTGCAGGCGGCTGTTTAGAGTTGCAACTCCTCTGTTGAGGAGCTCTGTTTTGTTTTGGGGTGAAGTTGTTTTAATGCTGATCCCACCCCTCGTTTTTGACACTGCTTTGGGACATCCCACTTGTCAAGATTGAAGCTGTGTCCGTCCATGAACGAAGGAGTAAATAGGATTTTTGTACTCCCCGTAAAATCCTTTTCTCTGAGTTCATGGACGGACACAGTTTAAGTTTGTACTGCTTTTTGACAAACTGTTCTGCTTAGTGCAGGCTGAGGGGATATAGCCAGTAGGACCACCCCCTGGGTGGGGCTGTTCAGCTCTGAAGTTAACACTTTTTTTTCTGCCTAGTCACTCCTAAATGAAGGCTAATACCCACTTGTCAAGATTGAAGCTGTGTCCGTCTATGAACTCAGAGAAAAGGTTTTTACGGTGAGTACAAAAATCCTATTTTTTTTTTTTTTACAGTCCATTTTATTTTATCACACCTCGTATGCTCCCAAACTGTTAAAAATGGAAAGCAAAAGGTGCTTCAATAGTGCGATATCCTAAAAACCACTTATTAAAAGCTGCCGTGGCATTGTAAGACATACAAACTAGCAATTGTAAAAGTAACAACATTGTGTATATCTTACAATGTTCCGGCAGCTTTCAATATGTGGGCCACACGAAATACCCACTGAGGAAGCGTGTGTCAACACATTCAGAATTTAGAGAATGGTTTCAGACAACATAGTTTGCTGTTATACCTTCAAGAGGTGCACAGTCGAGGTGTCTTTGTTACAGTTCTGAGGCTTTGATGGTGTGTGTCCAGCATGGAGAACATTCAAATAAGGTCAAGGATTTCTCCAAAAGAGAAACCCAATGGATTTATAATCTCTTATCCTAGATGGACTCAATATTGACGTAGATATTAACGGCTTCATTGGTGATTATTAGGGGTACAGTTCTAAAATAATAATTGTAAAAGGGATTCCTCAGGGGTTTCTGTTGAGTGATGTATATTTAAACTGTCATGGGTATGACCTATATATTTTTATGTAATATATTTAATATTATTTGTGTGTAGTTTTTTTAGATATATATTTTATACATGTTTTAGGCTTCATTGTATAAGGTATATATTTTGTAATACAGTGGATATAAAAGGTCTACACACCCCTGTTAAAATATCCGGTTTCTGTGATGTAAAAAAATGAGACAAGGATATATAATTTCAGAACTTATCCACCTTTGATGTGACCTATAAACTGTACAACTCAATTGAAAAACAAACTAAAATCTTTTAGGTGAAGAGAAGTAAAATTAAATACAATAATATGGTTGCGTAAGTGTGCACACCCTTAAACTAATACTTTGAAACACCTTTTTGATTTTATTACAGCACTCTGTCTTTGGGTATGAGTCTATCAGCATGGTACATCTTGACTTGGCAATATTTTCCCCCATTCTTCTTTTCAAAAACACTCCAAATCTGTCAGATTGCGAGGGCATCTCTTGTGCACAGCCCTCTTCAGATCACCTCACAGATTTTCAATCAAATTCAGGTTTGGTTATGGTGATAAAAGGTTTAATCGGCCATGGTTGTGGAAAATAAATGCCGAATGTGCACGCTGCTCTGCCATCCCCTTGAGAAAGTCGGATAGGATGAAATGCGTTGGGGCATGGCATAGGGACAACCAAAGGTGACTTGCAGGGCTGGTGTAGTGAGAAACTCTGTATCAGAGTCTCTGTGTCTTGTGGGATGTGTCTTTTGCCCTACATCTAATACCTACAAAGAAGGTAGGTGGACCACCCGTGAGTCAAATGCTGCCACGTCCCTTGACGAAATCACAAACAAAATTGTCTTCCACTGGACTTAAATGCAGCCAAAATCACAACAATATGTAAAAAGAAGTCACTTTTTATTGTACAAACATACTCATTAAATTACTCAAACATTTTATCATAGATGCTCTGATTTTATAATGTATCATTAGTGTATATACCCTGAATTTATAGGCATATAACAAATCGGTACAATTAAATCTTTCTAAGAAACTTTCTTTGCCACAACTCCCCAATGCTTTTTAAATTATATACAGTGGGGCAAAAAAGTATTTAGTCAGCCACCAATTGTGCATGTTCTCCCACTTAAGATGAGAGAGACCTGTAATTGTCATCATAGGTATACCTCAACTATGAGAGACAAAATGTGGAAACAAGTCCAGACAATCACATTGTCTGTCTGATTTGGAAATAATTTATTTGTAAATTCTGGTGGAAAATAAGTATTTGGTCACCTACAAACAAGCAATATTTCATGCTCTCAGAACTGTATGTTCTTCTTTGAAGCGGAGCTCCGCCGTAAAAAAATATATATATTAAAAGCCAGCAGCTACAAATACTGCAGCTGCTGACCTATAATATTAGGACACTTACCTGTCCTGGAGTCCAGCGATGTCGGCAGCAGAAGAGCAATCGCTCGTCTCGACTTCCTCCACTGCCATCATGGGTGAGGGAATCAGGAAGTGAAGCATTGCGGCTTCACTTCTCGGTTCCCTACTGCACATGCGCGTCTTTCACTGGTCCCCGCTGTATCCTGGGAGCCGTGTGTTTCCCAGAACACAATGGGGGGGGGGACCCGGAAGTGACGAACTGCCCGCAGTGTGTATACCCGGAGGTGGTTGCGAATACCTGTCTTAGACAGGTATCTGCACCCCCTCCCCCCTGAAAGGTGCCAATTGTGGCACCGGAGGGGGGGAGGAATCCGATGAGCGTAAGTTCCACTTTAGGGTGGAGCTCTGCTTTAAGAGGCTCCTCTGTCCTCCACTCATTACCTGTATTAATGGCACCTGTTTGAGGTTGTGGACACACTCCAAACTCCACTATGGTGAAGACCAAAGAGCTGTCGGACACCAGAAACAAAATTGTAGACCTTCACCAGGCTGGGAGGACTGAATCTGCAATAGGCAAGCAGCTTGGTGTGAAGAAATCAACTGTGGGAGCAATAATTAGAAAATGGAAGACATACAAGACCACTGATAATCTCCCTCGATCTGGGGCTCCAAGCAAGATCTCACCCCGTGGGGTCAAAATGATCGCAAGAACGGTGAGCAAAAATCCCAGAACCACACGGGGGGACCTAGTAAATGACCTGTAGAGAGCTGCGACCAATGTAACAAAGGCTACCATCAGTAACATACTACGCCGCCAGGGACTCAGATCCTGCAGTGTCAGATGTGTCCCCCTGCTTAAGCCAGTACATGTCCGGGCCCGTCTGAGGTTTGCTAGAGAGCATTTGGATGATTCAGAAGAGGATTGGGAGAATGTCATATGGTCAGATGAAACCAAAGTAGAACTGTTTGGTAGAAGCACAACTCGTCGTGTTGGAGGAGAGAGAATGCGGAGTTGTAACCAAAGAACACCATACCTACTGTGAAGCATGGGGGCGGCAACATCATGCTTTGGGGCCGTTTCTCTGCAAAGGGATGTATCGTGAGATTTTGAGTGCAAACCTCCTCCCATCAGCAAGGGCATTGAAGATGAAACGTGGCTGGATCTTTCAGCATGACAATAATCCCAAACACACTGCCCGGGCAACGAAGGAGTGGCTTCGTAAGAAGCATTTCAAGGTCCTGGAGTGGCCTAGCCAGTCTCCAGATCTCAACCCCATAGAAAACCTTTGGAGGGAGTTGAAAGTCCGTGTTGCCCAGCGACAGCCCCAAAACATCACTGCTCTAGAGGAGATCTGCATGGAGGAATGGGCCAACATACCAGCAACAGTGTGTGACAACCTTGTGAAGACTTACAGAAAACGTTTGACCTCTGTCATTGCCAACAAAGGATATATAACAAAGTATTGAGATGAACTTTTGATATTGACCAAATACTTATTTTCCACCATAATTTTCAAACAAATTCTTTCCAAACCAGACAATGTGATTGTCTGTCTGGATTTGTTTCCACATTTTGTTTCTCATAGTTGAGGTATACCTATGATGAGAATTACAGGCCTCTCATCTTTTTAAGTGGGAGAACTTGTACAATTGGCTGACTAAATACTTTACTTTCTTGTACATCACGGGACACAGAGCGGCATAGTCATTACTATGTGGGTTATATAGTTTACCTTCAGGTGCTGGCACTGGCAACTTCCAAACCGGAAGTACCCTCCCCTATATAAGCCCCTCCCATGCGGGAGCACCTCAGTTTTTTGCCAGTGTCTAAGGTGTTGGCCAAGAAGTAACATGTGTTTTTCACTGAGCTTGCGTACAGGTTCTTTTGGGCCTCAGTAAGCTATTCCGGATCCGACCAAAAAAGCTTCATAGCTAAACGGTCGGTACCTGGGCCTTGCAGAGAAGAGCAAGGTTTTGCCTGTAATGCTTCTCTTAGGAGAGCTAGACCCTGGGATCCAGAGCTCTGGTCATACCCACGAACAAGATGTTTTCTGTGCAGGGTGCTATACAGGTCCAGGGGAGTGGAATCCTTGGGAACCCGGTCCCTGAAGGTTTAATTACAATGCCTGCCGTGATAGGTGAAGTTTGGGCTTCTGTGGACCAAACGGAGTCCTGCGGCGGGGAAAAGGTAAGTGGGGGCCCCCTCAGGAACTTGGTTCTATTGAGGGGACCCCCAAGCCTAATATGTCTTTCTGCCTGTTACCTAACGGTTTTCCCGCTAAATATCTATGCATGCCTGTAACTACTAAAAAATGTAATATTTTTAATAGTGGTCAAGAAAAAAAAAAAATATATATATATATAGACTGCGGTACCTGTCTTAATCCACTAGAGGCCGCTGTGGAACGTTTCTTGTCATGTGGACTGGTTTCTTTTCATCAGAGCAAGTCCAGGCAGATGGTGAGTTCTCTTGTGGGAAACTGCTTCCTCTGCCATGTTGCAATGCTCGTCCATCCCCCAACCTGTGGCAAAGGGCCCTGTCTCCTGTCTCTAGTTTCCCTTTTTCAAAAAAGAGCGCCGAAGGCGCACGTGCCCGCGCCTCTATATATAGAGGTGAGCTGGGAAAGGGGGCGGAGCTTGGGGGATGACGCTCTGTGCGCGCCGCAGCGCATGTGCGGGCGTCCCAGCATGTTAAAAGGCACAATTATGTGTTGTGAGCTGGCTATGGAGTGCAGAGACAGAGCTGGCAACATTTAAAAAAGGCATACAGCAAGCGGTTGATGCAGGCATCCCCATAGAAAGGCACATTAGTAGACACCAACTGTTTTTATAGCAGCAATTGTGCTAGACTATTGTCAGTAAGTGGTGTATTTCGGCTGGAATACCTCAGCTTTGGGCTTAGGAATATGCCGTCTAAAAACTCCGGGACTAAAAATCCCAGGAAGCATAGGGGGTCTCCATCGGGCTCTGAGGATCTTGGGCATGCTTCGGCTGCACCAATCTCCCCTGAAGAATCAGAGGTTAGTGACCGTAGAGCACCCTCAGGAGTACCTGGTACTGTGGCTGTCCTCAGTTCACCTGCTCCTGTGTATGTAACAGAGGAGGTTTTTTCCTCAGCTCTGGGAGGGCTGGAAGAGAGATTGTCAACATTGATCGCTGCTTCCCTGTCACAGGGAAAGAGCGCTCGATCTCCGTCTCCTCCCTCAGAGTACCTGCTAGCAGAGCAACAGTCCCATACAGGGATCGACCTACCTGAAGGGGATCAGGATGAGGTCGATTTCTGTTGTAGAGGAATAAACAGTGGAAGAGCCATTCTCAGCATCACATGCTGAAAGATTATGGGTTCAGTCCCTGACTAACATGGTCCAATCAGCATTTAAAATGCCCCTTGCGGAGCCATCATCCACTTCTGTCTCCTCGTTGGGGTCGCTAAAAGCTCCCCAGACTGTTTGTTCCTTTCCAATCCATCCTTTACTGGAAGGGCTCATTTACCAGGATTGGGAGCATCCTGATAAAATATTTACTCCTCCCAAGAGATTTCAGGTGGTCTATCCCATGGAGGATAAGTTCATCAAAAAATGGAGGGCCCCTACAGTGGACGCAGCCATCTCTTGTGTGAATAAATCACTGACATGTCCAGTGGATAATGTCCAAATGTTCAAGGACCCAATAGATAAAAAATTGGAGTCCTTATTAAAATCTGCTTTTGCTACAGCAGGCTTGGTAACACAACCAGCAGTGGCAGCTATTGGGGTCTGCCAAGCTGTGAAGGATCAGTTGAAACAGGTCTTAAGAGACTTGCCAGATCAGCAGGCTCTTGCCCTAGCTGATCTACCTAGAGCCTTATGCTTTGCGGTTGACGCTATAAAGGATTCAATCCATCAGGCCTCCCGCCTTACGCTGTCTGTAGTACATATGCGCAGGCTTCTGTGGCTCAAAAACTGGTCTGCTGAAGCTCCCTGTAAAAAATTGCTGGTCAGCTTCCCATTTCATGGTGAACGCTTATTCGGGGAAGACCTGGACAAATATATCCAGAAAATTTCCAGCGGTAAAAGTACACTTTTGCCGGTTAAAAACAGAGTTAGAGGTCCCTCTTTTAAGAGGCCTGCTTCTCCAGTCCCTAGGACATCGGCTGTGAAACAGTTCCGACGGCCTCCTCGGTCAAATCCCGGGGGTAAAAATCAGGGACAATTGCAAGGTAACAAGAAACCCTGGATCAGGAGAGGTACAAATCCTCCCCCAAAGTCAAATGCATGAAGGGTTGCCCCCACTCAATCGGGTGGGGGGAAGACTTCAGTTGTTCGCAGAGACCTGGCGGGACACGATCATAGACAGATGGGTGCTCTCCGCAGTAAGTCTGGGATACAAATTGGAGTTAAGACTCCCCTCCTTCCCATTTTATAAGGTCGAACGTGCCAAGGGATCCCCGGAAGAGAGGATCCCTCCTGTTGGCACTAGAACAATTATTGCTCCAAGCAGTAATTAGAGGTTCCCCTGGAAGAATGGGGGTTCGGGTTTTACTCAAACCTCTTTACAGTCCCGAAGCCAAACGGGGACATGAGGCCCATATTAAATCTAAAAGGGCTAAACAAATTCCTACATATCAGGACTTTCCGGATGGAGTCGATCTGATCGGTGGCCACTGCCCTACAAGGGGAGGAATGGTTAGCCTCGATCGACATCAAAGATGCTTATTTGCACATTCCCATCTTTCCAGTCCACCAAAAATTTCTATGCTTTGCGGTAGAAGGGCGCCATTTTCAGTTCAGAGCCTTGCCCTTCGGTCTGGCCACAGCACCACGAGTGTTCACAAAAATTCTGGCCCCATTATTGGCCAATCTAAGAACACGAGGTGTAACGATAATGGCATATCTAGACGACTTGTTGCTGATAGACCACTCAGTGGAAAAACTAGAAGTGGTTGTTCACGAGACAATCGAGTATCTGGAATATCACGGTTGGATTATCAACCGAGACAAGTCAGCCCTAAAACCAGTCAAAAGTCTGGAATACTTGGGGCTAAGGCTGGATTCAGACCAGAGAAATTTTCTTGCCTCAAGAAAAGGTGTCGTCTTTGAGAGATTTGATCCACCTAGTGGGTACAAAAAGACAGCCATCCATACGCCTGTGCATGAGGCTCCTGGGAAAAATGGTGGCATCATTCGAAGCAGTACCCTACGGTCAATTCCATTCAAGGAATTTGCAAAGAGCTATACTGTCAGCCTGGAACAAAAGAGTTCAGGCCCTAGACTTACCAATGTCCTTGTCCCCTTCCGTTCGCAAAAGCCTCCGTTGGTGGTTGGTTCCCCAGAATCTGGAAAAAGGGAAATCCTTCAGTCCGATTTCTTGGAAGGTGGTCACTACAGATGCCAGCCTTATAGGCTGGGGAGCAGTACTGGAGCAATGGTCTCTCCAGGGCAGATGGTCGGATGCAGAAAAGGCCCTGCCCATCAATCTCTTAGAGATACGAGCAGCCCGGTATGCCCTAGTAGCATGGACATCCAAACTCCAAGGGTCCCCTGTCAAAATTCAATCGTACAATGCCACGGCAGTGGCATATATCAATCATCAGGGTGGCACCAGGAGTCGTGCAGCCCAGAGGGAAGTAAATTGCATCCTGAAATGGGCAGAAAGATATGTCCCAGCCATATCTGCGGTATTCATTCCAGGAGTGGAGAATTGGAAGGCGGACTTTCTAAGTCGCCAACAATTATGCCCAGGGGAATGGTTCCTTTATCCCGAGGTTTTCCGGACAATATGTCAGCGGTGGGGAACACCGGATGTAGATCTGCTAGCATCCAGATTCAACGCAAAAGTGGACAGGTTTGTCTCTTGGACAAGGGATCCCCTAGCTTGCGGCTCGGATGCCCTAGTGTTCCCTTGGGATCAGTTCAAGCTGATATATGCATTCCCACCGCCACAATTGTTACCTCGATTACTCCGCAGAATCAGGGTAGAAAAGAAACCAGTGATTCTGGTGGCTCCAGCGTGGCCCCGACGAGCATGGTACGCGGAGATTGTAAAAATGTCTGTGGGGAGTCCTTGGACCCTCCCACATCGTCCGGACCTGCTTTCGCAAGGACCGATATACCACCCTTCCTTACCAGCCCTAGGTTTGACGGCCTGGCTATTGAAGCCCACATTCTAAAAAAAGAGAGGTCTCTCTAATCCTGTGGTATCTACCATGATCAATGCCAGGAAGCCGGTATCCAGGCAGATCTACTATAGAATCTGGAAGGCGTACATCGCCTGGTGTGAAGCCAAGAAATGGCATCCACGTAAGTACGTAATAGGTAGGATTCTGGACTTCCTACAGTGGGCTGTAGATAGGAAGCTTGCCTTGAGTACTATCAAGGGTCAGATTTCGGCCTTGTCAATATTTTTCAGAGGCCCTTGGCTTCGCATTCACTAGTCAAAGCCTTTATACAAGGAATGATGCGTATTAGCCCTCCGGTTAATATTCCCATATGTCCATGGGACTTAAACCTGGTTCTGTCGGTTCTACAGAAACAACCATTTGAACCATTACAGCATATTTCCCTGGTTCTTCTCACCAGGAAATAGATTTTTTTAGTAGCCATTTGTTCGGCTAAAAGAGTGTCGGAATTAGCCGCTATGTCCTGTAGGGAGCCATATCTGGTTATCCATAAGGACAGAGTAGTGTTACGTCCTCATCCAGCCTTTCTTCCTAAGGTGGTATCGAGGTTTCATTTGAACCAAGATGTGGTTCTTCCTTCTTTTTTCCCCAAGCCTAGTTCAGTAGAGGAAAAATTATTACATTCTTTGGATGTAGTAAGAGCAGTTAAAGCTTATCTAAAAGCCACTGCTCAGATTTGCAGAACGGATACTTTGTTTATTCTGCCGGAAGGCCCCAGAAAGGGTCAGGCAGCGTCAAAATCTACTTTAGCCAAGTGGATTCGACAGGTCATTATGCAAGCCTATGGCTTGAGAAGGAGACCGCCTCCGTTCAAAGTTAGGGCGCACTCCACGAGAGCAGTTGGAACTTCATGGGCAGTGCATCACCAGGCCTCCCTGGCTCAAATCTGTAAGGCCGCAACATGGTCTTCAGTACACACGTTTACTAGGTTCTACCAGGTGGACGTTAGAAGTCAGGAGGATGTCGCCTTTGGGCGCAGTGTGTTGCAGGCCGCAAAAGATCCTCATGTCTGATAGCGCTCAGCTTATGTATGGTATACCCCCCCCCTCATTGGGCATTGCTTTAGGACATCCCACATAGTAATGACTATGCCGCTCTGTGTCCCGTGATGTACGAGAAAGAAAATAGGATTTTTATAACAGCTTACCTGTAAAATCCTTTTCTTGGAGTACATCACGGGACACAGAGCTCCCACCCCTCTTTTGGGGACACTTATTGCTTTTCTACAAAACTGAGGTGCTCCCGGATGGGAGGGGCTTATATAGGGGAGGGTACTTCCGGTTTGGAAGTTGCCAGTGCCAGCACCTGAAGGTAAACTATATAACCCACATAGTAATGACTATGCCGCTCTGTGTCCCGTGATGTACTCCAAGAAAAGGATTTTACAGGTAAGCTGTTATAAAAATCCTATTTTTTGACCCACTGTATAATCTTCATCAGGGGGAAAAGGAAAAAGCATAGTTGTGCTCAAAAGTATGTACCATTTAAAAAAAAAACATAAGTAAGCAGGCAAAACACATTTCCTTTTATTTCTTATGAGTTTCATATTCAACTGTAGGTCATAACAGAATGGCACAATCATTAACCACTTCAGCCCCAGAAGGATTTACCCACTCTCTGACCAGGCCATTTTTTGCGATACGACATTGCGTTACTTTGACAATTGCGCGGTTGTGCAACGCTTTTCCAAACAAAAATTGTCCCCCCCCCACAAATGGAGCTTTCTTTTTTGGTGGCATTTGATCACCTCTGCTATTTTATTTATTTTTGCGCTATAAACAAAAAAGATCGTCAATTTTGAAAAGCAAAAACTGTATTTTTTTACTTTCTGCTATAATACATATAAAAAAATATATATTCATCAGTTTAGGCCAATATGTATTCTGCTACATATTTTTGGTAATTTTTTTTTTGTAATAAGCGGATATTGATTGGTTTGCACAAAAGTTATAGGGTCTACTAAATAGGGGAAAGATTTAGGGACTTATTTATTTTACTAGTCATGGTGGCTATCAGCGATTTTTAGCGGGACTGCGACATTGTGGTGGACAAATCTGACACTAAGTGACACTTTTTGGTGACCAGTGACACCATTACAGTGATCAGTGCTATAAAAATGCACTTAACCCCTTCCCTGCCAGTGCCATTTATAGTGATAACACTAGTGGTGATCAAAGGGTGTTAAGTGTTCCCTAGGTAGGTGATTTCTAACTGTCAGGGGAATGGGTTCACTGGGAGTAGAGAGAGATTGCTGTTCCTGATCACTGGGAACAGCTGATCTCTCTCTCCTCCTCTGTCACAACGGGGATCCGCCTTGTTTACACAGGCAGATCCTCTTCTGCCCCTCTTTCCCACAATCGCGGATGGCCGGCAGATACCTTTTCAAGTCTGCATACCCTTAGTTTTTAGTACTGTGTATTGCCCTCTTTAGCATCAATGACAACAGGCAGTCTTTTGTAATAGTTGTCTAATAGGCAAAATGCCTCCAGGGTAAGTCTTTGGTCATTTTGCATGAGTCACATGTTTGAGATCTCCCCAGAGCAGCCTTTCTCAACCTTTTTACCCCAGGGGAACCCTTAAAATAATTTTCCTGTCTCGGGGAACCCCTGATAAAACCCATTTATTGGGGGTCAGTGGGAACAATGCCCCTTACTTTGGTGGTCAGTGAGAAGAATGCCCTTTTTTACAGTGGTGGTAAGAATGGCCCCCTTTACAGAGCGCTATAAAGATCATTGGTGTCATACCACTGGCTCCTCCAAGTGGAATTGGTTCAGAACTATGTAGGCACCATCAAACAGGAGGTAAACCAGCCAAAGGTCAAGGAACCCCTAGCCACCTTAGGAGGAACCCTAGGGTTCCACGGAACCCTGGTTGAGAATGGCTGCCCCAGAGTGTCTTGATGATATTAGGGTCAGGAGACTGTGATGGCCACTCCTGAACCTTCACCCTTTTCTGCTGTAAACACTGGAGGGTCAACTTGGCCTTGTGCTTAGGTTCATTGTTATGCGGAGAAGTCTAAAAGCGTCCCATGCGCAGGTTTCCTGCAGAAGAATGCAAATTGTCTGCCAGTATTTTCTGATAACCTGCTGCATTCATCTTGCCATCAAGTTTCACGAGATTCCCTGTGCCTTTAGAGCTCCCATCCCCCCCAAAACCTCAGCACCATGCATACAGTGGGGATGGTATTCTTGTCACTGTAGGCCTTTTTGACCCCTCTCCAAACAGAGCTTTATGGTCCCAACCATAAGCGCTATTTTGGTCTCGTCACTCAAGATTGCGGTGTGCCAGAAGCTGTGAGGCGTGTCAAGATGTTAGACATATTGTAACTTGGCTTTTTTGTGGTATTGGCGCAGTAAAGGCTTTTTTCTGGCAACTCGACCTTGCAGCTCATTTTTTGTTTAAGTATTGTCATTTTGTGCTCCTTGAAACAATCATGCCTTCTTTTTCCAGAGCAGTCTGTATTTCTCCTGAGGGTACCTGTGTTAATATCTTGGGAGCATATACAGTATGTGGAGGAGACTGAAGGAGAACAGTGTGGTTTAAAAATGCTATATGGTCATCTGTAATAAGAGGCATGGATTGTTAGTGTCTGCCTGCTTGGGAGAAGTGAAGCACTTTATACAGTTTTTGGCACTAGTAAGGACTGACACGAGTACTGTGGATTGGAGATATACGCTTTATATTTGGTGTCATTCTAGATTCACAGTTAAATCGTTGGAAAATTGAAAAAGTTGACGCTAACTCAAATATAAACATAACTTAATATCTTGGTGCATAAACAATAACCACACAAATACAAAAATAAATCAGAAAAATTCCTCAGACGACGAAACTTCAAAGAAAAAGTCTGTATTGACAGGTATTCCTAATTAGCCGTGCTTCACCTTCACTCATGCAGAAAAAATGCAGACTCACCAGATGGCTAAATCATGGGAGACTTTATATGCTCAGATCCTTTGGAAGGTATAATGTATCCCTTGATGTATCCTTATGCTCATAGGAATATTTGGCTTGGTAAAGCGAAAAAATTGACAATATGTTTCAATATGAACCAAGTGCCAAAAAAGGTATTTATGGCTTCACAGTTTAATTGGACTTTATACACTGGGTGGTGTTGAAATATGATATTACATTGCCCTTGGACTTTGGTGTATGAATTTTGTTCACAGTGCATCATTTTAATTTATTTTGAATTAATTTGGTTAAATTGATTTAGGGTTTTTAATGGGACCGCAGTTGTGCAACTCATATTGTTATGTGGACAGATTTTCTAGATATTTTTATATATTTTTTTTTTTACAATGGCTTGGAAGTTATTTTATAACCACTTCAGCCCCGGAAGATTTGGCTGCCCAATGACCTTGCCATTTTTGCGATTCGGCACTGCGTCGCTTTAACTGACAATTGCGCGGTCGTGCGACGCTGTACCCAAACAAAATTGACAATTTTTTCCCCACAAATAGAGCTTTCTTTTGGTGGAATTTGATCATCTCTGATTTATTTTTTATTTTTTGCGCTATAAATAAGAGTGAAATTTTGAAAAAAAAAACAATGTTTTTTGTACTTTTTGCTATAATTGATATCCCCAATTTTTTTTTAAAATTTTTTAAAAGTGAATTTTTTCTCAGTTTAGGCCGATAAGTATTCTACATATTTTTGTTAATAAAAATCACAATAAGTATTTTATTGGTTTGCGCTAAAGTTATAGCGTCTACAAAATAGTGGATAGATTTATAGCATTTTTTTTTTTTTTTTACTAGTAATGGCGGCTATCTGCAATTTTTATCGGGACTGCAACATTATGGGGGACACATCGAACACATTTTTGGGACCATTGGCATTTATACAGCGATCGGTGCTATAAAAATGCACTGATTACTGTAAAAATGTCACAGGCAGAGAAGGGGTTAACACTAGGGGGCGATCAAGGGGTTAATTGTGTTCCCTAGGTGTGTTCTAACTGAAGGGGGAGGGGACTGACCTAGAGGAAATGATAGATCATGGTTCCTAGCTATTAGGAACTCACGGTCTGCATTTCCTCAGCTGACAGAACAGGGATGTGTGTGTGTGTGTGTGTTTACACACACACACAAACGTCCCTGTTCTGCCTCTCGGGGTCGGTCACGAGCATCGGCACTCCCGCGATGCAGCGCGCGCCTGCTAACACCGCTTAAAGCGGCCGACGTACAGCTACGACGGTTCACCCAGCGGAGCCAACCTGCCGCAGTATAACTGCGGTGGCTGGTCCGCAAGCGGTTAAGCACAGTAAGAAGTTCACAGATTTTTTTTTTTGTGCTTTCTTTTGTGTGGATGTATAAAGAAGAAATGCAGCACTATAAATCAAAGTATTACCAGAGAGGATCTATGTGAATAACCACAGAGAATAATCTCCAGATAAACTCACTTAAACTGTGACGTGAAAATGAATCAAGTATACAAAAGTATATCAAACATATATGGTATAACAAACACCCAAATATGACTGTTGTGGTGCACATCGAAGTGTCCTATAACAAAATATAAAAAAAAGTCTATGATGATCCACAATGGATGTGCAAAATCTGATGTAAAGCATGGACTGTCACTGTAGCAGATGGTAGTATGTCAAAATACCCCAAGCTTGCTGAAAGTATCGTCTAACATCAATGATGGAAAGGTAAGTAATGGATACTCTTACTGTAGGTCAGATGACAATAGACATGGACGAGATCCCGGATCCAAATGCTCCAAAGACGATGTCTCCAATCCCACAGTAAGCCTACTGTGATGCAGAAGGGTCTCTCTCAGCAGAGGTAACACAGGGGGCATGAGCCTCAACAAACCTTCCGAGGTGCATGTTCCCTTGGGCCAGATGTCATAAGAGGAAAGCAGAATAGCTCCACATAGTGAAAGTAAATCCAGCAAGTGGTAAAAAATGGACAGCCTTTATTGGCATAGATATCCAAAAAAATGACGATACATGTAGCCTTAATAGTTACAGGTAAAAAGCAGTAAAAATGATGAATCCTCGAGGTAAAAAAAAAAACGTGATAACAAGGGTGTAGCAGACTAAAAACCCGACATGTTTCGAGCAATGGCTCTTCAAATGGGGTGTTTTTAGTCTGCTACACCCTAGTTATCACGTTTTTTTTTTACCTCGAGGATTCATCATTTTTACTGCTTTTTACCTGTAACTATTAAGGCTACATGTATCGTCATTTTTTTGGATATCTATGCCAATAAAGGCTGTCCATTTTTTACCACTTGCTGGATTTACTTTCACTATGTGGAGCTATTCTGCTTTCCTCTTATGACATCTGGCCCAAGGGAACATACACCTCGGAAGGTTTGTTGAGGCTCATGCCCCCTGTGTTATCTCTGCTGAGAGAGACCCTTCTGCATCACAGTAGGCTTACTGTGGGATTGGAGACATCGCCTTTGGAGCATTTGGATCCGGGATCTCGTCCATGTCTATTGTCATCTGACCTACAGTAAGAGTATCCATTACTTGCCTTTCCATCATTGATGTTGGATGATACTTTCAGCAAGCTTGGGGTATTTTGACATAATACCATCTGCTACAGTGACAGTCCATGCTTTACATCAGATTTTGCACATCCATTGTGGATCATCATAGACTTTTTTTTATATTCTGTTATAGGACACTTCGATGTGCACCACAACAGTCATATTTGGGTGTTTGTTATACCATATATGTTTTTTGATATACTTTTGTATACTTGATTCATTTTCGCATCACAGTTTAAGTGAGTTTATCTGGAGATTATTCTCTGTGGTTATTCACATAGATCCTCTCTGGTAATACTTTCATTTATAGCGCTGCATTTCTGCTTTATATATTCTTGCAACAATACCATCTTATTGTTTGTCAGCTGCTTTTTCCTACACATTTCTATTTTTCCACTGGTAGCGCAATTTTTTCCATTTTTGATTCTTGTGTGGATGCCCTAGAACATCAAATTTTTGTTTGACATGCACAGAATCTTGGGCCTAAAGCCTGGTCAACTGTAGCTGCCTGTAAAAGACGTGTATATGCCCTTTGAAAGAACATGTCTCTGGTGATGCCCTTGGCAAATCCATCAAAGATGTCACAGGGGGAAACGGTCTTCCTCTACAGCAGAGTATTCCAAAACCCCCTTCAGTGGCTCCTGCCTCCTCAAAAATGCAGTTGTATGCTCTAGCTGCTGACATAGAAATCGGCAAACTCTTTTTTATTTTTTTGTTAGTACCGCATACACGGCAGCAATGACTAATTATTCAGGCTCCACATTGGAAGATTACATGCTTCATACACTATAAACTGTGTGTGTGTGTGATAGATAGATCTATCTATCTATATGTGTGTACAAATAGCTTTACAACATCAGCATATAATAAAAGCGAGGGAAGATTGCGCTAACATTTTAGGGTTATGCAGCAAAAATGAATATGGTTTGGTGCACAGATGAGTCAGTGCTGTCAGAACAGAAATAGTATATGATGGTCATCAAAACTGTTAAATACAACTTTTAACAGTGCCTATGTTTAGCCGATTCTATATAGTACATAGGGTGCTATGATTCTGAGGCTTAATAAAAAGAGCGGTTGATAGTGTGACTGCAGATTCATTGCATTTGAGTCAATAATGTTTTTCTGGAAGGAAACTGGAGAGTTGCTATAGATACACAACAGGTTCTGGCTAAAATTAGACAACCGGAAGCCAGGAAAGACCAGCGACACTATGTAATGCTCTATTCACCCTTTGTTTATTTATAGAATGTGTGTAGTACATTAGTAGCTAAGAGTTCGTTGACTTGAGGGAGAATTTTTTATTTTTTGTAGCCTGCACTCTGTATTTGTGAATAGTAATTTCTGGACTACATATACACATAAATAAAAATACCAGTAGCGCTGCGTGACATTATCACACTAACTATAAGACATAACACCCTATATGAAAAATACATTGTGACACACCATATCAAAAATTAGATCCAATAAAAATAATGAACCACATGTGACATAAATACTGTGTGGCTACTGGCCATATCAAAATTCATGTTAATCAAATTATACATGTAGTTCATGTACAAGTATACATGTAGTTCATCTAATTATGGTCCGTGAGAATTAAGAAATTACGTTTCTCATAATATCAAAGTTCCAAGATGACGTTGGTTCAGGAATATCAAAAACAGGTGAGTGAATATTGGTGACTCCATGCTTAAACACCCAAGAAGAAGTGAAGTGTGCATGTAGACAAAGATCCTCCACCTTCAATATCGAATCTCCTTACCAGCTAGTATGGATCTCTGGTGAGAGAGATCAAAAACACCTGTGGCTATTTCCCCCGCATAGGGTCTTTCTATGGACTATCTTCCTCCACACTCCAGGCCTCTCAGTATGGTCCTTCTCAATAGCTGCCTCTAACACTACACCGGCACTTCCCTATATACACATAGCTGTTACAAAACATGAAAGTAATGTGTATATAGTAAAGTAAGCATACATCTGTATATTGTTGCTTCATGTTCTAAGAGGGTTTAACATCTGAGAGAGCCAATAAATTAGAGTAGAGTTTAAACTGGTTGCACACCCTGTACAATCACTTTTACCTACAGGTAAGCCTAGATTAAGGCCTACCTGTAGGTGCTGGAAATATCTCCTAAACCTCCATGGTTTAGGAGATATTTACAAGAGTCGTGCGCCGATGTCTATGGCGCATGCGCTGTAGACCGGCGCATTCGCGGTGTAGACAATGGCGCAGGCACACTTTAGAAACGGCTATCGTGCTGTTTCTAAAGGGGGTCATGCCGTGACTGGCGGCTCCCGCGTGGCCAGTCAGAGCCAGTGTTTGCGGCCCCGGAAGGAAGAGGGGTGAAGATGGACGCTCGCTGCTAGTGGGGACAGTGGTGACATTGCAGGCTTCGGTTTCAGGTAAGTGACACATAATGGTCTACTATGCGATTCATAATAGCCCATTATGCTTTACCTTTGCAGGGAAATAAAGAGGAAGTAAAACCCATCAGGGTTTACTTCCTCTTTAAGGGAAAACCCCCTTTTTTTTTTTTTCCCATGTTGGCTAGAATAAGGGAGGCTTATAACCCCTGCCAGTTTTGTTTTTGCCATCTGTGTTCTATTTGGGAGATTTATCTTCACTTCCTGTCTCATACCCATACAGGAAGTGAGAGAATCTTGGGGTGTCACCAGAGCTAGTGTCCCCATTTTGAGAACAGTAAACGGGACAAATAGAGAGGAGGCACGGATAATAATAAAAACTGACAGATGCTCTAATACTTATCCACTTCATCCAAAACGGGAAAAAAAAGTTTTTCCTTTTTAATATACAAAAAAAAAGTTACTCTTAGGCCCCTTTCACACATGCCGACCGTATGTCCACTTTTTCATCCATCCGTTTACAGATGAAAAAGGGACATACATGTATCCCTATGAGATAGCGGGTGTCAGCGGATGAACATCCACTAACACCCGATCTCATCCGTGTCCGCAATCCTCAGATTCTGCAGAAAATCCTATTTTCCCCCAGTCGTCTTCCAAGTCAGCCCTTGAGAGATGGAGCTCCTCCTCACAATCAAACGCATTGCCATTAATTTTTCCTCCCCTTAAGAGGCGGTCCCTGGTCAGTCTTAGTGTTTCCTCCGTCCGGAGGAGACATGTTGCCAAAAGGACCTGAGGGGGGGCTCCATCTCCCATGGGCTGACCGGGACAGGTGTCTGCGGGTGCAGCAGGGTGTGTCAGCAGGGCTGACTGTGTGGAGTCTCTGTGCGGCAGGGGGTCAGTGGACCTTACCAGGGCCGCATCACTGGCGTGGAGGAGGACGGTTCTTTGACCACGGGCAACCCTCCTTAGGCTGCGTGCAGGAGGTATCCCGGGTTCGAATTTCTTCTGTGTCCAGGTGAGGAGAAAGGCGCCATTGCTGTGTTCCCTTGGCGGCGTCAGGGGGGGGCTTGTACCCACGTCTGAACGCCGCTTGACCCGGAAGACGCCGGGCGTCATTTCCGGGTAGGAATGACGCAATCGGCGTGCGCCGGGGAAGCTGGTCCAATCCCCTTAAAGGCGCGGGAAATTCGAACGGTCGGCTGGTGCTAGTAGCTTGGATGTGGCTGCAGACGGCAGTATCGAACGCCACAGCAAGCCAGGATGCTGGAAGAGGATGAGATTCCATCGGCCCAGGCTCCAGGAGGCAAAAGCACCAGCAGGATGCAGGTAGGCACCAGTGGGTGACCTTTGTATCCTTTGTATTGGGACAGCAGCTAGGTGGTGATGGTGCACTAGCAAGCTGGGGCCAGGGGGTTACTAATGTCACTGGGTGTGCACTTTAGTAATGTTTGGTGCAGTGTGTATTTTTTTCTCACCGCCATGGGTCCCCCTGTGTTTATCTTTTGGCAGGTGACACCACCTAAAGAGCCAAAGCCCACTCCCAAGAAGCGGTGTGCAAAGTGTAATACCAAGATGCCCTTGGAAAACACAGAGCCGCTATGCAAAACATGCATTGACAAACTGATTGAAAAACAGTCAGATGCAGTTTATGCGAAGATTTTTGGATCCGTAAGAGATGATATGGCTAACACCTTTAAGGATCTCAAAAAGTTTATCGCAGAAGTTAAACCTCCAGCAGTTCCTACTGGAGTTTCCTCTCCCATGGCCTCACCCAGATCAGAAGTCACCTCAGGGTCGCACGAGTCGGTGAGGGAGCGAGCGGGCAGCAGCACAGCTAGTGTTGTGGCTACCGATGGCTCAGATCCAGAGCAGGAAGATGGGAGAGAAGAAAGAAAGGGACCCAAATACAAGTTATCTCTAGAAGACGTGGATGATTTGCTTGGGGTCATTTACGAAACTTTGGAAATTGAGCAGGAAAAAGAACTGCCTTCCAAACATGACCTGATGTACCAGGGTCTGAGGAAGAAAAAATCCAAAGTATTCCCAGTTCATCCGGTAATGTGAGATACCGTGAAAAACGAATGGGCAGACCCAGAAAGGAAACCTTTTTTTGCGGCCAGTCACAAAAAGCGATTTTCCTTTTTAGTGAAGATCCAAAAGAAGTTTGGAATAAAAATCCCAAATTTGATGCGCCACTTTCTAAGGTCTCAAAAAATTCTTCATTGGCATTTGAAGACATGGGACACCTAAAAGATGGCATGGATAAAAAGGGCGACATTATCCTAAAAAGAGCTTGGGAGACAAGTGTCGCTAGTCTGAAGCCAGCCCTAGCCACCACTTGCGTGGCAAGAAACTTCGAGTTTTGGCTCTCACAGCTGCAAGACCATATTAAAAATGGTACGCCTAGGGAGGAGATTCTGAATACACTTCCAGTTCTCTCCAAAGCGGTTGGTTATATTGCGGATGCATCTGCAGAATCAGTCAAGCTAGCAGCAAGGTCAGGTGGACTAGCAGTTGCAGCAAGACGTGCGATTTGGATGAAGACCTGGACAGGTGATGCTGCATCCAAAACAAGGCTGTGCAATCTCCCATTTACTGGGGATTTGCTTTTTGGTTCTGGCCTGGATGAGGCCTTGGAAAGAACAGCAGACAGGAAGAAAGCCTTTCCTGCTGAAAAACGAAAACCTCCACAAAAGAGGTTTTTTCGTGGGCGAAGAGATCGTCCCCAAGAAGAAAAGAAAGAGTACCCTAAGAAAAACTGGACAGGTCACAAGGGGAAACCAAAGAGTAATGTCCTCTTTGGCTCTTCTAACCAAGCTACCAAACAATGACAACAGAGTGCCAGTAGGGGGAAGACTGGCTACCTTCCTACCTCAATGGCAGAAGGCGACAGCCAATCAATTTATTTTGGACATTATCGCAAGGGGCTACTCTCTGGAATTCAATTGTCATCCTCCAGAGAGATTTCTAGTAACAAGACTTCCCAGGGATCCAGAGAAAGCCAAGGCTCTTCCACTGTTGCTAGGGGAGATTGTGGACCAGAAGGTCCTTACTCCAGTCCCAGAGAAGGAAAAAAGAAGGGGGTTTTACTCTCACATTTTTGTGATCAAAAAACCTTCCGGGAAGTTTCGGTTAATACTAAACTTAAAACCGTTAAACCAAGCGATTCAATACAAAAATTTTCGCATGGAGTCCATATTTTCGGTCAAAAACATTCTACAACCAGAAACCTTCATGGCGACCATGGATCTCCAGAGATGCATATCTCCACATTCCCATCCGACAGGAGTCACAGAAATATCTGAGGTTAGCAGTGGAGATAGAGGGAAAGGAATATCATTTCCAGAGCAGAGCTCTTCCTTTCGGGTTATCCTCGTCCCCAAGGATATTCACCAAAGTGTTAGCAGAAGCTCTGGCCCCTCTAAGGTTAAAAAAGATGACTGTAATACCATACTTAGACGATCTACTATTTGCAGCGCCTTCGAAAGCACAGCTGACAAAAGACCTCACAGAAGCTCAACTGTGGTTAAAGTCACTAGGCTGGATTCAAAACGTAGAAAAGTCCAATCTGTGTCCCACTCAGAACATTCGGTTCCTGGGGTATCTGCTCAACTCCATAGAAGAGAAGACTTCCCTACCGGAGGAGAAAATCCAAAACCTCATCAAGAGGGTGAGTTCAATACAGAACAACCTCCCAATATCTATCAGGGAGCTGATGTCGGTTCTGGGTCTGATGACATCATCGATACCAGCAGTCCAGTGGACAAAATACCATCTAAGGTCACTTCAAGTATTTCTCTTAAAAAACCAAAGAGAAGATCTGGACATGTCAGTTTTACTCCCGACATCCGTAAAAAGGTCGCTGTGGTGGTGGAGGATCCACACAAACCAAAATCAGGGTCTGGCTTGGTCATTTCCGACCTCACAGAAATTGACCACAGACGCAAGCAGTTGGGGTTGGGGAGCTCACCTAGCAGGGCAACCTGCTCAGGGGAGATGGTCCCCAGAAGAAGCCAAGGCATCTTCGAACTGGAGAGAACTTATGGCGATAGCCAAGGCCATGGAGTTTTTCCAAAACCAACTCAGAAGTCGTCACATTCTGATTCTTTCGGACAATGCCACAGCGGTGGCTTATGTGAACAAGCAAGGGGGCACAAGAAGCCCATCCCTAAGCCACATCTCCAACCAAATTTGCCGGTGGGCAGAAGGGAATCTGCTATCACTAGGAGCAGTCCATCTAAAAGGGGAAGACAACCAAGTAGCGGACTTCCTCAGCCGCCAGGAGATCTCCCAAGAGGAATGGGTATTACACCCGGAGGTGTTCAGGGAAATTACAGCCCGCTGGGGAATGCCAAACATAGACCTGTTTGCCTCTCGGAAGAATGCTCAGGTGAAACATTTCTTCTCGCTAACCCAGCAAGATCAGCCTCTTGGGATAGACGCTCTACAAAACCCTTGGAATTTCAAGCTATGCTATGCCTTCCCTCCGGTTCATCTGATACCGCGGGTGGTAAAGAAGTTTCTACAGGAACAGACAAAACTGATACTGATCGCACCATACTGGCCCAAGAGAACCTGGTTCTCTCAACTCCTCAGTCTCTCGGCAGCAGAGCCGTGGCTTCTACCTCACAGGGAAGACCTGATGTGTCAGGGACCCCTGACAGGACTAAAACAAGAGTTTCAAATGGGCGGCCTGGTTACTGAGGAGGACCTCTTGAGATCTAAAGGACTCTCAGATAAGGTGGTGACAACGCTTCTGAGCGTTAGGAAACCAAACACCAGAGCCATCTACAGAAAGACCTGGAGAAAATTTAACAGTTGGTGCACTGAAAATAAAAGACTAACAATGGATACACCCACCATCCTTGAATTTTTACAGCAGGGCGTTGATAAAGGGTTAGCGCTCAGTACTCTGAAGGTACAGATTGCAGCGCTATCGGTGTATCTAGAAAGGACGCTACAAGAGGACCCTTTGGTCTCTCGTTTTTGCAGGGCATTGGCAAAATACAAAAAGCCCATGACACAAAAATGTCCCACTTGGGATTTGTCAGTGGTCCTCAGGGGAATCATTAAACCTCCCTTCGAGCCACTACAAGATGCATCTTTAAGATTATTGACTCTTAAAACAGTTTTCCTAGTAGCCATCACAACGGCACGTAGGATAGGGGAAATACAGGCTCTATCCGTTAGAGAACCTTTTTTGAAGATTCACGACGATCGAATCGTCCTTCAAACAGATCCGGGATTTACTCCAAAAGTGACGTCAACTTTTCACAAATCCCAGGATATAGTCTTGCCTTCATTTTGCAGTTCACCCAATAACAGCAAAGAGCAGGAACTAAGTCTTCTTGATGTCAGAAGGTGTCTACTTCAATATTTAGAAGTCACTAATGAATTTAGAACATCAGATGCCCTATTTGTCTTATACGCAGGCCAACTAAAGGGTAAACAAGCGTCCAAAAAGACAATAGCTAGATGGATCAAGACAGCCATACTAGAGTGCTATAGTGTCATGGAAATTACACCACCTAAAGAACTTAAAGCTCATTCAACAAGGGCTTCAGCAGCCTCATGGGCAGAAAGGGCAGGAGCCACTCCAGAACAAATCTGCAGGGCTGCAACCTGGTCAAGATTCTCGACCTTTGTTCAGCATTACAGACTGGATCTGATTTCCAGCCAGGATCAGGCTTTTGGCAGGAAAGTCCTCCAAGCCGTTGTCCCACCCTAGATTTGGTGAGTTCTTGGTTATCCTCTCAAGGGCTGACTTGGAAGACGACTGGGGGAAAAGCAGAGTTAGTTTCTTACCGGTAACTCTGTTTCCAGTAGTCTTCCAAGGCAGCACGATCCCACCCTAAAATGTCTAACCTCGTGGGGTTGTGTTGTGTATTATATCATTTCAGATTCCGGCCTTCGGTTCTCGGGGATGACTGACCAGGGACCTGAGGGACCGCCTCTTAAGGGGAGGAAAAATGAATGGCAATGTGTTTCCTGATTGTGAGGAGGAGCTCCATCTCTCAAGGGCTGCCTTGGAAGACTACTGGAAACAGAGTTACCGGTAAGAAACTAACTCTGCTTTTTCCATCCGTCTGCAGAGTGGATCGGGTGAACACGGACAGACGGTCCGTGTTCATCTGATCCCCCCCATAGGGGAGAGCGGAGATCTGACAGGGTGGTCCCTGCACAGTGTGCGGGGACCGCCCTGTTATCCGTCGGCTCAGCGGGGATCAACGGAGTGATCCCCGCTGAGCAAGCGGATATGAAAAGAACGGATCCCTATGGGATCCGCATGTCTGAAAGGACCCTTAAGCATAACTTTTTGTTTGTTTTTAGATAAACTGTTTATGTGAGGTAATATATTACTAAAATATTTCCTTTGTAAATCAAACATGTATGAAAGTTTTTAATACTGTATAGTACATCCCATCTTTGAATTGCCTAATGCACTTTACATACATTTGTATAAATATGTTACAGATCTTAGAATTCCCATTTTTTCAGCCTGACAAGCAATGTTTAGGGCAATTATTGCAAAATAAGCATGCATTTTCTTTCCACTGCAATGGCAATTTTTAAAAACAATGTTTATCTTTACTATTCTGAAGTAATTTCTATATGATCTGAGAATGTGTAATTAAGTCAAAGAATGGATTGTGCTCTATTAAAATTGGGTTGCATGTAGGGGAAAAAGGTAAGGGAAGCTTGAGATGATAGTTTAAATTTAACCTATAGCGGATTGACGGCGGCAAAGTGGTTTCAAAATCCTGACTGGATGTGATCAGGATTTTAAACCGCTGCACGCCCCCGGGGGCGCACATTGCGGCGATCGTTGTTGCAGGGTGTCAGTCTGACACCCCGCAACACCGATCTAGGTAAAGAGTTTCCGACGGAGACTCTTTACCATGTGATCAGCCATGTCCAATCACGGCTGATCACGATGTAAACAGGAAAAGCCGGTCATCGGCTTTTCCTCACTCGCGTCTGTCAGACGCGAGTAGAGGAGAGCCGATCGGCTGCTCCCCTGACAGGGGGCGTTTGTGCTGATCGATTATCAGCGCAGCCCCCACGTGGATGCCCACACTGAACCACCAGGGATGCCCACCACCAGGTATGCCTCCCTAGACCACCAGGGATGCCATTCAGTGCCCCTAATGGATGCCAATCAGTGCCCACAATGGGCATCACTGATTGGCAGGCATATTCTTGTTTGGCACTGATTGGCATCCATCAGTAACACTTTTTTTTTTATTTTTTAGCAGAAAAAAAAAATCGCAGAGGTGATCAAATACCACCAAAAGAAAGCTCTATTTGTGGGAACAAAATTATAAAAATTTTGTTTGGGTACAGTGTAGCACAACCGCGCAATTGTCATTCAAAGTGCAACAGCGCAGAAAGCTGAAAATTGGTCTGGGCAGGAAGCTGTATAAGTGCCCAGTATGGAAGTGGTTAAAGTGGTTGTAAACCTCAGACATGAAATATGAACAAAGCATATTCCTCTATAGTCTGAATCCAGAGCACTAAGTGTCATTTCTATCTGCTGCTTTATTCCTCTATCAGCATGAATCACTTCTGACAAGTTTTCCTGACACCAAGGGAAAAATGGTGACAGGAAGAGGGACCTCCTCCAGTAGATTGACAGCCTCAGCTCTGTTCCTGTGGGGCGTGGGGGGGTCCCTTCCCTTTCCTTTATACAGCTCTCAGAGCTGTCCTCCCTGATGTAACTTCAGCTCTCTGTTCCCTGCTTTTCAAAGCTGAGAGATCTCATGTAAATCTTGCACTTTGAATGGATGCAAGAGTGTTGCAGATAAACAGGTACAACTTATGTAGGAGGATTTGTTTTATCTGTGTATCACCCGAGGCCAGTCACTTCACTAGGTATATGTAAGGGTTTACAACCACTTTAACAGAAAATACAGACATCCGTTCTCACTGTTGGACTATGCAGGCATCAAAATGCGAAAAAATATATACATTACAAAAATAAATTAAACTGTTTTACTTGTCAAACAAGAAAAAAATATATATCTGCTTACCTTATTGCTTTATTTTTTCATGGTTAGAAATCCTCCCTAGCTTTCCTCTTCTATGTTCCAGCTTCTAATGTTAAGAAGGGGGCTGGGTAGTTATGTTTCCCTAATTAACCTTGTCTGTACTGTGCTGGCAGATTTTCATTATGCGTTGTAAATTCAATGTGGACACTGTCTGTCCTTACAAAGGGTTAAAGATCTCACGGCTTGGGTGGTACAAACATGCAATGGGGATTTCTGAAATGTATATGTAGCACTACCCCCGTAGGAGCTGCTGGTTATTTTTTGGTCCTGCCGTTACCCCACAGTTCAACTTATCAAAACTTGCTGGGCTCTAAATTGGGCAATGTGCCCACAGATGTATGCACCAGTCACTTAGTCTTTTTCCAATACTTTTTATTAAACACAACTTGCAGCAGTAGAGGGATGGAGGGTTAGGGGAATTCAGATACCTTGTGCAGATCACTGAGGAACTTGAGATCCTGGAGACAAGTACACTTCAGTCAACGGATCTTGCTCACCCAGATAGGCCTCTCTCACCGGCCTAGCAGCTGGAATGATGCACGGACAAAAGTCTCTGCCACAGACTTGATGATAGTAGTAAACGGTTGAACAATCCTCTGCCACAGGATTTAGTAATCGGTAATTGACTGAGCGAACACAGCTACACAGTACCAAAGTCCTTTAAGCCATTCGGCAGTACTCCTGAGGTAGATTGGTTAGGATGCATCCTCCAATTGAGTCACCAGGCTCCTCTTGAGATACCAGCCTTTTTGCTCGGTCTTCTCCAAGATGAGTCCTCCCCTGGATCTTCCAATTGCTCGGCTTCTTCCCGCAGGCAAGACAGCACAGGACCATCCCCTAACCAGTAGACCCCAGACAGACTTCTGTGCCTACTTACAGTAACGTAGCCTCGGGCCAGCAGGGCCCCAGAGGCAGAAGAGGAGTTGTCACATACCTTAGGCCAGGCGGGCCATGAGGTCAGAGAGCGAGAAAAATGGCGTCTGCCCCTTAAGTATCCTCTCCCAGAATGCACAGTGGTGAAACACTCCCACTGGGCTGTTTCTGGGAAAGGGACACACAATACACTCCAGCCTGTTGTATTTCCAACACTGGCCGGTGGTGACAACAACACCTACCGGCGACAGTGGGAAATGCTCTCAACACAGCCAAAGCTGGAACAGAGGCTAATTTAGCCATAAACATTGCATTCTGAACTATGTACAATTCAGATGACCCACTAAATTTACACAATAGCGCCTGGTCAACAGGAGCAGGGTGCTACATATAGTATCTCACAAAAGTGAGTACACATCTCAGTGTTGTAAATATTTTATTTTATCTTTTCATGTGACAACACTGAAGAAATTACACTTTGCTACAATGTAAAGTAGTGAGTGTACAGCTTGTATAACAGTGTAAATTTGCTGTTCCCTCAAAATAACTCAACACACAGCCATTAATGTCTAAACCGCTGGCAACAAAAGTGAGTACACCCCCTAAGAGAAAATGTCCGAATTGGGCCCAAAGTGTCAATATTTTGTGTGGCCACCATTATTTCCCAGCACTGCCTTAACCCTCTTGGGCATGGAGTTCACCAGAGCTTCACAGGTTGCCACTGTAGTCCTCTTCCACTCCTCCAAGGCGACATCACGGAGCTGGTGGATGTTGGAGACCTTGCGCTCCTGCACCTTCCATTTGAGGATTCCCCATTTGAGGATTGCCCCAGACCATGACACTCCCACCACCATGCTTGACTGTAGGCAAGACACACTTGTCTTTGTACTCCTCACCTGGTTGCTGCCACACACGCTTGACACCATCTGAACCAAATACGTTTATCTTGGTCTCATCAGAACACAGGACCTGGTAATCCATGTCCCTAGTCTGCTTGTCTTCAGTAAACTGTTTGCAGGCTTTCTTGTACATCATCTTTAGAAGAGAATTCCTGCTAGGACGACAGCCATGCAGACCAATTTGATGCAGTGTGCGACATATAGTTTGGGCACTGACAGGCTGACACCCCTTCAACCTCCGCAGCAATGCTGGCAGCACTCATATGTCTATTTCCCAAAGACAACCTCTGGATATGACGCTGAACACGTGCACTCAACTTCTTTGGTCCACCATGGCGAGGCCTATTCTGAGTGGAACCTGTTCTGTTAAACTGCTGTATGGTCTTGGCCACCATGCTGCAGCTCAGTTTTAGGGTCTTGGCAATCTTCTTATAGCCTATGCCATCTTTATGTAGAGCACAATTTTTTAAAAAATTTTCTCAGATCCTCAGAGAGTTCTTTGCCATGTGGTGCCATGTTGAACTTCCAGTGACCAGTATGAGAGAGTGAGAGCGATAACACCAAATTTAACACACCTGCTCCCCATTCACACCTGAGACCTTTTAACACTAACGAGTCACATCACACCAGGGAGGAAAAATGCCTAATTGGGCTCAATTTGGACATTTCTCCGCTTGGGGATGTACTCACTTTTGTTGCCAGCAGTTTAGTCGTTAATAGCTGTGTGTTGAGTTATTTTGAGGGGACAGCAAATTGACACTGTTCTACAAGCTGTACATTCACTACTTTACATTGTAGTAAAGTATAATTTCTTCAGTGTTGTCACATGAAAAGATAAAATAAAATATTACAAAAATGTGAGGGGTGTACTCACTTTTGGGAGATACTGTATGCATCTCATTCATAGATGTATACTACGGGCTTGCTCCTGAGGAGTGGCTAAAAGCCATCAAACGCGTTGGGCTATAAACTACAGTTTTTAATATTAATCACGGGCCGGCCAGAGATTTTTTCAATAAGTTGTCTATTCAACATATGACGAATATTTTTATGATTTTTTTCCAATTTTACTCCTTTTTTAAAAAATCTATATTGACAGGAATTAGTAAGGTCAACAAGTTACCTGGATATCAACTGTTGTGTGTGTGTGTGTGTATATATATATATATATATATATATATTGTGATAGTGAAAGTCCCTGTCCCTATGGAAAGGGAGCAAAAACGGACACAGAGTCTGCATGTCAGCAGACTGCAGAACTACAGAGCATAGCTTGGAAATTGAGAAAACTGTTTTGGCAGCTTTCTCCGGGTTTTGCTAAGTTCGGATGGGGCTGTGTAGTTTGGAGATCCCGCAGAGACTTGGGTGGGATGGGATCTCCAACCCTGTGTCCGGGTCTTGTGGACAGCCAGCATGGTGTGTGCTCAGGTGCACACAACCAATATAATGAGGGGCTGGTGAGAGCAGAAGGTGGAAGGATGGTGAAGAGTGAGCAACTTGCTACTGCTAAGTGAAGACAGACCTATGTCTGGAGAGCGGTCTGCCCTGTGGGAGACTGCAGCCCATGTACAGGGGATTCTTTGCCCAGGGACTGGGAAAGGCTGGCCAGCCTTGAGAGTCGGGGAGACTGAGGAAGCCAGTAAGTCCAGGGAGCTGGAAAGAATCGTTTCTATTTGAAAGCAAGCAGAGGAACTGCTGACAAGAGCCAGGTGGCTTGGTATGTTTTCATTTATGTGCTGAATGAAGTTTAAACCCCTGCGTGGGAATCCTGAATAGACATTTTTCTTTTGTTTTTCTGTTTAAATAAACGTGGGCTACCAGGCCCTTAACCACTTAACGACCGCCCACTGTAATTATACGTCGGCAGAATGGCACCGACAGGCAGAATCACGTATATGTACGTGATCGCCTTTGTATAGTTGGGGGGTCCGATCGGACCCCCCTTCTGTACAGTGAGCGGTGGTTAAGTGTTCGGGAGCAATCCGGCATGAGGGGACGGCCGTTCGATTCCGGCCACCCCCTCTCGATCGCTCCCGGCGAATGAGAGAGCTTCCCCTGCCTGTAATGTAAACACAGGCAGGAGGAAGTGATGTCATCTCTCCTCGTGTCGGTCTTTTCGATCCGGCGCGAGGAGTGAAGACATCTCACAGTAAGTGCACCAACAGCCCACTGACACCAGTACACGTAGGCACACAAATCACCCCCCAGTCACCCCCAGATCACCCCCCCAGATCACCCCCAGTACCCCCAGTCACAGTGCACCGTTTGCAGTGATCATTTTTTTTACTGATCACTGCAATCAGTGTCATTTGTGACTGTAAAAAGTTGCAGGGCAGTTAGGATTAGGCCCCTTTAGGTCCAAGGTAGCCCCCTAACCCCCCCCTAATAAAGGTTTAACCCCTTGATCGCCCCCCAGGTAACCCTTTCACCCCCTAACGCCAGCGTCACTAAGCGATCGTTTTTCCGATCGCTTTTTTCTTGTCGCTGGTGTCCTAGATAGCCAGTTAATTATTTTTAGGTTCGCCGCAGGTTTTTATTAGCGTCAGGTACCCCCATATATTATTTTAACCCCCTGATTGCCCCTAGAGTTAACCCTTTCACCAGTGATCACCGTATAAGCGCCACTGGTGACACTGGTTACCCAGTGAGTTATTTCGTTATTTAGGTAACCCGTCAGGTTTTTATATAGCGTCGGGTACCCCCATATTTAACCTAATAAAGGTTTTAACCCCCTGATTGCCCCTAATTAACCCTTTCACCAGTGATCACCATATAAAGGTTACGGGTGACACTGGTTGGTTAGTTTGCTTTTTATAGCATCAGGGCACCCGCCGTATATAACCCAATAAAGGTTTAACCCCCTGATCGCCCGGCGGGTGATATCAATTAGGTTTTAGCGCCAGAGAGGGTCTGCGTCGCCCCAGGCAGCTTTAGGTTAGTGCCAGTAACGCTAACACCCACGCGCAAAGCATACACCTCCCTTAGTGGTATAGTATCTGATCAGATCTATACTAGCGTCCCCAGCGGTTTAGGGTTCCCAAAAACGCAGTGTTAGCGGGATCAGCCCAGATACCTGCTAGTACCTGCGTTTAGCCCCTCCGCCCAACCCAGCCCAGCCCAGCCCACCCAAGTGCAGTATCGATCGATCACTGTCACTTACCAAACACAACACACATAACTGCAGCGTTTGCAGAGACAGTCCTGATCCCTGCGATCGCTAACAGTTCTTTTGGTAGCGTTTGATACATTTGGTGACAGTCAGGTGCTTTTTTTACCTGTGAATCTTACTAGTGTACCCCTAAATTTAGAGCCCAAAATGGCAAGTCGAAGGTACACTAGTAAAGAGGCCTACGAGATTCTGAGCATGACAGATAGTGAAGAGGAGGTCACGTATCTGTCAGATTCAGGCTCAGAATATCTTCCTGTAGAAGACAGTGACGTCAGCGGCCCCACGTCAGATAGCTCTGACGACGAAGTTGAGGTCCCTGCTAAGGTCAGGTGTACCCGATCCCGATCTTCTGAGGTTGTTGAGGAGCAAGAACCGCAGGGCTCTCGTATCATGGAGCAGAGTAGTACTAGCGCCGCTATTCCTTCTGGTGAATTGGCAAGCACCAGCGGCCTAGTACAGCCTGGGCGTACATCCAGCACTGCAGTGTCACGTGGTGATGTGGCGAGTCCCATAAGTGCAGTTCAAGCTGGCGAGGTTGCAACCACAAGTAGTGTCCCGCTGCCACCAAGAAGACAAAGGCAGGCCCGTCGTGCCCATAGTGCCCTTCCTGCAGAATTCGCCTATCCTGATTGGGTCCCCACCACTTCTGCAGAACCCGTACTTCCCCCATTCACTGCCCAACCCGGTATTCAGGTGGAAACAGCTGATTTTATGCCAATCGATTATTATTCGCTGTTTTTCACGGAAGATCTCTATAGATCTATTGTGGACCAGAGTAATTTGTATGCTGGTCAATTCATCGCCGCTAACCCCCAGTTGCCTAAAATTGCCAAAGATTGGAAACCAATTACGGTTTCCGAATTTAAGACCTTTCTGGGCCTTTCCCTCAACATGGGCACACATAAATTCCCGTCATTGCGTGCTTATTGGTCCACGCACCCAATTGACCACATGCCCGTGTTCTCTGCCTCCATGCCCAGGACACGATACGAGCAGATTTTGCGGTTCATGCACTTCAACGACAATGAACTTTGTCGTCCACGTGGGGACCCTGAGTACGACCGGCTCTATAAAATTCGGCCCTTCATAAACCACTTCAACGAACGTTTTGCAGCCTTGTTTATTCCCGATCAAGCTGTCTGCGTTGATGAGTCCCTGATTAAATTTTCTGGCTGCTTGGCTTTCAAGCAGTACCTTCCCAGCAAGCGTGCCAGATACGGGGTCAAGCTCTATAAGTGCTGTGACAGGGCAACAGGCTATGTATGGAGCTTTATGGTTTATGAGGGAAAAGATAGTCAGGTTGAGCCGGTCAACTGCCCGGATTACATAGGGAGCGCTGGCAAGATAGTGTTGAAATTGGTGTCACCCTTATTCGGAAAGGGGTACCACTTGTATGTGGACAATTATTACACAAGCGTGCCACTGTTTAGTCACTTGTTTGATCATCAGATTGGAGCATGTGGCACCGTGCGACCTAATCGCCGGGGCTTTCCCCAGCGGCTTGTAGATGCCCGTCTTAGGCTGGGGAAGAGAGCCTGCGTGAAGTGTAATAACTTGCTCGCTATGAAGTGGAGGGACAATAAGAATGTTTTCCTTCTTACCTCCCTTCATGCAGACACGACAGTCCAAATTCGTACGGCGACTGGTGTTGTGGAGAAACCCCTCTGTGTCCACGAATATAACAAAAATATGGGAGGGGTGGACCTCAACGACCAGTTGATGGCGCCGTATCTAATTGACCGTAAGGCGAGACGCTGGTACAAAAAAGTGTCTCTATCCTTATTCCAATTGGCTTTGCTGAATGCTCATGTGCTATACAGAGCTTCAGGCGGGACGTTATCTCTTCTAAAATTCCAGAATGAGATAGTCACAGAACTCCTGTATCCAGGCGGTTCTGCACCTCACCATCCCCTACCAAATGCAGTAAGCCGGCTGCATGAGAGGCATTATCCGTATGCCCTCCCGAGTACCCCTACCCAACGAACCCCCCAAAAAAGATGTCGTGTCTGTAGCAAGCGCGGATTTAGGCGTGACACCCGTGTTTTTTGTCCACTCTGTCCTGACAAACCTGGTCTTTGCCTTGGTGAATGTTTTGATCGCTACCACTCAAAAGTGAAGTTTTAGCGTAGGGTACAGCATTTCACAGACTAGGACACACTTACACAGGGTCTCCCAAGATGCCATTACATTTTGAGAGACCCGAACCATTACAGTTGTTAAAGTTACAAAAAAAAGTGTAAAAAAGAAAAAAAAAAACGTAAAAAACAAAACACAAAAAAATATAAAATAAAAAAACCAAAAATAGTTGTCGTTTTATTGTTCTCTCTCTCTCTCTCTATTTTCTCTCTATTGTTCTTCTCTTTTTTACTGTATTCTATTCTGCAATGTTTTATCATGCTTGCTTTTCAGGTATGTCATTTTTTGTTTTCAGGTACGCCATTCAGTTGCAGCGCGGATCTATTTATCTTGACAGCAACAGCGTTTGCTCCCACGATACATAAAGCCGTGACTCCAACGCTGTAGGAGGTGATTTCACCACCACAGTTTAAAAAAAGAGCATATATGCCGAAGCATGGGGGCAGCAGGGGCGGAGGAGCGATTTTGCTCCTAATGCCGCGTATATACGGTCGAAATTCCGACGGAGGCTTGCCCGTGGAAAAGTCCGACCGTGTGTACGCGGCATAACTTTTTTGCGGGAGGATGCCTCCATGCTTCGGCATATATATATTTTAGGCACAGGTTGCGTTAAAAAAAATGTTTTATTTTTTACTAAGTTTTGTTTTGGTATTTGCTTTGCAGGTATGGTATGGTCTTACTGTTGTACTGTAATGTTACTTTGTTTTAATGTTACCCATCATTTGCTTAGCAGGTAAGCCATTCAGTTGCATTGCGGATTTATTTATCTTGACAGCAACAGCGTTTGCTCCCACGATACATAAAGCCGTGACTCCAACGCTGTAGGAGGTGATTTCACCACCACAGTTAAAAAAAGAGCATATATGCCGAAGCATGGGGGCAGCAGGGGCGGAGGAGCGATTTTGCTCCTAATGCCGCGTATATACGGTCGAAATTCCGACGGAGGCTTGCCCGTGGAAAAGTCCGACTGTGTGTATGCGGCATAACCTTTTATGCCGCGTACATACGGTCGAAATTTCGACAAAGGCTTGCCCGTGGAAAAGTCCGACCGTGTGTACACGGCATAACGTTTTTGCGGGAGGATGCCCCCATGCTTCGGCATATATGCCCATCATTAGAAGTGGGTGGATGAAGGGAGGTATTCTAATGGTGGGCATACCCACCGATCAATCTCTTTTTTTCGTTCAGCCAACAGGCTGCATGAAAAAAAAGATTACAATACATGTCCAACAAGGACCAGCAACGTACTGGTATGTTGCTGGACTTTGAATGGTTATACCAGATTGATGCCTGCGGGTATCATTCTTTTCAGCCAGCGGCCGGCTTTCATGTAAAAGCAATCCTAGTGGCTAATTAGCCTCTGGACTGCTTTTACAAGCAGTGGGAGGGAATGCCCCCCCCCCCCGGATATAAACAGCGCCATTGGGAAATTGGGAAAGCATTTTATCACACCGATCTTGGTGTGGTCAGATGCTTTGAGGGCAGAGGAAAGATCTAGGGTCTAACCCCCATTTTTTTTCAAAAAAAGAGTACCTGTCACTACTTATTGCTATCATAGGGGATATTTACATTCCCTGAGATAACAATAAAAATGATAAAAAAAAAAAAATATGGAAGGAACAATTTAAAAAAAAAATAAAAAAGCAAAATAAATAATAAAAAAAATAAAATAAAAAAAAATAAAAGCACCGCTGTCCCCCCCTGCTCTTGCGCAAAGGCGAACGCAAGCGTCGGTCTAGCGTCATATGTAAATAGCAATTGCATCATGCATGTGAGGTATCACCGCGAAGGTCAGATCGAGGGCAGTAATTTTAGCAGTAGACCTCCTCTGTAAATCTAACGTGGTAACCTGTAAAGGCTTTTAAATGCTTTTAAAAATGAATGTAGTTTCTCGCCGCTGCGCGTTTGTGCGCAATTTTAAAGCATGTCGTGTTTGGTATCCATGTACTCGGCCTAAGATCATCTTTTTTATTTCATCAAACATTTGGGCAATATAGTGTTTTTGTAGTGCATTAAAAATAAAAAAAGTGTGTTTTTCCCCCCAAAAATGCGTTTGAAAAATCGCTGCGCAAATACTGTGTGGAAAAAAAAAATGCAACACCCACTATTTTTATCTGTAGGGCCTTTGCTTTAAAAATATATATAATGTTTGGGGGTTCAACATAATTTTCTTGCAAAAAAAAAAATGTTTTCATGTAAACAAAAAGTTACAGAAAGGGCTTTGTCTTCAAGTGGTTAGAAGAGTGGATGATGTGTGACATAAGCTTCCTAATGTTGTGCATAAAATGCCAGGACAGTTCAAAACCCCCCAAATGACCCCATTTTGGAAAGTAGACACCTCAAGCTATTTGCTGAGAGGCATGTTGAGCCCATTGAATATTTTTTTTTTTGTCCCAAGTGATTGAATAATGACAAAAAGAAAAAAAAAAGAAAAAATTACAAAAAGTTGTCACTAAATTATATATTGCTCAAACATGCCATGGTTATATGTGGAATTGCACCCCAAAATACATTCTGTTGCTTCTCCTGAGTACGGGGATACCACATGTGTGAGACATTTTGTGAGCCTAGCCGCGTACAGGACCCCGAAAACCAAGCACCGCCTTCAGGATTTCTATGGGTGTAAATTTTTGATTTCACTCCTCACTGCCTATCACAGTTTCGGAGGCCATGGAATGCCCAGATGGCACAAAACCCCCCCAAATGACCCCATTTTGGAAAGTAGACACCCCAAGCTATTTGCTGAGAGGTATGTTGAGTATTTTGCAGATCTCGCTTTTTGTCACAAAGTTTTAAAAATTGAAAAAAGAAAAAAAAAAATGTCTTTCTTCATTTTCAAAAACAAATGAGAGCTGTAAAATACTCACCATGCCTCTCGGCAAATAGCTTGGGGTGTCTACTTTCCAAAATGGGGTCATTTGTGGGGGTTTTGGGCTATCTTGGCATTTTATGGCCTTCAAAACTGTGATAGGTAGTGAGGAGTGAAATCAAAAATTTGTGCCCTTAGAAATCCTGAAGGCGGTGCTTGGTTTTCGGGGGCCCGTACGCGGCTAGGCTCTCAAAAAGTCCCACACATGTGGTATCCCCGTACTCAGGAGAAGCAACCAAATGTATTTTGGGGTGCAATACCGCATATAACCATGGCATGTTTGAGCAATATATCATTTAGTGACAACTTTTTGTACATTTTTTTTTCTTTTTATCATTATTCAATCACTTGGGACAAAAAAAAAAATATTCAATGGGCTCAACATGCCTCTCAGCAATTTCCTTGGGGTGTCTACTTTCCAAAATGGGGTCATTTTGGGGGGTTTTGTGCTATCTTGGCATTTTATGGCCTTCAAAACTGTGATAGGTAGTGAGGAGTGAAATCAAAAATTTATGCCCTTAGAAACCTTGAAGGCGGTGCTTGGTTTTTGGGGTCCCGTACGCGGCTAGGCTCCAAAAAAGTCCCACACATGTGGTATCCCCATACTCAGGAGAAGCAGCAGAATGTATTTTGGGGTGTAATTTCACATATGCCCATGGCATGTGTGAGCAATATATCATTTAGTGACAACTTTGTGCAAAAAAAAATAAAGTTTGTCATATTCCCGCAACTTGTGGCAAAATATAAAATATTCCATCGACTAATCATGCCTCTCAGTAAATAGCTTGGGGTGTCTACTTTCAAAATGGGGTCATTTGGGGGGGTTTTGTGCTATTTTGGCATTTTATGGCCTTCGAAACTGTGATAGGTAGTGAGGAGTGAAATCAAAAATTTGCGCCCTTAGAAATCCTGAAGGCGGTGCTTGGTTTCCGGGGTCCCGTACGTGGCTAGGCTCCTAAAAAGTCCCACACATGTGGTATCCCCGTACTCAGCTGAAGCAGCAGAATGTATTCTGGGGTGCAATTCCACATATAACCATGGCATGTGTGAGCAATATATCATTTAGTGACAACTTTTTGTATTTTTTTTTTTTTTTTTGTCATTATTCAATCACTTGGGACAAAAAAAAAATATTCAATGGGCTCAACATGCCTCTCAGCAATTTCCCTGGGGTGTCTACTTTCCAAAATGGGGTCATTTGGGGGGGGGTTTTGTACTGCCCTGCCATTTTAGCACCTCAAGAAATGAGATGGGCAGCCATAAATTAAAAGCTGTGTAAATTCCAGAAAATGTACCCTAGTTTGTAGACGCTATAACTTTTGCGCAAACCAATAAATATACGCTTATTGACATTTTTTTTACTAAAGACATGTGGCTGAATACATTTTGGCCTGACTGTATGACTACAATTGAGTTTATTAGATTTTTCTTATAACAAAAAGTAGAAAATATCATTTTTTTTCAAAATTTTCGGTCTTTTTCCGTTTATATCGCAAAAAATAAAAATCACAGAGGCAATCAAATACCATTAAAAGAAAGCTCTATTTGTGGGAAGAAAAGGACGCAAATTTCGTTTCAGTACAACATTGCATGTCCGCACAATTTACAGTTAAACAGCGCAGTGCAAAATTCTGAATTCACCTCTGGTCCTTTAGCTACCAAATGGTCCGGGGCTTAAGTGGTTAACTAGAATGCCTGTCTGATATGGACTCACTGCATAAAAATGCATCTATCCACTTGAGCTAAAACACACCAATATCACAATATATATATATATATATATATATATATATATATATACACACATATGAAATTTCACTGGTTTGTGTATCATTATTAGTGATGAGCTGAACACCCCCGGGTTCGGTTCGCACCAGAACCCGCGAACGGACCGAAAGTTCGTACGAACATTAGAACCCTATTAAATACAATGGATGCGAACGTTCGAATTCTAAAGTGCTAATTATAACAACTATTATGCATGTTATTGTCCTAAAAAGGGTTTGGGAACCCGGGTTGTGCACCAGGGGACATGTATCAATGCAAAAAGAAGTTTTAAAAACGGTCGTTTTTCGGGAGCAGTCATTTTAATGATGCATAAAGTGAAAAAAAAAAAGTCAAATATTCCTTTAAATATCGTACCTGGGGGGTGTCTAAAGTATGCCTGTGAAGTGCCACGTGTTTCCCGTGTTTAGAACTGTCCCTGCACAAAATGACACTTCTAAAGGAAAAAAAAGCCATTTAAAACTGCTTGCGGCTTTAATGTAATGTCTGGTCCCGGTAATATGGATGAAAATCTTTAAGAAAAATGGCATAGCTACCCCATGACCCCCCCCCCCTACCCCAGCCCATTACCAGCCCCTTTGGGTCTTGTATGGATATTAAGGGGAACCCCGCACATAAAATAAAAAAGGCCCTATATACTCTGAACAGCCGTATACAGGCGGTGCATACAAGACAGGGACTGTAGGTTTGTTCTTATGTAGAATCTGTTTGTAATTTTGAACAGGTACATTGTTGAAGTGTAGCTCCAGCCCAAAAATCTATTTTTAAACTTTTTGGAAAACATAGGTAAGGGTTATCACCCCTGTAACATTTGTTTTGCTGTCTGTGCCCCTGTTCAGAACATTTCACCTCACTTTCCGTCCCAATGACAACTGTTTTTGAAATGTGGTGTTTTTTTTGAAACAAGGATTGCTGATAAAGCATCAGTACAGAGGAGACACCTTTCTCCCATATTTATTCTTACAGGAGAGAATTTTCCTTCCTAGTGGTAGATTTCCTCTCACTTCCTGTTGTCTTCTTGCGTTTGCAAGTAGGAGTCGTTTGTAAGTTGGATGTTTGAAAGTAGGGACCTGCCGTATATACTCTGCAGAAATAGGCCCCTTAGTTGTTGGTGTTGGCACAACACTGTAAGCACTCACAGTTACTCTTGGTTGGTGCTGGAACGCCCTGCTGTCAACTATTATATCAGGAATTTTAATTACATATAATTGTTGAACAGTGGTAGTAAAAATTGGGCCTTTGATGGTGGTGCTGGTGCCACAACACTGTAAGCCCTGACAGTTACTCTTGGTGGGTGCAGCAATGGGCCCTGCTGTGAATTATTAGATCAAGAATTGTAATTGCATGCCCCTGTTGAACAGGGGCTGAAAAATTGGGCCTTTCGTGGTGGTGGTGGTGGTGGTGGTGTTGCCACAACACTGTAAGCCCTCAGAGTTACTCTTGGTGGGTGCAGGAATGGGCCCTGCTGTGAATTATTAGATCAAGAATTGTAATTGCATGCCCCTGTTGAACAGGGGCTGAAAAATTGGGCCTTTCGTGGTGGTGGTGGTGGTGGTGTTGCCACAACACTGTAAGCCCTCAGAGTTACTCTTGGTGGGTGCAGAAATGGGCCCTGCTGTGAATTATTAGATCAAGAATTGTAATTCCATGCCCCTGTTGAACAGGGGCTGAAAAATTGGGCCTTTCGTGGTGGTGGTGGTGGTGTTGCCACAACACTGTAAGCCCTCAGAGTTACTCTTGGTGGGTGCAGCAATGGGCCCTGCTGTGAATTATTAGATCAAGAATTGTAATTACATGCCCCTTTTGAACAGGGGCTGAAAAATTGGGCCTTTCGTGGTGGTGGTGGTGGTGGTGGTGGTGGCGTTGCCACAACACTGTAAGCCCTCAGAGTTACTCTTGGTGGGTGCAGCAATGGGCCCTGCTGTGAATTATTAGATCAAGAATTGTAATTGCATGCCCCTGTTGAACAGGGGCTGAAAAATTGGGCCTTAGGCACTGGTGGCACAACACTACAACCCCTCACAGATACTGTACTTGGAGCACAGCAATGAGCCCTGTTGCAAAGTATTGCTTCAAAAATTGTAATGACACGCCCCTGTTAAACAGGGGCTGAAAAATTGGGCCTTAGGCACTGGTGCCACAACACTCCAACCCCTCACAGATACTGTACTTGGAGCACAGCAATGAGCCCTATGGCAAATTATTGCTAAAAAAACTGTAATTACACGCCCCTGTAAAACAGGGGCTGAAAAATTGGGCCTTAGCCACTGGTGGCGGCACCCATAAACAAAAATGATCTTCCAAGCTATCATCATCAATCGTATCATTGAGGACTCGGAGGAGGAGGATAGCCAGTCAACATAACAGCACAGGCACTCAGCATCAGCATCAGTCTTGAAGGGATGTGACATGTTAAAATCAATTAGTCTGTTATATCAGCATCAGGTGTGTGGTAGCTGGTGGTGATCCAAGACTGGTTCATCTTGATGAAAGTCAGTCGATCAACCGAGTCGGTGGACAGGCGCACCCTGTGATCCGTGACAAATCCTCCAGCAGCACTGAATGTGCGTTCCGAAAGAACGCTGGATGCAGGACAGGCCAGTAGCTCAATTGCATACTGTGCAAGCTCTGGCCAGTGATCCATCCTCAAGACCCAGTAAGCCAGAGGATTTTCGGTGGGGAAGGTGTCCAAGTCTGACCTTGCCCCTAGATATTCCTGCACCATGTTTATCAGACGCTGGCGATGGTTGCTGGAACCGATCATACTTTGGGGCTGCGGACTAAAGAATTGTCTGAACGCATCGGTCAGACGGCCACCTTCCCCACCGCTCCTTCTTTGACTGGCCGAAGCCTCAGCAACTCGTTGTCCAGGACCAGGAGTTTGTAACCTCCCAGTCTCTGGGAACGCGTTGCACAGACCTTTCTGCAAGGCCTCCCGGAGTTGTCTCATCCTCTGCTCCCTCTGCGACGGTAACATAAGGTCCGCAACCTTACCCTTGTACTGTGGATCAAGGAGAGTGGCCAGCCAGTAATGGTCCCTCTCCTTGATCCGAAGAATACGAGGATCCTTCCGCAGACTTTGCAGGATCAGGGAGGCCATGCAGCGTAGGTTTGCTGAGGCATTCGCTCCGGAGTCCTCTGGGTCACTAAGGACGACATGATCCGCAGCCACCTCCTCCCAGCCACGTACAAGTCCACTGGTTTCTTGGGACTGTAAATCATCCCTAAAAGACTGCTGCTGATGATGCTGAGTGCCAGCCTCCACCTCCATGCTGACACAATCCTCCTCCTCCTCCTCCTCTTCCTGTGCGATGGGTGGGACAGAAGGAACACTGTCTGGGTAAAGGGGGCCTTGAGAGGCAAGGAAGTCCTCCTCTTCCTGCCTCTGTTCTGCCTCAAGTGCCCTGTCCATTATTCCACGCAGCGTGTGCTCCAACAGGTGGACAAGAGGTACAGTGTCACTGATGCATGCACTGTCACTGCTCACCATCCTCGTGGCCTCCTCAAATGGTGCCAGGACAGTGCATGCATCCCTGATCATGCCCCACTGGCGTGGAGAAAAAAAACCAAGCTCCCCTGACCCTGTCCTGGTGCCGTAGTCGCACAGGTACTCATTGATGGCCCTCTGCTGCGTGTGCAGCCGCTGCAGCATGGCCAACGTTGAGTTCCACCTGGTGGGCATGTCACATATAAGGTGGTTCTTGGGCAGGTTCAACTCCTTTTGCAGCTCAGCCAGGCGAGCACTGGCATTATAAGATCTGCGGAAATGCACACAGACTTTCCTGGCCTGCCTCAGGACATCCTGTAAGCCCGGGTACCTGCCCAAGAACCGCTGCACCACCAGGTTAAGGACGTGAGCCACACAGGGCACATGGGTCAGTTGTCCCTGTCGGAGGGCGGAGAGGAGGTTGATGCCATTGTCGCAAACCACCATTCCTGGCTTAAGCTGGCGTGGCGTCAACCACCTCTCGGCCTGGCCCTGCAGAGCAGACAGGACCTCTGCCCCAGTGTGGCTTCTGTCCCCCAAACACACCAGCGCAAGCACGGCATGGCATCTTTTTGCCTGCGTACTTGCGTAGCCCCTTGAACACCTACGGAGCACCGCTGGTTCCGAGGACAAACCACAGGAAGAGGCCAAGGAGGAAGAAGAAGAGGAGGGGGTGGAGGAGAGAGGTGTGTCACAACCAGTAGTAGCATTTTGGAGGCGTGGCGGTGGAACAACCTCCAACACTACTGCACCTTGTCCTGCATCCTTCCCAGCTGCCAAAAGAGTGACCCAATGGGCCGTGAAAGAAAGGTAACGTCCCTGTCCATGCCTGCTGGACCATGAGTCAGCGGTAATATGCACCTTACCGCTGACCGCCCTGTCCAGCGAGGCCAAGACATTGCCTTCCACATGCCGGTAGAGAGCCGGAATAGCCTTCCGTGAGAAAAAGTGGCGTTTGGGAACCTGCCACTGAGGAACCGCACATTGCACAAACTCACGGAAGGGGGCCGAGTCTACCAACTGAAAAGGCAGCAGTTGAAGCGCTAGCAATTTAGCCAAGCTAGCATTCAACCGCTGGGCATGTGGATGGCTGGGAGTGAACTTCTTTCGACGGTCCAGCAGCTGGGGCAGGGAAATTTGCCTGCTAGAATCGGACGTCGGTGTACCGCTAGCAGAGTGGCCGCAAGTACTTGGCTGTGACACACCTAATTCTACACCTTCATTCCTCTCAGTGCATGTTTCAGAGAGGACTGAAGTTATAGTGGGGTTGGAGATCCCAGCTGATGCGGTGCAAGGAGAGGTCAAATTTGTTCTTTGGTGTGGGTCTTTGAGGTAGGCTTGCCAACGAGCTGCATGGCAGGTCAACATATGTCTGGTCAGGCATGTGGTACCCAAGCGGCTGATGTTTTGGCCACGCGATATACGCTTGAGACATATGTTGCAAACAGCAGCTGTGCGATCTGATGCACTAGCCTCAAAAAAGGCCCACACCAAAGAACTTTTTGAATGACGGGCAGAGGCAGCGCCCTGCACAGGCGGAGCTCTGCGG
The DNA here is from genome assembly GCA_029206835.1 of Rana muscosa. Lineage (NCBI taxonomy): Eukaryota > Metazoa > Chordata > Amphibia > Anura > Ranidae > Rana > Rana muscosa. The sequence goes on from CM055122.1 coordinate 1,025,511,179, forward strand.
TGTGATTCCGTCGGTGTACTGCCCTTACGCTGGCCACCAAAGGGCATCCTGCCTCGTTGGAGATGTGCCTCCTCCTCATCCTCCTCCTCCTCCTCTCTCCTATTAGGCACCCACGTGGAGTCAGTAACCTCATCATCACCTCCCTCCTCATCACTGGAGCCAATCTGGCAGTATGCTGCAGCTGCTGGAACATGACTGCCAGATTGGTGTCCTTCTTGAGCATCCCCTCTGTCTGCTCTCACGCTACTGCCTTCCTCTAGCTGGGTTTCATCATCAGACCCTTCGAAACGCTGGGCATCCTCCTGGAGCATGTACCCAACACTGTGCTCAAACAGTTCGGGGGACTCCTCAGGAGGAGGACATGGTGGGTCTAGGGAAGGAGTGACTGATGATGAGTCTGACATTGATACCAGGGAAGAGGACGCTTTGGCAGCTGCTTTTCCAGTACCCTGAGCCTGGGTGAGAGAGGATGAGGAGGAGGAGGAGGGCTTGGTCATCCACTCTACCAAGTCTTCGGCATGATGTGGCTCAACATGTCCAGCTGCCGAAAAGAAGGACAAGCGTGTCCCATGGCCATGTGCTGATGACAATGCACCGCGTCCACGACCAGCACTGTTGCCCCCAGACACAGAGCTTGCTTGCCCTCTTTTATTGCCTCCTGACTGTCTGCCTCTCCTTGTTTGCCTTCCACACATTCTAATAGATGGCCTGCAGGGAGATGGGAAAAAAGCAATAAGGGCTACCTTCAGGTGTCCTTCTCTGTCCCTTTACTTAAGGATTTCTAAATATGGTTGAGGATGATTGCTTTTGCACAGAATAGCACAACGACAATTTCCCTGACTGTCCAAAAAAACAAGGATTTCAAAGATGGTTGATGAGGAATGCTTTAGCACACTATAGCACAAGGAGAATTCCCTCACTGTCCTTCCCTGTCCCTAGAAACAAGGATTCGCACAGTAAAAGACACTGACACTCTCCCTACCTATAGTTTTCTGTCCCTAGAAAAAATGTTTTTTTAAAGCACACTATAGCACAAGGAGAATTTCCCTCACTTTCCTTCTTTGTCCCTAGAAACAAGGATTATCACAGTGAAAGAAACTGACACTCTTCCTACCTATAGTTTTCTGTCCCTAGAAAAAATGTTTTTTTAAAGCACACTATAGCACAAGGAGAATTTCCCTCACTTTCCTTCTTTGTCCCTAGAAACAAGGATTATCACAGTGAAAGAAACTGACACTCTTCCTACCTATAGTTTTCTGTCCCTAGAAAAAATGTTTTTTTAAAGCACACTATAGCACAAGGAGAATTCCCTCACTGTCCTTCCCTGTCCCTAGAAACAAGGATTCGCACAGTAAAAGACACTGACACTCTCCCTACCTATAGTTTTCTGTCCCTAGAAAAAATGTTTTTTTAAAGCACACTATAGCACAAGGAGAATTCCCTCACTGTCCTTCCCTGTCCCTAGAAACAAGGATTCGCACAGTAAAACACACTGACACTCTCCCTACCTATAGTTTTCTGTCCCTAGAAAAAATGTTTTTTTAAAGCACACTATAGCACAAGGAGAATTCCCTCACTGTCCTTCCCTGTCCCTAGAAACAAGGATTCGCACAGTAAAAGACACTGACACTCTCCCTACCTATAGTTTTCTGTCCCTAGAAAAAATGTTTTTTTAAAGCACACTATAGCACAAGGAGAATTTCCCTCACTTTCCTTCTTTGTCCCTAGAAACAAGGATTATCACAGTGAAAGAAACTGACACTCTTCCTACCTATAGTTTTCTGTCCCTAGAAAAAATGTTTTTTTAAAGCACACTATAGCACAAGGAGAATTTCCCTCACTTTCCTTCTTTGTCCCTAGAAACAAGGATTATCACAGTGAAAGAAACTGACACTCTTCCTTCCTATAGTTTTCTGTCCCTAGAAAAAATGTTTTTTTAAAGCACACTATAGCACAAGGAGAATTCCCTCACTGTCCTTCCCTGTCCCTAGAAACAAGGATTCACACAGTAAAACACACTGACACTCTCCCTACCTATAGTTTTCTGTCCCTAGAAAAAATGTTTTTTTAAAGCACACTATAGCACAAGGAGAATTTCACTCACTTTCCTTCTTTGTCCCTAGAAACAAGGATTATCACAGTGAAAGAAACTGACACTCTTCCTTCCTATAGTTTTCTGTCCCTAGAAAAAATGTTTTTTTAAAGCACACAATAGCACAAGGAGAATTCCCTCACTGTCCTTCCCTGTCCCTAGAAACAAGGATTCGCACAGTAAAAGACACTGACACTCTCCCTACCTATAGTTTTCTGTCCCTAGAAAAAATGTTTTTTTAAAGCACACTATAGCACAAGGAGAATTCCCTCACTGTCCTTCCCTGTCCCTAGAAACAAGGATTCGCACAGTAAAACACACTGACACTCTCCCTACCTATAGTTTTCTGTCCCTAGAAAAAATGTTTTTTTAAAGCACACTATAGCACAAGGAGAATTTCCCTCACTTTCCTTCTTTGTCCCTAGAAACAAGGATTATCACAGTGAAAGAAACTGACACTCTTCCTACCTATAGTTTTCTGTCCCTAGAATTTTTTTTTTTTAAAGCACACTATAGCACAAGGAGAATTTCCCTCACTTTCCTTCTTTGTCCCTAGAAACAAGGATTATCACAGTGAAAGAAACTGACACTCTTCCTTCCTATAGTTTTCTGTCCCTAGAAAAAATGTTTTTTTAAAGCACACTATAGCACAAGGAGAATTCCCTCACTGTCCTTCCCTGTCCCTAGAAACAAGGATTTGCACAGTAAAACACACTGACACTCTCCCTACCTATAGTTTTCTGTCCCTAGAAAAAATGTTTTTTTAACCACTTAAGCCCCGGACCATTTCGGACCATTAGGACCAAGCCTGTTTTTGGGATTCGGCACTGCGCTGCTTTAACTGTAAATTGTGCAGACATGCAATGTTGTACCCAAATGAAATTTGCGTCCTTTTCTTCCCACAAATAGAGCTTTCTTTTAATGGTATTTGATTGCCTCTGCGATTTTTATTTTTTGCGATATAAATGGAAAAAGAACGAAAATTTTGAAAAAAAAAGATATTTTCTACTTTTTGTTATAAGAAAAATCGAATAAACTCAATTTTAGTCATACATTTAGGCCAAAATGTATTCAGCCACATGTCTTTAGTAAAAAAAAATGTCAATAAGCGTATATTTATTGGTTTGCGCAAAAGTTATAGCGTTTACAAACTAGGGTACATTTTCTGAAATTTACACAGCTTTAAATTTATGACTGCCTATCTCATTTCTTGAGGTGCTAAAATGGCAGGGCAGTACAAAACCCCCCCAAATGACCCCATTTTGGAAAGTAGACACCCCAAGGAAATTGCTGAGAGGCATGTTGAGCCCATTGAATATTTTTTTTTTTTGTCCCAAGTGATTGAATAATGACAAAAAAAAAAAAAAAAAATTACAAAAAGTTGTCACTAAATGATATATTGCTCACACATGCCATGGTTATTTGTGGAATTGCACCCCAAAATACATTCTGCTGCTTCTCCTGAGTACGGGGATACCACATGTGTGGGACTTTTTAGGAGCCTAGCCACGTACGGGACCCCGGAAACCAAGCACCGCCTTCAGGATTTCTAAGGGCGCAAATTTTTGATTTCACTCCTCACTACCTATCACAGTTTCGAAGGCCATAAAATGCCAAAATAGCACAAAACCCCCCCAAATGACCCCATTTTGGAAAGTAGACACCCCAAGCTATTTACTGAGAGGCATGTTCAGTCCATGGAATATTTTATATTTTGCCACAAGTTGCGGGAATATGACAAACTTATTTTTTTTTGCACAAAGTTGTCACTAAATGATATATTGCTCACACATGCCATGGGCATATGTGAAATTACACCCCAAAATACATTCTGCTGCTTCTCCTGAGTACGGGGATACCACATGTGTGGGACTTTTTGGGAGCCTAGCCGCGTACGGGACCCCAAAAACCAAGCACCGCCTTCAAGGTTTCTAAGGGCATACATTTTTGATTTCACTCCTCACTACCTATCACAGTTTTGAAGGCCATAAAATGCCAAGATGGCACAAAACCCCCCCAAATGACCCCATTTTGGAAAGTAGACACCCCAAGCTATTTGCTGAGAGGCATGTTGACCCCATTGAATATTTTTTTTTTGTCCCAAATGATTGAATAATGACAAAAAGAAAAAAAAAATGTACAAAAAGTTGTCACTAAATGATATATTGCTCACACATGCCATGGTTATATGTGGAATTGCACCCCAAAATACATTCTGCTGCTTTTCCTGAGTACGGAGATACCACATGTGTGGGACTTTTTGGGAGCCTAGCCGCGTACAGGGCCCCAAAAACCAAGCACTGCGAACGCTGCAGTTATGTGTGTTGTGTTTGGTAAGTGACAGTGATCGATCGATACTGCACTTGGGTGGGCTGGGCTGGGCTGGGCTGGGCGGAGGGGCTAAACGCAGGCGCTAGCAGGTATCTGGGCTGATCCCGCTAACACTGCGTTTTTGGGAACCCTAAACCGCTGGGGATGCTAGTATAGATCTGATCAGATCTGATCAGATACTATACCACTAAGGGGGGTGTATGCTTTGCGCGTGGGTGTTAGCGTTACTGTCACTAACCTAACACTGCCTGGGGCGACGCAGACCCTCTCTGGCGCTAAAACCTAATTGATCTCACCCGCCGGGCGATCAGGGGGGTTAAACCTTTATTGGGTTATATACGGCGGGTGCCCTGATGCTATAAAAAGCAAACTAATCAACCAGCGTCACCCGTAACCTTTATATGGTGATCACTGGTGAAAGGGTTAACTAGGGGCAATCAGGGGGTTAAAACCTTTATTAGGTTAAATATGGGGTACCTGACACTATATAAAAACCTGACGGGTAACCTAAATAACTAAATAACTTACTGGCTAACCAGTGACACCAGTGACGCTTATACGGCGATCACTGGTGAAAGGGTTAACTCTAGGGGCAATCAGGGGGTTAAAATAATATATGGGGGTACCTGACACTAATAAAAACCTGCGGCGAACCTAAAAAAAAATAACTGCCTATCTAAAACACCAGCGACACGAATACAGCGATCGGAAAAACAATCGCTTAGTGACGCTGAAGTTAGGGGGTGAAAGGGTTACCTGGGGGGTGATCAAGGGGTTAAACCTTTATTAGGGGGGGGGGTTAGGGGGCTACCCTGGACCTAAAGGGGCCTAATCCTAACTGCCCTGCAACTTTTTACAATCACAGATGACACTAAATGCAGTGATCAGTAAAATAAATGATCACTGCAATCAGTGACACTGTGATTGGGGGCTTTGGGGTGACCTGGGGGGTGATCTGGGGGTGACTGGGGGGTGATTTGTGTGCCTATGTGTACCTACGTGTCAGTGGACTGTTGGTGCACTAACCTCTGTCTTCTCTGCTCGGCGCCGGGAACGGAAAGACCGCGGCGAGGGAGATGACATCACTTCCTCCAGCCTTGTTTACATCACATGGCGGAGGAAGCATTTTCATTGGCCGGGAGCGATCGCGAGGGGGGGGGCGGAATCGAGCGGCCGCCCCCTCATGCCTGATCGCTCCCGAACACTTAACGGCCGCTCACTGCAGTGAAGGGGGGTCCGGATGGACCCCCCAACTGCACAAAGGCGATCACGTAGATCTACGTGATTCTGCCTGTCCGTGCCATTCTGCCGACGTAAATCGGCGGTGGGCGGTCGTTAAGTGGTTAAAGCACACTATAGCACAAGGAGAATTTCACTCACTTTCCTTCTTTGTCCCTAGAAACAAGGATTATCACAGTGAAAGAAACTGACACTCTCCCTTCCTATAGTTTTCTGTCCCTAGAAAAAATGTTTTTTTAAAGCACACAATAGCACAAGGAGAATTCCCTCACTGTCCTTCCCTGTCCCTAGAAACAAGGATTCGCACAGTAAAAGACACTGACGCTCTCCCTACCTATAGTTTTCTGTCCCTAGAAAAAATGTTTTTTTAAAGCACACTATAGAACAAGGAGAATTCCCTCACTGTCCTTCCCTGTCCCTAGAAACAAGGATTCGCACAGTAAAACACACTGACACTCTCCCTACCTATAGTTTTCTGTCCCTAGAAAAAATGTTTTTTTAAAGCACACTATAGCACAAGGAGAATTCCCTCACTGTCCTTCCCTGTCCCTAGAAACAAGGATTCGCACAGTAAAACACACTGACACTCTCCCTACCTATAGTTTTCTGTCCCTAGAAAAAATGTTTTTTTAAAGCACACTATAGCACAAGGAGAATTCCCTCACTGTCCTTCCCTGTCCCTAGAAACAAGGATTCGCACAGTAAAACACACTGACACTCTCCCTACCTATCCTTCTCTTTCCCTAAACTAAAGGAATCCAGGTTAAGCAAGAAAAAAATAAATGTCACTGTCCCTGCCTATGCTTCTCTTTCCCTGCTCCGGAACACACTACACTAGGCCGCCGTGCTGGCGGCCTTTTATAGTGTGGGGCGTGTACTAAACACCCTCAGAAATAATTGGCCACAGGCATCCTGCCTGTGGCCAATCATTGCTCTCCTCGCTGCCGGCGCTGTGATTGGCCAAGCATGCGGGGTCACAGTGCATGCTTGGCCAATCACAGCGCCTGGATGACACTGCGATGGCGTAGTGCATTGTGGGCCGTTCGCGTCACTCGAATTTGGCGCGAACGGCCCAAATCGTTCGATCTTCGTCGAACGATCGAACAGCCGATGTTCGAGTCGAACGTATGTTCGACTCGAACACGAAGCTCATCCCTAATCATTATGTAGTGCTTAATTGTGAAGTTGAGATAAAGAGTAATATTATTAAATTAACAAGTGTATACATAAGAGGCTTCACTGAAACTGGCCCACTGAGCCATCGGCCAACCGGGAAACTCCCAGTAGTCCCAAATGGCCAGTACATGCCGGTCAATCACTCATGCAGGAGTTGACTGGGGAGTGGCTTGTAAGGTGCCTGAGTGTCAGGTGTACTAAATATTGGATGTGTAATGCAGGGGTTTGGGGAGGAGGGGGATGGGAGCAGGTAACCGAGTACTGTGCTATTAGGTTGGGACTAAACAGAACCCTATTAAGATGTTGCTGTACCTGTGGCTGTATGTGATTCCACCTCAGTAAGACCGTAACGCATTATTAAACCCAAAACCAAGAAAGTGATATATTGCAGCTTAAAGCGGAGTTCTGCCTAAAAAAAACCCTGAAATTTAGCTACAAATACTGCAGCTGCTGACTTTCAATATTGGGACACTTGCCTGTCCAGGGCGCCTGCAATGTCCTCACCCGAAGCCGATCTGTCCCTCGGCTCCCGGGTGCAGGCGCCGGCATCTTCAGAAAGGGAATCAGGAAGTTAAGCCTTGCGGCTTCATGGCCTGGTTCCCTACTGCGCATGCGCAAGTCCTCACTGGTCCCTGCTGTCTTATGGGACATGTGTGTCTCCCAGAAGACAGCGGGGGGGGAGCGGAGGAGGGGCACGGACATGGCAGCGGAGTCTGCAGCGATCTATCGCCGGAAGTTGGAGCAAATACCTGTATTAAACAGGTATCTGCTGACCCCTCCCCCCTGAAAGGTGCCAAATGTGACACCGGAGGGGGGAGGAACCGGAAAAGCGGAAGTTCAATTTTTGGGTGGAACTCCGCTTTAACAAGCATTAACTGTGGTGGCTTTATTATTTTCTTTTTTAGGCTTTTTCCCCTCTGTTTTTTGATCTGGCCACACCTACTGTATTATAAAGACACTACTCTGGATGAATGAGCACAGGAGGCACCTTTTGGACAGCAGCATTGTCAGTCTGGGAGGAGGAGAGTGTTAGAAATACAAGCAGATTTAAGCAAAGTAACAAATTTAAGCTGAAATCTAGCTAATACTTTAGAATAAGTTACACCAAACCGTTTTTTACTTGTGGGATAAAGGTTTTACATAAACAAATAAAAGTTGACCCCTGCCAGTGTTAAATGATCTGTCTCATCCCTGTAACTGCAACAGAGCTTTTCTGTTGAAAAACAACAGACTTATGCCGCGTACACATGGTCGGAATTTCTGATGGAAAAAGTCCGATGGGAGCTTTTCATCGGATATTCCGACCGTGTGCATGCCCCATCGACCTTTTCCCGTCGGAAATTCCGACGGACTTGGAGAACATTTTCTCTATTTTTGCGACGGAAATAATTTCTATTGGAAAATCCATTTGTCTATATGCAATTCCGAAGCACTAAAAAGCACGCATTCTCAGAATCAAGTCGATGCATGCACGGAAGCATTGAACTTAATTTTTCTCGGCTCGTCGTAGTGTTGTACGTCACAACGTTCTTGACAGTCGGAATTTGGTGTGACCGTGTGTATGCAAGCCAAGCTTGAGCGGAATTCCGTCAGAAAATCATCCGATTTTTTTCCAATGGAAAATCCGACCGTGTATACAAGGCATAACTCACTGAATCACCAGATAAAAATAGAAGAAAAAAAAGTCTCAAAAAGGAAACTAATCTAGTCATTACATGACCGTTTTTAATGTCATTGAAAAAAACTAAGTTTTTCTCGTCGTGATTCTTCTCAAGCTTGCCTAGACACTATCGTGAAAAAAAATGCTCGAGCAAAGCGCGGTGACGTACAACATGTACGACGGCACTATAAAGGGGAAGTTCCATTCAGATGGCGCCGCCCTTTGGGCTGCTTTTGCTGAGCCTCGTGCTCTTCAGTCCGTTGCAGTGTGACGAATGTGCTATCTCCATTATGAACGCTAGTTTTGCCAGAACGAGCGCTCCCGTTTCATAACTTGCTTCTGAGCATGCGTGTTTTTTTCACGTCGTTAAAGCCTACACACAGCCGTTTTTCACGACGAGAAAAACGGCGACGTGAAAAACGAATTGGTAAGCTGCAATATAATGTTTTCTTTTGTATTTAATATGGCTTTAATGCATTATCTCCTTTGCTAATGGTACCTATAACAAGTGAAGAAAAACACAGCTTTGTTTGTATTGGAATTTTATTGTCATGTTATTTTATATAACCTTAGCAGATGGCAGTGCTTGCTATCATAAACCTCTGTGGTGAACAATTGATGATGCTGGCCCTCTCTGTATAGATTAAGTATTTGTGGCACATACATTATATGAGCCTTTGTTGCTAAAGTAATTTACTGATATTTCACTGAACACTGGAATCTCCTTCAAGATATTATACAGTTTCCTGACACAGCATGACAGCATATACGTATGGGAAGGCTCCGCCTCCCTGCCCAATTCAGGACCGGTTATATTATAAAAGTAGGTCTCCTCCCTTCCTGCAGTATTCTCTTTTTTTTCCTCACTGCTACAGCCGGTTATGCTACTGCTAAAAAGCAGAATTTTTATTTTTCCCTCACCTTGCCGGACGCTTCTGGCCAAGCCGCACAGGTTCAAGCCTCTCCTGTGACGAAGCTCCCCGCTGTAAAGGCAGACATGAACGCCTATATGGAGGAGACCCCACCCCCCCTCTCAAGATCCAGGAAGATATGGGGGTGAGGGCATCTGGTCTCTAGGGAGTGCTGCTTTATCATGATGCCATGGATGGACATTCATTGGACTGTCTGTTTGGACATGAAGCATGCAAGTGGTAAGGCACCACATGGTGCAAAATTCCATTCAGTTACTGCTGCAAGTATGTGGTTAAGCTTGCATTTCTGAAGGCTTGTGGTTGTGTCTGCAATACTGCTAATGATGATAGTAGGTGTGCTGTGCTGAAGCCTTCCTACTAAGGCTGCTTTCACACTGAGGCATTGAAAAACCGCGGTAAAAACGCATACCGATAGTAGCGCGTTTTTGCGGCGTTAGCGCTAAAAATAGCGCTAACGCCCATGTGTTTTAATAGCGCTATTAAAGCGTTGGCATCAGCAAACAACCCCACCCCCTTACATCACTTCCTGTTATTTCATCAGGGGAGAAAGAGAACAGGAAGCAGATGGAGTATTTTGAGCTGCTGCTGATGTTTGTGCTATATGTATGGGAACATCTACTCCAACAGAGACCACAACGTCAATATTGGGTTCATCCCATCCATCAAATGCATGCAGACAGAGGACAATACGTGTTGCTCTATCAGGACCTGAGAGTGCACCCTGATAAGTTCCGAAATTACACTCGGATGAGCATCGCAACGTAAGTCTCAATATCCCAGTCATCTACACACACTTCTACTCCCAAACTCACCCTCCCACTCCCCATACTCCCAAACCCCCAACCCTAACCCTAATCCCACTCCCCATACTCCCAAACTTCTAACCCTAATCCCACTCCCCATAGTCCCAAACTCCTAACCCTAACCTTAATCCCACTCCCCATACTCCCAAACTTCTAACCCTAATCCCACTCACCATAGTCCCAAACTCCTAACCCTAATCCCACTCCCCATACTCCCAAACTCATAACCCTAATCCCACCCCCCATACTCCCAAACTTCTAACCCTAATCCCACTCCCCATACTCCCAAACTTCTAACCCTAATCCCACTCCCCATAGTCCCAAACTCCTAACCCTAATCCCACTCCCCATACTCCCAAACTCCTAACCCTAATCCCACTCCCCATACTCCCAAACTTCTAACCCTAATCACACTCCCCATAGTCCCAAACTCCTAACCCTAATCCCACTCCCCATACTCCCAAACTCCTAACCCTAACCCTAATCCCACTCCCCATACTCCCAAACTTCTAACCCTAATCACACTCCCCATAGTCCCAAACTCCTAACCCTAATCCCACTCCCCATACTCCCAAACTTCTAACCCTAACCCTAATCCCACTCCCCATACTCCCAAACTCCTAACCCTAATCCCACTCCACATACTCCCAAGCCCCCAACCCCAACCCTAATCCCACTCCCCTTAGTCCCAAACTCACAAACTTAAACTTATGTGTTTAGCAAAGTATGAGTAGTGTCCCATGTATGTGTTAAGTATACGTAGCATTCTTTTCCATAGTCAGCATGATCAGTTTGTTTAGCATATGACATGGATTAGCATAGCATAGAATAGCTCTTTCTTTTTTTTTAGTAGTGTTAACAACTCATGTATTTCTTTCACTAGATTCGACTTTCTTCTTGATCTGTTGACACCTGCCTTGGTGAGACAGGATACCAATTGCAGGGATGCTATAACACCATGTGAACGATTACTGATAACACTGAGGTAATTTTTACTATTAATCAATGCGTTTACATGTAAACTAATCATACATCAAAACACATATGTTTGTATAACGGTAAACATTTATTTACTGTATTCGTGTTTTGAACATACAACAGCACAACATGTGCATAAAAAAAAAAAATCTTTAATACATATTCGTATCGAAATAACTTATAAGTGTAAATGTATCTATATATATATATATATATATATATATATATATATATATACATATATATCTCCATATAAACATAAAATTTTCTTTCCAAAACTTTGGATACTACTTTGTTTTTAAAACATTAGTGCAAACATCGAAAAATATCATGGCAGTATAACTTCCATTATCAAAACTTTACTAACGTTTGTTCTCCAAACTTTATTCAAAACATCCAAAACTAATAACCCAACAATGAAATCACAAGTCTTGGTAACACGGCGGTTGAGAGTGTGAATCCTCTCTATGGGGATGAGGAGGATGTTGGATTGGGGGACGATGAAGGGGCATGTCGTATGGCATTGGCTGAAAATTATAGTTATGAGGCAGGACATGTGATTTGGTATTGGTGGGAAGGTCATGACACGATTGTCATATGATGTTCCCGGTGTGCCTTGATTGCTATACCCTCCATGAGGATTATGACGGAGAACATCATATGACTGAGGGCGGACAGATGGAGATCCGGATCTCTCTTGATATGACTTAATTACTTTAAATATGTCACATATTAGGTCACAATGTAAAGCTGGGTCAACCTTGGCCATTTGAGGGATGAAACTCCTTGCGACGGATGCGAGTTCACCCGTTTCTTGCTTTTGGCTAGAAATTAGGTTCTTCACAACGTCTATAAACTCTTGGGTTTGTTGTGATTTAGTTTTCGGTTTAGATCTAGTTTGGTTTTTAGAGATATGTGGCTCTGGTGCTTGCCCGGGTGCATCTCCTTCATCTTCATCATCGAAGAGTACCTGAGTTTCATTGATATCTTCGTCTGGAGTCGAGGTAGGCTCCTCCTCAGATTCGGAGCTAATATTGCTTTCTGTTCTGGGGAAAACATAAGTAATTAATAATAATAAGAAATTTTGCGGCATTGTTCTTGAAGAGACATACAACAGTGTATATTTAATGCTTACTGCCTCAGCTGCATTACAGGCTTCAAAAACTGGAGCTCAGCAAAATGGCAATAAACACGACTGGTCTTCCCGCTTGACCCACTTTTCTGCTGTTTAGTTAACTCTCTACGGAAATTATCACGCATAGTTTTCCATCTAATCTTTAACATTCTTACTGAAAGATAAAATTAATTATTCTCTTTTTACAGATATCTGGCAACTGGAAATACGTATACGTCACTACAGTATGAATTCAGACTAGGAATATCTACTATTGGTGAAATCATCAAGCATACGTGTGATGAAATATGGAAACTTAAACATATATTTATGCCAATTCCGAATACACAGAAATGGGAAGATATTGCACAGCGGTTCTTCAGCAAGACTAATTTCCCAAATTGTCTTGGAGCAATTGATGGCAAACACATAAGGTTAATGAAACCTTGCCATAGCGGAAGTCAATACTATAACTACAAAAAGTATTTCTCTGTTGTTTTGATGGCTGTGGTAGATTCCGACTATAAATTCATATTTGTAGATATAGGATCTTTTGGTAGCTGTGCGGACTCCACAGTCTTCCAGAATACAAAATTTGGAAAGCGTCTTGCTTCCAACCAACTTGACTTGCCAGATAACCAACCATTGCCTGGGACACAGGGTCCTGATATGCCCTATGTTTTTGTGGCTGATGACGCTTTTGCCATCCATGAGCATCTTATGAAGCCATATTCATTGCGAAATCTTGATACTCGGAAGAGAATATTCAATTACCGTCTATGCCGAGCAAGAAGACTAGTCGAATGCGCCTTTGGAATACTGGCCAACAAATGGCAAATATTCCATAAACCAATTAACTTAAAAGTAGAAAATGCTTGTAAAGTTATAAAGGCAGCATGCGTGTTACACAATTTAGTACGGGAGAGAGATGGGATTAATTTCGAGGATACGTTGTCGCATAACATGGAACCAGCGGATTTTCCCCATGTGCGTGGCCCAAGAGTTGGATTCACAATAAGGGATGTGTTTGCTGATTATTTTTTGAGTCCTGCTGGTGCCGTAAGTTGGCAAGCTGATATGATCTAACACTTCAAATATATGAACTTAAAGGGCTTTTGTATATTTCTTGCTACTTGACATGTTCAATGCCGCAAAAATGTTTTTTGTGTTATTCTTTTTATAATTTTGATTTTTTTTAAAAAGTCACAAATTCAGGATTACATATGTTCAAAATTCCACATTTGGTTCAAATTACACTAATGGTTAAAAATGGTTAAAATTACAAAAATAAAATTAATTAAGAAATAATCTAATTACACATGATTAATAGCTACATTTGTTACATGTTTCGGTAGATTGTAGTCTTCTCTTATCACATTTGATGTATGCATTTAATACTGGAATGTTTAGAATAAATACAATTAATAATCAATTTGTAATTAAAAATAAAAAATAAAAACAGTAATACTATTGTGTCGGAATATGTCTTTTGGTAGTATGTGGAGTGGGATTAGGGTTAGGGTTGGGGGTTTGGGAGTATGGGGAGTGGGATTAGGGTTAGGGTTGGGGGTTTGGGAGTATGGGGAGTGGGGTTAGGGTTAGAAGTTTGGGAGTATGGGGAGTGGGATTAGGGTTAGGGTTAGAAGTTTGGGAGTATGGGGAGTGGAATTAGGGTTAGGGTTAGAAATTTGGGATAATGGGGAGTGGGATTAGGGTTAGGGTTAGAAGTTTGGGAGTATGGGGAGTGGGATTAGGGTTAGGGTTGGGGGTTTGGGAGTATGGGGAGTGGGGTTAGGGTTAGAAGTTTGGGAGTATGGGGAGTGGGATTAGGGTTAGGGTTAGAAGTTTGGGAGTATGGGGAGTGGGATTAGGGTTAGAAGTTTGGGAGTATGGGGAGTGGGATTAGGGTTAGGGTTAGAAGTTTGGGAGTATGGGGAGTGGGGTTAGGGTTGGGGGTTTGGGAGTATGGGGAGTGGGGTTAGGGTTGGAGGTTTGGGAGTATGGGGAGTGGGATTAGGGTTAGGGTTAGAAGTTTGGGAGTATGGGGAGTGGGATTAGGGTTATGGTTAGAAGTTTGGGAGTATGGGGAGTGGGGTTAGGGTTAGGGTTGGGGGTTTGGGAGTATGGGGAGTGGGATTAGGGTTAGGGTTAGAAGTTTGGGAGTATGGGGAGTGGGATTAGGGTTGGGGGTTTGGGAGTATGGGGAGTGGGATTAGGGTTAGAAGTTTGGGAGTATGGGGAGTGGGATTAGGGTTAGGTTTTTGTATTTTGGGACTATGGAAAGTGGGATAAAGGTTAGGTTTTTGTATTTTGGGACTATTAGAAGTGGGATAAAGGTTGGGTTTTTGTATTTTGGGACTATGGGAAGTCGGATAAATGTTAGGTTTTTGTATTTTGGGACTATGGGAAGTGGGATCAAGGCTGGGATTTTGGATTTTGGGACTAACTAGATTGGTATTTAAACGTACTTTTGCCAGCTTTGTCTTTTTTGCTCAGGGAAAGCCAGCGTGGAATGTGCAGGGTAGCAACTGCATTCCATCCAACTGTTTTTTTGTTTCTATTAGCATACAATGCACTTTTCTTATCCCAGAGTTCTGGGTGTTCCCGCATTGTTTGGATGAACTGTTCAGGTTCAATAGAGGCAGAGGCTCTCCAAGATGCTTCTTCAGCACTAGGCTTTACCTCCTGGCTCGGTTCAGCATCCATGCTGTTGTGTCTGTCTCTCACTCTCTCCCCTCTCCACATATGAAACCGGATTTCCTGGTATCTCAGCATCATGTGACCCATCAATGCGGTCATGTGACCTTCCCACAGCATCCAGAGAATGGATTTCAGGCATTTTTGGTTTATTTTCAGGCGGTTTTAGAGCGGTACCCATGTATTCCTATGGATATAGGCGTTTTTAATGCGCTATTTATAGCGCACAAAACATGCACCAAAGATGCTGCTTGCAGGAGTTTTTTTTACCGCACAGCCAGCGCAACGCCTCAATGTGAAAGGTTACATTTTGCTATTTTTAGCGCTAAAACGCCTGCAAACCGCCTCAGTGTGAAAGGGGCCTAACTGAACAAGCCTGGCCCTACAGTCTTGACTTATTTTCTGCAGGTATGCTGTTGGTTTGCATTTCTGAAAAGCATATATCACACATGTGAATCTAACTGGCTATCCATAGTGCCACTTTGTTTACTAATGTTTCACAGATTGGAGTCTGTGTCTGCAGTTTTGCTAATGCTTGAACTGATAACAGGTGATATTGAGTCCTTTCCTTTTTAATGCAGGGCCTGGCCCTGCAGGCTGGGCTCACTGTGTATTGATGCTTGGTTGAGGTATGATCCTTGGTGGTACATGTGTCTAAGGTAGGTTTAACCTGCTAGTGCTAATTGTCAGATGACTATTAACTTGCGCTGCTTGTCTATGATTACATTAACTCTACAGTGTGAATGACTGTGATGTGTTTATTTCTATGCATTTACATGCTGACCTTGGTTCTAAAATAAAAGTCAGGATCTGTTTAGTCACATTCCTTAGTACTTACCTGTTAGCAATATGTAATTGCTTGTATTATTTGGGGTACCCCACAGAAAGATATGTGGTTTGTAGTGGTTACTACTTATGGCAAATACCCCAGGCATGGCTCCAGGCTTCAGCTCATCTGTGAACCAGTAGCAATAAGCCTTCCTAGAGACCAGCAACTTTAACTAAGGTGAGGGCAGGTAGGTATATGGTATATCCTAAAAGAGTGCACATTATGGGCATAATGAGCGTAAATCTCTCCAGCCCTCAACACCAACACCAGTCATCCTACTTCTGCAACAGGGGCATATCCTCTTCAGCCCTGAAAGAACCACTATGTAGTTAACTGCCAGTGGAGGCAGATCAAGAAGTCTCTACAGTAATCATAGTGGTCTGGTGGTAACTGGTGTGTCGGCCAAAATGCAAAACAAGGTTGCAGGCCAAAGACAGTGCCAAAGGTGCAGAGACTGAAAAGGCCTACAGTCACTAATAGTTCCATACCAAGCCTAATCAAACAATTGTGCTTGTTTAAAGGCAACCTCTACCTCAGAGCTTGCTTCTGGGAAATTGCTATGACAAGTTGGCATATCAGAAGCAAAAGGTGGATACTTTAACCCCATCCAAGCTGACTGTGTGGAGCTCGGGGACTAAGCTATTCAAACAAAGGCATCTAAAGGGTACCTCTGCCTCAAAAGCAGCCGGCCAAACAGGCTGCATCAGATTAACCAAGGGTGCCATTCTTCCAACAGAAGAGGCAATATCCTTTGCAGAGGCCCTGGGACAGCAAATAGAGCCAGAGATGAAGAAGGTTCATACTGCTGTTAAGTAGTGTTTTGTGTCCTGCGATTGTGCTCACTTCGGTAGCCAGACTGTCAGGACCCCAGACAGGATGAAAGCAGAGCTCTGGTCTGTGATAAAATCTCTATGATGGCAGATCCTAGATTGAAAATGGAGTAGCCAATGATGCAGTTCAGACACTGCGAATACAAAACTATATGCAGTTTCTCCAGTAATCATTGTGGTCAGTGAACCCTTATGTCCCATCCCACAAGTAAACACATGCCGCTTTAAGTCAGAGTGGTGACTGTTCAAGTCGGATCTGGTGATATTTAGAAGGAGGATTAATTCCTTATGTTAATCACCAATGACCAGAGGATGGCCAAAAGGCAAAGTAACAGAGTGAATGACAGGTTAGACCTGGGAGAACTATAGCGGAGAATAAAGAATCAAGAATTATCTTTATTTGCCTAAACCCAAGCCGCCCAATAGGGTCAGCTGACAGTTATATGTAAATTTGAGCTTAGGATCTGTGGGTCCTGTGCATTAAGGAAGCCAATGGAATTTTTTTTTCATTTCTCTACCAATTCATTGCATTCCCTTCATGATGCATCAGAGCACAAGGGTTGTGATTACATGGTTGTTAGTCAAAAGTAAGACTTGAATAACAGGCGGAAGGTTAAGGATCCAAAAAATTGCACAGGCCATCGTTGCAATTAATCTCTCCAGCCGTCAGTAAGGCTTGACCTCCACAAATCGTACCCCATGATTTCCAAGGAGTATCGTTCATAGCGGTGCGACCCCCCCAAGTCGCTGCAACGGTAAAGTAGTCCCTACACTACTTTTAAGCCCACTGTGATCTAACTTGGGGCCATAGACATCAAGAATACACAGGCATTGATTCAAGACACATAGAAATCGCAGTAAATCGCACGATTTTAGGTCGCAATAGTGGAAACCTAGGCTAAGACTGTCGATGGTCTTTAGACCTAGCAAGTTGTATATTTGCATGGTTGCATAGGGGGTGAGGTTGAGGACGGACACAGGTCCATCAAGTCCAACCTATGTGTGATTATATGTCGATATTACCTTATATATCCTGTATGTTGTGGTCATCTACAAGTGTGTGTGTGTGTGTATACTGTATACACACACTTCAAAAGACCCATGTTGCAGCAAGTACCTTCGCCTGGCAATTAGAGTTCACTACGAGTTCATCTGGCAGACTGTGACCTTTCCACAAACTCCAGACATTTCCTGGGATATTGGGTCCAGTAAGTTCCGACTTGCGGGACCAAGGACTTCTGGTGAGCCTTGTCTGGACAACAGACTGGCGCAATGACTTCCAGATTCTGGGAAAAGAGTCCCAGTACAGACTCTGATCGAGTTGGGAGGAACCATCATCGAGAGATCAACTAGTCTCATCACAACAATGACCTACCGGGAAGCAATTCTGAATCTCTGAAAATAAATACAATAAAGTTGCACTCAGAGAGAGCAACAGTATAAGTATCTCACTTGAACAAATGGCTCTTTCCATGGGTTGCATCCCACGGTCGCAAGAGCAATAAAGTAGCTGGTAGTAAACCATGAGGTCCGAGGTGCCCAAGGGAAGGTTGACAACTGTGTTAACTGGTTTTGTAGTAAGGAAAGACTTACTTCCTGCACTAGAAACAGTAACTCCACAGAGGAGAAAAGTCCCCTCTTGGGGAGGTAGCTAAACGAACTAATCTGTCAGCGTATCAGCTATTAGGCATACCAATCATCCCAAGTGGTTACTCGTCGGGTATTCATGCAATGGAGGACAAGGTGTCCAAAAGTCAGAGTTATAGCGGTCGCAGACTGGAGTCTTTCCGAAACGCAACAAATAAGCCTCAACTATGCTGAAAAGACTCAGCAAAATCGGGAAGTCCTATCTTCGCTGTCAAGAAGGAATGCAAAACGAGTCAACTTCTGTCAGATGTATCTCCCAGCACGTTAAGTAGGGTTTTCTAGAACTTACAGGCCAGATGGCGTAAGATACAAAAGCCGTCAGATGACAAGGGATGGTCTCCAAAACAAAAAGCTGGTCAAGAGATCGGCAACAAATAAGGCTATCAAGATATTGGTCTGACTGTAACCTGGGTGGCTTCCCAGAGGTGGAAGCAGAGAAACTAATGACAGCCAACTGGGTCGGCAAATTAGCCAATATGTATATTCAACAAACCTAATACTCTCCAGGATCCTTATCCGGATTCGCAGTCATTCGGTGGTGATAACAATAATTGCCCTGTGGCTTGCAGGCCATAATATCCGCGGGTACAGTCTCAGATCCGAGAACCTCCTCCTATTCTCCTTCCTGAGATCCAACACCTCATACAGCGTAGCCAACGATATCTTCCAAATTTCATACAAGTTATATCTAGAGGCTGGAGACCAAGAAGTAGAGGTCTCACCGTTTAGTGTTTGAAATCCTATGGAGGTCAGAGCGCCTACTCCAAACTTCAAGTATATTAGATACGAGAAAAACCTACAGAATTTAAAGGATGGAATTCTCTACTCCTTACTGTAAGGATTGCATTGTATACAAGTAAGCCTAGATACGGCATTAAAGGATACATGAAACTCAGTCATGTCCTCACTCTATGGGATCTGGCAACGGTGGGATCCAGTAACGGTTGCATATCTTAGCAACCAATTCCGAAAGACCTGGGCAAGTTATTCTTTTCCCCATTTAGTCTTCCAAATAGTATGAGACACATTATCTCACTCTCCATTTAGAGGGATAGGACATCCTAAATATGGCCAGTAACATGGAATAAGTATTCCTTTTGGTGAATAGGTCTAGAAAGATCTCAGACATCCAAGTGTCAAGCTATAAACTACCTTGTTGCTGAAATTATCAGGCAAAATAGCTCTAGTCTCTTCCTCAACACTATACAAAGTTTGGTATCTTTGCAATCTGGGAAAGAACATCAGCCTTCTGGCATATCCAAACTAAAGTGTTTGAAGTACCACGAACATTGAAAATAGTCAAGGTTTAAAAGAGACATAGAATTGGCCCTTCTTCTAGGAGAAAAACGATAGACTCATCAGGCCTAACGGCATCGGAAAAAGACAATCACTGTCTAACGAAGACAATCGCAGGGGTGCGGAATAAGTTAGTCAAAGCTTAGATGACTAGGAAAAACCCATCAGATGAGGGCAGAGACCGCTCTTCCAGTCTGATTGCGCATGCATTGACGGAACTCCAGAATAGTTCCTCCAGAGTTAATATGTAAACTACGACCTGGTCTACATTCAACACGTTTGGGGGTCCATTCTTGTGGACCCAGCAGTCTTAACTACAATACATCTCAGTCGTTAGTGGGGATAGAGCTAATCCTCTTAAACACTTGAGCAGTACCCACCCTTGTTGTCTGGTGATTTGGTACATCCCATACGTATATGCTGTCATGCTGTGTCAGGAAAAGGGAAAATTTTATACTTACCTTACGGTAATTTTCCTTTCCTGATGCAAGCATGACAGCATATAGGTCCCCTCCTAAAAAAATCAAAAAATCAAAAATCAAATAAAATAAAAATATCACGAAAATATAATAAAGGCCTTCGCAGTGATACTAAGTTACGAGAATACTGCAGGAAGGGAGGAGACCTACTTTTATAATATAACCGGTCCTGAATTGGGCAGGGAGGCGGAGCCTTCCCATACGTATATGCTGTCATGCTTGCATCAGGAAAGGAAAATTTCCGTCAGGCAAGTATAAAATTTTCCCTTGTATATAAATGAAGAACAACTTTTCATACACCCTTTGCTGTTAATGTTAGTAGTGTTAATGGATGTCTTTTGTTAGTGTAGCTAGTCACCAGCAGATGACAGCAATAAATACAGTCTTTAGAAATGCTGTTCTTTGAAACAGTGAGATGCAAATATATTGTTACAATAAGGTTAGCAGGATTTTATTTTTTAAACCTATGGCGATAACCAATACATGCTTGGAAATAAAAATGCATTAATGTCAGTAGAGTCAATAATAATAATAATGAGAATAATTGTTATTAATATTTTTGTACACAAACAAATATAGTCAGTAAACTATTACTATTAACCACTTCTATACAGGGCACTTACACCCCCTTCCTGCCCAGGCCATTTTTCAGCTTTCAGCGCTGTCACACTTTGAATGACAATTGCACGGTCATGCTACACTGTAACTATGTGAGTTTTTTTATAATTTTCTTCACACAGATAGAGCTTTCTTTTGGTGGTATTTAATCACTGCTGTTTTTTTTTTGTTTTTTTTTACAAAAAAAAAAAAAAAAAAGACTGAACATTTTGAGAAAAAATTTGGTTTTGTAAATAAGTAATTTTTCTCCTTCACTGATGAGGTGGCACTTATGGGCAAGGATTAGGTGGCACTGATGAGGAGGCACTAATATGCCGCCCTTATGGGCACTGATGAGCACTGATAGGTGGCACTGATAGGCAGCACTGGTGGGCACTGATAGGCCGCACTGATGGAAATTGATTGGCAGCACTAATAGGCGGCACTGATATCCAGTATTGACTGGCATTACTAATGGGCACTGATTGGTGGCACTGGTGGGCACTGATTGCTCGCACTGGTGGGTACTCATGGGCACTGATTGCTTGCACTGATTTCTGTCACCTCTGGTGCTATATTGTAATCAGTATATATTGTATATTGTAATCAGTATATATTGTAATCAGGGCACTGATGATCAGTGCCCTGATTACATGTGTAGATGTCCTCTGTCAGTGTGAGACGAGGAGTGCCGATTACCGGCATCTCCGTGTTTACATGTGACCGACTGTGATTGGACACAGCTGGTCACATGGTTAAAGAGCCATGGACGCGGCTCTTTACAGAGATCAGTGTCGCGCTGTGTCCTAGCAACATGGCGCGGCCACGTTCGCCGCACTGCGCGGCCTCGGGCAGACGTTCTGGGCCGACGTCATATGACGTTGTCCCAGAATGAGAGCCACACTGCCCCTCCGTCATTTGATGGTGGGTGGGTGGCAAGTGTTTAAAGTGATATCAAAGGCTTGTTGTTTTAAAAAAAACAAAAAACTATTGTCACACTGATTCTCCTCCCAGCCAATCAGGAATCGGGTCCCTAGACCCGTTTTCCGATTGGCCAAAAGCAGAAGCCGTCCTATTGGCCTAGGAGGAGGAAAGAGGAGGAGGGAGGAGACGCAGGGGAAGCCTGACCGACGGAGGGGGGACATGGAAGTCAGGACATGGAGGAGACTGAGGGGGGAAGCCGCCACCTCCACATGTCAGTCCAGGGTCAGCACAGGGTGAGTGAGCTGGCGACTGGGGGTGTGTGTGTATAGTGCGTGGTGCGGGTTGGAGCGATGGGGTGGTCCATGGTCAAGTCCGTCTGCTGCCGTCCCCCCAAACCAATGGAGCACCAGCCGCCACTGGGCCTCAGGTAAGTATTAGGGGGGCTGCTGCACAGAGAAGGATTTGTACCTGCGTGCATAGAATGCATGAAGGTAAAAAACCTTGAGCCTTTAGAACCACTTTAAGATAGATAAAAATATTAATAACAATAATGTTCCTGAATATCATTATATGCAATTATGCAGTTTCTTTAATTTTAAACTTTACCTATATAGTTCTGTATCAATTTTATGTATTTTTAATCATTTTAAATTGATGATTATATTTGTGTTTCCACTATCTAGATACAATCTTTGCTTTGCAAATAAACATTTACTATATGCCATGACTATCGCTAGGGATTAGCTAAAGAGACAGTACAACAGTTGCTGCCTTACTATTCATTTTATCTGAATGAAACCTTGGGGGGATGCTTGAGCTACTGTGTTCTGTAAACAGATGTTTTACAACAGCAGGTAAGCAGACAAAAGAAACCATGTGAAAAGGAGGCTAAATCAGCTAGCTGGATAGAAATCGAAAAAATATTTGAAGGCATTATTTCATATTGACATGAAAAAAAGAAAATATAATTAAAAAAGTTTATTATTTTAATACTTGGCCCTAACAAATTTATATTCATATATTGTATGTAAAAAAAGTTCCTTGTTTTCTCTCCTCCAGTGTTCCTCATCGTGTGCAAATCATTACTCTAGCTTGCAGAGTAGCAGCGGTTTTCACAGGCGCTTCCTGTGTCACAATGATGTTCAAGCAGCTGCAGAAGCACCTTTTCCATGAACACTGATGTAAGATAGGAGAGTAGATAGTACTGTACTAACATAGGTAATATTGGCACATTGTCTTTGAAGCCCAGCTCTGGACTACATAAAAAACCCGATTACCATTTTAATGCAGCAGTTTAGCCCAGGGGAAGAAGTTAGGTCAAGCCTATATTTTTGGAAGGATGACCAGGTAGCTTTTACTATAGCAGTCTGAACAAAGCAGACTACAATAGCAATAGCAGAAGACACTGTGTAAGCAAGATCTGCTATATAGAGTGTTTTGCTTTTTGGCCATACACACTCTTCCCTCAAACATAGCTTTAGAAGTAGTAAAAAGACAGAACTCCAGGTTATCAAGGCACAGGCTAAAAGAATAGTCTTCCGGACAAGGAAATGCCTGTCTGTGTCAAAATTTCATAGAAACGATCCTATGTCATTTGTACAACCAAAATAAAAGCATGGTGACCATATCTTCAAGCAACAGATTCTTGATTGTACCCAGCATTAACAAAAAGAGGCCCTGTTTGCAGACAAAAGCAGTAGTATATCAAATTCCATAGAAAATATTTTTTAGCATTCAAAGATATATATATATATATATATATATATATATATATATATATATACACATTTATTTATTTTTTGCAATTCCTTTAGTTTAGCTGATGCTATACCCAGAATAGAGAACAATAAATAGTCTTAAGACCAGAGTAGGGTCATTCTTTATCAAATACACAAGGCAGGGCAACAAATTTCAATGGAAGAGATAAAGAATGCATCAATAAATTCACAAAACAACAATGATATTTTTGATAGCTCAAGAACGTGACTCACACATAATAATAAAAACTGTGTCTGTTATTGTCTTTGTTTATAAATGTGTGGGATTGCTTGTCATCTCTTTGCGTGATTCCAAAGGCGCTCATGGATTTAGAAATCGCAAAAAGCAGTTATATTCTCAGTGCTGTTTTTTTTTTACCAGAAAAAAAAACAAGTTTATTGAGATGCAAACAAGGTATACATAGACACATTCGACTGAATCATAGTAAGTAATAAGATATAACAGAAAAAAAAAAAAAAACGAGACCCAGAGAGACCCACAGGAGAGCCCATATTATCGTGTAGAAATTGGAGCACCTGTAACCAGTAAGTTTGTACGTTCGGGCGACTCCATATGAAATGGTAAAATGTACCGGGAGCCAGTGTGCATAGGGGAAATACGGGGCTTCTCGCAGGCTGAAACTTGGCTAGTTTCAGAGGTGTTAAATATGCGCGATGTACAATATACAGTTGTGTCAGTCTGTCTGATATTTTAGGGGACGCCGTCTTAACACCTTCTAGTATTTCCTCCCAGTATTTCCTCCCAGTCTGAGTCATCTATAGGTCCAACATCTTGCTCCCATGCTATTTTAGCTGTCTGGGTAATCCTATGCACCCTGTGAAGTCGCAGAACATAGTATAAATTGGATATGCGCTTAGTCGGCTCTGCCCCAAATATGATATTAAGGACCGGCGGACTGTCGAGAGACCGCATGCCTGAGTTTGGAAGTTTTTGGGTCCAGTCTCCGTCAAGACTTGGAACAGGTATAGTATACCGTAAGCAGCCCAGAGCTGTGGATCAGGTACAGTACTCAACTCAGGCAAGTGGCTATTCTCAGTGCTGTTAACCATCAAGTTTCCCCTTTTACCACCATTAGGCCGTGTACACACGATCGGTTTTACTGATGAAAACAGTCCGATGGACTTTTCTCATCGGACAAACCGATCGTGTATGGGCCCCATCGGTCTTTTTTCCATCGGTGAGAAAAAATAGAACATGTTTTAAATTTATCCGATGGGAAAAAAAAGCGATAGCAAATTCCGATCGTCTGTGTGGAACTCCATCGGACAAAAAACCCACGCATGCTCAGAAGCATTGAACTTAATTTTTCTCGGCTTGTCGGAGTGTTTTACGTCACGGCGGTTGGGACGGTTGGATTTTTGACTGATGGTGTGTAGGCAAGACTGATGGAAGTCAGCTTCATCGGATTTCCGATGGAAAAATCCATCGGATTAGAATCCATAGGAAATCCGAACGTGTGTACAGTGCTTTAGTGAAAGTGGAATTACAACTGATTTGTAATTGAAATGTGTGGTGTGCCCATCCTCACGTGTGCCCATCCTAACTGTTTCCCTAGAATTATAATTGAACATTGTAAAATTGTACCTGAAGGCTGTGGCATCCATCGTTTAAAACTCGCGCTCTCTTCCGTGATAGGCGGAACTGCCTGCTGAGAATCGCCTATCACGAACGTTCTCTCATCTTCACCCATCCCAGCAGACACTGTGTTCAGTTTCCGCCAATCACGGACGTCTGCTGGGAAACTGAGGATGAGAGAACGTTCGTGATAGGCGGAACTGTGTCTGCTGAGAATCGCCTATCATGGAAGGGACCAGGAAGAGCCCGCGAGTTTTAAACGATGGACGCCGCAGCCTTCAGGTACAATTTACAATATTAAATTTCGCTGACTCGAGTATAAGCCGAGGGGGGGGGTTAGACTTTCAGCCCAAAAAAAAGGGCTGAAAATCTCGGCTTATACTCGAGTATATACGGTAAGTAAATAAGTATGCACTCTTTCTGTAAATGTACTTTTCCATAATTTCCATTTATATTAAAAAAAAATCACCGTATTATTTCTTTGCAATTTCAACAAAAGCTGAGTTTTAAATGTGAGAGGTGTCTATTATTTTTGGAATTTTAAGAGACTTTGAAAGGAAAAAATAAAGATTTTCATGCCTTATGAAAATATACTGTATAATGTATTTTGTTTCTAAAGTTCTGTACAGTTAGGAATTTTAGATCTAGAATATTATAAAATAGTTTGCTTGTCAACTGCATGACAATGCTGAATCAGTTGTATCTGGAACAGAATTTTTTATTTTATTTTGGCTTGACACTTGTTTAGAAGCAAAATTACCTTGTATCCCTGAATATTAATACAGTATATACTATATACAGTATATGGGTATTAATTAGTACATGCCATGCATAAAAACCTAAACTGTAGTTCACATATATATTGTACAGGACGCCAAGGTTGAGTCCTGGACGGGTGCTATATAGCACCAATATTTGGGTTATGGTCCCTTTAATGAGTAGTAATGGTGCTCAGGAGGTCGCCCCTCGAATTGGTGAGGAGTTCCGGGCAAAATAAATAGCCCAGAGAGGACTGGCTCACAGTCCTTTTTGTATTAATAGAGAGGTATTTGGGGCCCGGAATTTTGGAGGCTCTAAAGTGACATTCGGGTGGGATAGAGCCTCCACTCCTGACCACTGAGAGTCAGCACACAGGGGGTTAAGGGCTTCCAGGAAAACAGCTCATATAACAGGAAGTAGTGCTAGAGGTGTGAGAGAGGAGTATGAGGATTGCACCTGAGATGAGCTGTGTGTCTGCTAGGAGCTGGTAAAGTTCAGCAAGAGCCCTGGAAGTTCCCCTACAAACTGTATGTGCCTTTTTCTTTGATTTATACTTGTGCTGAAGACAAGCCGGACTTTGTTTTGATATTTTTCTGTGTGCTGAATCAAGCTTGTTTCTTTTGGTTTGTTCATGAATAAAAGCCTTTCTGCTCAAAGTACAACGGTTTATGCACTTAGTCCCGTGGAGCTATAACCCCCAAAGTTTACAATATATATATATATATATATATATATATATATATATTCATACTGTAGCGTTCGGGGAACCAGCTAGATCGCAGGACACAGGCTTTTCAAACAAAAGGACGTTTATTAAACTTAAATGGCTTCACAGCAGCAAAACAAAAGAAATAACAGTCTCACTGACTTGTAGAGTTTATAACTGCTGTTGCAGTTAAACAGTCCTTACTTGGTGTTGCAGGTAAGTTTCCCAGCTAGCAGGCTTCCATGCAGGCCACTGCCATGTACATTCACAGCTTTCCAGAGCTTTTCACAGCCTCCACAGCTTTCTTTTTCGTACATCACGGGACACAGAGCGACTTAGTCATTACTAATGGGTTATATAGATTACCTTCAGGTGCTGGCACTGGCCACTTCCAAACCGGAAGTACCCTCCCCTATATAAGCCCCTCCCATCCGGGAGCACCTCAGTTTTTTGCCAGTGTCTAAGGTGTTGGCCAAAGAGTAACATGTGTTTTCACTGGGCTTGCGTACAGGTTCTTTTGGGCCTTAGTAAGCTGTTCCGGATCCCACCAAAAAAGCTTCATAGCTAAACGGTCGGTACCCGGGCCTTGCAGCGGAAGAGCAAGGTTTTGCCTGTAATGCCTCTCTTAGGAGGGCTGGACCCTGGGATCCAGAGCTCTGGTCATACCCACGACCAAGATGTTGTCTGTGCAGGGTGCTATACAGGTCCAGGGGAGTGGAATCCTTGGGAACCCGGTCCCTGAAGGTTTAATTACAATGCCTGCCGTGATAGGTGAAGTTTGGGCTTCTGTGGACCAAACAGAGTCCTGCGGCGGGGATCAGGTAAGTGGGGGCCCCCAGGAACTTGGTTCTATTGGGGGACCCCCAAGCCTAATTTGTCTTTCTGTCTGTTACCTAACGGTATTCCCGCTAATATCTGTGTATGCCTGTAACTACTGAAAATGTAAAATTTTAATAGTAGTCAAGAAAAAAAAAAAAAAGAAAAGAGGACCGCGGTACCTGTGTTAAACCACTAGAGGCCGCTGTGGTCCATTTTTCTTGTCATGTGGATCTTTGGTTTTCTCAAGTCAAAAGATCCAGGCAGTTGGTAAGTTTCTCTGTGGGAATCCACTTCCTCTGCCCTGTTGCTGCGCTCATCCACCGCACAGGCCCTCCGGCAAAAATGGCCCTGGCTCCTAGTCCCTGTTTGGTTTCGAAAAGGGCGCCAATAGCGCACGGGCGTGCGTGCGGGCGCGTGCACGCGCCTCCTATGAAAAAAAAGGGGGCGGGGCAGGTGGATGATGCTCGATGCGCGCCACGGCGCT
Source organism: Rana muscosa (assembly GCA_029206835.1). Lineage (NCBI taxonomy): Eukaryota > Metazoa > Chordata > Amphibia > Anura > Ranidae > Rana > Rana muscosa. The sequence continues at coordinate 1,025,538,925 of CM055122.1, forward strand.
TCTGCGCATGTGCAGGCGTCCCAGCTTGTATAAAGACACAGTACAAGTGTCAGCTGGATGCAAACAGAGCTAGCAACAAACAGTGGCACACAGAGGCGGTTGATGCAGGCATCCCCATAGAAAGGCACTTTAGTGGACACCAGCTGGTATATAGCAGCAACTTTGTTAGACTATTACCAGCAAAATTGGTGTATGACGACGGGAATACCTCAGCTTTGTGCTTAAAGGATATGTCGTCCAGACGCTCCGGAAATAGATCTTCCAGGAAGCCAAAGGGGTCTCCATTGGGCTCTGAGGATATTGGGCATGCTTGTACTGCACCAATCTCCCCAGAGAATTCAGAGGTCAGTAGCCGTAGAAACCCCGCAGGAGTGCCTGGTGCTGCGGCTGTCCCCAGTCCACCTGCTCCTGTATATATAACAGAGGAGGTTTTATCCTCAACTCTGGGAGGATTGGAAGAGAGATTAACAGCATTGATCGCTGCTTCCCTGTCACAGGGAAAGCACGTCCGATCTCCGTCTCCTCCTTCAGAGTGCCTGTTAGTGGAGGAACAGCCCCACACAGGGATCGACCTACCTGAAGGGGATCAGGATGAGGTTGATTCAGTTATGGAGGAATCAACAGTGGAAGAACCTTTCTCAGCATCTCAGGCTGAAAGATTATGGGTTCAGTCTCTGACTAACATGGTCCGATCAGCATTTAAAATGCCTCTGGCGGAACCACCATCCACTACGGTTTCCTCGCTGGGGTCGCTAAAAGCTCCCCAGGCTGTCTGTTCCTTCCCAATCCACCCTTTATTAGAAGGGCTTATTTACCAGGATTGGGAGCATCCTGATAAAATATTTGCTCCCCCCAAGAGATTTCCGGTGATCTATCCCATGGAGGATAAGTTCATAAAAAAATGGAGGGTCCCTACAGTGGACGCAGCCATCTCTTCTGTGAACAAATCACTGACATGTCCAGTAGATAATGTTCCAATGTTCAAAGACCCAATAGATAAAAAATTGGAGTCTTTACTAAAATCTGCTTTCTCTACAGCAAGCATGGTGACACAACCTGCGGTAGCAGCGATTGGAGTCTGCCAAGCAGTGAAAGATCAGTTGAAACAAGTCTTAAGGGACTTACCAGATCAGCAGGCTCTTGCCCTAGCTGACCTGCCTAGAGCCTTGTGTTTTGCGGTGGACGCCATAAAGGATACAATCCAACAGGCCTCCCGCTTTACGCTGTCTATAGTACATATGCGTAGGCTTCTGTGGCTCAAAAACTGGTCTGCTGAAGCTCCCTGTAAGAAACTGCTGGTTAGCTTCCCATTTAATGGAGAACGCTTATTTGGAGGAGATCTGGACAAATATATCCAGAAAATTTCTGCCGGTAAAAGTTCACTCTTACCGGTTAAGAACAAGAGTAGAAGTCCTTCTTTTAAGAGGCCTACTTCTCCAGTCCCGGGCACATCGGCTGTGAAGCAGTTCCGACGGCCTCCGCGGTCAAATTCAGGGGACAGAAATCAGGGACAATCACAGGGTAACAAGAAGCCCTGGATCAAGAGAGGTACAAAACCTCCCCCCAAGTCATGAAGCGTTGACCCCACTCAATCGGGTGGGGGGAAGGCTTCAGTTGTTCACAGAGACCTGGCGGGACACCATCAGAGACAGATGGGTGCTCTCCGCAGTAAGTCTGGGATACAAGCTGGAGTTAAAAGGCACTCCTCCTGCCCAATTTATAAGGTCAAACGTGCCAAGAGATCCCCAGAAGAGAGGATCCCTCCTTCTGGCACTAGAACAACTATTGCTCCAAGGTGTAATCATGAAGGTTCCCCTGGAAGAAAGCGGATTCAGGTTTTACTCGAACCTTTTCACAGTCCCCAAACCAAATGGGGACGTGAGGCCCATATTAAATCTAAAAGGGCTAAACAAGTTCCTAAATATCAGGACTTTTCGGATGGAGTCGATCCGATCGGTGGCCACCGCCCTACAAGGGCAGGAATGGTTAGCCTCGATCGACATAAGGGATGCTTATCTGCATATTCCCATCTTTCCGGCCCACCAGAAATTTCTACGCTTTGCAGTAGAAGGGCGCCATTTTCAGTTCAGAGCCTTACCTTTCGGTCTGGCCACAGCACCACGAGTGTTCACAAAAATTCTGGCCCCATTATTGGCCAATCTAAGAACACAAGGTGTAACGATAATGGCATATCTAGACGACCTGCTACTAATAGACCACTCAGTGGAAAAGCTGGAAGTAGCTATTCACAAGACAATCAAGTATCTGGAATATCACGGTTGGATTATCAACCGGGACAAGTCAGCTCTAAGACCAGTCAAAAGTCTGGAATACTTAGGGCTAAGGCTGGATTCAAATCAGAGAAAGATTTTCTTACCTCCAGAGAAGGTGTCGTCTTTAAAAGATTTGACCCACTTAGTGGGTACAAAAAGAAAACCATCCATACGCCTCTGCATGGGGCTGCTGGGAAAAATGGTGGCTTCATTCGAAGCGGTACCCTACGGTCAATTCCATTCAAGGAATTTGCAAAGGGCCATACTGTCAGCCTGGAACAAAAAAGTTCAGGCTTTAGACTTACCAATGTCCCTGTCCCCTTCCGTTCGCAAGAGCCTCCATTGGTGGTTGGTGCCCCAGAATCTGGAAAAAGGGAAACCCTTCAGTCCGGTTTCTTGGAAGGTAGTCACTACAGATGCCAGCCTCATAGGCTGGGGGGCAGTACTGGAGCAATGATCTCTCCAGGGCAAGTGGTCAGAAGCAGAAAAGGCCCTGCCCATCAATCTCTTAGAGATACGAGCAGCCCGGTATGCCCTAGTAGCATGGACATCCAAACTCCAAGGGTCCCCTGTCAGAATTCAATCAGACAATGCCACAGCAGTGGCATATATCAATCACCAGGGTGGCACCAGGAGTCGTGCAGCCCAGAGGGAAGCAAATTGCATCCTGGAGTGGGCAGAAAAATATGTCCCAGCCATATCCGCGGTTTTCATCCCAGGAGTGGAAAATTGGAGAGCGGACTTTTTAAGTCGCCAACAATTATGCCCGGGGGAATGGTCTCTTCACCCCGAGGTTTTCCAGGCAATATGCCAGCGGTGGGGAACACCGGATGTAGATCTGCTAGCATCCAGATTCAACGCAAAGGTGGACAGATTTGTGTCTCGCACAAGGGATCCTCTAGCTTGCGGCTCGGATGCCCTAGTGTTCCCTTGGGATCAGTTCAAGCTGATATATGCATTCCCACCGCCACAATTGTTACCGCGATTACTCCGCAGAATCAGGGTAGAAAAGAAACCAGTGATTCTGGTGGCTCCAGCGTGGCCCCGAAGGGCATGGTACGCGGAGATTGTAAAAATGTCAGTGAGGAGTCCTTGGACCCTCCCACATCGTCCGGACCTGCTGTCGCAGGGACCGATATACCACCCTTCCTTACCAGCCCTAGGTTTGACGGCCTGGCTATTGAAGCCCACATTCTGAAAAAGAGAGGGCTCTCTAATTCTGTGGTATCTACCATGATCAATGCCAGGAAGCCGGTATCCAGGCAGATCTATTATAGGATCTGGAAAGCGTACATTACGTGGTGTGAGGCCAAGAAATGGCATCCACGTAAGTACGTGATAGGGAGGATTTTGGACTTCCTACAGTGGGCTGTAGATAGGAAGCTGGCCTTGAGTACTATCAAGGGTCAGATTTCGGCCTTGTCAATATTTTTTCAAAGGCCCTTGGCTTCGCATTCAGTAGTCAAAGCTTTCATACAAGGAGTGATGCGTATTAGCCCTCCGGTTAGTATTCCCATATGTCCTTGGGACTTAAACCTGGTTCTGTCGGTTCTACAGAAACAACCGTTTGAACCATTGCAACACATTTCCTTGGTTCTTCTCACCAGGAAATTGATTTTCTTAGTAGCCGTTTGTTCGGCTAAAAGAGTATCGGAATTAGCCGCCTTGTCCTGTAAGGAGCCATATCTGGTTGTCCATAAGGACAGAGTAGTATTACGTCCTCATCCAGCCTTTCTTCCCAAGGTGGTATCGAGGTTTCATTTGAACCAAGATGTGGTTCTTCCTTCTTTTTTCCCCAAACCTAGCTCGGTAGAGGAAAAGTTATTACATTCTTTGGATGTAGTAAGAGCAGTTAAAGCTTATCTAAAAGCCACTGCTCAGATTCACAGAACGGATACTTTGTTTATTCTGCCGGAAGGCCCTAAAAAGGGTCAGGCAGCATCAAAATCTACTTTAGCCAAGTGGATTCGACAGGTCATAATACAAGCCTATGGCTTGAGAAAGAGACCGCCTCCGTTCAAAGTTAGGGCGCACTCCACAAGAGCAGTTGGAACTTCATGGGCAGTGCATCACCAGGCCTCCCTGGCTCAAGTATGTAAGGCCGCAACATGGTCTTCGGTACACACGTTTACTAGATTCTACCAGGTAGACGTTAGAAGTCAGGAGGATGTCGCCTTTGGGCGCAGTGTGTTGCAGGCCGCAAAAGATCCTCATGCCTGATGGCGCCCAGCTTATGTATCCCTCCCCTCATTTGGCATTGCTTTGGGACGTCCCATTAGTAATGACTAAGTCGCTCTGTGTCCCGTGATGTACGAAAAAGAAAAAGGGATTTTTATAACAGCTTACCTGTAAAATCCTTTTCTTGGAGTACATCACGGGACACAGAGCTCCCACCCCTCTTTTTGGGACACTTATTGCTTGGCTACAAAACTGAGGTGCTCCCGGATGGGAGGGGCTTATATAGGGGAGGGTACTTCCGGTTTGGAAGTGGCCAGTGCCAGCACCTGAAGGTAATCTATATAACCCATTAGTAATGACTAAGTCGCTCTGTGTCCCGTGATGTACTCCAAGAAAAGGATTTTACAGGTAAGCTGTTATAAAAATCCCTTTTTTGCAGTGTCCACCATTCACCATGCAGTCTTTACTACACTCCTTCACCTCACCTAAAACTTCCTGTCTCTCTTAATCCACTTCCTTGGACAGGTGTGTTAACCCTTTCTGTTCCCTTAAAGGAACCACAGCCCAAACAGAGGGGAAATATAGCGTCCTTCACGGACCCAGCCACGGCGTCCTGTACATATCCCCCCCCTGTGCCCCAACGCCAAGGAGGTGGAGGCAACAGTGGAGCTAAAACAATGGACTCGGGAGAGGGCATCTGCATTTTGATGCAGTCTCCCGGGCCTATGCTCCACTACAAATTTAAATTCCTGGAGCGCCAGGAACCATCGTGTAATCCTGGCATTAGTCCCTTTACCTTGCCTCAGCCATGTTAAAGGGGAATGGTCAGAAATCAACCTAAACTTCCTTCCCAAGAGGTAATATCTGAGGGATTCCAGAGCCCACTTAATGGGCAGACATTCTCGTTCAACTATAGCATAGTTTTTTTCCGCTGGTGTCAACTTCCTACTGAGGAAGACTACTGGGTGCTCCTCCCCATGAACAACCTGTGACAACACAGCTCCCAATCCTACATCGGAAGCATCAGTCTGGACAACGAACTCGTTTGAAAAATTGGGTGCTATCAGGACAGGGTGTTGGCACAGTGCTGACTTGAGCTCCAAAAAAGCCTTTTCAGCATCTGCATTCCATTCCACCATGACCGATTTCCGACCCTTAGTCAGATCAGTCAATGGAGCCGCCAATGTGGCAAAGTTGGGTACGAATTTCCTGTAGTATCCCACCATGCCCAGGAATGCACGTACCTGCTTTTTTGTGAGGGGGTGGGGCCAATTCTGTATAGCCTCTACCTTGCTAACCTGAGGTTTCACCACCCCTCTACCCACAATATAGCCCAGGTATTTCACCTCCTCCATTCCCAAAGCACATTTTTAGGGTTTATTGTAAACCCCTCATTCCAAAGAGAGTCCAGTACTGCCTGGACTTTGGGCAAGTGTGATTCCCAGTCTCTGCTAAAAATGACTATGTCGTCCAAGTACACTGAGGCATACTCCCGGTGAGGTCGTAAAATCCTATCCATTGCTCGCTGGAAAGTGGCTGGAGCAGTTTGCAGTCCAAAAGGCATTCGTTTGTACTGAAAACTCCCCTCTGGGGTAGAAAAAGCAGTTTTCTCTCTAGCAGCCTTAGTCAACGGGATTTGCCAATACCCCTTGGTAAGGTCTAATGTTGTGATATACCTGGCTGGACCCAGTCTCTCAATAAGCTCATCTACCCGGGGCATGGGGTAGGCATCAAACCGTGAAACCTCATTAAGTTTCCGGAAATCATTGCAGAATCGCAGAGTCCCGTTGGGCTTTGGTACCAACACAATCGGGCTCGACCACTCACTCTGCGATTCTTCAATGATCTCCAGGTCTAGCATCTTCTTCACTTCCTCTGAAATGGCCTTCCTTTGAGCCTCTGGGATGCGGTAGGGCCGGACAAAAACTTTGACTCCAGGTTCCGTGATAATATCATGTTCTATGACACTAGTTAGCCCTGGCAAGTCTGAAAACTTTTCTTTATTTCTCTGCAAGAACTCCTTTGCCTGCTGACTTTGGATTTTAGACAGGGTACTTGCTACTTGGACACTCTCCACCCCAACCTGAGGCTCAAGTCTTGCACTAGCCAGGGAGGTCACCGGTTCCCTGTCGGTCCAGGGCTTTAACAAGTTGACATGATATATCTGATACGGTTTCCTCTTGCCTGGCTGGTGGACTCTATAATTTACCTCTCCCACTTTTTCCACAACTTCAAAAGGACCTTGCCATCTGGCCAAGAATTTACTTTCCACAGTGGGAATTAGCACCGCTACTCGATCCCCCACTTGGAAGTGCCTTATTTTAGCAGCCCTGTTATAGACCCGTCGTTGAGCCTCCTGGGCTTTTTGCAAATGCTCCTTGACTAGTGGCATCACAGTTTGGATCCTTTCCTGCATTTGGGAGACATATTCAAGAACACTCTTATGCTGAACAGGTTCACTTTCCCATTCCTCTTTAACAAAGTCAAGTAGTCCGCGAGGTCTCCGCCCATATACCAACTCAAAGGGCGAAAATCCCGTGGAGGCCTGGGGCACTTCCCTGATAGCAAACAGGAGAGCTGGTAACAGGCAGTCCCAGTCTTTCCCATCCCTTTGTACCACTCTCTTGAGCATAGACTTAAGGGTCTTATTAAAGCGTTCCACTAACCCGTCCGTTTGGGGATGGTAGACCGATGTGCGCAGCTGTTTAATCCGGAACAGCTTGCACACATCGGCCATAACTCTTGACATAAACGGGGTGCCCTGGTCTGTGAGTATTTCCTTGGGAAAACCAGTCCGTGTGAACAACTGGAACAATTCCCGGGCAATAGCCTTAGAGGAGGTATTCCGAAGGGGAAGCGCCTCAGGATATCGGGTGGCATAGTCAAGAATCACCAATATGTAGGAGTAACCTCGAGCTGACTTTACCAAGGGACCCACTATATCCATGGCTATCCTCTCGAACGGGACCTCAATTATGGGCAGAGGGATCAAAGGGCTCCGGAAGTGGGTCACCGGAGCGGTCAACTGACAGGTGGGACAAGAGGTACAATATTTCTTTACCTCTGCTTTCAGACCTGGCCAGTAAAACCGGTCGGTGATCCGTGCCTCCGTCTTCTCAACTCCCAGGTGTCCCCCTAACACATCGTCATGGGCCAGGTCCAGAACCTTTCGTCTATATTGTTGGGGTACCAACAATTGTTCTACCACATTTTCTCTCACCTTGGTAACCCGATACAATAACTCATTATATATTGCGAAGTGTGGCCACCGCTCATTCGCACCTGGCTCTTGGGGAACCCCATTTACTACTGCAACTTGTTCCCGTGCATGGGCCAAAGTGGGGTCCTGCATCTGAGCAGTACCAAACGCCCCCTGGGGAACACCCAAATCTGGCAGGGCAGGGGTAGAGGCCACTTCCTCGTCCTCTTCCCCCAGTATTACCTGAAGTGGGGAAGGTCCTCCCCCTCAGTGTTTTGGTAGGTCTGTGGACCACATATCTTGACATTCTCAACAGTATCAGCTCTACTTTCATCACCATTAACCCAACCATTAGCAATTTCATCATTTGGATCCACATTAAGAACATTTGGCAGTTCAGGGTTATTCCTCTCAGCAGCAGGAACAGGGAGGCTAGTTTCTCCCCAATCTCTGAACTGTTCTCCTTGTTCCCACAGTTTTGTAAACAACGGACAGTCTCGTCCTATTATAACATCATGTACCAAGTTCTTTACCACCCCCACCTCTTGAGTACCAGTGCCACATGCTGAGGAGATGGTCACCGCGATGAGAGGGTACTCTCTAGTGTCCCCGTGAATGCACACCACCCGTAAGGTTTTTCTTACCGGACCGATCTTCCCAATTACTCTAGGATGAACCGGGGTTACCATGCTTCCGGAGTCCAACAAAGCCCGGGCAGGGAGATGGTTCACTTGGACTTCACACTCAAATTTTTCCTCACCCAGGTCGAGCTATGTGGTGCATACTTTATGGGCATAAAAAGACCCCCTCCGAAGAACCCCGCATTCCATGGGCTCCTCTTGCAGTGGGCAGTGTGCCCGGGTATGACCCCAGGAATGACATCGCCAACATTGTACATCCCCTCCTCTCCAAACAGGAACAGAACGCTGAGGAGGTACCGGGAGTGACTCTTGACCTTCCGGGGTGTTTGCTCCAGGACTCCTTGGAACATCCTTTCGAAGGGCAGCAGTTGGTCGAACAGGCCGTGGTAGACTGGGGCCTATGCGCTTGGTAGGTCCGAGCAGGTCTTCCACCACTGTATATCGCTCCACCATCTCGACAAGGAGGTTTGCTGTTTTGGGGTCTCCATGGCTGACCCACCATTGAAGGTCATCTGGCAGGGATCTCAGGTATCGGTCCAGCACAACCCGTTCTATGATTTGGGGGCCCGACAACACCTCAGGCTGCAGCCATTTTTTTACCAGTTGCACCAGGTCATGCATTTGAGACCGAGGTGGCCGATCTGGACGATACTTCCATTGGTGTACTCGTTGGGCCCGAACGGCCGTAGTCACCCCCAGACGAGCCAGAATTTCTGCCTTTAACTTTTGATAGTCTTTAGCATCATCGGGTGGCAGGTCAAAGTAGGCTTTTTGAGGATCTCCGGTGAGAAAAGGGGCAATGAGGCCGGCCCACTGGTCCTGAGGCCACCCTTCTCTCTCTGCCGTCCTCTCAAATGTAGCAAGAAATGCCTCTACATCATCGCTCAGGGACAATTTCTGCAAAAAATGGCTTGCCCTCACCGTCACCTGGTTGCCAGGGGCAACAGCCGCTTGCTCCCGAACCTGAGATAGCTGCTGCACTGCTTCCTTTAAGACAGCCACCTGAGCCTGCATAACCTCTTGTTGGGCTGCTTGCTGGGCTGCCAACTGGGTCACCAACAGGCGAGTATTTTCTTGCTGCAGCTGATTTGCTTCCTCATGGCGAGTTTGCGCTTGCATATTAGCCAGGGACAGCTGTTTAATTAGCTCCTCCATTGCTTCAGCTTTCAACGTTTGTGCAGCTTTAACCCAGGACATATATCCAATGTACTGTCCCTTTTAACTGTTCAATGTCAAGTTCAATGCAAAGATAAAAAAAAGTTTTTTTTTTTTCTTCTTATGCCTGTTATTCTGTCCTGCCCGCATTCTCCACCAGTGTAGCGTTCGGGGAACCAGCTAGATCGCAGGACACAGGCTTTTCAAACAAAAGGACGTTTATTAAACTTAAATGGCTTCACAGCAGCAAAACAAAAGAAATAACAGTCTCACCGACTTGTAGAGTTTATAACTGCTGTTGCAGTTAAACAGTCCTTACTTGGTGTTGCAGGTAAGTTTCCCAGCTAGCAGGCTTCCATGCAGGCCACTGCCATGTACATTCACAGCTTTCCAGAGCTTTTCACAGCCTCCACAGCTTTTGCAGTGTCCACCATTCACCATGCAGTCTTTACTACACTCCTTCACCTCACCTAAAACTTCCTGTCTCTCTTAAACCACTTCCTTGGACAGGTGTGTTAACCCTTTCTGTTCCCTTAAAGGAACCACAGCCCAAACAGAGGGGAAATATAGCGTCCTTCACGGACCCAGCCACGGCGTCCTGTACAATACATACATACATACATACATACACATGGTGATGGTGTTAACCAGATGTACTTCACATGACAATAATCAATAAAAGAGCACAGTTGGTCTAAATGATAAAAATGGGCATTATTTCATTATTTCATTATATATATATATATATATATATATATATATATATATATATATACACACACACCAGTAGTAACCATTTCATATATATACATAAGTGTAAACTGAGATGTACTTCATATCATCGGGTAAATCGGTATTCCAAAATTTGTCTACCAGACAGAGCATATATTGATGGCATAATGGCATCCAAAAAGCTTGACACGTTTTGTGGATTCGCTCCACTTCGTCAGGTGCGGATGCACAACCTCTCTACAATAAAGCAATATAGGTTTCGATGTGGTATAATACTTCACCCAAACAGGGAGAAAAAAAGTTGTCTATCCCTAGAGTACTTACATAGTGGTTAAAGTTCATGACATGCGGTACTGTGGGCCAAAGCCACTGGAAGTGTCTGCACCAGGAGCTGTAGTGGTAAACCCCGTGGAGATACCAGGCACACACATAAAGATCCCCAGGAAGATAGGAGATTCCAATGTGTAATTTGTAGTGATATATGTTGTTTGTTTGCAAAATTCCTTTAAAATGGGGCCTGCCCTCTCTCTCCAGCCGCTCCCTCACCAATAGCATTAATCTATCTATGGCCACCGCTGCCACCCCCTATTCAGGCGCCCGGCCCCTTTTCGGTGGCCGAGCGCCTGAATTACAGCGGCGGGGTGGTGTTTTTGAAGCACCTGATTAGAGCCAAAGACTCTAATAGGCGTCAAAAAAGGTAAACAGCGAGTGCCATGCTTAGCGCTTGCAGTTCACCCAGCTGTGTTAGAAAAGTAAATGAATATTCGCTTTCTTAACACTGAACCGCCTCTCTGCTAATCAGGTGCTCAGGTTTGTTACCCGTTTGTTACCCGCCTATCAGGCGTCCAATCATAGAGAATGGGAGAAGACATGGAGGACACCGCTCGCCCGCCCGCCCGCCGCCGTCACCTGCTGCCCCACCGAGACAGGGTAAGTGCCGATCAGATGGCGGGCGGGGGGGCACAGTGGGAGTATTTGATGGCACAGTGTGGTATAGAGTGTGGGAGGAAACCTGGAGTACCCGGAGGAAACCCACGCAGGCACAGGGAGAACATGCAGACTCCAGGCAGGTAGTGTCGTGGTTGGGATTCGAACCAGCGACCCAAAAGTTGAACATTTATTTTATTGAATCCTTAATTTATGTATTGTAATGTTGCATAAATGTGTCTTTTAAGATGTATTTTTGATTGATAACTTACCAGTTATTATTATATTGTTGCTGTTGTTATGTTACATTAGAATTTGAAATATTAGACTGTTGGATGACACAAGTTCCTTTTTAAGCAGAATCTGAAAATATCAAATGATCGAGTCCAATCAGAGGAGCAGTAGTGAACCCTTTATCCTGCATTTTTGGCCAATATTATAAATTGAACTAAAATAACATGAATTTATGGAAATAATTTAATGTATTACCTTGCGAGCTGCTATTTTTAACGGAATCTTTGCTGTTAACAAAAACAGTGAATGTAAGCTGATAACACTCTCCACACTCTCATATATGTGTTATAAAACTAAAAAAATAATAATAGTGCAGCGCTTTCTGTGCACAGTAAGGCATTGGCACTCTTCAATATATTTATTAGTCTCCTACAAAGAAGAATGTTGAATGGTTATATGCACAGAAAGCGCTGCACTATTATTATTTTATTTATGGAAATAATTTACTGTATTTATATAGAACTGACAGGTCCAAGAAATTATATGTTTTAAAAATAGATATAGTGCATAAGGGGTTTTACACTCACTCCAGTCAGTCAAGGCCAACTAGATCATGTTGTACTAAGCATGTTCTAAATTTATGTCTGAAGGTTCAACCTCTGTACCTTGATCATGCACAAATTTATGGTGGTTAAAGCTTCCTGCCTCCTTACTAGGGTTGAGCGGACCTGAACTGTAAAGTTTGGGCCCGTACCGAACTTTTGGGTTTTTCGGTCCCGGACCCGAACCCGAACAATTGACTGTATGTTCGGGTTCGGGTCCGGTGTTCGGCAGTATGCATGTAAAGTCGCGCTTGTTTCCCGTGCTTAGAACCGTCCCTGCACAAAGTGTCATTTCTGAAGGAAAAAAAGTAATTCAAAACTCACTCGCGGCTATAATGAATTGTTGGCTCCCAGCAATACATAGAAAAGTCATTGATGAAAAAAAAAAAAGCGTGGGGTTCCCCCAAATTCAATTACCAGGCCCTTCATGTCTGGTATGGATATTAAGGGGAACCCTGCCGTAAATGTAAAAAAAAAAATGCGTGCGGTTCCCCCAAATATCCATACCAGGCCCTTCAGGTCTGGTATGGATTTTAAGGGGAACTCCACCCCAAATAAAAAAAAAATATGACGTGGAGTACCCCCAAAGACCCAGACCAGATCCTTTATCCGAGCACGCAACCTGGCAGGCCGCAGGAAAAGAAGGGGGGGATGAGAGAGCGCCCCCCCTGAACCGTACCAGGCCACATGCCCTCAACATGGGGAGGAGGTCCCCATGTTGATGGGGACAAGGGCCTCATCCCCACAACCCTTGCCCAGTGGTTGTGGGGGTCTGCGGGCGGGGGGCTTATCGGAATCTGGAAGACCTCTGTCCAGCGATGAAATCCAGTGTCCCACGGCGATCCGATGTCCGGCGCTGTCCACACGAAATTTCATTGGCTGAGCCTAAGCGGACCTGATGGGGAACTTCCTCCGCAGTGTAATAAATTAATAGACCCACCCCTTCTAAAGTTACCCATCAGGTCCGCTCAGCCAATGACGTAGGTGTAAGGCTGAGGACCTGATGCGGAACGTGAGAAGGGGTGGGTCTATTCATGTATTACACTGTGGAGGAAGTTCCCCATCAGGTCCGCCCCCTCGTATGTCAGACCCTGCCTACATCATTGGCTCAGCGGATCTGATGGGGAACTTTAGAAGGGGCGGGTCTATTCATTTATTACACTGCGGAGGAAGTTCCCCATCAGGTCCGCTCAGGCTCAGCCAATGACGTTTCGTGTGGACAGCGCTGGACATCGGATCGCCGTGGGACACTGGATTTCACCGATGGAATGTTTTTTTTTTTTTTTAAATAAAGGACTTTCCCAACGGTGTCTGTGTATTTTTTTTACAATTTTTTACACTTTCTTTGTGAAATGGTAGGGGTACAATGTACCCCATTACCAATTCACATAGGGGGGCCGGGATCTGGGGGGTCCCCTTTGTTAAAGGGGTCTTCCAGATTCCGATAAACCCCCTGCTCGCAGACCCCTCACAACCACTGGGCAAGGGTTGTGGGGATGAGGCCCTTGTCCCCATCAACATGGGGACATCCTCCCCATGTTGAGGGCATCTGGCCTGGTACGGTTCAGGAGGGGGGTGCTCTCTCGTCCCCCCCCTCTTTTCCTGTGGCCTGCCAGGTTGCGTGCTCGGATAAAGGGTCTGGTCTTTTGGGGGTAATTGGGGTGGAGTTCCCCTTAAAATCCATACCAGACCTGAAGGACCTGGTATGGATATTTTGGGGGAACCGTACGCATTTTTTTTTTAAATTTGCGGCAGGGTTCCCCTTCATATCCATACCAGACCTGAAGGGCAATTGAATTTGGGGGAACCCCAACGCTTTTTTATTATTTTTTTATCAATGACTTTTCTTTTTTTTTTATAAATTCTTTTTATTTGGTTTTTCATACAGTACAAAACAAAACAACAATGAAACATAAACCCGGGCAGGCAACATACCTGCCCGGCAGTGGCCATGCTAGGCCCAACCTACTAGAACTAACATAGTCAATCTACACCTACAATCTCCCCTTCCCCCCCTGCCCCCCCACCTCGACCAAAGCCCGGTAATTGACAAGCAGAAAAAACATGCACCCATCACCAATCAGAGTAACTATGATAGTAATATTTATGATCCGTCCCCCCCTCATTATCAGTTACAAACTTCCAGAGGATACACTTATTTATCTGGAAACCCTGGGAGAGATGTATGGCAGATGAACAGTGACAGAGCCACAGACATGTAAAAGCCACCCAGCCTCCAATACCTAGTAATCAATCAGCCCACTGTTGCCGATGAGTCTAGCCACGCCCGCCAAACCTTCATAAACTTTTTCGCACAACCCCTAGTCCTGTAAGTAGCCTTCTACAAATGGATAACTGAATAGACCAATCCCTTCCAGAATGGGAGTGTGGGGGCGCAAGAGTTCTTCCATTTTAACAAAATAGCCTTCCTGCCATAAAATAGCCCAATATTTAGCAACGTGCGGTGTGCCAAGGACGGAACTACCTCCTCCACCAACCCTATGAGACAAACCCTAGGTGTCAGAGGGACCAGAGCACCGAGTACCTCCGACAGGCAATCCACCACCCCAGACCAGAAAGCCTGAATTCGGGGGCAGGTCCAAAAAATATGTTCTGAATCCGCCGGGGCGTGTGAGCAGGGCCGCCATCAGGAATTTTGGGGCCCCTTACACAACTTCAGGCATGGGCCCCCTGGTGCAGAGAACCGGGGGGGGGGTGCTGCCGCTGCAAATTGAGAAGCGGGGAGTTGCCACGAATTGAGACGCGGGGGGTGCTGCCGCCACAAATTATTGCGGTCGGGGGGTTGCCATCCTCCGGCCCTTGGGGACCTCCGGGCCTCTGGGCCCCTTATATAAAAAAATTAAAAAAAAACAATTAAAAAAAGAATTAAAAAAAAAAAAAGAAATAAAATATATATATTTTTTTTTTATAAAAAAAAAGAAAAAAGGGGGGTTGCCATCCGGGGACCTCAGGGCCCCTGGGCCCCTTACAAAAAAAAGTGGGGGTTGCCATCCGGGCCCCTGGGGACCTCCAGGCTTCTGGGCCCCTTACAAAAAAAATAAAAAATTTAAACATTTAAAAAAAAAAGGGGGGTTGCCATCTGGGCCCCTGTGGACCTCTGGACCCCTTACAAAAAAAAATAAAAAATATAAAAAAAATAAAAAAAAAGAATTTTTTTTTTTAAATTATTTATTTTTTTTCATTAAAAAAAAGGGGGGGGGTTGCCATTCGGGGCCCTGATCTGTGCCTGAAAAGCGTGGTGCAGTTGCAGATAGCGAAAGAAGAAGGAATTCGGCAGGTCATGTATATATTTCAATTGATCAATCAATGACTTTTCTATGTATTGCCGGGAGCCGACAATTCATTATAGCCGCGAGTGAGTTTTAAATGACTTTTTTTCCTTCAGAAATTACACTTTGTGCAGGGACAGTTCCAAGCACGGGAATCAAGCGCGAATAGTCCTCAGAAGTTCGGGTCCCCATTGACTTCAATGGGGTTCGGGGTCAAGTTCGGTCCCGAACTCGAACTTTTTTCCGAAGTTCGGCCGAACCCGTTGAACCCGAACATCCAGGTGTCCGCTCAACTCTACTGCTTACCAATTACTCACTATATTATACAATGACCAAAGCCACTTTTGAGCATTATTTTGGTTTTTCAACACAGTTCTTTTAATAAATAGCAGCAGAGATAAGAAGAGTTTACACAGCAATAACCACAGTGAGAGTGAAGATTATTTTTCATGCCAAGTAGACATAATAAATATGTCATATTCTAAGCAAACCTTACTTTTTTGGCTTACTGGAGTTCCGTTATTTAGTTTTGTGCTGACCAGCTCTTTAGGAGTTACAGTATATCATTTTGAAACAGATACTATTAAATCTTTGGTGTCCAATTCTGTTTTTTGATCACTTGAGAACTACAAGAACTGCATGCGTGCAATACAAAAGTATTATCCCCACATAAAAGATCAACTGAAAATAACTTGCATGAAACTTAGGTATCCTCCTACTAAACAGGGTTTTCACACATTGACACCCACTGCAGTACCATGCAACTTATACCCCATGTAGTAAACTTTTATTATTTTAAAATGAATGATAAGGATTAGACATGTTTATATTCTGTAGTATTGCAAAAGTTAAAGAATTCTATTGTAGGTAGAGATATTTTTACATAGTTACATTAGTCCTGCCTGAAACAATGTAAGCATATACGATAACTGTGGGATCCCTCTAGAACAGGGGTCTCAAACTGGTGGCCCTCCAGCTGTTGCAGAACTACAATTCCCATGAGGCATTGCAAGGCTGACAGCATGACTCCCATAGGCAGAGGCATGATGGGACTTGTAGTTCTGCAACAGCTGGAGGGCCACCAGTTTGAGACCCCTGCTCTAGAAGCTGAAAATCACTATAATAGATGCCACTACTACAGCGATCCCTACTAGCTTCCGAGTCCCATGCCAAGCGGGTTCCCTTCTGCATTGTGAACACAAGAAGTCGGCTGCTTAGCATGGGTGTCATTTAGAAATTGCTTTGCATTTTATTAATGATTGCAAAACATGATCTGATTGGACGAGGTGGACAGTGCGACGTAATTACCCAGCCTCTTCACCAAGGCCGGTCTAAAGCCTCGTACACACGGTCGGACTTCAAACAAACTTTTCCGTGGATTTTTGTCCGAAGGGAGTTGGCCGGGCACACCCATAGCATACACATGCTTGGACTTTTCTGCAAACTTTCCAAAAACTTTCCCAATATCATGTGTTTTTTCTGCTCTTTTCTGCTCTCTACCGCCACCCTTTGGTCAACTTCTGCTATTGCTGGAATCCAAAGTTACCAGGCTTTGGATTCCTGAAAGTCCCTAATATCCTCAACCTCTTTCTCAACCAATTTAGGGATGGAACTTGTGGCCATGCTCTATCCATATAACAATCCACATCCTTTGACCTAATGTTAGCTTCCCCTGTTTCCATTCGTTTAATATTCTATCCCCTGTTATAATTGTACCGCCGTTCATTTTTACCCATCATTTTTACAGGACAGAGCAATCCTTTGCTACCATCCTGATATGGTATTGTCGGTGTTGGTTAGCCGCATTGACTTCCGGTTTTCCTCCCACCTGGGGGCCGTGACGTGCTCTGCGGGCCTCTGCCTGGCCGCGCCCATCTGGGCCGTGGCTGGGCGGATGCGCCGTCATTGCACGTCAGCGTCACGCATCCCACGCTGGACGCGCGCTCCATTGGTGCCGCTGCGTCCATCTGTCGTTGGTTTCCACATTCGTGAGCAATTGGAGGGAGATGTCGGTTGCCGATTGGCCGGGGACTACGCTCTGACTGACGGCGCCCGACCTCTACACCATGCATCACGGCGTGACGTTGGTGGGCGTTCCCGTGGTGAGGTACTTATGGGCGCCACTTTGGGCGGTCTGCCACTCGAGGCTCCCTGTTCTCTGGATCACACACCCATTGGAACCCACTCCCCCTGATGTTCAGATCACTCTCTTCATTGAGGTAACCTGACTCTTCTCCTCACGGTTTATTATTTCTTACTTTCCAACACCTCCTTGGTTTCTCCCCGGGTCTCTCACCATTCCCACCTTCCCCTTCTTTTCCACTCACCTTCTTGGTTCAACCTCTTCCACCTTGGCCCTCACTTTATTACCATTCACCATCCTCTCTGTGCTCCCCTTTTTCACTATTTGTTTTATTCTAACCACCTGCCTATTCACTACAGGGCTGCCTCGTGTGTTCTCACCGACTCCAGGTGCTGCCCTGTGGGTCCTTTCCACCGAGATGTCCACCTCGGCTCCCGCTTGGAGGTGTTCCCGGATACATGTGACACCCCACCATTGCCAGACCTATTACGTGTATTCCAACTAGTAAGTACCAACCAACTGTTGGTTCCCTTATTATAGTCTGTCCATGTTGCTTCTGCTTTTATTATAATTACAACCTACCATTCTTATTATAGACACACCACGCGCATGCTCCTGACGAGTGGCGTTCGGCCACGAAACACGTAGAGCCTCAATATGCCGTGTCCTTATTTCAAGTTACCATGCTATATCCACCCCTCAGGCTGAAGCCATAGGTCCTGCAGGCATTACTGTTTATTACCTACTCAACCCTGTGCTTGTGGTGAACCACGGAACTTTATTTCAGTCTCCTTGAGACAACATTGTTACTATTATGCCTATGCCAAATATTGCCCATTATTTTTCTTATCAGTGCTTCTATATGAGACACATTATTGTGCCAATTTTATATGTATTACCAGTTCTATGTATATCGCTGTATTAAAACACTGTAGCTGCTGACTTTTAATAAGGACACTTACCTGTCCTAGGCACGCGCGATGATGGCCCACCTCGACGCCGATCCCTCGATCATTGCAGGTCCCGCGCCGCCATCCTCACTAAGGGAAACAGGCAGTGAAGCCTTGCGGCTTCACTGCCCGTTTCCTGCTGCGCATGCGCGAGTCTCGCACCGATTTGTGAATGGGCGGCTGCTCTCTGGTATTACACACAGTTCCCAGAAGGTGGTGTGCCCCATTCACCAGAAGAGGATGCTGAAGAAGACCCACCGCAGATAAGGAAGAAGCAGATTAGGGACTTCCGCATAGCAACCACAATTTTTTTTTCTATATTTTTTTCCAACTTTTTTGCTGCATTTTGGTGTAAAAAAAAATTTCAGGGTGGAACTCCACTTTAATAAAGATCAAAATACTTCAGAGATTTACTTACCTCTTCAAATACTCCTATCATCTCAAAATCCTTTCTCCCAACTACACAGACTTTTTCCTTGCTTTATGTGGGGGTCCCTTCCTCCACGATACAAATTAACCACGTTGATGAGGCCCACCGACAAGGGGGGATTACCCCTTCCAGACTGTCAAAAATATTTTTTTTTAGGTACACAGTTGGTAACGGCTAGGTGGTGGTTATGTCCTGATCGGTCCAATACATCCACCATTTTGGTGTAGGCGTCAGTGTTGAATTCTTTGAAGGTTCTCCAACACCTTATCTTCTGAGGTCCCAAGGTGTTCTGTCCATCAGATGTCTATATTCTGATTACCTGCATTTGTGTTGATTAAAATGACATTTAAGGTTGTAATTTCTATGGAAATAATTTGCAGAGCGTAGGCGCCATCTAGCGTCCCTTTTTGGTATTGTTTCAGTAGAATCATTATTAAATGCATTAATGTGTAACCTAGGAAGTGATTAGAAAGCAAAGTATTCTGGGTAAATCTCTACAGGAAGAGACACATTCACCATGCTTTTTCAAGACACTGCAGGAGGCAGGATATGTCTTATTTCAATCTCTTACCATCAACCCTTAGAGAACTTAAAAAGCAAGTTTTTACTGTCTCATATTGTACTGTGTATCTTTGTCTCTGCAATGTATGCTAAATGTATGGGATATTGTACTTATCAAGGTTTATTCTTGTTATTTGTAGTTTCACCTAGCTTGTTCTAATAAACTGCGATCAAATAAATATGGTATCAAGTTTATGGGATAAGAATGGTTTAGCTGAATGTCCTTGAGACAGAACAGTGAAATTTTCAAGCTGACCTCTGAAGGGAAGATAAGCTGACTTCGGAAGTCTGTACAGCCAGGGGCTACGCAGTTACCATACAGTCAGAAGCCTTAAAGAAACAGGCCTGTGGGAGGCAAAGCAAGCAGCCACGCTACACAGAGACGCGCCCTGTCAAGCAGCACCGACACTAACGGTCTCTATAAAGCAAGACAGCTTCTTCCCCGCAGCCATGTCTCACAGTGGAACATCTTCTTACAAAACACGGTCACGAGCAAGCTCCATCTAGGTCATCTGTCGCAAATGCAGCAGCTATCGCCCGTTCAAAAGCTGAAGCAGCAAGAGCCAGGGCCGCATTCGCAGACCAAGAGCTACAGATGAAAAAAGAAAAGGCCCACCTTGATGCCTTGATGCCCACCTTGATGCAGAAAGGGTGAGACAGGAACAAGAGAGAGAGAAGGAAAGAATACGCCTGGAAGCAAAAAAGGTGAGACAGGAGGACGAACTAGCCGAGCAGGAAGCATCTCTGAAGTTGCAGCAAGCTATCTTAGAAGCTAACATGGAGAAGCTAGCAGTAGACCGAGATGCTGCCGCCGCCATTGCAGAAGCTTTAGAAGCAGCCGTCTACGATGAGCCAAGAGCAGGTAGCAGCTTACCAGGCCTAGAAGAGGACCAACAAGATTCCTTGCAACGCACGTCAGATTATGTCTACCAACACTGTCACCCAAGCAGCATCCTACAACAAGAAATTAAACATGACATCAGTGAGTCACATCAAATAAAGCAGCAACAAGCCGACCTTGGACCCCAGTGCTACAAGCAAGAAAAATCTGACAGAGTTCCAGACGTTCCAGTCCCAACCAAACCTTCTACTCTACAAGGTACCCAGCCTTCATACAAACATCAAACACCTGTCTTCACTCCAAAGGTGTATGCAACGAGCCGGTACGAACTGCCAACCTTATGCAAGTTTGAACCCAGAGAGCCTAAAGAAGAGACTTCTACCAGGTACGCCTATACACCGCACTACAATACACCAGCAGCCTACCCCAATGCCAATCAGGCTACTGTAGACTTTGCCAAGTTCCTGGCCAAGCGTGAGTTAGTTACCCGAGGACTTGCCAAATTTAGTGATCGCCCTCAACACTATAGGGCGTGGCGATCCTCTTTCCAGAGTGTCATCCAAGGTCTAGGTCTATCCTGCAGGCAACAGATAGAACTCCTCGTAAAGTGGCTTGGCAATGATTCTGCTGAACACACCAAAAGGATCAGAGACATTAATATAAACCACCCTGAGATAGGCCTTACAAACATCTGGAACAGACTGGATGGATGTTATGGCTCACCAGAGGCTATAGAGAGTACACTGTTTAAAAGGATAGAGGACTTCCCAAAAATACCTAGCAGAGGTTACCAAAGACTCAGAGAATTCAGTGACCTGTGTATGGAGTTACAAGTTGCTAAAGCAGAAGGAAACTTACCTGGCCTTTCTTATCTTGACTCTGCTAGAGGTATTAACTCCTTAGCACAAAAACTTCCTTATGAGTTACACGAAAGATGGATTGCTCATGGCTGTAACTACAAATGGAAACACAATGTGCCCTTTCCACCCTTTAGTGAGTTTGTGGACTTTGTAGACAGACAAGCAGGAATGAAAGATGACCCCAGCTTCATTTTTCCAGTGTCTTACACAACTTCTTCTGGCCCTAAACAACTCAGAGCTCCAGTAGCAGTGCACAAAACTAACATTTCTTCCCACAGATTTGCAGAGTCTCAGTCAGAGGATCTAGACAACGACCCTACTAAGTTCTGCCCTCTACATAAGATGCCACATCCTCTTCTGAAATGCAGAGCCTTCAGGACAAAGACCATCCAGGATTGCAAAGCTTTCCTCAAAGAGAACAACATCTGTTACAAGTGCTGCTCTTCATCCACACACTTCGCCAAGGACTGTAAGGTCAGTGTCAAATGTACAGAGTGTGACAGAACACAACACAGCTTTACACCCAAGGCCTACTCCCAGAACATTCCCACCTGTCCATGGTGACAAGGGGCAAGGCAGGGAGACCAAAGACTCTATTACAGATGCCACAGCAATCACTTCACAGTGCACTGAAGTCTGCAAAGGAAGTACAGGTGGCAGATCCTGCTCTAAAATCTGTCTAGTGAAAGTGTACCCAAAGGGACGCAGAGACAAAACAGTCAAGCTCTACGTCATCTTGGATGATCAGAGTAATAAGTCACTAGCTAGACCTGTGTTTTTTGACATTCTAAACCTTAAAGGCCCCAGAAGCCCTTACTCCCTTAGGACTTGTGCAGGTACAGTGGAAACGGCGGGGAGAAGAGCTGACGGCCTACAAATTGAATCTATGGATGGTAAGACATGCCTACCCTTACCGACCATAATAGAGTGCAACCAGATGCCAGATAACAGAACAGAGATTCCCACACCAGACGCAGCAGCTCACCAGACCCACTTGAAGCACATAGCACATCTCATACCAGAACTTGATGATCAGGCTCAGATAATCTTACTCCTAGGGAGGGATATCTTGCAAGTCCACAAAGTAAGGAAACTGATCAACGGTCCTAAAAATGCTCCATATGCCCAAAAACTGGATCTTGGGTGGGTCATTATAGGTGATGTTTGCCTGGGAGGTGCACACAAACCGGCATCTGTTAATAATCTGCTCACTAGTACCCTCGAGAATGGTCGTCCTTCTCTTTTCCAACCCTGTCCAAATCACATCCTCATAAAGGAGCTACCTCACAACAACCCTGTACCTCTTCCTTTCCTAAGTCCCCTCTGTGACAGCAATACCTATGACGATGACCAAAGCGACTCAGGACACTCAGTGTTCAGGAGAACAAAGGAGGACAACCAGGTAGCAATGTCCATTGAGAATAGGATCTTCCTAGAGGTTATGGAAAGCAGTATGGAGAAAGACGTGACTAATAACTGGGTAGCACCTCTTCCCTTTAGGCCACAAAGACAACGTTTGCCTAACAACAGAGAACTAGCCTATAAACGCCTCACTTCCTTAAGAGACAATCTTCAAAGGAAACCAGAGATGAGAGAACATTTCTTTTCCTTCATGGACAAAATATTCCAGAATGGTCATGCTGAGATAGCCCCAAACCTCAAAAACTCAGAAATTTTTTGGTACTTACCCATATTTGGGGTCTATCACCTGTGAAGGGGCTAGCTCGGCAGCGGGTGTGTGTGACCCCCTGGATGGGTTTACCACACAAAAACAGGCACAGCAGACAGAGTTTGTAGTTGCAAAAACAAAAGGTGCGGTTTATTTAAACTATTTACAGGGGGAAAACGGCAAAACAAAAAGAAACATAAAAAAAGAAATCCTGGTCAGCTTGACCGCTTACTACACACGTAGGTTCCCTGTCTGACAACTAGGTGCAGCCTTGTGCTGCCCCAGTCCCTATCTCCCTGTTTTTGAAGGTTTTAGCCACACAGGCTTTGTCTCACTGCACAGGACAGAAACACACTCCCCAGTCTTGCACAACACAGAACTGGTTCCAGGATGGAGCATCTCCCTTAGCATGCTGGGAGTTCTTGTAGAGGCCTTAATGAGCCACTTGATTCAGCTGGGCTCATTAACTCTTCCCCCGCAAGACTCCCAGCACTCCCCCTAGTGGTATGAATTTGCATAAAGCCTGAATCTAGGGCATACATACCTACCATCCTGGATGCAACCTGGTGATTTTACCTGCCTGCTGTCACATACCCCCCCTCTTGTTTTAACCTTGGGGTTGGAACACAAGCAATCAGGCATGCATGTACACGAGACAAAGCATCCACATTCCCCATTTGAACGCCAGGGCGATGCTTTACCGTAAAGTTGAATTCCTGTAGGGCCAGGAACCACCTATTCACTCTTCTATTTGTCTCTTTGTTTTGAGCCATCCACTTTAAAGGAGCGTGATCAGTAATCATGTCAAAGTGCCTACCTAGCAGATAGTACCGAAGGGAATCTAGAGCCCACTTCACCGCTAAACACTCCTTCTCAATCATGGCATAATTTACCTTATGGGACTTCAATTTCCTGCTGAGGTAAATGACTGGGTGCTCTTCCCCGTTCCAGACCTGGGACAATACTGCTCCTAACCCAACGTCTGATGTATCACTTTGTACGACAAAGTCCCTAGAGAAGTCTGGTGAGTACAACACTGGCTGGCTACATAAGGCTTTTTTTAAGAATTGGAATGCTGCCTCAGCCTCTGGGGTCCATTTAACCATGACCGACTCTTTCCCTTTTGCCAGGTTGGTTAGGGGCACAGCCTGAGAAGCAAAGTGGGGAATGAATCGCCGATAATAACCAGCGATTCCCAGAAAGGCTCGTACCTGCTTCTTGCTGTTGGAAAGGCCAATTCTGTATGGCCTCGACTTTGTTGACTTGGGGTTTTATTACTCCCCTCCCGATGGTGTACCCAAGATATTTGGCCTCCTCCTGCCCAATGGTACACTTCTTGGGGTTGGCCATAAACCCAGCTTCCCGGATAGAGTCTAGGACTGCTTGCACTTTTGGCAGATGTGAGGCCCAATCTGTGCTATAGATAATTACATCATCCAGGTAAGCCGCAGCATACTTATGATGGGGCCTCAGTATCTGGTCCATTTTCCGCTGGAATGTGGCCGGCGCATTCTGTAACCCAAACGGCATTCTTTTATATTGGAACGCCCCATCTGGGGTTACAAATGCGGTTTTCTCCTTGGCCGACTTGGCCAGGGGAATTTGCCAATACCCTTTTGTGAGATCAAGAGTTGTCATGTATCGGGCTGTTCCCAGCCGGTCGATCAACTCATCTATACGTGGCATAGGGTAGGTGTCAAATTTTGTAACTTTGTTTAGTTGTCGAAAATCGTTACAAAATCGCCAGCTCCCATCCGGTTTAGGCACTAGCACAATGGGACTTGACCAATCACTTTGGGACTCCTCTATCACCCGTAACTTAAGCATTTTCTGTACTTCCTCACGTATTGCCTCCCGTCGGGCCTCCGGGATCCGATAGGGTTTTAGTTTCACCCTTTCACCGGGTGGGGTAATAATATCATGCTCTACCCCAGACGTTTGTCCCGGCAGCTCAGAGAAAACCTCCTTGTTGCGAAGCACAAACTCCTTAACCTCCTGTTGTTGGGGGTTTAACAAGGTGACTGCTATTCCAACCTCAGGAATCACGCAATCAGAGTGAGCTGGTGACAAAGTTTCCACGACTAGGGATTCCCTATCCCTCCAGGCTTTCAACAGATTAATGTGATAGATCGGTTCGGGCTTTCGCCTTCCTGGTTGTCTGACCTTGTAATTCACTTCGCTCACTTTTTCCAATATCTCATAGGGGCCTTGCCATTTGGCGAGGAATTTGCTTTCAACCGTAGGGACAAGTACCAATACCCTACCCCCGGGGGAAAGGTACGGGTCTTGGCTCCACGGTTGTACACTCTCTGCTGTGCCAACTGCGCTTGGGCCAAATGTTCCTTTACGATTGGCATTACCTGTGCAATTCTATCTTGCATCAGGGACACATGCTCAATCACACTCCTGTGGGGAGAACTCTCACTTTCCCAGGTTTCCTTGGCGATATCCAACAGCCCTCTGGGGTGTCTCCCATAAAGTAACTCAAAGGGTGAGAAACCCATAGAGGATTGGGGTACCTCCCTAATAGCAAACATTAAATAGGGAATTAGACAGTCCCAAGCCTTTCCATCTCTATCCACCACTTTCTTTAACATTTGTTTTAGGGTTTTGTTGAATCTTTCAACCAACCCATCTGTTTGGGGGTGATACACAGATGTACGCAATTGTGTCACTTTGAACAACTTACACAGCTCTTTCATAACCCGGGACATAAAGAGTGTACCTTGGTCCGTAAGCAGTTCTTTACAAATACCCACACGGCTAAAAACAAGAGATAGCTCTTTGGCTATGCTTTTGGCCAAAGTATTTTGGAGAGGAATCGCTTCCGGATAACGGGTGGCATAGTCCATTATAACCAAGATGTACTGGTGCCCCCTAGCAGACTTCATTATCGGACCTACCAAATCCATTGCGATCCTCTCAAAGGGGACCTCAATGATGGGAAGAGGTACCAGCGGGTTACGGAAATGTGGAATCGGTGCCGACCTCTGACACACAGGGCAGGAGGAACAATAATTTTCTGTTTCCTTCATGACCCCAGGCCAATAGAATCTCTGCAATACTCTCTCTCTGGTTTTCTCTGTCCACAGATGACCTCCAAGAATGTGCCCATGGGCCAACTCTAACACCAACTTCCTGTAAGGTTTGGGCACCACAAGCTGCTCAATGGTTTCTTCTGCCCTTTTAGCCACCCGATACAGTAGGTCCTTTTCCACGATGAAGTATGGGTAAGTGCAGGTCTCATCTGGGTTCACTAACTCGCCATCTATTTCCACTACATTTTCCCGTGCCTTTATTAGGGTGGGGTCTTTTAACTGTTCTGTGGCAAAATTTTCCTTGTGAACCTCGAGATCAGAAAACTCCACAGACGGCATGTTTTTCGTCTGAGGATGTTGGCTCCTCCCCAGTTTCTCGAGTCTCCCCTGCCAATACCGACAAGGGAAATTCTGGAGAGTCCTCACCACTCTCCGAGGAATTCTGACTATCACATTCCTGGTATTTAGGGGCACCAGTGGGGGGCTCAGGACAATCCCATAGTTCCCAGAACTTTGGAAAATCCCTTCCCACAATGGCATCATGAGGCAAGTGAGACACTAATCCCACCCGATGAGAGAGGGTACCTTTGGGGGTCTCAAAACACACTGTAGTCACGGGATACTCTCGGGTGTCCCCATGCACACAAATAACCGCTACCTTGCTATTCCCATAAACCTCTGTAGTAACTAATTCAGCCTTTATCAGTGTCACGAGGCTACCTGAATCCAGCAATACAACAAAATTTCTACCATTAACACACATTTTGCATAAATGTTTCTCAGTTCCCCGAATGGCAGTGCATGCGACTGTCGCAAACAGCGACTGACGTCTGTCCGTTAGAAAGTCACATTGCATGGGTTCATCCACAACCGGGCAATTTGCTGCAATATGTCCCTCTTGTCGGCAGCGGTAACAAACAATCCTTCTTGCTGCCTCTTGAACCCCTGACTTCCCAGGCTGTTCTCGCCAAACCTTGGGTAGAACTCCCACCCTCTCACTCTCTCCACCCTCACCCCTTGGAATCATCTTACCCGCCACTGGGGATGGTCTGGTCTTAGGGTGGAAAGTCCGTGAGTCTCTGGAAGAGGCAATCAGGTTCTCTGTAGCCAAGTACGTCTCTACACGATCCACAAGATTATCGTCCGTTTCTGGGTCTCCATGGCTTACCCACTTTTGGATGGCAGTAGGAAGAGCTCTCAAGAAACGATCCATCACAACACGTTCCACAATCTTTGGTGCGGACAAAGTCTCTGGCTGTAGCCACTTCCTGCTCAGGTGAATGAGATCATACATTTGAGACCTGGGGGGTTTTCCAAGCCGGAAAGTCCAGTTATGCACAGGCTGAGCCCGGACAGCCAGGGTGACACCCAGCCGTGCCAATATTTCAGTTTTTAGCATCACATAGTCTTTTGCTTGGTCAGGCTCTAGGTCATAGTAAGCTTTCTGCGATTCACCAGTTAACAGAGGAGCCACCAGTCCAGCCCACTGCTCCTTAGGCCACTTTTCTCTTTCAGCAGTCCTTTCAAATGTGGTCAAAAACACCTCTGGATCATCCTCCATTCATTTTTGTCAATAAACGACTCACCCCAAAGGACGCGGTATTAGTGGAACGACTTTCCTCACTGGTCTGCGGACGTTGCTGCATTACTGTTTCCATTTGTTGTAGTCTCTGCTCTTGCTTCTGCAACAGGTCTATGAAACGGGCCTCCGATTGCTGCAGGGCTTGTTGTTGAGCTTCCAGACTCTGTTGGTGAGCTTGCTGCTGGGCTGCAAGGCTCTGTTGATAAGCTTGCTGGTAGGCTGCAAAGCTCTGTTGTTGAGCTGCAAGGCTCTTTTGCAAACCTACATTTGTCTGCTGCTGATTGGCATTTGCTAGAGCCAGCTGTTTCAATATCTCCTCCATGCTGGCCTTAAAAAAAAACTGCCACTGGTTCTCCACCAACTGTGAAGGGGTTAGCTCGGCAGCGGGTGTGTGTGACCCCCTGGATGGGTTCACCACACAAAAACAGGCACAGCAGACAGAGTTTGTAGTTGCAAAAACAAAAGGTGCGGTTTATTTAAACTATTTACAGGGGAAAAACAGCAAAACAAAAAGAAACATAAAAAAAGAAATCCTGGTCAGCTTGACCACTTACTACACACGTAGGTTCCCTCTCTGACAACTAGGTGCAGCCTTGTGCTGCCCCAGCCCCTATCTCCCTGTTTTTGAAGGTTTTAGCCACACAGGCTTTGTCTCACTGCACAGGACAGAAACACACTCCCCAGTCTTGTACAACACAGAACTGGTTCCAGGATGGAGCATCTCCCTTAGCATGCTGGGAGTTCTTGTAGAGGCCTTAATGAGCCACTTGATTCAGCTGGGCTCATTAACTCTTCCCCCGCAAGACTCCCAGCACTCCCCCTAGTGGTATGAATTTGCATAAAGCCTGAATCTAGGTCATACATACCTACCATCCTGGATGCAACCTGGTGATTTTACCTGCCTGCTGTCACACACCCTAAGAAGCCAGGGAAGATTAGAGTGGTTTTTGATTCCAGCGCCAAGCATGAGGGTGTCTCTCTAAATGATATCCTTCTTTCTGGCCCTGACCTCAATAACAGACTATTAGGAGTACTTCTCCGCTTCCGCAAGGATTCGGTTGCATTCATGGCAGACATATGTAGCGATACCCCCAAACTAAGAGAGCCGCTGGTTTTGTTTCCGGCCCTGTACACAGCACAGCCAACCCCCGGCAATCTACTCGACCCTTCTCTGGCACAGCTAGTCTTCTAGGGGTGGTATATATATGTGTAGCGGGCTCACCCCTCTCACCCCTTCTTCTTCTCGGCTTGCTGTCTTGTCTAGGGGAACCTGGGAGGAGGGATGAGATCCACCACGGCCCATGTCCTCTTCTGGATAGAGGTGAAGGCCCGAACGTATTTTACCATCGGGTCGTGTGTATAACCCAGGGTCAAGTCCTTCCTCTAACTGACCCCCCTTTGCTCCCAGTAACCAGAGTTCCACACCACTGAAAAGGTCCAACTCTTATTTATTCTTTAGCAGCAATAAATCGTCACTTAGCACAGACAGGTTGTGACCAACGAACAGTTCAGTATAGGTGGGGAGTAGGTCAAGGCACAATCCTCAATCAAACTAAACCATTGAGATATCACCAACGGTTATGGCACACAGTGACTGTGAATGTACTTCTTTCCTTTTCTGAGTCTCTACCAGCAACTCTGACGAACATGAAATAGGAGTTACCTTCTTTAAGCTGTGGCCCCAGTCAGAGGGAAGACATCCTTCCGAGAGAGTTACCAGAGGCCCCACCGTCACCGGCAAATGCTGCACCGGGCTGTTCGGAAGGGTTACACTCCCCGGCCTCCTCGTCTCAGATTCGGGCGCCCAACACCTTAGGGCCCCTCGGACTCCACCCTTGCGGAACCCAGTCTAAGGTACTGGGTCCCAGGCCTCCTCAATAGTACCTCACCCCAGGGCTAAAGGTGCCTGGGATGGACTCTATCTCCCGCTCCGGCCAGGTCAAGATCCCCTGTGCCCGGAACTCCGGAATGCCCGCACCCAGGCCGAAGGTGCCTGGGCGTGGCGGTGTCCTCCGACTCTGAACCCCGTGCTCAGGGCGTCCGCCCCCTTTATCTCCTCTCCCCAGCGTCACAGCACGTTCCCCGCCCCGCTGTACAACCGCCGGAAAGGGACAAAAAGAGTACAGTCTTGCAGTGAGGGTTCAACCCCCGGCCCAGGGCAACAGCGCCACCCTCGGACCCCAGGGAACCTCACACCACCAGAGTCCTCCATAAACAATAATCAGTGCATCTGGGTTACACTACCACCCAGATGCTTCCCTCAAATTTAAATACCCGCTACATATGTATGGCTCTATACGTGTTCATGAACAATCCCATAATAATCCAAACAGTTGTGAAATATAGTAATGGACGCTAATACCAGAATGATTAACTATAAAAGATTTACTTGGATATAAAGGGTAACGATCAATACCATATAACACATACATGCAGAGCCCTGCAGTAATAATAACACTTGTCAACTATAGTGCATATATATATCTCTATCACACACTGACTTATAGCTATTCTCCCTGTGAGCAATATGGCGCTCAATAAAGCTATAAACTCCCAGTCAGGCCTGACTCAGTTAAAGCTCAGTGTCAGGTCACCTACGGCCAGGTGACAGATGCACACCGTAGGGGGACAGGAGTGCACCGCAAGGTAGTGAACCCTATGGCTGACTGCTGCGGATAGGAAACTGGGTGGTTGTGGAAAGCGGGACCAGAGGAGCACAACCGGGATCCTATAGGAAGCTAGAGCCAAGATTCCCCAGGGCGCGGAGTCTAAGACCCAGCAGGTCTTCTCCAGAGCCTCTAGTGGTGAGGATGTTATGCTGCAGGCTGGGTCCAGGTCGCGGCCCCTAGAGTCTCCTAGCTCACGCCCCGTAGGATAAGGGGACAAGAGGGGAAGCAGCAGCACAAGATATAAGAGTAACGAATAACAAGCTGAAGGTCAAGGGCCACAAGCAGACAGGGATAACGAAAGACAAGCTGAAGGTCAAGGGTCACGAGCAGACAGGGATAGTCGGGGACAAGCCAATAACGTAACAGAGAGACAGACGTAGCACACGGCAGGCAGGAACCCAAACACACAATGCCTAACAAACACGTTGATCAGCAAAGCAGGCTTGCAGTGCACAGGTTAATATAGTGTTCTGTGATAGGGCCTGGGGTGGAGTCAGGCTGGGAGGAGATTATAAAGGAAGCCAGGTGAAAGGGTTCTGGCCTCTAAGATGAACACATGAGGAGGAAAGGTAAGATGGTAGACAGACATTAATGCATATCCATGACACTCAGTCTTTAAGTGAGGAATCTTTGCATGCAAGATGATCAGTGGTGCACATACAGGAACAATAATTTGTAATCCAGTAATGGTCTATGGCAATAGAAGCAACTCCCCGGAGACTATATAACTCAGTTCTGCAACTAGTCTCAGGATAGCAAGTATAACACGATGGGCAGTCAATACGCCTAACAAAAGTACTCGGTTATAGTTGTGAGCAGGTGCTCTCTCACCCCTCCGGACTCGATCCTAGTCCGGGACTCACACCGCTGTGTCTCCACACACAGGATCTGCCACAGCCGGATCTCCGGTCCAACTGACGTCCGCGAAGCAGGTAGATGTCAGATGCCGCACAGGCTCCGCAGCGAGGTGGAAGGCTCTCTGGAAGTGCGCAAGGCCCAGGCCTCGGGCCTTGTACTCGCAGCAGGTCCGTACAGGAAGTCCTCTTGCCAGCCGCGCGGTGTCCTCTTGCCAGCCTCGCCCTCCCCTTTTATACCCCACCCATGAGTCTCTGCGGCGGCACAATGCACCCTGGGTGCCAAACGGGGTTCTGGGTAACGTAGTCCATGGGGCCTCAACGGCGACCCCGCTACACACTCCCCCCACTTAAACTCTTTGGTCCCCAAAGATAATTGTCAACCTACACTACGCACAACATTAGACAAAGTTGCGTATGATGTCGGCAGAGGAAGTTCCCACCAAAAATGAGAGGGTGAACTTCCTTGCCCACAGGTCACACTGTCATAAGTGGCCTGTCTAACTGTGCCAGGGGGTGAGTTGGGGTTGCCCTCCACCAAATGAACAGTGGAGGGATCAGGGCTTTCTGCACTCCTCCTGGCAGTTACCACAGTGTCCTCCGAACTCTTCCCCATTTGTGGGTAAGTCAACTTTCAGGGAGGCCTTATGGCCCTTTTCACCCTCCTCTCTCTTGGGATTTCTGGCTTGGACACTGCAGGTTCCTCTTCTGGAACAGACATGGCAGCTTTCACTGTTTCTGAAACATTTAACTAAGGAGCAGGAAGATACATGGAACATCTTGGATCCTCCTCTGGTCGAGGGCATCTTCCCATGAGTCTGATAGAGGGCTGGTTGGGATGAACTCAGTAGCTTCTGCATTCAGTGTACTGTCTATGGTGTCTATGGAAGATCTATAGCAGAAGTCACTAGGGCCTGGGAAGGCCATAGCCATTCTAGCTCTTTCCTCTCAACCTCACTAGGTTCAGAGACATCTGTTTCTTCAGACCGAGATGCCTGGGACTGGGTATTTGGCCTAGGAGTATCCAGGATGGAAGTTGGCTCAGAGAAATCCTTTGCAGGGGGTATCCGAACCGCTTTGGCAAGTGGGAGTATGTGGTTCCGGTGCCAAGTCTTCAATGGCCCCACTTTTCCCTCCGGCTTCAGTTGGTAGACTGGCAGGCTGGGCAGCTTCTTGCAAATAACATACGGCTCAGGTCTCCATCTGTCTGCAAGTTTGTGCTTCCCAGGGACTCCTAAGTTCCGTAGCAGCACTCTGTCCCCAGGCTGTAGATCCTGAATCCAGACCTTCAGGTCAAAGTTTCTCTTGTTGCGGGCTCCTCTCTGATCGGAAGCTGCTTGGGCCTGCTCATAGGCCAACTTTAACCACTTAACGACCGCCCACCGCCGATTTACGTTGGCAGAATGGCACCGACAGGCAGAATCACGTAGATCTACGTGATCGCCTTTGTGCAGTTGGGGGGTCCATCCGGACCCCCCTTCACTGCAGTGAGCGGCCGTTAAGTGTTCGGGAGCGATCAGGCATGAGGGGGCGGCCGCTCGATTCCGCCCCCCCCCCCTCGCGATCGCTCCCGGCGAATGAAATTGCTTCCTCCTGCCTGAAATGTAAACACAGGCTGGAGGAAGTGATGTCATCTCCCTCGCCGCGGTCTTTTCGTTCCCGGCGCCGAGGAGAGAAGAAGCAGGTTAGTGCACCAACAGTCCACTGACACGTAGGTACACATAGGCACACAAATCACCCCCCAGTCACCCCCAGATCACCCCCCAGGTCACCCCAAAGCCCCCAATCACAGTGTCACTGATTGCAGTGATCATTTATTTTACTGATCACTGCATTTAGTGTCATCTGTGATTGTAAAAACTAAAAGTTGCAGGGCAGTTAGGATTAGGCCCCTTTAGGTCCAGGGTAGCCCCCTAACCCCCCCTAATAAAGGTTTAACCCCTTGATCACCCCCCAGGTAACCTTTTCACCCCCTAACTTCAGCGTCACTAAGCGATTGTTTTTCCGATCGCTGTATTCGTGTCGCTGGTGTTTTAGATAGGCAGTTATTTTTTTTTAGGTTCGCCGCAGGTTTTTATTAGTGTCAGGTACCCCCATATATTATTTTAACCCCCTGATTGCCCCTAGAGTTAACCCTTTCACCAGTGATCGCCGTATAAGCGTCACTGGTGTCACTGGTTAGCCAGTAAGTTATTTAGTTATTTAGGTTACCCGTCAGGTTTTTATATAGTGTCAGGTACCCCCATATTTAACCTAATAAAGGTTTTAACCCCCTGATTGCCCCTAGTTAACCCTTTCACCAGTGATCACCATATAAAGGTTACGGGTGACGCTGGTTGATTAGTTTGCTTTTTATAGCATCAGGGCACCCGCCGTATATAACCCAATAAAGGTTTAACCCCCCTGATCGCCCGGCGGGTGAGATCAATTAGGTTTTAGCGCCAGAGAGGGTCTGCGTCGCCCCAGGCAGTGTTAGGTTAGTGCCAGTAACGCTAACACCCACGCGCAAAGCATACACCCCCCTTAGTGGTATAGTATCTGATCAGATCTATACTAGCATCCCCAGCGGTTTAGGGTTCCCAAAAACGCAGTGTTAGCGGGATCAGCCCAGATACCTGCTAGCGCCTGCGTTTAGCCCCTCCGCCCAGCCCAGCCCAGCCCAGCCCACCCAAGTGCAGTATCGATCGATCACTGTCACTTACCAAACACAACACACATAACTGCAGCGTTCGCAGAGACAGGCCTGATCCCTGCGATCGCTAACAGTTTTTTTGTAGCGTTTGATATATTTGCTGACGACAGTCAGGTGCTTTTTTTCCTGTGAATCTTACTAGTGTACCCCTAAATTTAGAGCCCAAAATGGCAAGACGAAGGTACACTAGTAAAGAGGCCTACGAGATTCTGAGCATGACAGATAGTGAAGAGGAGGTCACGTATCTGTCAGATTCAGGCTCAGAATATCTTCCCGTAGAAGACAGTGACGTCAGCGGCCCCACGTCAGATAGCTCTGACGACGAAGTTGAGGTCCCTGCTAAGGTCAGGTGTACCCGATCCCGATCTTCTGAGGTTGTTGAGGAGCAAGAACCGCAGGTCTCTCGTATCATGGAGCAGAGTAGTACTAGCGCCGCTATTCCTTCTGGTGAACTGGCAAGCACCAGCGGCCTAGTACAGCCTGGACGTACATCCAGCACTGCAGTAACACTTGGTGACGTGGCGAGTCCCATAAGTGCAGTTCAAGCTGGCGAGGTGGCAAGCACAAGTAGTGTCCCGCTGCCACCAAGAAGACAAAGGCAGGCCCATCGTGCCCATACTGCCCTTCCTGCAGAATTCGCCTATCCTGATTGGGTCCCCACCACTTCTGCAGAACCCGTACTTCCCCCATTCACTGCCCAACCCGGTATTCAGGTGGAAACAGCTTATTTTATTCCAATTGATTTTTATTCGCTGTTTTTCACGGAAGATCTCTATAGATCTATTGTGGACCAGAGTAATTTATATGCTGGTCAATTTATCGCCGCTAACCCCCAGTTGCCTAAAATTGCCAGAAATTGGAAACCAATTACGGTTTCCGAATTTAAGACCTTTCTGGGCCTTTCCCTCAACATGGGCACACATAAATTTCCGTCATTGCGTGCTTATTGGTCCACGCACCCAATTGACCACATGCCCGTGTTCTCTGCCTCCATGTCCAGGGCACGATACAAGCAGATTTTGCGGTTCATGCACTTCAACGACAATGAACTTTGTCGTCCACGTGGGGACCCTGAATACGATCGGCTCTATAAAATTCGGCCCCTCATAAACCACTTCAACGAACGTTTTGCAGCCTTGTTTACTCCCGATCAAGTTGTCTGCGTTGATGAGTCCCTGATTAAATTTTCTGGCCGCTTGTCTTTCAAGCAGTACCTTCCCAGCAAGCGTGCCAGATACGGGGTCAAGCTCTACAAGTTCTGTGACAGGGCAACAGGCTATGTAGTGAACTTTACGGTTTATGAGGGAAAAGATAGTCAGATTGAGTCGGTCAACTGCCCGGATTACATAGGGAGCGCTGGCAAGATAGTGTGGAACTTGGTGTCACCCTTATTCGGAAAGGGGTACCACTTGTATGTGGACAATTATTACACGAGCGTGCCACTGTTTAGTCACTTGTTTGATCATCAGATTGGAGCATGTGGCACCGTGCGACCTAATCGCCGGGGCTTTCCCCAGCGGCTTGTAGATGCCCGTCTTAGGCTGGGGGAGAGAGCCTGCTTGAAGTGTAATAACTTGCTCGCTATGAAGTGGAGGGACAATAAGAATGTTTTCCTTCTTACCTCCCTTCATGCAGACACGACAGTCCAAATTCGTACGGCGACTGGTGTTGTGGAGAAACCCCTCTGTGTCCACGAATATAACCAAAATATGGGAGGGGTGGACCTCAACGACCAGTTGATGGCGCCGTATCTAATTGACCGTAAGGCGAGACGCTGGTACAAAAAAGTGTCTCTATCATTATTCCAATTGGCTTTGCTGAACGCTCATGTGCTATACAGAGCTTCAGGCGGGACGTTATCTCTTCTAAAATTCCAGAATGAGATCCAGGCGGTTCTGCACCTCACCATCCCCTACCAAATGCAGTAAGCCGGCTGCATGAGAGGCATTATTCGTATGTCCTCCCGAGTACCCCTACCCAAAGCCACCCCCAAAAAAGATGTCGTGTCTGTAGCAAGCGCGGATTTAGGCGTGACACCCGTAGTTTTTGTCCACTCTGTCCTGACAAGCCTGGTCTTTGCCAAGGTGAATGTTTTGAACGCTACCACTCAAAAGTGAAGTTTTAGCGTAGGGTACAGCATTTCACAGACAAGGACACACTTACACAGGGTCTCCCAAGATGCCATTACATTTTGAGAGACCCGAACCATTACAGTTGTAAAGTTACAAAAAAAAGTGTAAAAAAGAAAAAAAAAAACGTAAAAAACAAAACACAAAAAAAATATAAAATAAAAAAACCAAAAATAGTTGTCGTTTTATTGTTCTCTCTCTCTCTATTTTCTCTCTATTGTTCTGCTCTTTTTTACTGTATTCTATTCTGCAATGTTTTATCATGCTTGCTTTTCAGGTATGTAATTTTTTGTTTTCAGGTGCGCCATTCAACTGCAGCGCGGAATTATTTATCTTGACAGCAACAGCGTTTGCTCCCACGATACATAAAGCCGTGACTCCAGTGCTGTAGGAGGTGATTTCACCACCACAGTTAAAAAAAAGAGCATATATGCCGAAGCATGGGGGCAGCAGGGGCGGAGGAGCGATTTTGCTCCTAATGCCGCGTACATACGGTCGAAATTCCGACGGAGGCCTGCCCGTGGAAAATTCCGACCGTGTGTACGCGGCATAACTTTTTTGCGGGAGGATGCCCCCATGCTTCGGCATATATATATTTTAGGCACAGGTTGCGTTAAAACATTTTTTTATTTTTTACTAGGTTTTGTTTTGGTATTTGCTTTGCAGGTATGGCATGGTAAGGTCTTACTGTTGTACTGTAATGTTACTTTGTTTTAATGTTAACCACCATTTGCTTAGCAGGTACGCCATTCAGTTGCAGCGCGGATCTATTTATCTTGACAGCAACAGCGTTTGCTCCCACGATACATAAAGCCGTGACTCCAACGCTGTAGGAGGTGATTTCACCACCACAGTTAAAAAAAAGAGCATATATGCCGAAGCATGGGGGCAGCAGGGGCGGAGGAGCAATTTTGCTCCTAATGCCGCGTATATACGGTCGAAATTCCAACGGAGGCTTGCCCGTGGAAAAGTCCGACCGTGTGTACGCGGCATAACCTTTTATGCCGCGTACATACGGTCGAAATTCCGACGAAGGCTTGACCGTGTGTACGCGGCATAACTTTTTTGCGGGAGGATGCCCCCATGCTTCGGCATATATGCCCATCATTAGAAGTGGGTGGATGAAGGGAGGTATTCTAATGGTGGGCATACCCACCAATCAATCTCTTTTTTTCGTTCAGCCAATAGGCTGTATGAAAAAAAAGATTACAATACATGTCCAACAAGGACCAGCAACGTACTGGTATGTTGCTGGACTTTGAATGTTTATACCAGAATGATGCCTGCGGGTTTAGGTATCATCTTGGTATCATTCTTTTCAGCCAGCCGCCGGCTTTCATGTAAAAGCAATTCTAGCAGATAATTAGCCTCTAGACTGCTTTTACAAGCAGTGGGAGGGAATGTCCCCTCCCGGATATAAAAAGCGCCATTGGGAAATTGGGAAAGCATTTTATCACACCGATCTTGGTGTGGTCAGATGCTTTGAGGGCAGAGGAAAGATCTAGGGTCTAACCCCCCAATTTTTTTCAAAAAAAGAGTACCTGTCACTACTTATTGCTATCATAGGGGATATTTACATTCCCTGAGATAACGATAAAAATGGTAAAAAAATAAAATATGGAAGGCACAGTTTAAAAATAAAAAAAAAAAGCCAAATAAATAATAAAAAAAAAAAAAAAAAAAAAAAAGCACCGCTGTCCCCCCTGCTCTTGCGCAAAGGCGAACGCAAGCGTCGGTCTAGCGTCATATGTAAACAGCAATTGCATCATGCATGTGAGGTATCACCGCGAAGGTCAGATCGAGGGCAGTCATTTTAGCAGTAGACCTCCTCTGTAAATCTAACGTGGTAACCTGTAAAGGCTTTTAAATGCTTTTAAAAATGAATGTAGTTTGTCACTGCTGCGCGTTTGTGCGCAATTTTAAAGCATGTCGTGTTTGGTATCCATGTACTCGGCCTATGATCATCTTTTTTATTTCATCAAACATTTGGGCAATATAGTGTTTTTTAGTGCATTAAAAATAAAAAAAGTGTGTTTTTCCCCCAAAAAATGCGTTTGTAAAATCGCTGCGCAAATACTGTGTGGAAAAAAAAATGCAACACCCACTATTTTAATCTGTAGGGCCTTTGCTTTAAAAAAATATATAATGTTTGGGGGTTCAACATAATTTTCTTGCAAAAAAAATTTTTTTTTCATGTAAACAAAAAGTGTCAGAAAGGGCTTTGTCTTCAAGTGGTTAGAAGAGTGGATGATGTGTGACATAAGCTTCCTAATGTTGTGCATAAAATGCCAGGACAGTTCAAAACCCCCCCAAATGACCCCATTTTGTAAAGTAGACACCTCAAGCTATTTGCTGAGAGGCATGTTGAGCCCATTGAATATTTTTTTTTTTGTCCCAAGTGATTGAATAATGACCAAAAAAAAAAAAAATGTACAAAAAGTTGTCACTAAATTATATATTGCTCAAACATGCCATGGGCATATGTGGAATTACACCCCAAAATACATTCTGTTGCTTCTCCTGAGTACGGGGATACCACATGTGTGGGACTTTTTGGGAGCCTAGTCGCGTACGGGACCCCAAAAACCAAGCACCGCCTTCAGGATTTCTATGGGTGTAAATTTTTGATTTCACTCCTCACTGCCTATCACAGTTTCGGAGGCCATGGAATGCCCAGATGGCACAAAACCCCCCCAAATGACCCCATTTTGGAAAGTAGACACCCCAAGCTATTTGCTGAGAGGTATGTTGAGTATTTTGCAGATCTCGCTTTTTGTCACAAAGTTTTGAAAATGTAAAAAAAGAAAAAAAAAAAGAAAAAAAAATGTCTTTCTTAATTTTCAAAAACAAATGAGAGCTGTAAAATACTCACCATGCCTCTCAGCAAATAGCTTGGGGTGTCTACTTTCCAAAATGGGGTCATTTGTGGGGGTTTTGGGCTATTTTGACATTTTATGGCCTTCAAAACTGTGATAGGTAGTGAGGAGTGAAATCAAAAATTTATGCCCTTAGAAACCTTGAAGGCGGTGCTTGGTTTTTGGGGTCCCGTACGCGGCTAGGCTCCCAAAAAGTCCCACACATGTGGTATCCCCGTACTCAGGAGAAGCAGCAGAATGTATTTTGGGGTGTAATTTCACATATAACCATGGCATGTGTGAGCAATATATCATTTAGTGACAACTTTTTGTACATTTTTTTTTCTTTTTGTCATTATTCAATCATTTGGGACAAAAAAAAAATATTCAATGGGCTCAACATGCCTCTCAGCAAATAGCTTGGGGTGTCTACTTTCTAAAATGGGGTCATTTGGGGGGTTTTGTGCCATCTTGGCATTTTATGGCCTTCAAAACTGTGATAGGTAGTGAGGAGCGAAATCAAAAATTTATGCCCTTAGAAACCTTGAAGGCGGTGCTTGGTTTTTGGGGTCCCGTACGCGGCTAGGCTCCCAAAAAGTCCCACACATGTGGTATCCCCGTACTCAGGAGAAGCAGCAGAATGTATTTTGGGGTGTAATTTCACATATGCCCATGGCATGTGTGAGCAATATATCATTTAGTGACAACTTTGTGCAAAAAAAAAAAAGTTTGTCATATTCCCGCAACCTGTGGCAAAATATAAAATATTCCATGGACTCAACATGCCTCTCAGCAAATAGCTTGGGGTGTCTACTTTCCAAAATGGGGTAATTTGGGGGGGTTTTGTGCTATTTTGGCATTTTATGGCCTTCGAAACTGTGATAGGTAGTGAGGAGTGAAATCAAAAATTTACGCCCTTAGAAATCCTGAAGGCGGTGCTTGGTTTTTGGGGCCCTGTACGCGGCTAGGCTCCCAAAAAGTCCCACACATGTGGTATCCCCGTACTCAGGAAAAGCAGCAGAATGTATTTTGGGGTGCAATTCCACATATAACCATGGCATGTGTGAGCAATATATCATTTAGTGACAACTTTTTGTACATTTTTTTTTTCTTTTTGTCATTATTCAATCATTTGGGACAAAAAAAAATATTCAATGGGGTCAACATGCCTCTCAGCAAATAGCTTGGGGTGTCTACTTTCCAAAATGGGGTCATTTGGGGGGGTTTTGTGCCATCTTGGCATTTTATGGCCTTCAAAACTGTGATAGGTAGTGAGGAGTGAAATCAAAAATGTATGCCCTTAGAAACCTTGAAAGCGGTGCTTGGTTTTTGGGGTCCCGTACGCGGCTAGGCTCCCAAAAAGTCCCACACATGTGGTATCCCCGTACTCAGGAGAAGCAGCAGAATGTATTTTGGGGTGTAATTTCACATATGCCCATGGCATGTGTGAGCAATATATCATTTAGTGACAACTTTGTGCAAAAAAAAAAAAGTTTGTCATATTCCCGCAACTTGTGGCAAAATATAAAATATTCCATGGACTGAACATGCCTCTCAGTAAATAGCTTGGGGTGTCTACTTTCCAAAATGGGGTCATTTGGGGGGGTTTTGTGCTATTTTGGCATTTTATGGCCTTCGAAACTGTGATAGGTAGTGAGGAGTGAAATCAAAAATTTGCGCCCTTAGAAATCCTGAAGGCGGTGCTTGGTTTCCGGGGTCCCGTACGTGGCTAGGCTCATAAAAAGTCCCACACATGTGGTATCCCCGTATTCAGGAGAAGCAGCAGAATGTATTTTGGGGTGCAATTCCACATATAACCATGGCATGTGTGAGCAATATATCATTTAGTGACAACTTTTTGTAATTTTTTTTTTTTTTTTGTCATTATTCAATCACTTGGGACAAAAAAAAAAATATTCAATGGGCTCAACATGCCTCTCAGCAATTTCCTTGGGGTGTCTACTTTCCAAAATGGGGTCATTTGGGGGGGTTTTGTACTGCCCTGCCATTTTAGCACCTCAAGAAATGAGATAGGCAGTCATAAATTTAAAGCTGTGTAAATTTCAGAAAATGTACCCTAGTTTGTAAACGCTATAACTTTTGCGCAAACCAATAAATATACACTTATTGACATTTTTTTTACTAAAGACATGTGGCTGAATACATTTTGGCCTAAATGTATGACTAAAATTGAGTTTATTCGATTTTTCTTATAACAAAAAGTAGAAAATATCATTTTTTTTTCAAAATTTTCGGTCTTTTTCTGTTTATATCGCAAAAAATAAAAATCGCAGAGGCAATCAAATACCATTAAAAGAAAGCTCTATTTGTGGGAAGAAAAGGACGCAAATTTCATTTGGGTACAACATTGCATGTCTGCACAATTTACAGTTAAAGCAGCGCAGTGCCGAATCCCAAAAACAGGCCTGGTCCTAATGGCCCGAAATGGTCCGGGGCTTAAGTGGTTAAACTGTGCCTCAGCCTGTCCACATATCCTTTGTGGGAAGTGGCTGAGAAATGGTCTATGGAGGTGCCAAAGGCCAGGTCTATGGGTAGTCTTGCTTCTCTCCCAAACATGAGGCGGTAGGGAGAGTACCCTGTAGCATCACTTGTTGTACTGTTGTAGGCATGCACAATTGCTGCTATGTGCTTGCTCCAGTGCTGCTTCTTTTTGCTACCCCAGCATGTTGAGTAGGGTTCAGTTGAACCTCTCCGGCTGGGCATCCCCTTGTGGGTGGTAGGGGGTGGTTCGGGTCTTCTTGATCCCTAAGGAGTCCAGGAGCTTCCGGATCAGCCGACTTTCAAAGTCCCTCCCTTGATCCGAGTGGAGACGCTGTGGTAGCCCATAGTGCACAAAGTATTTTTCCATGAGTACCTTGGCCATGGTGGAAGCCTTCTGGTCTTTGGTTGGGAAGGCCTGGGCATACCGGGTGAAATGATCGGTGTCGGGTTCGAGGCAGAGAAAATCAATGCATACCAAATCCAATGGGCCTTAACTTTGCAGGTGGCCCATTGGGGCAGCTTGATGGGGTAGAGTTTTCCACTGAATGCAGCGTGCGCATGAATGGCAGTATTCCTCTACTTCAGCCCTCATGCAGGGCCAATAGAACCGACTTCTGACGAGTTGAAAGGTCCTTTCAGCTCCTAAATGACCATGGTTGTCGTGTAAGGCGACCAAGACATTCTCTCGGTGTTTCTCAGGTAGAAACAGTTGCCATTTGTCTTCCAGGTCATCAGAGGGGCCCCTTCGGTAGACCACTCCTTGATGCACCTGCAGCCTGTCCCACTCCTTCCGCAACAGGCGAGCTCCCTTTGAAGGGTGACGCAAGAGTCTATCTGGATCCTGATTTTCCAGGGCCTCTAGGACCAATTTCCCCAAAGGGTCTTCCAATTGGTCACATCTCAATTCCTTTTTGGACAGCTTTGGTAAGTCATCTTCCTCTATCTGAGTTACTCCACAGTATTGCTTGGGGACCCCCACTACTGTGACCCCTATCTCTTCCGCTCTGGACCCCCCACTGGCCTGGAGTTTAGCCCCTTGACAGAGGGCCCGCACCCCATCCGGTGCCACTTGGGTCCAGTCTTCTGTGCTGTTAGCGGGAGCATGAGACCTTCTGGACAGGGCATCCACATCTCGGTTGCCAGCCCCAGGTCTGTATTTCAGGCTGAAGTTGAATCAAGACAGTGCAGCCAGCCATCGATGGCCTGTGGCATCCAGCTTTGC
Source organism: Rana muscosa (assembly GCA_029206835.1). Classification (NCBI taxonomy): domain Eukaryota; kingdom Metazoa; phylum Chordata; class Amphibia; order Anura; family Ranidae; genus Rana; species Rana muscosa. Next base: position 1,025,581,093 of record CM055122.1, read on the forward strand.
TGTGGTGAAAAGATAAGTAAGGGGGTTGTTGCCAGTTTTCATGGTGAATTCTGCCCCATACAGATAGTCTTTAAGTTTATCAACTACAGCCCACTTGAGGGCCAGGAACTCCAACTTGTGAATGGGGTAGTTTCTTTCAGAGGGGGTCAAACTTCTGCTCACATATGCGACGGGTCGCAGTTGCCCTTCATGCTCCTGGTAGAGCACTCCTCCCAGACCGTCATGACTGGCATCTACATGGAGTTCATAGGGTTTCTTTGGGTCTGCATAGGCCCAGACAGGGGCAGTGGTTAAGCTCTTCTTCAGCATTTGGAAGGCCTCTTCACACTTCCCATTCCACTGGTCTTCGACTGACTCTCCCGGCTTCCTGGGACCCGAGTCATCCTCTTCTCCCTCTGTCTTTAACAGTTCATTCAGGGGTCTGGCAATCCGTGCGAACCCCTCTACGAACCTCTTATAGTAGGAGCAGAACCCCAAAAAGGACCTGAGTTCTGTCACGGTGGTGGGCCGTGGCCAGGAGGTAACTGCCTCCAGCTTCCCAGGGTCTGTGGCTACCCCTTCTTCGGACACTATGTGCCCCAGATAGTTGACTGATGACTGGTAGAACTGGCATTTCTCTGGCAAAAGCTTGAGTCCCTCTTCACTGAGCCTTCTCAAGACTTTTTCCAGTCTCTCCTCATGTTCCTCTAGAGTCTTCCCAAAGACGATGATGTCATCTAAGTACACGAGAACTTTGATGAGGTTCATGTCTCCTACGGTTTTCTCCATGAGGCGTTGAAAGGTGGCAGGGGCTCCAGACAGACCTTGAGGCATCCGGTCAAATTCAAAGAATCCCACAGGGGTTATGAAGGCTGTCTTCTCCTTATCTTCCGGATGCATAGGGATCTGGTAGTATCCACTCTTATGGTCCATGACACTGAACCACCTGGCTCCAGACAAACACTGTAGGACATCTTCTATCCTCGGGGTGGTATACTGGTCGGGTATCGTTCTCCTGTTGAGAGTCCTGTAGTCTATACACAACCTCAACGACCCATTCTTTTTCCTGACCACCACTATTGGGGAGGCATAGGGGCTTCTAGATTCCCGGATAACACCGGTTTGCTTGAGCTCGGCGAGCTGTTCTCTCAGGTCTTCAAGGTCGGCTAGAGGAACTCGCCTGACTCTCTCCCTGAAAGGCTTGTCTTCCTGGAGGCAGATTCGATGGGTGGCACTCTTCACACACCCTACATCGAACTCATCTTTGGAAAAAATCTTCCTCCATCTAGTCAACTGGGCCTTTGCTCTCTCTTTCCAGGCCCTTGGCAGGTTCGGGTTCTCCGTGCAGAGCTTCTCCCAGATAATCCTTTCTCCCTCTGTCTTCTCCACATCTGATAAGACAATTGGGGCAGCAGGGCTCACCTGACCCAGCAACATCCTGGCGGGGATCTCCATGGGGGTACCCGTGGTATTCATGACGCTCACCGGCACCTTACAGTGTGCCTTCTTCAAAGCTCTTACTGGAACCATTTCTGGGATCACTTCTAAGCCTGAGTATTCTTCCCGGGGGTCTGGTTCCAACATGACAAAGGGGCCAGGTTGCTCCCAAGTAAGCTTCACAGTGGCCCTGAGACAGGTTACCTCACCGGGCTGCAATACTATCCCTTTCTTCGCCAGTCTCCAGACTTTTCCCACCCCCTCTTCTGGGGCCTGGTGTTCTAAGACTAGTCGCTGGTAGGCTGTCTTCAACATTGGGTGGATTCTGGTGACTGCAGGATTCTTCCCTTGTGCCAGAGGGGCCAAGAGCCTTCGGACCAGGTCTGTGTTGGTCCCTATTATTAGGGAGTCCTTGTTGGCTCCAGGCGGTCGGGGGCACACCACTGCCAGGGTATCGAACACTTCAGCCTTCCCGGCTACTGAGGGGTCGAAGGTCAGTTTTATGGGCAAGTAACCATCATAGGGGAAACTGTGTTCCGATTCCCCATATCTCTAAATCGTAAATTCTCTGGATGGGTAGATGACTCAGATGTTTATCATAGAAGTCCCAGTATAATAATGTCACTTGCGCCCCAGTATCCAAGATGGCTCTTGTGTAGACTCCCTCCACCTGAATAGGCACTACGGGGGAGGGGCCTACCAGTTTTTCTGGATATGACTTCAGAGGGGTCTCTCTCTGTTGACTCCTACACTTTCCCTTGGAATTTTCCTTCTTGTATTTGGCTGTTGACTTTAGTCCCTCTTGGGCTCGGTATGCATTGATCTCCCCCCTCTTTTTAAGTGTATGTTCCCGCTGAGGGACATTATTTCTCTTTTTAGGTGTATATTCCCGCTGAGGAACATTGTTCTTCTTCTGAGGGGGTTTGTCCCCCTTTCCTTCTGGGCTTCTCATTCAGTTTGGGTCCAATGGAGCTCACTGGAGATGATGGGCACCCGGTTGACTCCTTCACCAGGGCCCTCTGGAGTTTTCCGCCGGTTTGTGATTATTTATCTTCTTTTTCTTGGGGCTGGAACATACTTTCGCAATATGGCCAATTCCTCCGCAGTTAAAACAAATCGCATCCCCCCAATCTTGTAGGGGAGTGGGTGCTGAGGTACCCGGGAACAACTCCTTCCTCGGTCCCTCATTTTCTACGACCCTTGGATCCTTTGCCATCAAAGAGGTCAGCATCTCCAACACCTAAGACATCTGTGACTTCAGGGTATCTACTTCTGAGTCTCTTTTAGGGGTCATGGCTGATCTGACCATTACTGGCGTAGAAGAGGTATGCGTCTTGATCGCTTGCCGATCCTTCTGTAGAGCCTCTTCATCTCTAATGATCTTTACCAGATCAGGATAATTCAGTGACATACCTCCTCCAGAGGTTTTCAGGTGGAGCCAGACTGGATCCGAGCGTAGCGCTCCCTTTAAGATCTGCTTCATTCTTGCCGCATCTATGGCTTGGGGCACCATCCCTTTTTTTAGCACGATTTGGAAAAGCATCTTGTTCAGTCTTCTGACATACTCCAACAGCTTTTCTCCTGGCTGCTGAAAGGTGTGTTCGAACTGATACACCAGTTCCATTACTTTCTCTAACTGACCGAACTCTTCTTGCAGCATCGCTAAACAGTCATAAGCCGTGCAGGCAGCATTTCCAAACCGGAGACTATTTACAGCTTCTGCAGCTGCGCCTTTCAGACTTTCCATCACGCGCTGCTTTTTCTGCGCTTCAGGCACCTCCCATGCCTCTACCGCTAACCAGGCCTGTTCGATCCAGGTATCGAAGTCTTCCTCCCCCACAGGGATGGGCAGCCTCCCCGAAAATGTTCTCAGCTTCCAGTAGCTGGCCTCTATGTGTACCGTGTTGGTTTTCTGACACTTCGTGAGCAGATCCCCCAAGGCATTTAAAAGCTCTGGCCCTATGGCAGTAATGGATGTCACTGGAGGTGTCGTCCCTTTCTGCTTCTCTGTTGCATGGGGTATCCCTGGCGGTGATCCCATTGGGGATGGCGGAGGTGACTCCGTCTTCACGGTCATTGCGTGCGCCAAACCATACGTTTTGTTATCTGGCGTCTGCACACTTCGGCCTTTAAAGTTCCCCGGTACTCCATCCCACCACTCTATCAGTGCATACTGAAACAAGGTGTCTGGGTCTGATTTCATGTCCATCACCCATGGTGTATGATTTGGGGATAACGACACTACGAGTCGCTCCGCCGCACCTATCGACCATTCTTCTCCTGGGAGACTGATGACCACTGACATGTCTGGGTTTGTTTTGGCTGCTTCGCACCACGCTTACACTTCTAGCGGGTCCATGCCGGTACTTTTGGCGTGTTTGCTTGTCATACACAGGATCCCGGACCCGGAGCCCCCACGTGTAGCGATACCCCCAAACTAAGAGAGCCGCTGGTTTTGTTTCGGGCCCTGTACACAGCACAGCCAACCCCCGGCAATCTACTCAACCCTTCTCTGGCACAGCTAGTCTAGGGGTGGTATATATGTATGGCTCTATACCTGTTCATGAACAATCCCACAATAATCCAAACAGTTGTGAAATATAGTAATGGACGCTAATACCAGAATGATTAACTATAAAAGATTTACTTGGATATAAAGGGTAACGATCAATACCATATAACACATACATGCAGAGCCCTGCAGTAATAATAACACTAGTCAACTATAGTGCATATATATATATCTCTATCACACACTGACTTATAGCTATTCTCCCTGTGAGCAATATGGCACTCAATAAAGCTATAAACTCCCAGTCAGGCCTGACTCAGTTAAAGCTCAGTCTTTAAGTGAGGAATCTTTGCATGCAAGATGATCGGTGGTGCACATACAGGAACAATAATTTGTAATCCAGTAATGGTCTATGGCAATAGAAGCAACTCCCCGGAGACTATATAACTCAGTTCTGCAACTAGTCTCCTGTCAGGATAGCAAGTATAACACGATGGGCCAAGGCAGTCAATAGGCCTAACAAAAGTACTCGGTTATAGTTATGAGCAGGTGCTCTCTCACCCCTCCGGACTCGATCCTAGTCCGGGTCTGCCACAGCCGGATCTCCGGTCCAACTGACGTCCGCGAAGCAGGTAGATGTCAGATGCCACACAGGCTCCGCAGCGGGGTGGAAGGCTCTCTGGAAGTGCGCAAGGCCCAGGCCTCGGGCCTTGTACTCGCAGCAGGTCCGCACAGGAAGTCCTCTTGCCAGCCGTGTGGTGTCCAAAGAGAATGGACCTAGCCTCGCCCTCCCCTTTTATACCCCACCCTGTCTCTGTGGCGGCACAATGCACCCTGGGTGCCAAACGGGGTTCTTGCTAACGTAGTCCATGGGGCCTGAACGGAGACCCCGCTACACATACAACAAATGTTCTATTGTTTTCTTGTTAAAGAAGAACACCAAAACTTTCTGAGGTTTCTCTGGTTCAGGGACAACAACCCCTCTGGAGACATCACAGAATACCGCATGAGGGAGCAACAGCACTTCCCCTGCAGTTGCTATATATGGTCTCAGACACTCTGCTAGAGTGGGAGAGTCAGAGTATGGGTCAGATGTCAGACAATTTGTGGACAAGGATTTCTATGTAGACGATTGCTTGAAATCACTACCCACAAATGAAGCCGCAATCAGTCTCCTCAAAAGAACTCAGGCAATGCTTGCGTGTTCCAACTTAAGGCTCCACAAGTTTGCTTCCAACAGTAGAGAAGTTTTAGAAGCCTTTCCTGCCCAAGATAATTCCAACGAGTTAAAGGACTTAGATTTAGGCACAGACTCACTTCCCATGCAACACAGCCTTGTTTGCTTTGGGACTTAAGATCTGACACCTTTACCTTCCAAGTAAGCACAGAAGAAAAACCCTTTACCCGTAGAGGTGTCCTGTCTACCATAAACAGCCTGTACAATCCTTTAGGCTTTGCAGCACCTGTCACCATCCAGGGTAAGGCACTACTCAGAGACTTAACCTGTGAGTCGCTAGATTGGGACCACCCTTTCCCCACCGACAGGAAGAACCTATGGCTAGAGTGGAAGGACTCACTAACAGCTCTATCCAACCTTAAAATTCCACGCCCATATGCTCCTCTGTCATCTGCAGATGTTCAGATGCAAAGACTTTGTATGTTTGTGGATGCTTCTGTTAAAGCAATTGCTGCTGTAGCTTACCTGAAAACCATAGACATTAAAGGACAATGCCACATTGGGTTTGTAATGGGAAACGCAAAACTTGCACCACTGCCTGAACAAACCATAACCAGGCTGGAACTTTGTGCTGCAGTATTGGCTACAGAGCTAGCTGAACTAATAGCAACAGAGGCAAACTTAGAAATCCAAGAAGCTGAGTTCTACACAGACAGTAAAGTAGTTCTGGGTTACATCCATAATGAAACTAGACGTTTCTATGTCTATGTCAATAACAGAGTGCTGAGAATAAGGAGGTCCACCCGCCCAGAGCAATGGCATTTTGTGCCTACAGACTATAATACTGCAGACCTAGCGACCAGATCTGTAGCGGCCAGTCGCCTTGAAAGTACTTTGTGGTTCACAGGTCCCACCTTTCTACGCAGTCCTGACTGTAACAAAAATGACCTCACCACGTTTGACCTAATAGATGCAGACAAGGATCAGGAAATTTGCCCTCAGTGTTGCCTTATGGGATATGTATAAACTGCTTTGAAGAGCGGTAAAATATTGTAAATATGAATAAATTTCAAATAGCTTGCTGTACATATATTTCATTTAGGTAAATGAATATATTTAATTTAGCTAACTGAATAGGTGTTAATTAGCACCTATAAAGCCCTTTTGTTAACAGCTAGACGTTGCGGAGCCCCGAGCTTGGAGAGACAATTCCGTCAATGAGTCCCATGCTGGGATAGACAATGGACAGAGCCTCACCTATAACCGTGGGAAACTTCAATCACATCTCCTGCCCACATAGAGTCACCAGGATTTGCATGAAAGGGGGCTGACTTAGGGAGTAAGCCCTCCAATCATGACCCAAGCTAGGCCGATCTATGGGGTAGCAGGGTAGAGAGATATACTCAGAGGAAGGGAGATTGGAGCTCACTTTTATGGAAGGATGGCCTGAAGGATGGGTCTAAAGGGGTAATTATGCCAAAAGTCTGTTTGACCTATAACTACACATGCTTGTACTGTAATGTTTTTAGAGGAATATGCTTTATGTTCCTCCATGTAAATACTTTGTATATTTTAAACTAATATTTACTCCCTTGCTTAAGACTGTAAATGTTTGCGGTGTATTAGATAGACTAATAACAATTCTTTATTAAATGCTTACTATATTGAAGCTTTCACTTCTGGTCAAAAGAACTCTTATTTAACCTATATCATATATTTGAGATATTAAATCTTAAATATAGATTTTAAACCGCAACAGTGGCGACCAACGAAGTATACAGGACTGAAAGTATTTAATATAATAACAACATTTGTGTATTAGAGATAGGAGGAATTTAAGCTGGGTCAGCTTATCCAATCTATCTAGGGAAAATATAGGTAAATGTTTGTGTTTTATTAGTGGGTATTAGATTAACTCTAATAAGAGGGAGGATACACCACATTATTTTTTTAATATCCCGTAAATCATAATTGATATAAGTACTTTGGATGTACCATTAAAAACCGGTTAATTTAATGGGGAGGAGGTACAGGGATTTTTGTTTTGATTTTTGATTGTTTTATTGAAAAAGAGGACACTAAAATAGGAGTCCTTGGTTTTGGAAAAAAAAATAAAAATAAATAATTTTTACATGGCGGGAAAAATGTTGTTTTTAATTATTGTTTTTCTGCCTCACTAAGCTTCATTGCTAGCTTTAACCAGTGTTTGAGTTTGCTTGATGGTGAGTACAGTTTTATTAGAAAGACACTGAAAAAAAAATTGGTCTTGGCTGGTTTGTTGAAAAGGTTCAACAAGTTTTTGTTTATTTAAATTGCATGTCCACCAACATGGAAAATAGTTAGGACATTGAAACCTACAAAAGATTTTGGTTTTTGTTTTGTTTTGTTTTTTTAACAGTGGGAACTTACAAGCAGTAATATTCTCATTGATGTCAGTTAAAGTACAAAACTGTGGAAGTTTTACTACTGAAACTAATATCTGAGAAAGATTATTAGGGTAAAATAAGGTGCATTTAGCATACTGTATTTTATACCTTGATTTTTTTTTCTTTTTTTTCTTTGGTACACTCAATTGGGTGTAGCAAATAGTGGTGTAAACAGAGCTGTATACCTATGGTTCCTTGTGTGCGGATCTCAGCACTTTTGTTTTTTTTGGTTTAGACTTCATTCAGTGAAGATAGTAGTGTTATTTTAAGGCTGGTATCTCCACTCTGGTGCATATTCTTCGTGCTAGACAACTGTGTTAAGTCTGTTTTATTATTGTATCATCACGGAACTTGTAAATCATGGAGAAATTGATGGCCAGGATTGCTAAAGTTAAAAATAGCGCTGAGATAATAAGAGCAATGGAGGAATCTAAAAACCCATGGCACCATGCACAAGAGTATGTGAATATAAAACTTACAGAGAAAAAGATACGGCAAACGTGAGGGCAAGACTGCACTAATTTTTGCGGCCTGTTGCTTAGCTAACAATTATAGGTCATTATTATTGCAAACCATTTCTCTCAAGGAAGATCTAGAAATAGCCAAAAGTAATATTAGTACTCTAAGAGTTTCTACGACAAATATGAATGCTAGCCACCAGCAGCCAACAATACAGGGGCTGAAGGCTGCAGACATTAAATGTGAAAAATTATCTCCATCTTCCAGCACAGGGCAGCGGGTACAACCTACACATACCATAGAGGGAAATGCAACCAGTTGGAGTATTTCTAGTGGCAACAGGAAATGTTCCCAGTCTGGAGTATCTGTTAGTTCTAACAGTTTATTGAAAGGTGAGAGCTCTGTTGAAAGGGCCCCCATTGCTCATACAGCAAAAGTTGTTAATCAGGTTTTAGCCATTGAATATTCTAAGCCTAAAACCACACCAGTTATTAAGAGACGCGTTAATACTTTACAGAAGATAAAATGCTTCACGTGTGGTTTATTCGGCCACATTTCCCAGTTTTGTTCATCTTCTGGTGAAAAGAGATTAAAGCATACAACCAAGAGGCGTGACGTGGAAGTGTACTCACCTCGCTGGGGTGAAAAGCCTAAGAAATATGAAAATACAAATTCATACATCCCTTCCTCAACTATTAAGGCCAAAAATTAGGCTTTACAGTATGAGATTAGGCAAATGAAACAGGAAAGGGATGAGTTTGTGAAAGAATTCCAATCGTTTAAAAGAAGCATTATGGACTCCTGGAATTTGGAAAATGGAGGGAGTAAATTTGTCCATTGGGAACCAAACCAGTACACTAAAACGGGATGAAATGCAAGCTAGAAGTTATGTTTTAAGAGATCAGGGGCATTTAGTTTCACTAGATCATTGTATTGTTTGCTTTAAATAAGTTAAAAAAATAAAAATTAAGTAATAACGTTTTTTTTGCTGCAAGTAATTTTTTTTTCAGGGTAGGTGAGTCCTAAAGCTGTTCATATGCATAAATGCGCGCCTAACAAAAGGTAAAGTATAGTATTCCAGGGTTCTTGTTTGTTTTCTTATTCAGACCCTTAGTATTCTCCCAGTGGCCAGAAACGCCTAGCAATTCATTTGCAAATTACCAAAGTTCTAAACAAAATGTAGGGGATTCAATCTAAACAAATGGGTGTGTCTGAGTGATGGAATGGATGGGTATGAACTGTCCATGGGGAAACAAGATTTTTGTTTTACGGTCATCAATAAGTGTGATCAAATTAATGCGCATGCTTTGTATTGTTTAGGTTTATTTGATTAATTTTTTTCTCCCTCTCTCTTTCGTTTGTAATGAGCTCAATACTGGTACCAGTTTAAATTTATACTTTTTGTTTTACAAAATTGAAATGTATTCGCGAATAAATAACCTGTGCACAGATACGAGATCTCGAGTCCTATAGTATATAGGAATTTGTTTTTGTTTTTTTCTCCCTTTCCTGTGGTTAGAGTGAAGCTTCATTCACTCTGACACGTGGAAAGTACATAATACATTACCTTATGGCATCTTATGGATTCAGTAGGTCTATAGGTTTTGTCTTGTTTTTTGTTTTTTCCATTCCAAATTGACGCATGTGTTGTTAATATGTGTAAAGGTTTAATGTTGACATGGGGTCTTCTTAGACTGTAAGTACTTACAAACCCCACCATGTTTTCCTATAACTTTTTGTTTGTCAGAGTACAGATATGTTTGTGCATGTTTTACTGTACTTACTGTTGAGGGACTCATTACCTCTGTTCCAAGCATATACTGCCAGGTAGTCCATAACAAACCTCTCAGAAGAGGTACAGTGAGGTGTTATTAATGGTTTTGAGTTTTGTATTTTAGGAAGAAATACACACACACACACACACACACACACAAGGACGGATGAACGAACCAAGACTTGTCAAATTTCTTTAAAAACACAGAGGACCTTAAAACATATTTTTTTTATGTCTTGTTTTAAGGATAATCCTGGAATGGAATTAATTAGTTAGGCCTAACTAAATTAAATTTTTTTTTTTTTTTGGACTGTTTCATTAAACAGTGTCTCTCTCTGATAGAACTTCCTGTGGCCTAGTGGACTTGCAAATTTATTTTCACTGAGAATCAATTAATATGTTAATCACTACTGAGAGAGAGTGTTGCCTTTTGTATAGCTGCAATGTTTAAAGGCAGTTTCAATCATTTTTTTTTTGGTGTTTAACAAAATACAGATTCAACGCTCTTTAACAATATAAAGGTTGGGGCAGCATTAAATCTGATTTTTTTTTTGTTACTTTTACTTTTTGTTTTTTACCATTTTTTTTTTTATTACCTTTTTTGGTGTAGTTTTTTTCACTACTGAGAAAGGGCGTTGCCTTTTTGTATAGCTGTAATGTTTAAGGCAGCTTCAATTTTTTTTAACACAAGTACAGATTCAATGCTCTTTAACAAGTTAAAGGTTGGGGCAGCGTTCAATAAGAATTTGGGGTTTTTACCTTTTTTTTTTAATCATTTTATTTTTTTCTTATCTTGTCTTTTCTCTTCCTTTTTTCTTTTAAGGAAAACTATTTTTCTTTCTGTCCTATATCACCTTATTTTTTCTTTTGCTGGGTGATTCTGGAGTTTGGCTCCGCTAGGGTGAAATAAAAAAATAAATAAAAAAAAGAGGGGAGTAGGGGGGAACCTTATATGGGAACATTTTTAACAGTTAAAAATGTTGATATAGAATAATAAAACTTCCCTATAGCATTTTGATGGATGGGACAAAGTTCCAACAGGTTTTTTTTTCTCTCTTTCAGTATGGGATAATGGTTTTATATAAATGTATGTCATTGTAGCTATTAACAACTATGACAATAGTAACAGTAACACCTGGGTTTAGCAACAGTCATGTGACTCATTTCCTTGTATATGTGACAGTGTCCTCTCTACAGTTCTAATATTTGGCAGTCATCATAGGTGGTCATTGGTATTTTTTTTTATGATTGGTCAGTTTTCTTTTTGTGCCATAACTATGTTCAAAGAGCATTGCTTGAAGATCACATAGATATACTGGGACTGGTGAGACTCATAGTGATTGGCAAATAGCAGAAAGTGTAGTACAATTGTACTTAAGAAGTAATTTAGTCTAATCATCCCTGAAGCCACAAGTACCTGGTGACATCACACTTATCCGCATTCTGAAATCACGTTATTTTTGGCTGCTTAGATGACACTGCCTAAATCTGCACAGAGACCTCTTAAAGTTATGACTGCTTTCCTAGCCCACTAAAGGCAGGACTCATACAGTAGCTACACACGGTAGCCAAGGACGGAGCTATATGCACAAAAGTTTGGCACCCGCCAAGGCTTTAACCCATCAGGGTTGGTATAACTGAACACAGCTTCAGTAAAAGGAGTTTGTGGTGAGTTGCCATGGCAACAAAATCCCCCTGGACACTCGAAGGGTCAGACACACACACACAGGGGTATTCAGCAGAAGGCGGGGCAGAGTTACTGGCAGGCATATGACATTGGAGGAAGAAAGATGGGGGATGGAAATCAGACAACCTGGCTTAAGGGCGCAACCATTTACATTTTTACACCCGTCAATGGGAAAGGGACTCATATTAGGTCGCAGTATATCTATAACAATTTTAATCAAAGGTCCTTAATACTCAGAATGACAAGATACGCATTCATTTGAAAGCATATGTCTTAAAAGTACTCATGTTTTTCCTTTTCTAACTTTGCCCATATTAATAAAGTACAATCACAGAAAGCCAGGAAAGTTGGTCCACAGACCATTACTGTATGCTGTATCCAAGTGGAATCACCATGGAAGTCTGTACCAGAAGCAAGGGCAACATGACCAGATCGACATTATTGACTTTTGCACAAATTATTATTGGACGGTGGAGAACAAGGAGCCTCATGTTTATTTTTATTTATTTTTTCCCTTTGTTTTTTTTTTTTGTGTGTTTTGTATCTTATGATTTTTATTATGGACTTATTACATCCAGAACAAGTGATGACTACCAATACTGGGATCCAGACATATGAACTGTAGAGACGGAAAGTTTAAAAGTTTTGTTTCTTCTCAAAGAGTTTTATTTCACTTCAGAGGGCAAAGCCAAAAGTTCCAAATTTTATAGCAGGTTATACATAACCCATTATTTTAGGTGTGGCCGAGTCTCATATTCTCAACTGGCCACAAGGGGCCATCTGTTGCCTTATGGGATATGTATAAACTGCATTGAAGAGCGGTAAAATATTGTAAACATGAATATATTTCAAATAGCTTGCTGTACGTATATTTCATTTAGCTAACTGAATATATATAATTTAGCTAACTGAATAGGTGTTAATTAGCATCTATAAAGCCCTTTTGTTAACAGCTAGACATTGCGGAGCCCCGGGCTTGGAGAGACAATTCCATTGTGTTAAACCCACTCTCGTCAATGAGTCCCATGCTGGGATAGACAATGGACAGAGCCTCACCTATAACCCTGGGAAACTTCAATCACATCTCCTGCCCACATAGAGTCACCAGGATTTGCATGAAAGGGGGCTGACTTAGGGAGTAATCCCTCCAATCATGACCCAAGCTAGGCCGACCTATGGGGTAGCAGGGTAGAGAGATATACTCAGAGGAAGGGAGATTGGAGCTCACTTTTATGGAAGGATGGCCTGAAGGATGGGTCCAAAGGGGTAATTATGCCAAAAGTCTATTTGACCTATAACTACACATGCTTGTACTGTAATGTTTTCAGAGGAATATGCTCTATGTTCCTCCATGTAAATACTTTGTATATTTTAAACTAATATTTACTCCCTTGCCTAAGACTGAAAATGTTTGCGGTGTATTAGATAGACTAATAATTCTTTAATAAATGCTTATTATATAGAAGCTTTCACTTTTGGTCAAAAGAACTCTTATTTAACCTATATCATATCTTTGAGATATTAAATCTTAAATATAGATATTAATCAGCAACATCAGGTTTCTACTGCAGTCACAACAACTTCTCTCAACCAGTTTAAAACCCACCGTTTCAGCAGGTTCTCCACCTGGAGGTCACTAGTTAGAGCTATCACTTGCTTAATCCACATCGCTCAGTCTTACAAAAAACAACCACCAACTCATGACGATTGCAGAGGTTGGCACCACTGTAGGAAAGTCTACTCAGCAACTGACCTAGAACAATCTAAAAATTGGTTAATATCTGTTGTATAGGGATGAGCTTCGAGTTCGAGTCAAACTCATGTTCGACTCGAACATTGCCTGTTCGCCTGTTCGCCGAACAGCGAACAAATTGGGGTGTTCGAGGCAAATTCGAAAAGTCTATGGGAGAAATCTAAAGTGCTAATTATAAAGCCTAATATGCAAGTTATTGTCCTAAAAAGTGTTTGGGGACCCGGGTCCTGCCCCAGGGGACATGTATCAATGCAAATTTTTTTTTAAAAACGCCCGTTTTTTCGGGAGCAGTGATTTTAATAATGCTTAAAGTGAAACAATAAAAGTGAAATATTCCTTTAAATTTCGTACCTGGGGGGTGTGTATGATATGTATGTAAAGTGGCGCATGTTTCCCGTGCTTAGAACTGTCCCTGCACAAAGTGTCATTTTTGAAGGAAAAAAAGTCATTTAAAACTCACTCGCGGCTATTAATTAATTGTCGGCTCCCGGCAATACATACAAAAGTCATTGATAAAAAAAAAAAAAAAGCGTGGGGGTTCCCCCAAATTCAATTACCAGGCCCTTTAGGTCTGGAATGGATATTAAGGGGAACACCGCCGCAAATTTTTAAAAAAATGGCGTGGGGTTCCCCCTAAATATCCATACCAGGCCCTTGAGATCTGGCATGGATTTTAAGGGGAACTCCACCCCAAATAAAAAAAAAATGGCGTGGAGTCCCCCCAAAAATCCATACCAGACCCTTATCCGAGCACGTAACCTGGCCAGCCGCAGGGGAAGAGGGGGGGACGAGAGAGCGCCCCCCCCTCCCTCCTGAACCGTACCAGGCCACATGCCCTCAACATGGGGAGGATGTCCCCATGTTGATGGGGACAAGGGCCTCATCCCCACAACCCTTGCCCGGTGGTTGTGGGGGTCTGCGGGCGGGGGGCTTATCGGAATCTGGAAGACCCCTTTAACAAATGGGACCCCCAGATCCCAGCCCCCCCTATGTGAGTTGGTAAGGGGTACATTGTACCCCTACCATTTCACGAAGAAAATGTAAAAAAAACACACAAACACCTTGAAAAAGTCCTTTATTAAAAAAAAAAAAACATTCCAGAGATGAAATCCAGTGTCCCGCGGCGATCCCGATGTCCAGCACCATCCGTCATTGGTTTTGCCTGAGCAGACCTGATGGGGAACTTCCTCCTCAGTGTTTTAAATGTATAGACCCGCCCCTTCTAAAGTTCCCCATCAGGTCCGCTCAGCGGATCAGATGCGGAACATGAGAAGGGGCGGGTCTATACATGTATTACCAAAGTGAGAGAAGTTCCCCATCAGGTCCGCCCCCTCGGTATGTCGGACCCGCCTACGTCATTGGCTTGAGCGGGGAACTTCCTTCACTGTGTAATTTAAATTTACACAGTGAAGGAAGTTTCCCGCTCAGGCCAATGACATAGGCGGGGTCCGACATACCGAGGGGGCGGACCTGATGGGGAACTTCTCTCACTTTGGTAATACATGTATAGACCCGCACCTTCTCATGTTCCGCATCTGGTCCGCTGAGCGGACCTGATGGGGAACTTTAGAAGGGGCGGGTCTATACATTTAAAACACTGAGGAGGAAGTTCCCCATCAGGTCTGCTCAGGCAAAACCAATGGCGGATGGCGCTGGACATCGGGATCGCCGCGGGACACTGGATTTCATCGCTGGAATGTTTTTTTTTTTTTTTTAATAAAGGACTTTTTCAAGGTGTTTGTGTGTTTTTTTTACATTTTTTTACGCTTTCTTCGTGAAATGGTAGGGGTACAATGTACCCCTTACCAATTCACATGGGGGGGGCCGGGATCTGGGGGTCCCGTTTGTTAAAGGGGTCTTCCAGATTCCGATAAGCCCCCCGCCCGCAGACCCCCACAACCACCGGGCAAGGGTTGTGGGGATGAGGCCCTTGTCCCCATCAACATGGGGACATCCTCCCCATGTTGAGGGCATGTGGCCTGGTACGGTTCAGGAGGGAGGGGGGCCGCACTCTCGTCCCCCCCTCTTCCCCTGCGGCCGGCCATGTTACGTGCTCGGATAAGGGTCTGGTATGAATTTTTGGGGGGACTCCACGTCATTTTTTTTATTTGGGGTGGAGTTCCCCTTAAAATCCATGCCAGATCTCAAGGGCCTGGTATGGATATTTAGGGGTAACCCCACGCCATTTTTTTTAAAATTTGCGGTGGGGTTCCCCTTAATATCCATTCCAGACCTAAAGGGCCTGGTAATTGAATTTGGGGGAACCCCCACGCTTTTTTTTTTTTATCAATGACTTTTCTATGTATTGATAAAAGGCGACAATTCATTAATAGCCGTGAGTGAGTTTTAAATTACTTTTTTTCCTTCAAAAATGACACTTTGTGCAGGGACAGTTCTAAGCATGGGAAACATGCGCCACTTTACATGCATATCATACACACCCCCCAGGTATGAAATTTAAAGGAATATTTCACTTTTATTTTTTCATTTTAAGCATTATTAAAATCACCGCCCCCGTAAAAACGTCAATTTTTTAAACCTTTTTTTGCATTGATACATGTCCCCTGGGGCAGGACCCAGGTCCCCAAACACTTTTTAGGACAATAACTTGCATATTAGCCTTTATAATTAGCACTTTAGATTTCTAACGTTCGAGTCCATTGTATTTAATAGGGTTCTAAAGTTCGCGCGAACATTCTGTCTGTTCGCAGGTTCTGGTGCGAACCGAACAGGGGGGTGTTCGGCTCATCCCTGCTGTTGTACAGAGAGAAGTCTTTGCCAAAGAGATCGATTGTATTCTCAACCACAAACCTGTTCCTAAAGACAGTGTTTTAAAGAAACTTGATCCAATGGTTCTCACACCTACCATGTTGCTCACGCAAAAGACTGGTCTTGTAGGTACTCCAGCTGGAGAGTTTTATGAGAAAGACCTTTACAAACGTCAATGGAGACAAGTTCAAACCCTTGCCAATACCTTCTGGAGTCGGTGGAAGGAGCAATACACATCTACTCTACAACTAAGGAGGAAGTGGCACACCGAAAAACCTAATCATAAACTTGGTGATGTTGTGCTCATGAAAGATTGCCAGACACTAAGGAATATGTGGCCTTTAGGTCTAGTCACCAAAGTACTGCCAAGCAAAGATAATCTTGTCCGTAAGGTCGAGGTCAAGACCTTTCAACAGAATGAGGCCAAAGTGTTCATAAGACCAGTGACTGAACTTGTTCTGTTACTTTCTACGGAGGACTCTGTTAGTGACGTCACTTGACGTCAGGCGGGGAGTGTTCTGTCCATCAGATGTCTATATTCTGATTACCTGCATTTGTGTTGATTAAAATGACATTTAAGGTTGTAATTTCTATAGAAATCATTTGCAGAGCGTAGGCACCATCTAGCGTCCCTTTTTGGTATTGTTTCAGTAGAATCATTATTAAATGCATTAATGTGTAACCTAGGAAGTGATTAGAAAGCAAAGTATTCTGGGTAAATCTCTACAGGAAGAGACACATTCACCATGATTTTTCAAGACACTGCAGGAGGCAGGATATGTCTTATTTCAATCTCTTACCATCAACCCTTAGAGAACTTAAAAAGTAAGTTTTTACTGTCTCATATTGTACTGTGTATCTTTGTCTCTGCAATGTATGCTAAATGTATGGGATATTGTACTTATCAAGGTTTATTCTTGTTATTTGTAGTTTCACCTAGCTTGTTCTAATAAACTGCGATCAAATAAATATGGTATCAAGTTTATGGGATAAGAATGGTTTAGCTGAATGTCCTTGAGACAGAACACAAGGCCCCTTACTCCTTCCCCCCGCCCACACATGTTTACTACCCTCAAGGCCTGGAAAGCGGGTCTAACTTTTAAAAAACTTTAACATTTAAAAAAAAAATTCACCAAGTAATTCCCTATTCCCGAATACTCCACTGTGGTGTAATGCAAACCTATCAAATTTTGACAAGATGCCAGATCCAAAGTTTGGGCCAAACACAAAATTACACTTGTCTCCCAAGTAGTTTTAAACCACTCCCTGCAGCCCCTCACTTTTATCTCATCTGATTCTAACGTCCTGGCCTCCTATTAAGATCTCATCATGCTTTTGCCTCATTGCGGTTACAACAATTAGACTTGGAGCATTTGCTCCGGACTGAATGCTCAGAGAAACCTATCTCAATACTGTACAATCACCTCCTCTTGGTCTCCCTTCCTGACATCTGTACCCTTCGGCAAAGGTGGCTGAGGGACATCCCTGACCTAGATGATAAAGCTTGGGAGGAAGTTTGGGACTTTCCCTTTTGTCACCTGGTTTCCGTAAGAGACAGGCTCATCCAATTTAGGATTGTGCACAGAGCTTATTTCACCCCATACAGGCTGCACAAAATGAAACCATTTGCCTCCCATGAGTGCAATTACTCGCCTGGTGATTTCACACATATATTTTGGGGCTGACCCGTCATTGCAAAATACTGTAAAGAGGTGATTTCTATTGTAAATACCATTGCAAAACTCTCTCTGGTACCTGCTATTAGTCTTTATCTCTTGGTGTAGGTGGAGGAGTTGGTTCCCACAGTCACAGAATGGATCATGCTCAGTTTGCTCCTTTTCTATGAATGTAAAGCCATCACTATGTCATGGAAGAAGGCCGCACCTCCTTCTCTCACATTCTGGAAACATTTGGTCAATGTTAATTTAACCTTGTACAAAGATACTTATGTTAATAGGGGTTGCCTGAAGAAATATGATAAAGTGTGGTCCAAATGGCTGGCGGAACCCGCTACCGTCTCTACGCTTGTTTGAAACACTAAATTACCAGAAGTATTGGGACGCTTGCCTTTTCATGTTCATGAACTTTAATGGCACCTCAGTCTTAGTCCGTAGGGTTCAATATTGAGTTGGCCCACCCATTGCAGCTATAACAGCTTCAACTCTTCTGAGAAGGCTGTCCACAAGGTTTAGGAGTGTGTCTATGGGAATGTTTGACCATTCTTTCAAAAGCGCATTTGTGAGGTCAGGCACTGATGTTGGAGAAGAAGGTCTGACTCGCAGTCTCTGCTCTAATTCATCCCAAAGGTGTTCTATCAGGTTGGGGTTAGGACTCTGTGCAGGCCAGTCAAGTTCTTCCACCCCAAACTCGCTCATCCATGTCTTTATGGACCTTGCTTTGTGCACTGGTGCGCAGTCATGTTGGAACTGAAAGGGGCCATCCCCAAACTGTTCCCACAAAGTTAGGAGCATGAAATTGTCCAAAATGTCTTGGTTTGCTGGCCCCTTAGGAGTTCCCTTAACTGGAACTAAGGGGCCAAGCCCAGCCCCGGAATAAGAACCATAATCACCCCCAGGGGCGGATCCAGGGGGGGGGCAACAGGGCAATTGCCCCCCCCGAGACCATCTGTCACACTCGCTTGCTCTGTTTTTGTTTTTTTTTGCGCCTTATCTTCTGGACTTTGGGGACCCGGTACTGGCCGGCCATAGGTCCCCTGGACCCAGAACTTGATACACATGTAGCCCCATGTCTCCTCTACAAGTGTGCAAAGTTTGGTGTCTGGGAGACCTACGGCCGGGGAGCACCAATTTTTCAAAGCCGGGCACTCCTTCCATAGACTCCCATGTTAAACATCAGTCTAGTCATGGGCACAGTGAAGCATGGGCACAGAGAGGCATGGGCACAGTGAGACAAAGTGAGGCACAGTGAGGCATGCAGATGGACACCCTAGGCTTATACTCGAGTCAATACATTTTCCCATTTTTTTGTGGTAAAATTAGGTGCCTCGGCTTATATTCGGGTCGGCTTATACTCGAGTATATACAGTACTTGTTCTGCGGCTGCCGCTGCCTCTCTGAGTCTCTCTCTCAGTTTCTCACATCAGCCGATCAGCGGCGCCGAGAGAGAGAATCGTCTAATGTAGTTACGCGGCGCACTGACACGATACCAGGAGCGGAGGAGGAGGTGGGTGGAGCCTCTTCCCTGCACTCGTTGCTAACGCCTGGGCCGCTTGGCGTCTAGCAATGAGTCACGTCAGTGAGTCACGTCGGGCCGCTCTGCGGGCAGGTGCGATAGCGTGCGGCTCCACAGACGGGTAAGAAAGCGGGCGGCTCCGCTTGCGGCGCGGTTCGTGGGCGGGCGGCGCGGTTCGTGGGCAGATCATGCTGCTCAGTGTGTTGGCAGCGCAGGTGAGAGTGAGAGAGCAGGCTCATCTCTCACCGCCCGTGCCTGCCCTGCATTCCTGCAGTGACTTCCGCCCTCACTGTGCAGGCAGCAGAGAGATTACATTATCTCTCTGCTGCCTGACTCTGGGAGTCTGGGACACAGCAAGAGACAACCAAAACTACACCTTAGCAGGCAAGTTAGTGACAATCCACCAGTTGTGTCAGGTGATGTGGCAAATGACAATCTGCATCTGGTGGCAGGCAAGTGACAATCAGCAAGGTGTGGCAGGTGAGTGGCAAGTGACAATCCGCAAGGTGTGGCTAGTGACAATCCGCAAGGTATGGCAGGTGATGTGGCAAGTGACAATCCACAAGGTGTGGCAAGTGACAATCCGTAACGTGTGGCAAGTGACACGCTCAGGGCTCCCACTAATTGCAGGCGACGGTGGCAAGTGACACAATCGGGGCTCCCACTGATTCTGCATTGAACTATTTAATTTTCTATTACAATGTAATAATAGAAATAATGCGCTTCAATCATCCTGACACCATAACAACCATGGTGCCGGGATGATTGAAGCGCCGACACCTGCCATTTCCCCGATAAATTTCCCACAAAAAAAACATTTTTTGCCAGTGCCCCTCCCGAGAAAAGACTCTGGATCCGCCCCTGATCACCCCTCCACCAAATGATTTGGACCAGTGCACAAAGCAAGGTCCATAAAGACATGGATTAGTGAGTTTGGGGTGGAGGAACTTGACTGGCCGGCACAGAGTCCTGACCTTAACCCGATAGAATACCTTTGGGATGAATTAGAGCGGAGACTGCAAGCCAGGCCTTCTCATCCAACATCAGTGCCTGACCTCTCAAATGCGCTTCTGGAAGAATGGACAAACATCCCCAAAGACACACTCCTAAACCTTGTGGACCGCCTTCTCAGAAGAGTTGAAGCTATTATAGCTGCAAAAGGTGGGCCAACTCAATATTGAACCCTACAGACTAAGACTGGGATTCCATTAAAGGTCATGTGCGTGTAAAGGCTGGCGTCACAATAATTTTGGTAATATAGTGTAGCTCATAATACCATTTGGATAAGCTTTTTGATATTTGTTTCTCTAAAATTTGAGCATCAATTTTTTGACTGGCGACATCCCCCCTTAAACTAATTGGTTCAGCATGATAGGACATCTATTACTGGTACATGAATCACGGCACAGAAATTTGGTTTGTTGGTTAACAATTGCCCAGATCCTTGGAATTACGGATTCTTTTCTCTCACAGCCCCTGCGAGAGGGCGTGCTATGGCTTTTGGAAACAGTGATGTTTTAATGGTTTTGCCTGTTTTTGCACATATTTAAAAAAATAAAAAACATTTATTTTTGCCTCTCAATTTGAGAGAGTTTTCACCACTTTCTGTCCTAAAAGGAGGTGAGAGGTAATCCCACAGGCGTTGGCACAGATGGCAATAAAAAACCTGACAGTCTCTCTAATCAACCTATGTTTATCCAAAACAAAAAAAAATGTTTTGTCTGGTGTATTTAAAGTATAATTAATTGCGCTTTTTTATTTATTTTTTATAGGGCTGTGGAAATTAACTATTAATTCCTCGATTAATCGATGAATTTTTTGATCGATCAAAATTCTTTTGATCGGTACTCACCTCTCCGCCGGCTTCCGGGTCTTCAGGGAGTTCTGTCGGAGATCCGGTGACGTCACGGACACTGGCGGGGCTTGCCGTGTCCATCTGAAGGGCTCCTTTGCTGTGCCTTCATATCTGCATGCTGGCGGGACCTTACTATCTGCCACACGCAAGGGCTGTTACACTTCCCTGTATCACTTCCCTCTATCAACCTGGGATTCTACAGCCATCCACTGAGAGTTGTGATAGTTCCCTTCACGGGACATCTACATGCCGGCAGACTGATGTTAACATCTCCTCATCTGGATTCAGCAGTGGTATCGTTGTACACATTTTTATACCAGTATCATACTTAGCTACATGTTTTTATGGCTGCTTTTGCTACCGTTTGGTATTACTCACACCATTTTTACAATTTATGTAGCTACATTTATTTTATCTCCAGTGCAATATTTATTTTGTTACCTACTTGAAGACTATAAAAGTTTTCATGCTATTCCCATTGAGCGCTGCCTTTGTGTGTTTTTTGTATCCTGCTATCCATTTTTCCAGTGGTTGGTAGCTGCACTGGGAATCAGCCTGCAAGGAGATCATCTAAAAGTAGTTAGATCTGTATGTGCGTTATAATTAATCGAAATTAGTTGATTAATCGTTAAAAAAAATAAATATATTAATCACCATTAGAGAGATTTGCCATCTCTATTTGTTCTATTTACAATTATCAGTGAAAGTGAAAGTAAAAGAAAATCCCAAATTTTGAGTTGTCCCCAGAAAAGTAATAGAGGGGAAATCTTCAAATGGTTCTAGTGACCTGGAGGGCCCTATGGGATTCCCTTAATTTGCAGGGATTTGCTCTTACTTCCTGTTTTGGCTATGGGACAGAATGGGACACAGATGACAAAAATAAAACTTACAATGGTTATAATCCTCCATTACTCTTTTTAAAATGAAAAAAAAAAAGAAAAAGTTTTTTGTTCTACTTTAAATGTCTGCCTCACACAAATGACATTTAGGCTTGATTCACACCTATGAATTTTTTGTGCTTTTTGCATTTTGCAGATTTGCACTACAGCCGATTTAACATGGTTTCCTATGGAACACGTTCTGTAGAGCAAATCTGCACTAAAAATGCATAGGAGTGAATCAAGCCTTACGTAGAAATACTCTCTAATTAGAAAGGATTTTTCACACTTTTTCCAAGTCTTTCACCTTGAACTTGGTGCTCAGTGAAGTTACTATTTTTTTCATTAAACACATTTCTATTTGTATTTAACACTAATGCTCTCTGCTTCTCATTACTTCAGTCTGAATACATTGAGACATTTTGTACTCCGATTGAAGGTCTATGTAACAGCTCAGTCTTAGTATAATCTAGAGAGGATGTGTGTTTTACGCTTTTCTTTTCCGGCGAAGTGCTACATTTGTTTACCTGTTCATCTTTTTTGATGATTTCTATTACTCAACCTATAGTTTTTGTATGACATCCACCGTGCTTTCTAATGAATATATCTGAAGTGGTACTGTGAAATGTCAGATAATTTTGAGTATCTATCAGCTTCTTTATATGCCTCTAAAAGTTTCCTTGTAGATAAAAAAAAAAACAAGCAAAATGCTTCTCCTTTGCTATTATTATATATTTTTTATTAAATATTTATACATGAAAGCAGGGGCGTTGCTAGGTCTGCAAAAGATCTGGGGCAAGAGCTCATAGCAGTGGTCACCAACCTTTTTGCAGGCCTGGGGGGGGGGGGCACGTGGGTGGTAAGCCATTTTTTCCGGGCAATGGCTGGTGTTGGCACTTCAATCATCATGGCACCATGGTTGATATGGTGTCAGGGTGATTGAAGCGCATTATTTATTTTATTACATTGTAATATATAATGAAGTGGTTCAAGCCACCATAATGCACAATCAGTGGGAGCCCCGAGTACGTCACTTGCCACATCTCCTGCCACCAGATGCAGCTTGTCACTTGCCACCATCGCTTGTCACTAGGTGCAGCTTGTTACTTGCCACGTTGCCTGCCACCAGATGTGGATTGTCACTTGTCACCATCACCTGCCACCAGATGTGGATTGTCACTTGCCACTGCCACCTGCCACCAGATGTGGATTGTCACTTGCCACTGTCGCCTGGCACCAGATGTGGATTGCCACGTGCCACCGTCACCTGCCACCAGATGTGGATTGTCACTTGCCACTGTCGCCTGGCACCAGATGTGGATTGCCACGTGCCACCGTCACCTGCCACCAGATGTGGATTGTCACTTGCTACTGTCGCCTGGCACGAGATGTGGATTGTCACTTGCCACAGTCACCTGCCACCGTCACCTGCCACAAGATGTGGATTGTCACTTGCCACTGTCGCCTGCCACCAGATGTGGATTGCCACATGCCACCGTCACCTGCCACCAGATGTGGATTGTCACTTGCCACTGTCACTTGCCACTGTCGCCTGCCACCAGATGTGGATTGCCACGTGCCACCGTCACCTGCCACCAGATGTGGATTGTCACTTGCTACTGTCGCCTGGCACCAGATGTGGATTGTCACTTGCCACTGTGGCCTGCCACCTGATGTGGATTGTCACTTGCCACCGTCACCAGATGTGGATTGTCACTTTCCACTGTCGTCTGCCACCTGATGTGGATTGTCACTTGCCACGTCACCTGTCACCATTTGCAGATTGTCACGTCACCTGCCACCAGATGTGGATTGTCACGTCACCTGCCACCAGATGTGGATTGTCACTTGCCACTGTTGCCTGGCATCAGATGTGGATTGTCACTACTGTCGCCTGGCACCAGATGTGGATTGTCACTTGCCACTGTGGCCTGCCACCTGATGTGGATTGTCACTTGCCACCATCACCTTGCACCAGATGTGGATTGTCACTTACCACTGTCGTCTGCCACCTGATGTGGATTGTCACTTGCCACGTCACCTGTCACCATTTGCAGATTGTCACGTCACCTGCCACCAGATGTGTATTGTCACTTGCCACTGTTGCCTGGCACCAGATGTGAATTGTCACCTGCCACAAGATGTGGATTGTCACTTGCCACTGTCGCCTGCCACCAGATGTGGATTGCCACATGCCACCGTCACCTGCCACCAGATGTGGATTGTCACTTGCCACTGTCACTTGCCACTGTCGCCTGCCACCAGATGTGGATTGCCACGTGCCACCGTCACCTGCCACCAGATGTGGATTGTCACTTGCTACTGTCGCCTGGCACCAGATGTGGATTGTCACTTGCCACTGTGGCCTGCCACCTGATGTGGATTGTCACTTGCCACCGTCACCAGATGTGGATTGTCACTTTCCACTGTCGTCTGCCACCTGATGTGGATTGTCACTTGCCACGTCACCTGTCACCATTTGCAGATTGTCACGTCACCTGCCACCAGATGTGGATTGTCACGTCACCTGCCACCAGATGTGGATTGTCACTTGCCACTGTTGCCTGGCATCAGATGTGGATTGTCACTACTGTCGCCTGGCACCAGATGTGGATTGTCACTTGCCACTGTGGCCTGCCACCTGATGTGGATTGTCACTTGCCACCATCACCTTGCACCAGATGTGGATTGTCACTTACCACTGTCGTCTGCCACCTGATGTGGATTGTCACTTGCCACGTCACCTGTCACCATTTGCAGATTGTCACGTCACCTGCCACCAGATGTGTATTGTCACTTGCCACTGTTGCCTGGCACCAGATGTGAATTGTCACCTGCCACAAGATGTGGATTGTCACTTGCCACTGTCGCCTGCCACCAGATGTGGATTGCCACATGCCACCGTCACCTGCCACCAGATGTGGATTGTCACTTGCCACTGTCACTTGCCACTGTCGCCTGCCACCAGATGTGGATTGCCACGTGCCACCGTCACCTGCCACCAGATGTGGATTGTCACTTGCTACTGTCGCCTGGCACCAGATGTGGATTGTCACTTGCCACTGTGGCCTGCCACCTGATGTGGATTGTCACTTGCCACCGTCACCAGATGTGGATTGTCACTTTCCACTGTCGTCTGCCACCTGATGTGGATTGTCACTTGCCACGTCACCTGTCACCATTTGCAGATTGTCACGTCACCTGCCACCAGATGTGGATTGTCACGTCACCTGCCACCAGATGTGGATTGTCACTTGCCACTGTTGCCTGGCATCAGATGTGGATTGTCACTACTGTCGCCTGGCACCAGATGTGGATTGTCACTTGCCACTGTGGCCTGCCACCTGATGTGGATTGTCACTTGCCACCATCACCTTGCACCAGATGTGGATTGTCACTTACCACTGTCGTCTGCCACCTGATGTGGATTGTCACTTGCCACGTCACCTGTCACCATTTGCAGATTGTCACGTCACCTGCCACCAGATGTGTATTGTCACTTGCCACTGTTGCCTGGCACCAGATGTGAATTGTCACTTGCCACCTGATGTGGATTGTCACTTGTCACGTCACCTACCACTAGATGTGGATTGTCACTTGCCACTGTCACCTGGCACCAGATGTGGATTGTCACGTGCCACTGTCACGTGCCACCAGATGTGGATTGTCACTTGCTACTGTCGCCTGGCACCAGATGTGGATTGTCACTTGTGACCATCAGCATCGGAGGCGATCGGATCCTTCTCGGTGGCCCCCACCCATCTTCATACCATTGCGGGGTGGAAGCAATGTCAAAACGTCACTTCTGCCCATAGCTCTTAAAGGCACTTTTTTTTTTCAAACTACATATTTTAGTGTAAATATGAGATCTGAGGTATTTATTACCCCAGATCTCATATTTAAGAGGACCTGTCATGCTTTTTTATTACAAGGGATGTTTACATTCCCTGTAATAGGAATAGAAGTGACACAATTTTTCTTTAAAAGAACAGTGTAAAAATAAAAAGGAAAAAAAATAATAATAAAAAAAAAATGTAATGCTCCCCGTCCCGCCGAGCTCGCATGCAGAAGCGAACGCATACGTGAGTAGCGCGCGCATATGAAAACAGTGTTCAAACCACACATGTGAGGTATCGCCGTGATCGTTAGCATGAGAGCCATAATTCTAGCCCTAGACCTCCTCTGTAACTCAAAACATGTAACCTGTATAATTTTTTAAACGTCGCCTATGGAGATTTTTAAGGGTAAAAGTTTGTCGCCATACCACGAGCGGGCGCAATTTTGAAGCGTGACATGTTGGGTATCAATTTACTAAATGCGTAACATTATCTTTCACAATATAAAAACTGGGCTAACTTTACTGCTGTCTTGTTTTTTTATACAAAAAAGTGTATTTTTTCCAAAAAAAGTGCACTTGAAAGACCGCTGCGCAATTACGGTGTGACAGAAAGTATTTCAACGACTGACATTTTATTCTCTAGGGTGTTAGAAAAATATATATATAATGTTTGGGGGTTCTAAGTAATTTTCTAGCGAAAATAAATGATTTTAACTTGTAAACATCAAATCTCAGAAAGAGGCTCGGTCCTTAAAGCGAAGGACCGCCTAAAAAAAAATATTAAGAGTCAGCAGCTACAAATACTGCTGCTGACTTTTAATAATCGGACACTTACCTGTCCCAGGGTCCAGCGATGCGGGGGAACGAAGCCCCACTCGTCTCCCCCTCCTCTCCGCAGCGCCGGAATTGTCACTGTGGGCGCCCAGCTGTAGCTTCACAGCTGCGCACTGTGATTGGCGGAGCAATCACCTGGAACCTGTGACGTGTCCCAGATGATTGCGGAGAGGGAGTGGGGAGAGGTGACTGACTTCCGGTTGCCGAGGCGACCTAGGGAGGAAGTGGGAGCTGGAACCCTCTAAAAAGAGGCTTTCCGCTCCCCCCCCCAAAAAAATGACATGCCAAATGTGGCATGTCAGGGGGTCACCTTTCTTTAAAGTGGACGTTCCATTTTTGGGTGGAACTCCACTTTAAGTGATTAATACAGAGATTAAAAATAATAAGGATATTTTTAGCATCATTCCAAAAACATGTTATACATGAAAGGAATAAAATAAGGTACTCAAGTGCAAGGTGAACAGTAACCGTTAAAATTAAGACAAACAAGAAAAAAAATAAGAAAAAATAAGTATAAAGATAAAAGTTTGAAGATGATATTAATAAATACAAAATTAACCCCTATTTGTTCAATGGGAGCAGCAACTACACTTAAAAACAATAGAATTAAAGTACAACTATATATATATATATATATATATATATATATATATATATATATACATATATATACACACACTATAGGTAAAACTTTTTTTCCCCATTTTGGCTAGAGTAATGCCGCGTACACACGTACGTTTTTAAGGTCATTTTAAAAAAACAATGTTTTTCTCGACGTGATTTTTCTTGTTTCCTCTCAAGCCTGTCTTGCATACACACGTTCATGAAAAAAAACGCTCAAGCAAAGCGCAGTGACGTACAACACGTACGACGGCACTATAAAGGGGAAGTTCCGTTCGAATGGCGCCACCCTTCATGTTAGTAAAGTTTGTTGAGCGACGATTCGCGCTTTTCAACCTCGTGCTTTTCAGTCTGTTACAGCGTGACGAATGTGCTATCTCCATTACGAACGCTAGTTTTACCAGAACGAGCGTCTCATACTTGATTCTGAGCGTGCACGTTTTTTTCCCCCTCGTAAAAGCATACACACTACTGTTTTTCACGACGTTAAAAAGAACAAAGTGAAAAATGACGTGAAAAAATAGAGTAGATTCTCATTTTTTTAGGCCATTTTTCACGTCGTTAAAAATGCTCTGAAGCCTACACACGATCGTTTTTAATGCCCAATTTAAAAAATTGCATTTTTAACGTCGTGAAAAACGGTCGTGTGTATGCGGCATTAGGAAGGGTATACCAGAACCAGAACTAGTGTCCCCATTGGAAGATTTCCCCTGTAATACTTTTCTGGGGACAACCGAAGTTTGGGATTTTCTTTTACTTTCACTTTCAATTATAATGGTACAAATGGGACAAAGGGAGAGGGTGAATCTACCTAACAGGGTGTCAGGAACCATGAATAAGACCGAGACAGAAGTGCAGTTAAAATCACACTTGTTTAATAATAATAATAATAATAATAATCATAGTAAAAGGTAAACAGAGCAACGTATTTAACCACTTCCTTACTGGGCACTTAAACCCCCCCTCCGGCCCAGACCAATTTTCAGCTTTCAGCGCTGATGCACTTTGAATGACAATTGCGTGGTCATACAACGCTGTACCCAAATTACATTTTTATAATTTTTTTCACACAAATAGAGCTTTCTTTTGGTGGTATTTGATCATCTCTGCGGTTTTTATTTTTGGCGCTATAAACAAAAAAATACTGACAATTTTGAAAAAACACAATATTTTTAACTTTTTGCTATAATAAATATCCCAATTTTTTTTTAAAAAATATATATTTTTTTCTCAGTTTAGGCCGATACGTATTCTTCTACATATTTTTAGTAAAAAAAATCGCAATAAGCGTATAGTGATTGGTTTGCGCAAAAGTTATAGCGCCTACAAAATAGGGGATAGATTTATAATTTTTTTATTTATTTTTACTAGAAATGGCGGTTATCTGCGTTTTTGTCAGGACTGCGATATTGCGGCGGACTGATCGGACACTTTTGACACTATTTTGGGACCATTCACATTTATACAGCGAACAGTGCTATAAATATGCACTGATTACTGTATAAATGTGACTGGCAGGGAAGGGGTTAACACTAGGGGCAATCAAGGGGTAAATATGCTCCCCGGGAGTGATTCTTACTGTGGGGAGAGGGAACTGACTGGGGGAGTTGACCGATTGTGTCCCAAGGGACACAATATCGGTCTCCTCTCCCTGACAGGACGTGGATCTCTGTGTTTACACACAGAGATCCACTTCCCTGGCTCTGTAAATGCCGATCGCGGGTACCTGGCGGATATCACGGCCGCCAGGCGCGCACATCGGCACCCGCGTGACCTGGCGGGCACAGTTTTTCCCCGATGCGCGCCCTCGGTTGCGCACAGGGAGGATGTAAACAGGAGGACGTCCAGGGACGCCCTCCCGGCAATTGAGCGCCGCGCTGTAGACTTCTTTCGTCTATAGCGTGGGTGCAAAGAGGTTAAATCATAGCCAGAGTTTGGTAACCGGAACGTATAGTTAGACAAGCCAGGACATCAGGGAGCCAGAGATCAGCGTACTTCAGGACAGGCCAGGAAATCAGAAAACCGGAGTATCAGTGTAGTGGAACAGCAAGCATGATCAGGAACCAGATGGTACATCAGCCAATCAAGTCTTCAACAGGTACAGGTATCCCCGAAGTCCTCCTCGTTCCCCTCCGCCGCCGCCATGTCCCCTTGGAGCTTCTTCCTGGTATCGCCGCTCCTTGCGCTGTGATTGGCCGGAGCGGCGATGAGGTCACACTCATGCGAGCGGGGCCGGCATTCGCCCATTCAGAAAACCGGCATGTCCCATTCATTATGCAGGGACGCTCAGTGTGCCTGCGCCATTGTCTACGGCGCGCATGCGCCGTAGACATCGGTGCAGTGTTATCTGAAAATATCTCCTTAACCGTGTAGGTTAAGGAGATATTTCATGCACCTACAAGTAAGCCTTAATCTAGGCTTACCTGTAGGTGCAAGTTGTCAAAGTGGGTTTACAACCACTTTAAGGTTAAACCTCTTTTCTTCTCATTTTAATTAATGGCCATATGTCTTGTTAAACTCCCTTCTGCGAAAAAGTTTTATCCCTATTGTGGGGTCACCAGTACGGTATTTGTAAATTTAAATCCTATCCCCTCTCAAGCGTCTCTTCTCCAGAGAGAATAAGTTCAGTGCTCGCAACCTTTCTTTATAACTAATATCCTCCAGACCCTTTATTAGCTTTGTTGCCCTTCTTTGTAATCGCTCCAGTTCCAGTACATCCTTCCTGAGGACTGGTGCCCAGAACTGGACAGCATACTCTAGGTGTGGTCGGACCAGAGTCTTGTAGAGTGGGAGAATTATCGCTTTATCCCTGGAGTTAATCCCTTTTTTAATGCATGCCAATATTCTGTTTGCTTTGCTAGCAGCAGCTTGGCATTGCATGCCATTGCTGAGCTTATCATCTACTAGGACCCCCAGGTCCTTTTCCATCCTAGATTCCCCAAGAGGTTCTCCCCCTAGTGTATAGATTGCATTCAGATTTTTGCCACCCAAATGCATTATTTTAAAATTTTCTACATTAAACCTCATTTGCCATGTAGTTGCCCACCCCATTAATTTGTTCAGATCTTCTTGCAAGGTTTCCACATCCTGTGGAGAAGTTATTGCTCTGCTTAGCTTAGTATCGTCCGCAAATACAGAGATTGTACTGTTTACCCCATCCTTCAGGTTGTTTATGAACAAATTAAATAGGAAGGGTCCCAGCACAGAAACCTGTGGAACCCCACTACCCCCCCGACCGTTCAGAGTATTCCCCATTTATCACCACACTCTGAAATCGCCCTTGTAGCCAGGTTTCAATTCATGTACTCACCCTATGGTCCATGCCAACGGACCTTATTTTGTACAGTAAACGTTTATGGGGAACTGTGTCAAATGCTTTTGCAAAATCCAGATACACCACGTCTTCGGGCCTTTCTTTATCTAGATGGCAACTCACCTCCTCATAGAAGGTTAATAGATTGGTTTGGCAAGAACGATGCTTCATGAATCCATGCTGATTACTGCTAATGATAACGTTTTCATTACTAAAATCTTGTATATAGCCCCTTATCATCCCCTCCAAGAGCTTGCATACTATTGATGCTAGGCTAACTAGTCTGTAATTCCCAGGGATATATTTTGGGCCCTTTTTAAATATTGGTACTACATTGGCTTTTCTCCAATCCGCTGGTATCATTCCAGTCAGTAGACTGTCAGTAAAAATTAGGAACGATGGTCTGGCAATTACTTGACTGAGTTCCCCAAGTACACTCTGGTGCAAGCCATCCAGTGATGGTGATTTATTAATGTTAAGTTTCCCAAGTCTAATTCTAATTCTGTCCTCTGTTAGCCATGAGGGTGCTTCCTGTGATGTGTCATGAGGATAAACACTGCAGTTTTAGTTACTAAAGCCTCGTGAAGACTGGGGAGAAGAATAAATTCAATACCTTTGCCATCTTCCCATCCTTTGTAACCAGATGTCCTTTGCAACACCTCTGACACTTGTAGCTGTGTCTTTAGAGACCTGCCAGTTAGCACAATCAAAACAGTCTTGTAGCACTAGCATCACTAGGCCACACTGTAATAGTCTTTTTTGTTGGTTTAGCGACCTTCTGCAAGGGAGAGTAGGCAGCAACCAACCTACCTACTCTTCTTTTGCAAAAGCGTTTAACACAGTTCCCCACACATGGCTAATGTGTAAGGTAAAGTCTACAGGCTTGGAAAAATCAGTTTGTAAATAGATAGAAAACTGTCTAAAAGACCCTATTCCGAGAGTAGTGGTTAAAGATTCATACTCTGAATTGTCTAGGATTGTTAGTATGTACCCCAAGCTTCAGTGTTGGGACCCTTGCGTTTTAATATATTTATAAATGATACAGGGTCTGGGATTAAAAATACAATTCCAGTATTTGCAGATGACACCAAGCTATGCAGTGGAATAACGTCTTTACAGGATGTCTCCAATTTACAAGCCGACCTCAATGCTCTGTTTAATTGGGCAACTATGTGGCAAATGAGGTTTAATGTTGATAGATGTAACATTATGCACTTGGGGGCTAAGAATATGCATGCATCATACAAACTATGGGGAGTACAACTGGGGAATCAATGATGGAGCAGGGTCTGGGTGTTCTGGTAGATCATAAGCTTAATAATAGCATGCAATGCCAAGCTGCGGTTTCCAAAGCGAGCAAAATCTTTTACTGTATTAAGAGAGGTATAGACTACAGAGAGAGACATAATTTTACCTCTGTACAAATCATTAGTAAGACCTCATCTGGAATATGCAGTTCAGTTTTGGGCACCAATTCACAAAAAAAGATATCAGAGAAAGTGCAGAGAAGGGCAAACAATCTGATAAGAGGCATGGAGGAGCTCAGATATGAGGAAAGATTAGAGAAACTCAATGTATTCTCTCTTGAAAAGAGGAGATTAAGGGGGGCAGGGTGGCAGAAGGTGCTGGGTGCTGAAATTCAGAGTGTTGCAGCACCCAACAATGTACCTGAGCGGAGAGTAATGTTTTGAACAATGGTGCCTATGCCCTGATGATCTTTTGGCAAGCAGAGGAGCAGCAATGGACAAAGACCATATACAAATCTAAGTGATCACTGTAGAACAATGTTGTGCGGCTTTCCTAATCCAGTTGAAGCACCATTTCTCCCAATGAACAAGGTTTGGATCTATATCAGTCTGAAGAACAGTGAACTGACATTTTGTTTAAAAAGTTTAAAGTGGGAGAAAACTCCCTTGTATGATTTTTACCTATAGGTAAGCCTATAATAACACTTACCTATAGGTACAGTAAATATCTCCTAAATGTGCACCGTTTAGGAGATATTTACTTTTGATGCAGCCTGTGATGTCACCGGGGCATGTGCTCTGAAGGAATGGTATACATGGGCCGTTCCTTCAGAGCTGTGCTGTAAACAGCAACTGACATCGCCATCTCACCCATTAATATTGTCGAAGCCTGCGAACCCGGAAGGAAGACCGGGTACAGATGCAAGCACCTTCAGCAGTGACATTGCGCCACTGGAGGGCTTTGTTTTCAATTAAGTCTGTCATAATGTGCTTGTATGTGTAGCGGGGCGTTCAATTTAAGGGCAGTGACTGAGTGGTAATTAGGCTCAGACACACTGATTGTTAGGGTTTATGGACCATTTCTGTTCATGGGAGATAGTATTGGTGTACAGTTCCCTGTGGTCTACAGGTGGTGCTGTCGCCATGCGCCAGGGTTGAACCACCAATAGAGGGTTGCACCTTTTGTGTCCCCTCTCGGCAGTAGTACGGCGGGGCGGGGAACCTGCTGTGCCTGTCGGGAGAGGGTATAAAAGGGGCAGACATCTTCCGTTCGATGTCCACGCCCAGGCACCTTCAGCCTGGGTGTGTGTGGTTCGTCCACGCCCAGGCACCTTCAGCCTGGGTGTGTGTGGTTCGTACACGCCCAGGCACCTTCGGCCTGGGGGTGAGGAGGGTCGTCCCTGGGTGCCTTAGGCCCGGAGGTGGAGTTCCCGTTCCATCTCAGACACCTTCAGTCTGGGGTGAGGTACTATTTTGAAGGCCCGGGGCTAAGCAACCTTCGGCTGGGGTCCGCTAGGGATCGAGGACTCCCAGGGTGCCGCCTTGCGATGGGACCCGTATCTGGGACGAGGAGGCCAGGGAGGTAGCCCTTTCCGAAGACCCAGCGCAGAGTCGTGGTGACGGTGGGGGCCTCTGGTAACTCTCCGGAGGGGTGTTTTCTCCTTGACATGGGCCAAATACTTCAAGAAGGAAGTTCACGTTCAGGTCAGTGGCAGTGACCCTACTCTTCAGGTCAGTGGCAGTGACCCTACTCTTCAAGTCAGTGGCAGTGACTTCATAGAGCAAGGCCCTATTCACCCGGTCAGTGGCAGTGACCCTACTCTTCAGGTCAGTGGCAGTGACCCTACTCTTCAAGTCAGTGGCAGTGACTTCATAGGACAAGGCCCTATTCACCCGGTCAGTGGCAGTGACCCTACTCTCCAAGTCAGTGGCAGTGACTTTATTCACCCAGTCTGTGGCAGAGATCGTGCGCCAAAGCTGTTTGAGAAACCTAAACAGTCTAAAGAGTTAAGCTACGTTTGTGCCTGGACCTCCTCCGTATCTAAGCTGTCCTGTTTTTTTGCTCCAATCTGTCTGCTCTCAAAGAAGCTGTTTATTATCCTGTGTGAAATAAATGTTGAGTTGGACTTTCAGTTAGTGTGGACATTCACATTCCTGGGGAAAACAAGGACTTGCATCTATCTAAGGTAGAGGTGAGATCATTCTCAGGAGGACTTTGACTCTGGCCGCAGACAAGGCCCAAAACTAACACCAGCTCAACCTCTTTACACAGGAAGCTACGGGCTTGTGGTGCGGTGTACCTTTCTCTTCCTGCGAGGAGCCGAAGTTAATGCAGGCTGGGGAGAGGTGTGTGCGCTACATATGCAATGCATACTAGCACAATATGACTTAAACTGCTTGGTGCCTATTTTTTTTAATGCGGTTTACTACTGCTTTAAGGACCCAAAATTAGGTTAAAATCACATCTTATCTAAAAAAAAAAGTAAAAAAAAAAATGACACTTTTCCTTTAATGTGTGTTGATATGGTATATACTATATGCTATTTATTCCTTTACGTTCCATAAAATGTACAAAATAATTGAAATGGAACAAGATTTGGAAAAGCTGCCTTAAATATATCGCATTATTGCAAACTTGTGGGATTAAAAGCAGAATTGACATACATTAGTGGTTGAAATTAAAGAATGATGACATTTTACTGTATATACTCGAGTATAAGCCGGCCCGAATATAAGCTGAGGCACCCAATTTTACCACAAAAAACTGGGAAAACGTATTGACTCGAGTATAAGCCTAGGGTGTCCATCTGCATGCCTCACTGTGCCTCACTGTGCCTCACTTTGCCTCACTGTGTCCATGTGCATGCCTCACTGTGCCTCACTGTGTCCATGCCTCACTGTGTCCATTACTCACTGTGTCCATGCCTCACTGTGTCCATGCCTCACTGTGTCCATGCCTCACTGTTCCCATGCCTCACTGTGCCCATGCCTCACTGTGCCCATGACTAGACTGACGTTTAACATGGGAGTCTATGGAAGGGGTGCCCGGCTTTGAAAAATTGGTGCTCCCCGGTCGTAGGTCCCACAGACAACAAACATTGCACACTTGTAAAAGAAGTGTGGGGCTACATGTGTGCCAAGTTTGGGGTCCAGGGAACCTATGGCCGGCCGGTACCGGGTCCCCAAAATCCGGGAGATCAGGCGCAAAAAGGTGACTTGAGTATAAGCCGAGGGGGGCATTTTCAGCACAAAAAAATGTGCTGGAAAAACTCGGCTTATACTCAAGCATATACGGTAATTAAACATGACATTAACATCAAAGCGTAATGTAGTATGTTAAGGGAGGTCATTACTTTAAGCTGCTGAGGCTTAGTAAAAGTTTAAAAACATAATGTATGTTGGGCTACATTCTCCAAGATTAAAGCCATTTAAACCCAAGAACAAAAATTCATAGTATTGCACCCTACTGGTCCTTAGATTTGGTGCCTGCATTAGTTTTATTTTTTTTTAAACTCTTTTTTTCTTTTAACCGCTTCAGCCCCGCACCATTTTGGTGGTCAAAGTCCAGGCCACTTTTTGCGATTTGGCACTGTGTCGCCTTTAACTGACAATTGCGCGGTCGTGCGATGTGGCTCCCAAACAAAATTGACGTCCTTTTTTCCCCACAAATAGAGCTTTCTTTTGGTGGTATTTTATCACCTCTGTGGTTTGTTTTTTTTGCGCTATAAACAAAAAAAGAGCGTAAATTTTGAAAAAAATGCAATATGTTTTACTTTTTGCTATAATAAATATCCCCCAAAAATATATAAAAAAAATTTTTTTACTCTTTCGTCCATGGACCGACACAGCTTCTCTATTGACAAAGTGGGTATTATCCGTTAATTAGGAGTGACTAGGCAGAAAAACTTGTAAAAAGTGTTGCATCACACCTTCTACAGTCCCGCCCAGGGGGCGGACCCCCCGGGTATATCCTCTCAGTCTGCATATCGCAGATCAGTTTTTTTCTGTCTAGCAAGGAGTAGGACATGGCTCCCTTCGGGCCCATTGGTCCGGGGAAAAAAGATATATATATTTTTTTATTTTTTTGCTACATTTGTTGTTTCCTGCGATCTTCGATCAACTGCCGACTGGGTGGCAGGCTGGATCCTCGATCCTTGTAGTCTCCCCAGTTTCGGCCATCGAGCGTGTGCCGACCCTAGCTACGCGCTGGGTTTTCCACGACATGCCCGTCGCTCCACGGGTGGCCGGTGAGCCTAGCTCCAGGGCCTGCATCGGACCGCTCAGCTTCGGCTGACCTTACGGCCGAGTCGCAGCAGCCTGTCCGATGAGCGTCACGCTCCAGGGCATACATATGATCGTCCCTTTTGGGTCCAATCACAGCATGCCTGGCCAACAGTCACCTTCCGTGCGCGGACGATGATCTGTTTGGAATGTCTTCCAGCAAAATACAAGCAGGATAGGTAAGTAAAACTCCCCTGCCTCGGCTGGGTGATTTAGCTGGACATTCCTGGAGAGATCAAGTAAGTGGTTGTGGCCCCTTTCTTTCCTCTCTCCCTGCCTTTCCCTCCTCCCTGGGCTTCTAGCTAAAGGTTGCTGGGTGCTGGGGGTCACCTAAGGGGTTCCACTGGAGCGGGGCTGGCTGTAACTAACATTTAAAAGAAATGTCATTTCTGCTTACCTGTGTGTGTGTGTGTGTGCTTCCTCCTCCATGCTGTCGGCGGCCATTTTGAGGTGGTCCATGCCGAGTTCGGCCTCTTGTGACTGCCCGGCGGCCATCTTCCTGTGGTTCAGCCACACCCACTGACCCCTATCAGCTGATCGGCGGCCATGTTTGTCCACCCTGTATGTATATATTGCTATTCGGCGGCCATCTTTTTGTGGGCTACGGCTGCTTGACCTCTATCTTCGGCTCGGCGGGCATTTTCTTAGAGCCCACATTATCTTCCATACAGACGTTTTTGGCAGCCATTTTGCGAGAGCCTTCGGCCTCTAGGGTGCATTACACTGGTGCGAAAATTCACACAGGAAGTGCTGATAAAAGAAGCAGACTGACACAGCAGCAGTGGGACAGCATCACAGGCGCAGCACACGGCAGCATACCAGTACCGGTCCAGGGTGGTGAGTCCTCTGGGTAACCCAGCATCTCGGCAGCACAGGAGGGTGGCCTATTGATATCTTGCCTGGAGCCCTGTGAGTGTCAGCGTGTGGTCAGCATGGCATCTGAGCCAGATGTCTTCTCCCCTGAAACACCAGATTTAGCAGCTGGTGCCCCTGAGGTGTCTATGAACGCTATGACGGCAATCCTAGAGGAGTTTGCTGTCAGGGTGGAAGCAGCACATGGGAATACAGGGGGTAGGAAACGCCCCATCCCCTGCAAGCTTCTGGGGATAATTCTGATGCAGAACCAGGTCCAGCTACGGCTCCGGGCCCAGATTCTGATGCATCAGAGACTGCAGACCGTGACCGGACAGTGAGGATGACTCCAAGTCCAGGTCAGTACGCGAGACGGCTTGGTATCTGACCTTATTACTGCAGTGCGGGATACGCTAAAGTTGGAAAATACTTCAGAAGCAGCAGAGACTCCGGTCCACTTGGGTTTCATAGACCTGCCCGCACTGCTAAGGTGTTCCCTTGTGTGTCTTTTGATAAACTCTTATACAAGGAATGGGAGAACCCACTGAGGGTCTTTACAGCCCCGAAGAGGTTTGCGGTACGGTACCCCTTTGAGGAGAGTTTTCTGAAGAGATGGACCTCTCCCCCTATAGTGGACCCTCCGGTGTCCAGACTTAATAGAGCCACCACAATTCCTGTAGAAGGGCTCCTGTTTTCAAGGACCCTGTGGATAAGAAGGCTGAAGCACTCGCTACCTATACTCAGTGGTAGGCTCGGCAGTACGCCCGGCATTGGCGGGGGCCCTAGTGTCTCAGACACTTACTGAATGGGCAAGATTGCTACTCCAGGGGTTAAGGAGCGAGATGCTCCTCCTGATGAGATAACATTGGCCGACCAGTTGGTCCAGGGCCCTAGGTTTGTCTGCGAGTCAGACATGGATACTATTCCCCTGCTGTCTAAATCTTTGGTTTATGCAGTAGCAATACGCCGCCTGATCTGGCTAAAGGGCTGGTCTGCAGACCAGACCTCCAAGAAAGCCCTGTTGGATCTGCCTTTTATGGGCGACAGACTTTTTGGGGCCTCTATGGATGACATCATCAAGGATGCCACAGGAGGTAAAAGCACTTTGCTTCCTCAAACTAGCAAGGGAAGGGGCCACGCCAAGGGCAAGGGCCCTCCTTTACTGCATGCAAGCGTTTTTTTCGTCCCCCTAGGGCGACAGGGAAAAGACCCCAGACCGATAAGGCGCCTGCCCAAGGACAAAAGCGTCCTTGGTCCCGCAGACCCAACAAGCCTGCGGACTAATCCGCGTCCGCATGAAGGTCCGCCCCCACCCAGCTCTCGGGTGGGGGGACGTCTTCGCAAATTCGCGACTCAGTGGACAGCTCTAGTCTCCAACAGGTGGGTTTGCGAAGTAATCTCCTCAGGCTACAAGATAGAATTTCTCTCTTGTCCACCGGACAGATTCATCACCTCCAATCTCCAGTTACTACCGACCCGTCGGGAGGCCCTGTATGGGGCGGTCCAGGGTCTACTGGAACACAAGGTAGTTATTCCAGTTCCAGAACAGGAACAGGGTCAGGGTTTTTACTCAAATCTGTTCATTGTGCCGAAGAAGGATGGGGTTCATCCAATCTTGGATCTCAGAGCCCTCAATTGCTTTGTGAAGGTACAAAGATTTCGGATGGAGTCGGTTCGATCTGTAGTCACGGCTCTCCATCTGGGGGACTTTCTGGCCTCCTTGGACATCAAGGACGCATACCTGCATGTCCCCATATACTCCAGACACCAGAAGTCTCTGTGATTTGCTGTCAGAAAAAAACACTACCAGTTTGTGGCCCTCCCGTTTGGCCTTGCCTCAGCACCCAGGACGTTCACCAAGGTGCTCGCTCCGATTCTGGCACTTCTAAGACAGCGGGGTATCGCTATCATGGGCTACTTGGACGACCTTCTACTGAAGGCGCCTTCAAGCTCAGAATTTAGAGGTAAGCGTGTCCATTACCTGTCAGACTCTTCGAGACTGTGGTTAGATACTAAACACTAGGGGTGCAACGGATCAAAAAACTCACGGATCGGATCGATCCTCGGATCAGAGCCACGGATCGGATCATTTTCGGATCGGCAAAAAAAAAGAAATTACTAATATCCACGTCATCCCCCCCCACTGTAATATCCACAATCTCCCCACCACAATCTCCCCCAGTAATATCCACAATCTCCCCCCAGTAATATCCACAATCTTCCCCCAGTAATATCCACAATCTCCTCCAGTAATATCCACAATCTCCCCCAGTAATATCCACAATCTCCTCCAGTAATATCCACAATCTTCCCCCAGTAATATCCACAATCTTCCCCCAGTAATATCCACAATCTTCCCCCAGTAATATCCACAATCTTCCCCCAGTAATATCCACAATCTTCCCCCAGTAATATCCACAATCTTCCCCTGTATGTAATATCCACAATCTCCCCCTGTATGTAATATCCACAATCTCCCCCTGTATGTAATATCCACAATCTCCCCCTGTATGTAATATCCACAATCTCCCCCGTATGTAATATCCACAATCTCCCCCCGTATGTAATATCCACAATCTCCCCCAGTAATGGGCATCTCCCCCACTTACTTTAGTCTCTCCCGCCGGCCAGTTCAAATCCACGAGCAGCGAGGGGTGATGACGTCACAAGGCGGCGGCCGCCCCCGGGTGTACCAAAATGGCCGCGGCTCCGGAGCTAGGCCGAAGCCGCGGCCTTTCCTAAGGCTGAGGCCGCGGATCGCGGTGTGTGCCGATCCGAACGGGGTGACCCGTTCGGATCACGGATCATCACCGATCCGTTGCACCTCTGCTAAACACGCAAAGGTCAGTATGGTGCCCACTCAGTGCCTAGTGTACCTGGGGTTGATTCTGGATTCCTCAGAGGCAAAGGTATTCCTCCCTGTGGAGAAGTTGCAGACCCTTTGGGGCTGCAGTACGGCAGCTGACTTCCAGGAATTGGTCGTCACTCCGTTTTGGCATGCGAGTGTTTAGGCCTCATGGTAGCCTCCTTCGAGGCGGTCCCATATGCTCAATACCACACTCGAGTGTTACAGAAGGAAGTTCTGTCCAGATGGAACAGATGCCCTTCATCTCTGGATTATCAAATCCGAGCGAGCCACCTAGTCAGGAGATCCCTGGTATGGTGGCTGACAGCACCGGCTCTAATGGCCGGGAAGTCATTGCTTCCGGTTTACTGGATAGTGATCACGACGGACGCCAGCCTTACAGGTTGGGGGGGAGTCTGGGGTGTTCAGTTGGCGCAAGGTCGCTGGACCCCAGAGGAAGCCCTCCTGCCGATCAATGTCCTGGAAATCCAGGCGATCAGGCTGTGCCTCTTCAAATGGTCTCAGAGGCTGCAAGGGCGTCCAGTCAGGATCCAGTCAGACAACGCCACAGCGGTGGCATATGTCAATCATCAAGGAGGAACAAGAAGCTCAGCTGCAGCATCGGAGGTTGCTCGCATCCTGAAGTGGGCAGAGAAGAGTGTTCCGGCACTGTCGGCCGTGTACATTCCGGGTGTGGAAAACTGGCAGGCGGACTACCTGAGCCGCCAGATGCTGGACCAGGGAGAATGGTCCTTACACCCGGAGGTGTTCCAACTCCTCTGCCAAAGATGGGGCACACCAGACGTAGATCTTCTGGCTTCCCGACTCAATCGGAAGGTATTGAAGTTTGTGGCCCGGTCAAGAGACCCATGGGCAGACGCAACGGACGCGTTGGTGACATCGTGGGGTCAGTATCGGCTAATCTATGCCTTCCCTCCCTTAAGGCTTCTTCCTCTTCTGCTCCGCAGAGTGGAGGCAGAGGGAATTCCAATGATCCTAATCGCTCCAGATTGGCCTCAGCGTCCTTGGTACGCCGATCTAGTACGTCTGGTAGCAGACGTCCCCTGGCGCCTACCACTATGGAAGGACCTGCTATCGCAAGGTCCCATACTCCAGAATCCTGCTGTTTTTACAGCATGGGGTGGACCAAAGGCTTGCCCTAAGTACGATTAAGGGACAGATATCTGCCCTGGCTGTGTTTTTTTTCAGCGACCCCTGGCGACTCACTCTCTCGTGAGTACATTTGTGCAGGGGGTTTGACAGGTGGCCCCTCCGGTCCATCCCCCGTTACCTCCGTGGGACTTGAGCCTGGTCCTCTCGGTGATTCAGAAGGCACCGTTTGAGAATATTAGAGATATTCCCCTGTTGACACTTTCTCAGAAAGTGGTCTTTTTGGTGGCTGTTACGTCAGTTAGACGAGTCTCTGAGCTGGCAGCCTTGTCCTGCAAGGCTCCCTATTTGGTTTTCCACAAGGATAAGGTGGTGCTGCGACCGTAGCCTTCCTTTCAAAAGTCGTTTCGGCTTTTCATCTCAATGAAGACGTTGTACTTCTATCCTTGTGTCCTCAGCCGTCGAATCCTAAGGAGTCGGCGTTGCATTCCTTGGACGTTGTCCGAGCTTTGAGAGTATACCTATCTGCTACTTCCCTGTTCCAGGAAATCGGATTCACTGTTTGTTTCGGTGGCTGGTCCCAAGAAGGGCCAAGCAGTCTCGTCGGCCACCATCTCTAGGTGGATCCGACAGAGTAATCCAGGCTTACGCCTTAAAGGGTCAAGCGCCCCCCTTTCCGGTCACGGCGCATTCGACCAGGGCAAGAGGTGCCTCTTGGGCTTTCTGACATCAAGCGGCTGTTTCCCAATTATGTAAAGCGGCGACTTGGTTGTCCGCTCACACTTTCACAAAATTCTACAAAGTTGATGTAGGTGCATCTTCGGATGCCTCTTTTCGGCCGCAAGGTTTTACAAGCGGCTGTTTAGAGTTGCAGCTCCTCCGTTGGAGGAGTGCTGTTTTGTGTTTGGGGTGAAGTTTATTTTATGCTGTTACCACCCCTCGTTTTTTCTCTGACACTGCTTTGGGACGTCCCACTTTGTCAATAGAGAAGCTGTGTCGGTCCATGGACGAAAGAGTAAATAGGATTTTTTACTCACCGTAAAATCCTTTTCTCTGAGTCCATGGACCGACACAGCACCCACCCCTCCTTTTTAATGAACTGATCTGCGATATGCAGACTGAGGTGAGGTACTAAACTAGGAGGCCTGGGGTCCAGTGACTTCGACTGGGTCCCGCGAGGGTGGAGAAGTCCGAGGGTCCCTGAGGTGGAT
This sequence comes from Rana muscosa, assembly GCA_029206835.1. Lineage (NCBI taxonomy): Eukaryota > Metazoa > Chordata > Amphibia > Anura > Ranidae > Rana > Rana muscosa. Next base: position 1,025,623,143 of record CM055122.1, read on the forward strand.
GGGGCCCATGTCTGAGGTGAGGAGGCCGGGGAGGTTACCCATTCGGAGAGTCTGGAGCAGCATCAACCCAGTGACGGATGGGCCTCTGGTAACTCCCTTGGAGGGACATCTTCCCCTGACAGGGGCCGCAGCACAGCGAAGGTACTCCTATCTACGTTCTCTTGAGTTGCTGGTAGAGACTCTCAAGTTCTAAATCCTTTCTAGCTAATGCTATAGTAACCGCTGGCGAGATCGCAGTGGTTTAGCAGATAACCAGGATAGTGCCTCGACCTGCTCATTCCCGTATCAAAATGTTATCAAGTCGCAACTAGTTGGCTACTGAAGCACTGTTTATTGTGAGATATACAATAAAACAAGAGTTGGACTCTGATCGGTGTGTGGAACTCTGGTTAATGGGAGCAGAGGGAAGTGTTGACACAGCGGGACTTGATTCTAGACAAAAGCACATAGGCCCAAGGAAATATCTGGTGCTGGCCTTCACCTCACCCACAGCTATGGGGAGGACATGGGCCGTAGCGCATCTCACCCTGTTGTGTGACATACCCCTAGACAAAGGAGATGGGGTGAGGCCGCTATATATATATCTATCCATCCATCTATCTGCTCATCCATCTATATATCTATCCACCCATCTATCTACTCATTCATTCATCCATCCATCCAACCATCCATCCATCTATCTGCTAATCCATCCATCCATCCATCTATCTGCTCATCCATCCATCTATATATCTATCCATCCATCTATCTACTCATCCATCCATCTATCTATCCATCCATCTATCTGCTCATCCATCTATATATCTATCCATCCATCTATCTACTCATCCATCCATCCATCCATCTATCTATCCATCCATCCATCCATCTGCTCATCCATCCATCTATATATCTATCCATCCATCTATATATCCATCCATCTATCTGCTCATCCATCCATCCATCTATCCACCCATCCATCTATCTGCTCATCCATCCATCTATCTATCCATCCATCTATCTGCTCATTCATCTATCTATATATCTATCCATCCATCTATCTACTCATCCATCTATATATCTATCCATCCATCTATCTACTCATCCATCTATCTATATATCTATCCATCCATCTATCTACTCATCCATCCATATATCTATCTATCCATCCATCTATCTGCTCATCCATCCATCCATCTATCCACCCATCCATCTATCTGCTCATCCATCCATCTATATATCTATCCATCCATCTATCTGCTCATCCATCCATCCATCTATCCACCCATCCATCTATCTGCTCATCCATCCATCTATATATCTATCCATCCATCTATCTACTCATCCATCTATATATCTATCCATCCATCTATCTACTCATCCATCTATCTATATATCTATCCATCCATCTATCTACTCATCCATCCATATATCTATCTATCCATCCATCTATCTGCTCATCCATCCATCCATCCATCCATCCATCTATCCACCCATCCATCTATCTGCTCATCCATCCATCTATATATCTATGGATCCATCTATTTGCTCATCCATCCATCCATCCATCCACCCATCCATCTATCTGCTCATCCATCCATCTATATATCTATCCATCCATCTATATATCTATCTATCCATCCATCTATCTGCTCATCCATCCATCTATCTACTCATCCATCTATATATCTATCCATCCATCTATATATCTATCCATCCATCTATCTACTCATTCATCCATCTATATATCTGTCCATCCATCTATCTACTCATTCATCCATCTATCTACTCATTCATCCATCTATCTACTCATCCATCTATCTATATATCTATCCATCCATCTATCTGCTCATCCATCCATCTATATATCTATCCATCCATCCATCTATCTGCTCATCCATCCATCTATCTACTCATCCATCTATATATCTATCCATCCATCTATATATCTATCCATCCATCTATCTACTCATTCATCCATCTATATATCTGTCCATCCATCTATCTACTCATTCATCCATCTATCTACTCATTCATCTATCTATATATCTATCCATCCATCTATCTAGTCATCCATCCATATATCTATCTATCCATCCATCTATCTACTCATCCATCCATATATCTAGCTATCCATCCATCCATCCATCCATCTACTCATCCATCCATATATCTATCTATCCATCCATCTATCCATCCATCCATATATCTATCTATCCATCCATCCATCTATCTGCTCATCCATCCATCTATATATCTATCCATCCATCTATCTACTCATCCATCCATATATCTATCTACTCATCCATCCATATATCTATCTATTCATCCATCTATCTATCTACTCATTCATCCATCTATCTATCTCTATATTCATTCATTCATCTATCTATCTATCTATCTATCTATCTATCTATCTATCTATCTATCTATCTATCTATCTATCTATCTATCTATTCACTCATCCATCCATCTATCTCTGTCTATCTATCCATGCACTCATTCATCCATCCGTCTATCCATTCATTCACCTATCCAGCCATCCAGCCATTCATTCATCCTTCCTATCTATCTATCCAGCCATCCATTCATTCATTCATCCATCCTACCATCCATTCATCATTGCTGGTGTCACAATACAAGAAGAATGGATTGAAAAATTAAAGGATATTCTGATGCCATTATACTAACCCTATGTTTACCACACTTGAGTAACAAGCCAGAGCTCTTGTACATAGCGCACTCCTGAACCCTGCATTGTATGCGTATCGCACTCCTGAACCCTGCATTGTGTGTGTGTAGCGCACACCATAACCCTGCACTTTGTGTGTAGCACAAGCCTGAATCCTGCACTTTGTAAATTCCTGTAAATAGCGCACCCCTCAGCTCTGCACTCCTAACGTGACGCACTCCATGCATCCCCATACACCCCCTATGCTCGCTGCACACTCAATGCATTGCCCATACACCCCCTATACTCGTTGCATATTGCACTTTATATGTATGCGCAGATTACACTTTTATCGTTTTTATCAAATATTTAATTTACATATTATTTATTGAAATGTGTATGCTTTTACTGCTTTCTTTGAATTATTGTGGCATACATTGTGGTGATAATTAGCTTTAGCACATTTTGTAGTTTTTTGGGGTATGGGACAACGTGCCCGACTGCATGGCCTGTTTTCAATGTGTGACTGAGTTTTTGGATGGTTCCCTGGCTTCTTTGTGGCTGTTACTGTAACTTTTTATATTTAACTACCCCACTGACTTGAGGTTATTGCTGGCCCTGACATATGCTGGGGGCTATAATTGTTGGCCTTGATGAAACTTATTTTACTTCACAATCTCTTCAGTGTACCTCCAGGCTCTTTTTGGCCTATACAAAGAGGGAAAGGTGGCACACTACAAGCTATAGATTGGGAAGAATCACTCACATTTGGCCACACCCATTTTAGCCACACCCACATTTTAGGCACGCCCACACATGTAAAATTTCACTTATTCTTCCTGCACAGCACCCCCAAAAAATGTGGTCTGGAGCCGCCCCTGCGCCTCCCCCTCGTGTCATAGCGAGTCAATTAATATTTACAACATCCATGACAAAATGAAGCAAAACTATCCTTCTGGTCACGAAAAGAGGAAAAAAAACACCATGAGAGTGAATTGCGGGAACAACAATCAGGTAAACTTGTGTTCTCTCCTCTCCAAGTTTGATGTCGGCAAAGTAGAGTTATGTTTATATGCATTTCTATTGTGTTTTTTCGGTCTTGCTAACCTATCTGGGCAGGCAGGCAGTGCATCTCTTGGTCTGTGTCTAGCTGCTAATGCCGGTCACTTCCAGGGCTGTATTTTGTGACTTTGTGCCTGACAAAAGTGAGAGTAAAATACAATTATTTATTAAGTTTGATAAACGACAAAGTGCAACGGTGTTTGTTTACTGCAGCTCGGAAAAGATAACCGCGTCGGGTGTGTTATCATGCGTTAGGCGCGTGCACGAAATGAAACGCACATCTTTTTTAAGCAGAAATATATGTGAAGATCAGGTAGAGGGCCCCTTAGCAGAATTTTGCTTAGGGCCCCAGGGAGGTCAGGATCGGCACTGGGCGTCGTTGACCAGTTTCAACCACAGTCCCACTGTTGGGGTTGCTGCTCCCCTCCAGGTCAGTAAAATAGATTTTTTAGCATAAAAGTAAAGGATGCAAAGTAATCGTTTGACCTGGGAGGGAACAGTGAGGTCACCAAAGACCCCCAGGAGGCAATTCTTGGGGTTGAGTATGTTGGGAAGCCCCAGCGCCGAAGAGAGAAAGGAGTCTACACTCCTCCAAAAATCCTGCACTATGGGGCAACTCCAAAAACAATGGATGAAGTCAGCTGTATGTCCACATCCCCGAAAGCACTCAGCCAAGGACAAAATGCCCATTTTGTGCATCTTGGCTGGGGTGAGGTGCGATTGGTGGAAGATTTTTATTTGGATTATCCTGTCCCTGGAGGATATAACAGAAGTCTTGAAAGTGTCACAGAATTCGGACCAGTCCTCCTCTGTTATAGATATATCTAGGGAGTCCCATTTGCGTTGTGACGCCTTAAATCTAGGGTTGGAGCCCGCCGCCAAAGCTAAGTATTAAGTAGAGATAAGTTTTGTGCGGTCTGGGGATCGCAAGACTTTTTCTAAGTCAGAAATCACAAGCGGGTTGTCTAGGGAACCAAACTGTGCTCGCACAGCATGTCTAAGCTGGTAGTAAAAAAACAAGTAGGTATGTGGTAAGTCAAATTCATTTCTCATCTGTGCAAAAGATTTAAATCCTTGAGAGGAGTATATGTGACATAAATATTTTATCCTCGTGAGGTCCACCTTTGTGGGTCAGGCAGGCAGTTAAATTCTGGTAGTGTAGGGTTAAACCAAAGTGGACTATTAGGGGAGACCGACCAGGAGCCAGGGGCATGTTTAAGAGTCACAGTTTTAAATAGGGATAGAGATGTACGTAAAATAGCCAGTCCAGGTCTCGGAGGCGTGCATCCACGATAGACAATGTTATGCAGTGTTTCGAATGATGAAACCATGGCACCTTCAGCGGTGGTACAGGCATTGTTCGAATCAGGGTATAGCCAATCATGAATATTAACCAGTTGAGATGCTTGATAGTAAAGGTAAAAATCAGGGAAAGCTAATCCTGCTAAGTGAGGCGGAAGGCGTAGAGTTTACAGTGCCACTCTAGGGGGCCTACCATTCCAAAGGAACGCTATACAGATCGAGTCAATACTCTTAAAAATTGTTTTGGGAATTTCGCAAGGGGCGTTAGCCAGGACATACAATAGTTTGGGTGTCAGGAAAGGCGTTTCCATACTCTGCCTGGCAACAGTGTTGCCAGGAGAACACCTGTGCGCGCAAGGACCATCTGGCGCATGCACGTGTGCGATAGCGCAATCGGCGCGCACGGGAGCGCGCCCGCGCGTGCAGTGACAGTGTTTGGCGCCAGAAATGGCATTTAAACTACTCTGACATTCTGCTCCTTGCTGTCTGGTCTACAGCGTTCCTGAGACCCCTGCTATTTGACTTCTGATCCTGAATATCAGTTATCTGACCCGGCTTGCCTCTGTTACCCCCGCTTGCTGCCTGCCCTGACCTCGGCTTGTCTTGACTACTCTCCCGGTTTCCCCTGAACCTAGTCGCTGCTGGCCTGATAAACTGGCCTGGCCTAAACCTGCTTACCCGCACCTACCTGCTGTTGCAGTACAACCTGGACTACAGTGCACTTCCCTGCTGTTGCAGTACAACCCGGACTACAGTGCACCTCCCTGCTGTTGCAGCTCTATCTGGACTACAGTGCACCTCCTTGCTGTAGCAGATCAGCCTGGATTACAAGTACCTTTCTTACTGTTGCAGTTCAGCCCGGACTACAGCACACCTCCTTGTTGCTGCAGATTAGTTCTGGACTCTAATACTCCAACCTGCTGTTGTATCCAGTTTAGCTTCACTGTGCACCTCCCAGCTGCCGTAGGCCTGCTCCAGTTTGCTGTGCACCACCTGCCGCTGCATCGGCCTTCTACCCTGCTCACCAACCAGGCACTTGTGCCCTCTGTCCTCCGGAGCCCCTGTCTGCTCTATCACTCCCTGCACGTTGGGCTCCCTCACCAGGTACGTGACAGTACCAGACAGCCATGTCTGAGCCCACGCAGGGAGCCTCTCCCATGGAGGAGTTGTGCCGTCACTTGGATGGTCTTACCACAGCAGTCAGAAACCTGCAGGAAGGTTACACCCGTTTGGAAGAGCGGGTCCAGACATTGTCTTCCACAGGTCCTGGATCTTCCGGAACCTCCTCTGCACCCTCAGTGGTCATGTTGCCACCTGAACCCAGGGTCCCCACTCCGGAGAGATTTTCTGGGGATCGCAGCAAGTATAGGGCCTTCCGCAACGCGTGTGAACATTTATTTGCGCTTCAGCCCAGGACTTTTTCCCTTGAATCCACCAAGGTGGGCTTTGTCATAGCCCTGTTGTCTGGCGAGCCCCAGACGTGGGCCCATCGCCTCCTAGAACAGAAAGACAATTGCCTTGACCGTCTGAGTACGTTCTTTCAGGCCATGGACCTACTCTATGAGGATCCACAACTGGCAGCCACCGCTGAAGCAGCACTATGCTCCTTACAGCAAGGTCGCAGGGCCGCAGAAGACTATGTGTCAGATTTCAGGCGCTGGAGTTCCGATACCAGCTGGAACGACGCCGCCCTGCGACATCAATTCCGTTTGGGACTATCTGAATCCCTAAAGGACGAGCTGGCCTGGGTCGGCATACCTAACACGCTCGACGCCTTGATCCTCCAGTCCATCCAGATCGATAGGCGGTTGAGAGAGCAAAGAGCAGAGCGGACAGCAGGACCTTCTCGCCCGGTGTGGATGCTTCCACGGGTACCCAACTCTCCTCATTCCGCTCCTTCGACTTCCCTGCGCTCCGCTGCCGACACCTCCGAGCCTATGCAACTAGGATTGATCCGACCCTCACTCACTCCTGAGGAGCGCCAACGCCACCGGGCTCACAATCTGTGCCTCTACTGTGGGGAACCAGGGCACTATGTGAGGTTGTGCCCCGCCAAGCTTTGTAAGTGCTCCTATCTCTCCTCTTCTGTCTTGCCTGCTCAGTCTAACAATACCACTCACCTGACAATTTCTGTCTCTCTGCAGCTTCCAGGAAGGAACATCCGGGCTTCCGCAATTATTGATTCCGGTGCTTGCAGCGGCTTCATGGACCACTCCTTCGCCTTGAAACATCAAATCCCTCTAAGGCCTAGGTCCAAGGAGCTTGCGGTCCATCTAGCCGACGGATCGGCCATCAGATCCGGCCCTGTTACGCAGGAAACAGTCCCCTTGAGTACTATCATCGCTGATAATCATCAAGAGCTACTTTGCCTGGACATTATAGAATCCCCTCTCTTCCCAATCATCTTGGGGATGCCATGGCTGAGGGCCCATAATCCACAGATCGATTGGAATTCCAGGAAAATTCTTTTTCCATCTCTTTACTGCTGCCAACACTGCTTCCCAGAACCCATCGAGACCCCGTCTCCACTACTATGCCTGGAGAGTGACATGGAGAACCGTCAACTAGTCCCAGAGGCCTATCACAGTTTTCTGGATGTCTTCAGTAAAAAGGGCGCAGAGACTCTGCCCCCACACCGGCCCTATGACTGCCCTATTGAACTCCTCCCTGGGGCAGAGGTTCCTTTTGGTAGGATCTTCCCCTTGTCTGAACTGAACGTCCCTCCACCTCACCCGCAGGAGCCGGTATATTCTTCGTAGAGAAGAAGGACCATTCTCTACGCCCCTGCGTGGACTACAGAGACTTAAACAAAATAACTATTAAAAACAGATATCCCCTTCCACTTGTACCTGAACTATTCCAAAGACTTGGCACAGCCGTCATCTTTACTAAATTGGACCTCCGTGGGGCCTACAACTTGGTCCGCATTCGGAGTGGTGACGAGTGGAAGACAGCGTTCCGCACCAGATTCGGGCACTTCGAATATCTGGTCATGCCCTTCGGCCTCTGCAACGCCCCCGCCACCTTCCAACACTTCGTAAACGACATCTTTAGAGACTATCTAGACTTATTCGTCATAATCTACCTAGACAACATCCTGATCTTCTCCTCTTCCTTGTCCAACCATCGTGAACATGTCTGAAAGGTATTGGCTCGGCTTCGCCAACATGGCTTGTGCGCCAAACCTGAGAAATGTGAATTCGAACGACAGCATATTCAGTTCTTAGGACTGATCATCTCGGTGGAGGGCATTAAAATGGACCCTCAGAAGATCACGGCCATTCTCGATTGGCCAGCCCCCACCGATAAGAAGGGGATCCAACGCTTTGTGGGATTTGCGAACTTCTACCAGAAGTTTATCAAGGGATTCTCCTCAATCATTTTACCCAAAAGCCTTGCTGCACCCAGTTGCATTCTTCTCCCGTAAGCTAACGGAGGCTGAGAGGAACTACGATGTCGGGGACAGGGAACTTCTGGCCATAAAATCTGCACTCGAGGAGTGGCGCTATCTACTGGAGGGAGCGGCACACCCTATCCTGATTTATACCGACCATAAGAACCTGGAGTACTTGAAAATTGTCAAGAGACTAAGACCACGCCAGGCCAGGCGGGCACTTTTTTTCACCCGATTTTCATTTCACATCACTTACCGACCAGGATCCAAGAACACCAAACCGGACGCCCTTTCCCGGATGTTTGCCAAACCTGAAGTTCTTTCACCTCCAGATACCATCTTAGCTCCCAGTAACTTCCTCCTTTTGCAGGAGGATCTCTTGTCCCAAATCAGACAAGCTTCTTCGGAACCTCCTCAATCTCCAGACCTTGCCCTTCAGTTTAAAGACCGTCTGCTGTGGAACAAGGACAAGATTTTTGTGCCTCCGCAACTACGGGTGGCAGTCTTGAAATCCTGTCATGACCACCAGTTGGCCGGCCATTTTGGTGTTCACAAGACCTCTGAGCTCCTCCAGCAGACATTCTGGTGGCTGTGACTACTCCAAGATTGTCGGAGCTATGTAGAGTCCTGCATCACCTGCATCCAGAACAAAGGCAGCAGGACCAGAGCCTGGGGGTTGCTAAAGCCACTACCCGTCCCGGAGAGACTATGGAGGATGATCTCCATGGACTTTATAGTCGAACTACCTTCTTCAGAAGAATTTACTACCATCTTCGTAGTAGTTGATAGGCTTTCCAAGATGGCCCACTTCCTGCCTATGGTGGGTACTCCCTCGGCCTCTGAGACTGCTAAAATTTTCATCAGGGAGATAGTGAGGCTTCACGGCATACCTGCTAACATCACGTCTGACCGTGGGGTGCAGTTTACATCAAGGTTCTGGAGAGCACTATGCAAGTCTCTGAAGATCGATCTGTTCTTTTCCTCAGCTTACCACCCCCAGACCAACGGCCAAACAGAGCGCACCAATCAGACGCTCGAGCAGTATCTGCGCTGCTTTTCAAGTTTTTCCCAGGATGATTGGGCCTCTCTTTTGCCCCTGGCAGAGTTCGCCTATAATAACTCGGTTCACTCTGCCATCAAACAATCCCCGTTCTTCGCAAACTATGGGTTCCACCCCTTGTTTCTGTCCAACAATATGCCTGAATGTCCAGTACCAGCCGCCCAGGAGACCTTAAATTTATTTTCTGCCAACAACAAGTTACTCCAGGAGACAATGACTAAGGCTCAGAAGTACAACAAAGAGGTATTTGACAGAAAGAGGAGAGGGGAGCTCAACCTGGCAGCCGGGGACCAAGTTTGGCTATCTACCCTGAATCTAAGGCTGGCATACCCATCCAAAAAGTTGGGTCCTAAATTCGTGGGCCCCTTCCCAATAACAAGGAAGATTAACGAGGTGGCTTACGAATTGAAACTGCCAGAGTCCTTCCGGATCCACCCAGTTTTTCATATGGCCCTGCTCAAACCTACGGTCCCTGATCCCTTTACCAACCGGAACACCGGTCCCCCTGAACCAGTGCTCATCGATGGAGAAGAGGAGTTTGAGGTAGAGTCCATTCTGGATTGCAGGAGGAGACGCAACCAGACTCAATACCTGGTAAAATGGAAGGGCTACGGCCCAGAGGAGAACTCATGGGAACCCGAAACGAACGTCCATGCTGGAAGGCTAATTAGGGACTTCAAGAGGTCTCACCCAGACAAGATGGCCCAGCTGGGCATCCGGAGGCTGCCCCTTGGGGGGGGGCAATGTCAGGAAAGACGTTTCCATACTCTGCCTGGCAACAGTGTTGCCAGGAGAACACCTGTGCGCGGAAGGACCATCCGTCGCATGCGCGTGTGCGATAGCGCAATCGGTGCGCACACGGGAGCACGCACGCGCGCGCAGTGACAGTGTTTGGCGCCAGAAATGGCATTTAAACTACTCTGACATTCTGCTCCTTGCTGTCTGGTCTACAGCGTTCCTGAGACCCCTGCTATTTGACTTATGATCCTGAATACCAGTTATCTGACCCGGCTTGCCTCTGTTACCCCCGCTTGCTGTCTGCCCTGACCTCGGCTTGCCTTGACTACTCTCCCGGTCTCCCCTGAACCTAGTCGCTGCTGGCCTGATAAACTGGCCTGGCCTGAACCTGCTTACCCGCACCTACCTGCTGTTGCAGTACAACCCGGACTACAGTGCACCTCCCTGCTGTTGCAGTACAACCCGGACTACAGTGCACCTCCCTGCTGTTGCAGCTCTATCCGGACTACAGTGCACCTCCTTGCTGTAGCAGATCAGCCTGGATTACAAGTACCTTTCTTACTGTTGCAGTTCAGCCCGGACTACAGCACACCTCCTTGTTGCTGCAGATTAGTTCTGGACTCTAATACTCCAACCTGCTGTTGTATCCAGTTTAGCTTCACCGTGCACCTCCCAGCTGCCGTAGGCCTGCTCCAGTTCGCTGCGCACCACCTGCCGCTGCATCGGCCTTCTACCCTGCTCACCAACCAGGCACTTGTGCCCTCTGTCCTCTGGAGCCCCTGTCTGCTCTATCAGGGGCTCTCGAGCCAGGGGATTACGAGAGGTCACTCCCTGCACGTTGTGCTCCCTCACCAGATACGTGACATTGGGCAGATATATCATCTTCAGGATGTTGGCTCGCCCCATCAGGTCCAGCGGTAAGTCCTTCCATTGTTTAGTTTGGGTCTGCAGTTGAAGCAGTAGAGGGCCTAAATTATTGGTAATATATAGGGATAACGACAATTGAACTATAACACCTAGATATTTAAAGGAGGTAGCTATTTGTAAACTAGAGTCCGAGTGAACATGTGTAGCAGGAGTCTGATCTATGGGGAAGAGGGTAGATTTCTCCCAATTCACTCAGAATCCGGAGAAGTCTCCAAAGGTGGTTACAGTGGTTAACAAGCTAGTAAGTGAGTCCTGAGAGTCTGCTAAGTAAACCAATGTATCATCTGCATAGAGAGAAATCCTTTCCTCTATCTCATTTATGGGCAATCCATGAAGGAGTGGGGAATTACGGATCCGAATAGCAAGGGGCTCCATGGCCAGGGCAAACAGAAGGGGTGACAAAGGGCAGCCCTGTCTGGTGCCTCTGGTAATCTTGAATGTGTCAGTAATCTGTGAATTAATGCGAATACGGGCGAGTGGCATGGTATAGAGGAGTCTGATCCAGGCTATCAGCCGTGGACCAAAGCCATACAACTGCAAGACCCGAAACAGGTATGGCCATTCCACACTGTCAAAGGCCTTGCAGGTGTCTAAGGATACTGCAACCCGGGTCGGTGGACAGTCATGTGGAAACGTCAAGTTGTGGAACAGTCTACGAATGTTCATCCTGGTCGATAGACCCGGTATGAAACCACCCTGATCACTCCCCACTAGCTTTGCAATCACCCTGTTCAGACGGTTTGCCAGAGCTTTAGCCAGAATTTTGGTATCGACATTAATAAGAGATATCGGCCGAAAAGAGTCACATTTTAACGGATCTTTTCGCGGTTTAGGAACTAAGACAATAAGTGCCTCTCTCATTGAGGGGGAAAGTACCCCTTCCTTCAAGGTCGCATTGTACGTTTTGAGCAAAATAGGGCCAAGAAGCTGTTGAAATTGCTTATACCATTCCACTGGAAACCCGTCCAAACCTGGTGTCTTATGAGCCGGCATCTGTGAAATCGCCAGTGAAAGTTCTTCCACAGACAGCGGCTCATTCAACTCTCCCCGGACCTGGTCTGTCAATCGGGGGAGCGACGCTTGGCCCAAATAGTCATCTAGTTGTGTCTCCGAGTTGGTAGCTCTGGAAGTATAGAGGTCTTGATAAAAGGAGAGAAAGGCTTCTGCTATATCCTGCGGGACAGCACTAATCGTAGTCCCTGAGACTAATATCCTGGGGATAGAGATAGGGGCACAGTCGGATCTGGTAAAATATGCGCGTAGGCGACCCGCTTTGTTGCCATGCTCAAAGGTCTTCTGCGTGACATAGAGTAGACGTTTTTTAGTGAGATCTAGCAAGCGAAGTTCGTATTCCCTGCGACTATGAAGCCACGGGACTAACGTGGCCGCAGATGGTCTTTCAGAGTATTCTGCCTCCGCCTTCATCAAAGTCTGTTCTAATTCCTCAGTACGTTGCAGATTATTTTTGCGCAAAATACCAGTAATAGACCTAAAGGTACCTCTCAAAACTGCCTTGGAAGCATCCCAGACAGTGGTGAGTCCAGTGGTACCCTGATTCAGCCGCCAGTATTCAGTCACACCTTTCTGACACTCTGCCTGTACAATCTCATCCTCAAGCCAGTGCGAGTTCAATCTCCAGACCAGAGAGCCTGATTTTGGCAGGAGGAGGAGACTAACCAGCAAAGGGGCATGGTCTGAGATCCCTCTAGGCAGGTAAGCTATGGAATGAACCAGGGGGAGTACATCTGCCGGGGCAAATGCCATATCTATACGAGACATAGTATGGAAGGAGTCCGAATGACAGGAAAACTGTCTGTCATCCGGGTGCTTCCAACACCATAGCTCGGTAAGGGCAAATACCTGAGTCCAGTCAACAAAGGAGGGGTAGGGCCTGCCCCCACCCCGCAAGCGGTCCACTGGAGGGTCGAGTACAGCATTGAAATCACCTACAAAGAGCAGGGGACCCAGGGATCGGGACAGTAACATGAGAGACAGATGGGAAAGAATTTCTGAGGAAAACGGTGGAGGAATATATATGTTCACCAGCGTAAGAATTGTGGAGGCTATACGGAGGGTGAGTATAACGAATCGTCCCGCAGGATCTGACTTCACAAGCAAAGTCTCAGCCGGGAGGGACTTTGCCAACAAAATCGAGACCCCACGGGAGAAGTTGGAATAAGAGGCATGATGGTGGGTAGCCAGCCAAGGCCGTTTAAGGGACTTAAGCTTAGAGCCAGTAAGGTGGGTCTCTTGAAGACAAATGATATGGGGTCTGTGCTTTTTTAGATAGGAAAACAGCAGGGACCGCTTGTGAGGTGAGTTCAACCCCCTAACATTCCATGAAATAAGTTTTAAAATGTCAGCCATAAGTAAGTGTAAGTAGTACAAGAGCAATGCAAGGATAATCATACGATGCAGCATACCACAAATAACAATCACTATGATACTGTCTATAATAGGAGTGCAATAACAGCAAAGGGTAAGTTTTCCTGGGAGCAACTGTACCAACCAAACACCAAAGAGGCCAGCCATTCTCAGTAACTAAAACCTGTGAGAAGACCGCCAAAGTAAACATCCCACCCACATCCCACCCCCTCCCCGCTCTACCAACCCAAACACAGTGAGCATTGGATCCCAAAACAAGAACATACCCCCCTCAGCAACAGTCTAGAGAGGAAGTAAAAAGCCCTGTGGCCTCGCCACCTACTGGTATGGGGGGAAGTAGCAGTTCCTTAAGGGCTCACAAATGTAGTGTAAATGTCCCTGTTGCAGAATCTGGAGAAAAAAAAAAAGGGGAAAAAAATAATTAATCTTTTCCCCCCCTTTCCCTCCCCTTTTTTAAGAATAAAAGGCACAAACAGTAATAAGTGCAGGGGGCACAGTAGTAGTAATCTTCAAACAGTTCAAAGGGCAGTGTTGAGAGGAGCTCTCATCAGGATCGTCAATAGTGCAAGAGTGACCTCCGTAGGAAAAATGAAAGAAAATTAGGTCCAGCCTCTGACCAAAGGGAGAAAGTCACAGTAACAAGTTGATTCCCAGAGGTCCATGCCCCTAGGAAGCAGATAGGAGAAATGAAGGGCCACCTGGAAACTCATGATCTGTCACTTGAGGATTCAATTGTGGTGTTGTCTGGGTTGTTTCAATCTAGGCATTGGTTACTGCATCATTTGCCGCAGTATTATCATCTAGGCAACAGCTCCATACCTTCTCAAATTTTTGTGGACATCCCCTGCCCGAGTAGGTGGCTTTATATAGGGGCAAACTGGCATTCACTAGGCTTTTTTTTATATTAATAAGTGTAGCGGGGTCTTCAATTTAGTGGGGTACACTTGGGGAGTAGTGTGACCCAAGTGTGTAATTATGTTAGGGTTCAGACCCCTTTTTCTTATTCGTGGAGGATTGGGTGGTGTAATATTCTCTTCGACCAGTAGGTGGGGTTAGAGGGGTTTTTAAACTAGGTGACAGGGGGGAGGGTCCAGAGATAGTGAGAGTCAGCGGGGAACATATTCTAAAGGGTAGTAATAGGGGCATTAGTGGTAGGGTAACCAAAGAACATAAACCCAAGGTAAGTATAGTAGCAAGTCCTAGTTGCAATCTGGGAACACCCAAGAGGATAGTATGTGACCGGTCAAATAATATTAATGCATTAAAGTGTCTGTTCACCAACGCCAGAAGTCTGCCAAGCAAAATAGGTGAGTTGGAAGCTCTGGTGCATAAGGAGAGCTATGATGTAATCGGTATTGCTGAAACTTGGCTTCATTCCTCACATGACTGGGCTATTAATATTCCTGGCTATGCACTCTTTCGGAAAGACAGGGTAAAAAGGAAGGGTGGAGGGGTCTGTCTCTATGTGAGAAGTGATCTCAAAGCGAGTGTGAAAGAGGACCTGGTGGATGGAGAGTGTGATGAGTCTGAAGCATTATGGGTGGAACTGCATACAGATGTGCGTAGTTCAAAGCTAATCATTGGAGTTTGTTATAGACCACCCAATGTTAATGAGGAGTTAGAGACTCAGCCCCTTGCATAGATGGAAAGGGCTGCAAGGGCTGGGACGGTGATAATAATGGGGGATTTTAACTACCCAGAAATTGACTGGAGTAATGGAACTGCTGGGACAGTTAAAGGGCAAAAATTTATAAACCTATTGCAGGACAATTTTATGGTCCAGTTTATTGAGGCCCCAACTAGGAATGATGCTCTGTTGGACCTGGTAATCTCAAACCATGCAGAGCGTATTACTAATGTTCAGATAAAGGAACACCTGGGTAGCAGTGACCATAACATGATTTCATTTGATGTTAGTTGTAAGCAAAAATCACATACAGGAAAGATAAAAACACTTAATTTCAAGAGAGCAAATTTTCCAAGGATGAGTTCTGCTCTCCAGGACTTAGACTGGGAAGGAATATTGGCATCAATGGGCACAGAACAGAAATGGGAATTCTTCAAAAAGACTGTTTGTGAACTCACTGCAAAGTATATTCCCATGGGCAATAAGTTTAAAAGGCTAAAAATAAAACCGATGTGGCTCACTTCCAAAGTTAAAAAAGCTATAAACTATAAGAAAAGAGCTTTTAAAAAATATAAAAATGAGGGAACACTAGTGTCATTTAAATGTTACAAAGAATATAACAGGATATGTAAAAAGGAAATCAAGGATGCAAAAATTCAAAATGAACGACAGATTGCAAAAGATAGTAGGACAAACCCCAAAAAATATTTCAAATATATTAATAGTAAAAAGGTCAAGTCTGAGCATGTAGGCCCTTTACAAAATAATCTAGAGTGGGTGACTGGGGACAAAGAGAAGGCTAATTTATTAAATACTTTCTTCAGTTCTGTGTATACAAAGGAGCATGGGGGAGCTCATGTCCAAAATGGGGGTGGTAGTGACACAGCCCCAAATCCACAATGGCTCAAAAGTGATATGGTCCAGAAATATTTAGATGGAATAAAGGTGGATAAAGCACCTGGACCAGATGGCATACACCCACGGATCCTAAAAGAATTGAGCTCTGTAATTTCAAAGCCATTGTATTTAATTTTTAGGGACTCATTAATGACAGGAATAGTACCACTGGATTGGCGCAGGGCCAATGTGGTGCCTATATTTAAAAAGGGAATTAAGTGTTTACCAAGTAACTATAGACCTGTTAGTTTAACTTCTATAGTTGGGAAAATACTGGAGAGATTAATAAAAGACCACATAGATGAGTTCTTGCTGGAAAAAAACTATTTAAGCAACAGACAGCATGGATTCATGAAAGACAGAAGTTGTCAGACAAACCTGATTTCTTTTTATGAAGAGGTAAGTAAGACCTTGGACAGAGGGGTGGCAGTGGACGTGGTATACTTGGATTTTGCAAAAGCGTTCGATACAGTTCCCCACACACGGCTCACGTGTAAGGTAAAGTCTACAGGATTGAATATATCAGTTTGTAAATGGATAGAAAACTGGCTAAAAGACAGAATTCAGAGAGTAGTGGTTAATGATTCTTACTCTGAATGGTCCAAGGTTATCAGTGGTGTACCCCAAGGTTCAGTGCTGGGACCCTTACTTTTTAATATGTTTATAAATGATATTGGGTCTGTGATCAAAAGTAACATTTCTGTCTTTGCAGATGACACCAAGCTATGCAGTGGAATAACGTCCTTACAGGATGTCGCCAATTTACAAGCCGACCTCAATGCTCTGTCTAATTGGGCGACTATGTGGCAGATGAGGTTTAATGTTGATAAATGTAAAGTTATGCACTTGGGGGCTAATAATATGAATGCATCATACATACTAGGGGGAGTACAACTGGGGGGATCCGTAGTGGAGAAGGATCTGGGGGTTTTGGTAGATCATAAGCTCAATAATGGCATGCAATGCCAAGCTGCGGTTTCCAAAGCGAGCAAAGTCCTTTCTTGTATTAAGAGAGGTATGGTCTCCAGAGAGAGAGATATCATTTTGCCCCTGTTCAAATCATTAGTAAGACCTCATCTGGAATATGCAGTTCAGTTTTGGGCCCCAGTTCTCAAAAAGGATATTGGGGAACTGGAGAAAGTGCAGAGAAGGGCAACCAAACTGATAAGAGGCATGGAGGAGCTCAGCTATGAGGAGAGATTAGAGGAACTGAATTTATTCTCTCTTGAGAAGAGGAGATTAAGGGGGGATATGATCAACATGTACAAATATATAAGGGGTCCATATAGTGAACTTGGTGTTCAGTTATTCACTTTACGGTCAACACAAAGGACAAGGGGGCACTCTTTGCGTCTAGAGGAAAAGAGATTTCACCTCCAAATACGGAAAGGTTTTTTCACAGTAAGAGCTGTGAAAATGTGGAATAGACTCCCTGCAGAGGTGGTTCTGGCCAGCTCAGTAGATTGCTTTAAGAAGGGCCTGGATTCTTTCTTAAATGTACATAATATAACTGGGTACTGACATTTATAGGTAAAGTTGATCCAGGGAATATCCGATTGCCTCTCGGGGGATCAGGAAGGAATTTTTTCCCCTGCTGTAGCAAATTGGATCATGCTCTTCTGTTTTTTTTTTGCCTTCCTCTGGATCAACTGTGGGTATAGAATTGGGTATATGGGATTGTACGATATATGTTTATTTTTTTTTTTTTTACGGTTGAACTGGATGGACTTGTGTCTTTTTTCAACCTGACTAACTATGTAACTATGTAACTATGTGTCAGTGTACCTACTGGCTCGGGGTAGAATCACTACCACAGTACTACCCTTCTTTGTCTCTTCCGAGAGATGGTACAGCCGGGGCGGGGAACCCGCCGTGGTGTCGATGGGAGGAGATAAAAGGGGGAGACGCCCTCGCCACGAGGTCTTCGGGGGATCATCTCTTCACGCACCCAGGCACCTTTAGCCTGGGTGCGGGCGGTTCAGGGTTCCGGCCCAGGCGCCCTAGGCCTGGCCGGGACGAAGATGGAGTCCATCCCAGGCACCTTCAGCCTGGGATGAGGTACTATTGAGGAGGCCTGGGACCCGGTGACTCCGACTGGGTCCCGCGAGGGTGGAGTTGCTCCAGGGTGCCCCTCGCGAGGGGACCCGCATCTGAGGTGAGGAGGCTGGGGAGGTCACTCATTCGAAGACCCGGTGTAGTGTCAACCCGGTGACGGATGGGCCTGCAGTAACTCCCTTAGAGGACATCTTCCCCTGATAGAGGCCCGCAGCGCAACGGAGGTATTCATGTCGAGACTCCTACAACCCTTGATCATAGTATAGGGGGCGTAGGGACCCAGATCAGTATAGTGCCTCGACCTGCTCATTCCACCGTATCATGCCATCGCATTGCCTTGTAACTGAAGATACGGAATAAATCTAACTGTTGGACTGTGATCGGTGTATGGACTCTGTTAATGGGAGCAAAGGGAGGTTTCTGCACAAATGACTCGGTATATGCCCAAGACACCGGCCCGAGGAAACATTAGGTATTGGCCTTCACCTCGCCCGCAAGTAGTGGGGAGGACATGGGCCGTAGCGCACCCTCACCCCTGTCACGTGACATACCCCTAGGCGAAAGAGGACAGGGTGAGGGGGTGGCCGCTACACGTGGGGGCTTGTCCGGGATATCGTGTGTCTTGGCGATGGAACTGAGAATGTCTGTGTTCGAACTTTGCTGCCCGGAGGAGTTCCGAACAGGTCGGCCATGTGATTGGCCAGAGTGCATCCCTGCTCGGAGTTGTGGACATGACCCTAAGTCGGGAAAGGCCCACGCAGAGGAGCGTAGAAAGGGAAAGGTCCAGCCGTGTGAAGTACCATATGTGGGGACTGTTGATGCACTGCGCCACAAGGCACCTCGTGACTGTACAATTCGTGGGCGGAGACTGGCGAAAGCCCGCGAAAACGTACAAGTTGTGGGAGGAGTCTGGCCACGTGTGGAGATACACGTGGAGACTCCGGCGCGTGGTCAGCGCGTGATGGAACAGCAAGTGGTCGGGATGGCCTCAAGCTCCCCGTGGATACCGGTACCTTACCCCACGAAGATGACTGCATTTGCTGCTCCCCTGACAGACACGGGGATAAGACTTAGGCCCCGAGGACAGTTGGCTCTGTATTCATGCAGAGACACGGAGGCTCTCGGTGTGATCTGTCCCGGATGCTCGGGACTGGTGGTCCAGCTAAAGCCATTCGGGCGATGTGAGGCATGCAAGGCATTCCTTTTTGAGGTTGAACCATACACGGAAAGGCCCCGGGCCCTACGCCTCAACTGCATCACAGGAACCGCCACTCCGGAGGGAGAGATCCAGGCCTCTGCGAAGGTCCCCGTACGCGCTGACCAGGGCGAAGTGACTGCCCAACCAGAGATTGAGAGAGAGAAATCCGAAGACACTGCTTCGGTCACCACAGACTCCCTGCTACCACCCCCAAAGAGGAAGATAGGCCTGGTGCAGGCCTCCTGTGGTCATGGTCGAGCTTCACCCCGCCGCTTGCCTGGCCTGGATGGCGCCGGTAGAGAAGAGAGTCCCGGACATCCCAGTTCTTCAGTAGGTCCAGGTGAGCTAGGGGCTGGGACTGCGGTGTTAGTTGGAGGTGTCGGGGGTTCACAGTCGGTGGAGCCCGAAAGGGAGGGTAGCCTTCCGTCTACTAGAGACTACCTTCCCGCGGAGATGTATGACACCTCCGACTTAGAGTCGTTGTCAGACTGTGGGGATGACGGGGAAATAGACGAGCTGTTTCAACGGAAGGGCTGGGACAGATGCCTGCTACCTGTGCTGAGTAAACCACAGGATTCCCCCATGTCCATAGAAGATAATACGCTCCGGGCGCAGACCCCGGAGTTTCAGAGGAAATCTAACCCTTCGATTAACTTTCCTCACTCAACTACATCATCCGCTTTGATGGTGAGGACGCAGCGTGCTTCGTTGCGGGCACTAAAGACCAAGCAACCTGAGATGGTGAAGGTACCTCGGCACCCGGAGGCCATCGTACAGCGAGGAGAAGGTGAGCGAGATGTGATGCCGCCTCTAGCCAGATTGCAGAGACTTTTCTCCCAGAGAGTCGCCCGTGAATATGGGTGGGAGTACCCATACTTGCCCCGGGACTTATTGTATGAAGTTGAGGTCCTGCGACCAAGGTGGTATGACGAGTTTGTATGGGAAAAGCTTAAAGTACCCCATGCCAGGCGATACCTGTCATGTTCACCGCCTGTGTCTAAAAAGTTCAAAGACTGCAGAGCTGATTGGAGACTTGGGCGCCATATTCATGCCGATAAGGTGCTCATCTGTAGGAAAGAAGGAGAGGATGTCGAGTACTCAGTGGAAGTGTTTGACGGACACCTGAAACCTCTGTTTCTGCCGGATCCAAGGTTTTACTTATAGGAGAAGTGAGCTCCTATCTTGTTGTTGTTGAAACTTTCTGGATGAGACATTCCCAGTCGCCTAGAACTGTGCCCTACTTTTGTTTTGATTTGGGCTTTTCTTTTACTCACTGGAGACTTGGGAGCTGTTGTTTTTTTTTCTCCCTTTTCTTCATGTGACAAAGGCAGAGACTTTTGGGGTAAGAGTCAGAGTAGGAAAGCAGGAAGAATGAAGATCTCACCAAGTGTCATTACCGCGGCTCTGTCACCAGGTGGCAGTGTTGCGCAACGAATGTTTGAAAATTTTGCATATGCATTACTTACTTATTGGAGTGAGCGGGTCTCTCGGCTGACGGACCCACTCATGCCAAGTTAACACAGAGTGTTAGGATGTGTTTTCTTTTTGATGTTTCCCTTCTGCAGGAGATTCATTGGTCAAGACTACTGAGAGTGGGGTGGTTCTTAGACAGCGATGGGAGGGATTGTACATGTGAAAAATACAAATGTTTATCGTTTTATATTTCCCCTTTCCTTTTTTTGAGCAGGTCTTGGCACATTTAGTATCCAGAAATTTGAGGGATAGCCTCTGGGGCCCACTTCATGTCACCACTCTTCGGGAGACATGGGTGAGCACCTGACGCTGGGGACCAGCGTCAAACCACAGGGGGGAGTGTGTAGCGGGGTCTTCAATTTAGTGGGGTACACTTGGGGAGTAGTGTGACCCAAGTGTGTAATTATGTTAGGGTTCAGACCCCTTTTTCTTATTCGTGGAGGATTGGGTGGTGTAATATTCTCTTCGACCAGTAGGTGTCAGTGTACCTACTGGCTCGGGGTAGAATCACTACCACAGTGCTACCCTTCTTTGTCTCTTCCGAGAGATGGTACGGCCGGGGCGGGGAACCCGCCGTGGTGTCGACGGGAGGAGATAAAAGGGGGAGACGCCCTCGCCACGAGGTCTTCGGGGATCATCTCTTCACGCACCCAGGCACCTTTAGCCTGGGTGCGGGCGGTTCAGGGATCCGGCCCAGGCGCCCTAGGCCTGGCCGGGACGAAGATGGAGTCCATCCCAGGCACCTTCAGCCTGGGATGAGGTACTATTGAGGAGGCCTGGGACCCGGTGACTCCGACTGGGTCCCGCGAGGGTGGAGTTGCTCCAGGGTGCCCCTCGCGAGGGGACCCGCATCTGAGGTGAGGAGGCTGGGGAGGTCACTCGTTCGAAGACCCGGTGTAGTGTCAACCCGGTGACGGATGGGCCTGCAGTAACTCCCTTAGAGGACATCTTCCCCTGATAGAGGCCCGCAGCGCAACGGAGGTATTCATGTCGAGACTCCTACAACCCTTGATCATAGTATAGGGGGCGTAGGGACCCAGATCAGTATAGTGCCTCGACCTGCTCATTCCACCGTATCATGCCATCGCATTGCCTTGTAACTGAAGATACGGAATAAATCTAACTATTGGACTGTGATCGGTGTATGGACTCTGTTAATGGGAGCAAAGGGAGGTTTCTGCACAACTGACTCGGTATATGCCCAAGACACCGGCCCGAGGAAACATTAGGTATTGGCCTTCACCTCGCCCGCAAGTAGTGGGGAGGACATGGGCCGTAGCGCACCCTCACCCCTGTCACGTGACATACCCCTAGGCGAAAGAGGACAGGGTGAGGGGGTGGCCGCTACATAAGGAATTGTCATTTAATGTATGACTTTTATGCAGAGTTCGTTATCTGTGTTTTTTCTAATGTTATTTTTGTACTTTTTATCTATATGTATATTAAATGTATATTTTTTCTAAATCTTTTGATTTCCTTTTCTGGTACCTCTAAAGTCCGCCCATAAAAGTCCTACTTTTTCAATTTTATATAATTTAATTGTAAAAACGAGGTCATAAAGGACAATTTAAACAATTCCATAAAATATGAAGATCGTGATACATATACAGACACATATAGACTCTCAGTTGAACCTAACGTTTCTGGCTTGATGCCCTTCTTCAGGGGGTTATAAACATAAACATATAGAGCCAGGTGTCAAGAAGTATCCAAAGCTCACATACATAATATGGGTTCTAAAAGGGTCCCATATGACAGCGAGAAAATGTACGGATAATAATTAGTCATAATGGTATCCTTAAAAGCAAAGACGGGTAACTCAGCGAAGGTCCCAAAAAGTTCCCCAGCAGGAAAAATTCAGATCAAAATGATCTAGATAGGAGGATAAAGAGAAATCACCCCAGACAGTCAACCATCTAGTTTGAAGCAAGTGTCAAAAAGGCTGGAATGCTCCAGTGGTTCCCCAGTCCAGGAAAATATACCTTCACTGGTGTGTGTACTGAGCGTGCCTGTAATCATAGCCATCGCAGCCGTCGCAGCCGTCGGGTTTATAAAATCCCTGAAGAAGGGCATCAAGCTGGAAACGTTGGGTTCAACTGAGAGTCTATATGTGTCTGTATATGTATCACGATCTTCATATTTTATGGAATTGTATAAATTGTCCTTTATGACCTAGTTTTTACAATTAAATTATATTTCTTTGTACCAATTAAAAATCTATTTTTATTATACTCGTATTGTTTTGGTCACTTATAAAATCCCATTCTCCAAGGGGGTACTTGTTTTTTCTAACTGTGTGTCCAAGGGAGTGATTCTAACTGTGGGGGGATGGGACTGCCTGGGGCAGGAGACCGATTGTTGTTCCTAAGCTGTAGGAACAAAAGATCGCTCTCCTCACCCCTGACAGAATGGAGATCTGTCTGTTTACATAGACAGATCTCTGTTCTCTCCTTCTCAGGAACAATCGTGGGTAGCCTCTGGCCATCGCGCGCGCCCTATACTTCTTAAAGCACCCACCGTACAGCTACGGTCTATTCGAGCAGGAGTGCCATTCTGCCGCCGTCACGCGGTTAAAAACTGCTGATTTTTTATATAAAGACAATTTTTGCTTTACAAATAGAAATGTAATACATAGGATCAGTGCCAGGACTAAGAGTGGGCAGGAGGGGAAGCTGCCCTGGGCACAGCAGAGTAAGGGGACAGTATATGAACACAGGGCAGTAAACCCATTTTACGACATGCATTAGCAGAGGGGGCGCAGCTCTGCATCCTTGCCCTGAGTGATAGACAAACCTTTCCCAGTACTGCATAGGACTCCCAAAC
Organism: Rana muscosa; assembly: GCA_029206835.1. Lineage (NCBI taxonomy): Eukaryota > Metazoa > Chordata > Amphibia > Anura > Ranidae > Rana > Rana muscosa. Next base: position 1,025,646,734 of record CM055122.1, read on the forward strand.
CACTATGGGGTATTTAACCACTTAAGCCCCGGACCATTTGGTAGCTAAAGGACCAGAGGTGAATTCAGAATTTTGCACTGCGCTGCTTTAACTGTAAATTGTGCGGACATGCAATGTTGTACTGAAACAAAATTTGCGTCCTTTTCTTCCCACAAATAGAGCTTTCTTTTAATGGTATTTGATTGCCTCTGCGATTTTTATTTTTTGCGATATAAACGGAAAAATACCGAAAAGTTTGAAAAAAAATTATATTTTCTACTTTTTGTTATAAGAAAAATCGAATAAACTCAATTGTAGTAATACATTTAGGCCAAAATGTATTCAGCCACATGTCTTTAGTAAAAAAAATGTCAATAAGCGTATATTTATTGGTTTGCGCAAAAGTTATAGCGTCTACAAACTAGGGTACATTTTCTGGAATTTACACAGCTTTTAATTTATGACTGCCTATCTCATTTCTTGAGGTGCTAAAATGGCAGGGCAGTACAAAACCCCCCAAATGACCCCATTTTGGAAAGTAGACACCCCAGGGAAATTTCTGAGAGGCATGTTGAGCCCATTGAATATTTTTTTTTGTCCCAAGTGATTGAATAATGACAAAAAAAAAAAAAAAAAAATTACAAAAAGTTGTCACTAAATGATATATTGCTCACACATGCCATGGTTATATGTGGAATTGCACCCCAAAATACATTCTGCTGCTTCTCCTGAGTACGGGGATACCACATGTGTAGGACTTTTTAGGAGCCTAGCCACGTACTCAGGAGAAGCAGCAGAAACCAAGCACCGCCTTCAGGATTTCTAAGGGCGCAAATTTTTGATTTCACTCCTCACTACCTATCACAGTTTCGAAGGCCATAAAATGCCAAAATAGCACAAAACCCCCTAAATGACCCCATTTTGGAAAGTAGACACCCCAAGCTATTTACTGAGAGGCATGATTAGTCCATGGAATATTTTATATTTTGCCACAAGTTGCGGGGAATATGACAAACTTTATTTTTTTTGCACAAAGTTGTCACTAAATGATATATTGCTCACACATGCCATGGGCATTTGTGAAATTACACCCCAAAATACATTCTGCTGCTTCTCCTGAGTATGGGGATACCACATGTGTGGGACTTTTTGGGAGCCTAGTCGCGTACGGGACCCCAAAAACCAAGCACCGCCTTCAAGGTTTCTAAGGGCATAAATTTTTGATTTCACTCCTCACTACCTATCACTACCTATCACAGTATTGAAGGTCATAAAATACCAAGATGGCACAAAACCCCCCCAAATGACCCCATTTTGGAAAGTAGACACCCCAAGCTATTTTCTGAGAGGCATGTTGAGCCCATTGAATATTTTATTTTTTTGTCCCAAATGATTGAATAATGACAAAAAGAAAAAAAAAGAAAAAATGTACAAAAAGTTGTCACTAAATGATATATTGCTCACACATGCCATGGTTATATGTGGAATTGCACCCCAAAATACATTCTGCTGCTTCTCCTGAGTACGGGGATACCACATGTGTGGGACTTTTTGGGAGCCTAGCCGGGTACGGGGCCCCAAAAACCAAGCACCGCCTTCAGGCTTTCTAAGGGCGTAAATTTTTGATTTCACTCCTCACTACCTATCACAGTTTCGAAGGCCATAAAATGCCAAAATAGCACAAAATCCCCCCAAATGACCCCATTTTGGAAAGTAGACACCCCATGCTATTTACTGAGAGGCATGTTCAGTCCATGGAATATTTTATATTTTGCCACAAGTTGCTGGGAATATGACAAACTTTGTTTTTTTTGCACAAAGTTGTCACTAAATGATATATTGCTCACACATGCCATGGTTATATGTGGAATTGCACACCAAAATACATTCTGCTGCTTCTCCTGAGTACGGGGATACTACATGTGTGGGACTTTTTGGGAGCCTAGCCGCGTACGGGACCCCAAAAACCAAGCACAGCCTTCAAGGTTTCTAAGGGCATACATTTTTGATTTCACTCCTCACTACCTATCACAGTTTTGAAGGCCATAAAATGCCAAGATAGCACAAAACCCCCCAAAATGACCCCATTTTGGAAAGTAGACACCCCAAGGAAATTGCTGAGAGGCATGTTGAGCCCATTGAATATTTTTTTTTTGTCCCAAGTGATTGAATAATGACAAAAACAAAAAACAAAAAAAAATGTACAAAAAGTTGTCACTAAATGATATATTGCTCAAACATGCCATGGTTATATGCGGAATTGCACCCCAAAATACATTTGGTTGCTTCTCCTGAGTACGGGGATACCACATGTGTGGGACTTTTTGAGAGCCTAGCCGCGTACGGGCCCCCGAAAACCAAGCACCGCCTTCAGAATTTCTAAGGGCACAAATTTTTGATTTCACTCCTCACTACCTATCACAGTTTTGAAGGCCATAAAATGCCAACATAGCCCAAAACCCCCACAAATGACCCCATTTTGGAAAGTAGACACCCCAAGCTATTTGCTGAGAGGCATGGTGAGTATTTTACAGCTCTCATTTGTTTTTGAAAATGAAGAAAGACATTTTTTTTTTCTTTTTTCAATTTTTAAAACTTTGTGACAAAAAGCGAGATCTGCAAAATATTCAACATACCTCTCAGCAAATAGCTTGGGGTGTCTACTTTCCAAAATGGGGTAATTTGGGGGGGTTTGTGCCATCTGGGCATTCCATGGCCTCCGAAACTGTGATAGGCAGTGAGGAGTGAAATCAAAAATTTACACCCATAGAAATCCTGAAGGCGGTGCTTGGTTTTCGGGGTCCTGTACGCGGCTAGGCTCCCAAAATGTCTCACACGTGTGGTATCCCCGTACTCAGGAGAAGCAACAGAATGTATTTTGGGGTGCAATTCCACATATAACCATGGCATGTTTGAGCAATATATAATTTAGTGACAACTTTTTGTAAATTTTTTTTTCTTTTTGTCATTATTCAATCACTTGGGACAAAAAAAAAATATTCAATGGGCTCAACATGCCTCTCAGCAAATAGCCTGAGGTGTCTACTTTCCAAAATGGGGTCATTTGGGGGGGTTTTGAACTGTCCTGGCATTTTATGCACAACATTAGGAAGCTTATGTCACACATCATCCACTCTTCTAACCACTTGAAGACAAAGCCCTTTCTGACACTTTTTGTTTACATGAAAACATTTTTTTTTGCAAGAAAATTATGTTGAACCCCCAAACATTATATATATTTTTAAAGCAAAGGCCCTACAGATTAAAATAGTGGGTGTTGAATTTTTTTTTCCACACAGTATTTGCGCAGCGATTTTTCAAACGCATTTTTTTGGGGAAAAACACACTTCTTTTATTTTTAATGCACTAAAAAACACTATATTGCCCAAATGTTTGATGAAATAAAAAAGATGATCTTAGGCCGAGTACATGGATACCAAACACGACATGCTTTAAAATTGCGCACAAACGCGCAGCGGCGAGAAACTACATTCATTTTTAAAAGCATTTAAAAGCCTTTACAGGTTACCACGTTAGATTTACAGAGGAGGTCTACTGCTAAAATTACTGCCCTCGATCTGACCTTCGCGGTGATACCTCACATGCATGATGCAATTGCTATTTACATATGACGCTAGACCGACGCTTGCGTTCGCCTTTGCGCAAGAGCAGGGGGGGACAGCGGTACTTTTTTTTTTTTTTTATTATTTATTTTGCTTTTTTATTTTATTTTTAAATTGTTCCTTCCATATTTTTTTTTAAATCATTTTTATTGTTATCTCAGGGAATGTAAATATCCCCTATGATAGCAATAAGTAGTGACAGGTACTCTTTTTTTGAAAAAAAATGGGGGGTTAGACCCTAGATCTTTCCTCTGCCCTCAAAGCATCTGACCACACCAAGATCGGTGTGATAAAATGGTTTCCCAATTTCCCAATGGCGCTGTTTATATCCGGGGGGGCATTCCCTCCCACTGCTTGTAAAAGCAGTCCAGAGGCTAATTAGCCACTAGGATTGCTTTTACATGAAAGCCGGCCGCTGGCTGAAAAGAATGATACCCGCAGGCATCAATCTGGTATAACCATTCAAAGTCCAGCAACATACCAGTACGTTGCTGGACCTTGTTGGACATGTATTGTAATCTTTTTTTTCATGCAGCCTGTTGGCTGAACGAAAAAAAGAGATTGATCGGTGGGTATGCCCACCATTAGAATACCTCCCTTCATCCACCCACTTCTAATGATGGGCATATATGCCGAAGCATGGGGGCATCCTCCCGCAAAAAAGTTATGCCGCGTACACACAGTCTGACTTTTCCACGGGCAAGCCTCCGTCGGAATTTCGACCGTATATACGAGGCATTAGGAGCAAAATCGCTCCTCCGCCCCTGCTGCCCCCATGCTTCGGCATATATGCTCTTTTTTTAACTGTGGTGGTGAAATCACCTCCTACAGCGTTGGAGTCACGGCTTTATGTATCGTGGGAGCAAACGCTGTTGCTGTCAAGATAAATAAATCCGCGATGCAACTGAATGGCGTACCTGCTAAGCAAATGATGGTTAACATTAAAACAAAGTAACATTACAGTACAACAGTAAGACCTCACCATACCATACCTGCAAAGCAAATACCAAAACAAAACCTAGTAAAAAATAAAACATTTTTTAACGCAACCTGTGCTTAACCACTTAACGACCGCCCACTGTAAATATACGTTGGCAGAATGGCACCGACAGGCAGAATCACGTATATGTACGTGATTGCCTTTGTATAGTTGGGGGGTCCGATCGGACCCCCCTTCTTTACAGTGGGTGGTCGTTTTATCTTCGGGAGCGATCCGGCATGAGGGGACGGCCGTTCGATTCCGGCCACCCCCTCTCGATCGCTCCCGGAGAATGAGAGAGCTTCCCCTGCCTGCCAGGAAGGAAGAAGTGATGTCATCTCTCCTGCGGCGCTCACATATACCGAGCGCCGTACAGGAGAAGATGCAGGTTAGTACACAAAACAGCACACTGACACCAGGACACATAGGCACATAAATCGCCCCCCAGGCCCCCCCAGACACCCCCAGATCACCCCCCAGCCCCCCCAGCCCCCAGTCACAGTGTCACTGATTGCAGTGACCATTTATTTAGTGATCACTGCAATCAGTGACATTTGTGACTGTAAAAGTGTCACTACATTTAGTTTTAGGTCCAGTGTAGCCCCCTAACCCCCCCCTAATAAAGGTTTAACCCCCCTGATCACCCCCCAGATAACCCTTTCACCCCCTAGCACCCGCCGTCGCTAAGCAATCATTTTTCTGATCGATGTCTTAGCGTCGGTGATGCTGATCGGTAGCCAGTAATTTTTTTTAGGTTCGCCGCAGGTTTTTATAGCGTCGGGTACCCCCATATATTACCTAATGAAGGTTTAACCCCCTTGATCGCCCCCAGGTAACCCTTTCACCCCTATCACCACTGTCACTAAGCGATAATTTTTCTGATCGATGTCTTAGCGTCGACGATGCTGATCGGTAGGCAGTAATTTTTTTTAGGTTCGCCGCAGGTTTTTATAGCGTCGGGTACCCCCATATATTACCTAATAAAGGTTTAACCCCCTTGATCACCCCCCAGGTGACCCTTTCACCCCCTAGCACCGCCGTCGCTATGCGATCATTTTTCTGATCGATGTCTTAGCGTCGGTGATGCTGATCGGTAGCCAGTCATTTTTTTTAGGTTCGCCGCAGGTTTTTATAGCGTCAGGTACCCCCATATATTATCTAATAAAGGTTTAACCCCCTGATCGCCCCCCAGGTAACCCTTTCACCCCCTATCACCACTGTCGCTAAGCAATCGTTTTTATGATCGTTGTCTTAGTGTCGGTGATGCCGATAGGTAGCCAGTAATTTTTTTTAGGTTCGCCGTCAGGTTTTTATATAGCGTCAGGTACCCCCATATATTACCTAATAAAGGTTTTAACCCCCTAATTGCCCCTAGTTAACCCTTTCACCAGTGATCATCATATAAGTGTTACGGGTGACGCTGGTTAGTTAGTTTGCTTTTTATAGTGTCAGGGCACCCGCTGTATATAACCCAATAAAGGTTTAACCCCCTGATCGCCCGGCGGGTGATATCAATTAGGTTTTAGCGTCAGAGAGGGTCTGCGTCACACCCCAGGCAGCGTTAGGTTAGTGCCAGTAGCGCTAACACCCACACGTGAAGCATACACCCCCCTTAGTGGTATAGTATCTGATCAGCTCAATATCTGATCTGATCAGATCTATACTAGCGTCCCCAGCAGTTTAGGGTTCCCAAAAACGCACTGTTAGCGGGATCAGCCCAGATACCTGCTAGCACCTGCGTTTTGCCCCTCCGTCCAGCCCAGGCCACCGAAGTGCAGTATCGATCGATCACTGTCACTTGCAAAACACAACACACATAACTGCAGCGTTCGCAGAGACAGGCCTGATCCCTGCGACTCCAGTGCTGTAGGAGGTGATTTCACCACCACAGTTAAAAAAAAAAAAAGCATATATGCCGAAGCATTGGGGCAGCAGGGGCGGAGGAGCGATTTTGCTCCTAATGCCGCGTATATACGGTCGAAATTCCGACGGAGGCTTGCCCGTGGAAAAGTCTGACCATGTGTACGCGGCATAACTTTTGCGAGAAGATGCCCCCATGCTTCGGCATATATAAATGGTGCATGTATGCCCATCATTAGAAGTGGGTGGATGAAGGGCGGTATTCTAATGGTGGGCATACCCACCGATCAATCTTTTTTTTTCGTTCAGCCAACAGGCTGCATGAAAAAAAAGATTACAATACATGTCCAACAAGGACCAGCAACGTACTGGTATGTTGCTGGACTTTGAATGTTTATACCAGAATGATGCCTGCGGGTTTAGGTATCATCTTGGTATCATTCTTTTCAGCCAGCGGCCGGCTTTCATGTAAAAGCAATCCTAGTGGCTAATAAGCCTCTGGACTGCTTTTACAAGCAGTGGGAGGGAATGTCCCCCCCGGATATAAAAAGCGCCATTGGGAAATTGGGAAAGCATTTTATCACACCGATCTTGGTGTGGTCAGATGCTTTGAGGGCAGAGGAAAGATCTAGGGTCCAATAGACCCCAGTTTTCTTTTTCGTACATCACGGGACACAGAGCGACTTAGTCATTACTAATGGGTTATATAGATTACCTTCAGGTGTTGGCACTGGCCAATTCCAAACCGGAAGTACCCTCCCCTATATAAGCCCCTCCCACCCGGGAGCACCTCAGTTTTTTTGCCAGTGTCTAAGGTGTTGGCCAAAGAGTAACATGTGTTTTCACTGGGCTTGCGTACAGGTTCTTTTGGGCCTTAGTAAGCTGTTCCGGATCCCACCAAAAAAGCTTCATAGCTAAACGGTCGGTACCCGGGCCTTGCAGCAGAAGAGCAAGGTTTTGCCTGTAATGCTTCTCTTAGGAGGGCTGGACCCTGGGATCCAGAGCTCTGGTCATACCCACGACCAAGATGTTGTCTGTGCAGGGTGCTATACAGGTCCAGGGGAGTGGAATCCTTGGGAACCCGGTCCCTGAAGGTTTAATTACAATGCCTGCCGTGATAGGTGAAGTTTGGACTTCTGTGGACCAAACAAAGTCCTGCGGCGGGGATCAGGTAAGTGGGGGCCCCCAGGAACTTGGTTCTATTGGGGGACCCCCAAGCCTAATTTGTCTTTCTGTCTGTTACCTAACGGTATTCCCGCTAAATATCTGTGTTTGCCTGTAACTACTGAAAATGTAAAATTTTAATAGTAGTCAAGAAAAAAAAAAAAAAAAGGGGACCGCGGTACCTGTGTTAAACCACTAGAGGCCGCTGTAGTCCATTTTTCTTGTCATGTGGATCTTTGGTTTTCTCAAGTCAAAAGATCCAGGCAGCTGGTAAGTTTCTCTGTGGGAATCCACTTCCTCTGCCCTGTTGCTGCGCTCATCCACCGCACAGGCCCTCCGGCAAAAAGGGCCCTGGCTCCTAGTCCCCTGTTTGATTTCGAAAAGGGCGCCAATGGCGCACGGGCGCGCGCGCGGGCGCGTGCACGCGCCTCCTATGAAAAAAAAGGGGCGGGGCGGGTGGATGACGCTCGATCCGCGGCGCTTCTGCGCATGTGCGGGCATCCCAGCATAGTTAAAAGACACAGTACAAGTGTCAGCTGGATGCAAACAGAGCTAGCAACAAACAGTGGCACACAGAGGCGGTTGATGCAGGCATCCCCATAGAAAGGCACTTTAGTGGACACCAGCTGGTATATAGCAGCACCTGTGTTAGATTATTACCAGCAAAATTGGTGTATGACGACGGGAATACCTCAGCTTTGTGCTTAAAGGATATGTCGTCCAGACGCTCCGGAAATAGATCTTCCAGGAAGCCAAAGGGGTCTCCATCGGGCTCTGAGGATATTGGGCATGCTTGTACTGCACCAATCTCCCCTGAGAATTCAGAGGTCAGTAGCCGTAGAAACCCCGCAGGAATGCCTGGTGCTGCGGCTGTCCCCAGTCCACCTGCTCCTGTATATATAACAGAGGAGGTTTTATCCTCAACTCTGGGAGGATTTGAAGAGAGATTAACAGCATTGATCGCTGCTTCCCTGTCTCAGGAAAAGCGCGTCCGATCTCCGTCTCCTCCTTCAGAGTGCCTGTTAGTGAAGGAACAGTCCCAGAGATCGACCTACCTGAAGGGGATCAGGATGAGGTTGATTCAGTTATGGAGGAATCAACAGTGGAAGAACCTTTCTCAGCATCTCAGGCTGAAAGATTATGGGTTCAGTCTCTGACTAATATGGTCCGATCAGCATTTAAAATGCCTCTGGCGGAACCACCATCCACTACGGTTTCCTCGCTGGGGTCGCTAAAAGCTCCCCAGGCTGTCTGTTCCTTCCCAATCCACCCTTTATTAGAAGGGCTTATTTACCAGGATTGGGAGCATCCTGATAAAATATTTGCTCCCCCCAAGAGATTTCCGGTGATCTATCCCATGGAGGATAAGTTCATAAAAAAATGGAGGGTCCCTACAGTGGACGCAGCCATCTCTTCTGTTAACAAATCACTGACATGTCCAGTAGATAATGTTCCAATGTCAAAGACCCAATAGATAAAAAATTGGAGTCTTTACTAAAATCTGCTTTCTCTACAGCAAGCATGGTGACACAACCTGCGGTAGCAGCGATTGGAGTCTGCCAAGCAGTGAAAGATCAGTTGAAACAAGTCTTAAGGGACTTACCAGATCAGCAGGCTCTTGCCCTAGCTGACCTGCCTAGAGCCTTGTGTTTTGCGGTGGATGCCATAAAGGATACAATCCAACAGGCCTCCCGCTTTACGCTGTCTATAGTACAGGCTTCTGTGGCTCAAAAACTGGTCTGCTGAAGCTCCCTGTAAAAAACTGCTGGTTAGCTTCCCATTTCATGGAGAACGCTTATTTGGAGAAGATCTGGACAAATATATCCAGAAAATTTCTGCCGGTAAAAGTTCACTCTTACCGGTTAAGAACAAGGGTAGAAGTCCTTCTTTTAAGAGGCCTACTTCTCCAGTCCCTGGCACATCGGCTGTGAAACAGTTCCGACGGCCTCCGCGGTCAAATCCAGGGGGCAGAAATCAGGGACAATCACAGGGTATCAAGAAACCCTGGGTCAAGAGAGGTACAAAACCTCCCCCTAAGTCATGAAGGGTTGCCCCCACTCAGTCGGGTGAGGGGAAGACTTCAGTTGTTCACAGAGACCTGGCGGGACACCATCAGAGATGGGTGATCCCCGCAGTAAGTCTGGGATACAGGCTGGAGTTAAAAGACATTCCTCCTGCCCATTTTATAAGGTCAAACGTGCCAAGCGATCCCCAGAAGAGTGGATCCCTCCTTCTGGCACTAGAGCAACTATTGCCCCAAGGGTAATCATGAAGGTTCCCTTGAAAGAAAACGGGTTCGGGTTTTACTCAAACCTTGTCACAGTCCCCAAACCAAATGGGGACATGAGGCCCATATTGAATATAAAAGGGCTAAACAAGTTCCTACATATCAGGACTTTTTTCGGATGGAGTCGATCCGATCGGTGGCCACCGCCCTACAAGGGCAGGAATGGTTAGCCTCGATCGACATAAGGGATGCTTATTTGCATATTCCCATCTGTCCGGCCCACCAGAATTTTCTACGCCTTGCAGTAGAAGGGCGCCATTTTCAGTTCAGAGCCTTACCTTTCGGTCTGGCCACGGCACCACGAGTGTTCACAAAAATTCTGGCCCTACGATTGGCCAAACTAGGAACACAAGGTGTAACGATAATGGCATATCTAGACGACTTGTTGCTGATAGACCACTCAGTGAAAAAAACTAGAAGTGGTCGTTCACAAGATAATCAAGTATCTGGAATCTCACGGTTGCATTATCAACCGAGACAAGTCAGCCCTAAAACCAGTCAAAAGCCTGGAATACTTGGGGGCTAAGACTGGATTCAAATCAGAGAAAGATTTTCTTACCTCCAGAGAAGGTGTCGTCTTTGAAAGATTTGACCCACTTAGTGGGTACAAAAAAGAAAAACCATCCATACGCCTGTGTATAAGGCTGCTGGGAAAAATGGTGGCTTCATTCGAAGCGGTACCCTACGGTCAATTCCATTCAAGGAACTTGCAGAGGGCCATACTGTCAGCCTGGAACAAAAAAGTTCAGGCTTTAGACTTACCAATGTCCCTGTCCCCTTCCGTTCGCAAGAGCCTCCATTGGTGGTTGGTGCCCCAGAATCTGGGAAGGGAAACCCTTCAGTCCGGTTTCTTGGAAGGTGGTCACTACAGTTGCCAGCCTCATAGGCTGGGGGGCAGTACTGGAGCAATGGTCTCTCCAGGGCAAGTGGTCTGAAGCAGAGAAGGCCCTGCCCACCAATCTCTTAGAGATACGAGCAGCCCGGTATGCCCTAGTAGCATGGACATCCAAACTCCAAGGGTCACCTGTCAGAATTCAATCAGACAATGCCACAGCAGTGGCATATATCAATCTCCAGGGTGGCACCAGGAGTCGTGCAGCCCAGAGGGAAGCGAAATGCATCCTGGAATGGGCAGAAAGGTTTTCCAGGCAATATGCCAGCGGTGGGGAACACCGGATGTAGATTTGCTAGCATCCAGATTCAACGCAAAGGTGGACAGATTTGTGTCTCGCACAAAGGATCCCCTAGCTTGCGGTTCGGATGCCCTAGTGTTCCCTTGGGATCAGTTCAAGCTGATATATGCATTCCCACCGCGATTAATCCGCAGAATCAGGGTAGAAAAGAAACCAGTGATTCTGGTGGCTCCAGCGTGGCCCCGAAGGGCATGGTACGCGGAGATTGTAAAAATGTCAGTGGGAAGTCCTTGGACCCTCCCACATCGTCCGGACCTGCTTTCGCAAGGACCGATATACTACCCTTCCTTACCAGCCCTAGGTTGACGGCCTGGCTATAGAAGCCCACATTCTAAAAAAGAGAGGGCTCTCTAATCCTGTGGTATCTACCATGATCAATGCCAGGAAGCCGGTATCCAGGCAGATCTATTATAGGATCTAGAAGGCGTACATCACGTGGGGTGAGGCCAGGAAATGGCATCCACGTAAGTACGTAATAGGTAGGATTCTGGACTTCCTACAGTGGGCTGTACATAGGAAGCTTGCCTTGAGTACTATCAAGGGTCAGACGGCCTTGTCAATATTTTTTTTTTCAAAGGCCCTTGGCTTTGCATTCATTAATCAAAGCTTTCATACAAGGAGTGATGCGTATTAGCCCTCCGGTTAGTATTCCCATATGTCCATGGGACTTAAACCTGGTTCTGTCGGTTCTACAGAAACAACCATTTGAACTATTGCGGCACATTTTCTTGGTTCTTTTCACCAGGAAATTGATTTTCTTAGTAGCCATTGGTTCGGCTAAAAGAGTATCGGAATTAGCCGCCTTGTCCTGTAAGGAGCCATATCTGGTTATCCATAAGGACAGAGTAGTATTACGTCCTCATCCAGCCTTCTTCCTAAGGTGGTATCGAGGTTCCATTTGAACCAAGATGTGGTTCTTCCTTCCTTTTTCCCCAAACCTAGTTCGGTAGAGGAAAAGTTATTGCATTCTTTGGATGTAGTAAGAGCAGTTAAAGCTTATCTTAAAGCCACTGCTCAGATTCGCAGAACGGATACTTTGTTTGTTCTGCCGGAAGGCCCCAGAAAGGGTCAGGCAGCATCAAAAATCTACTTTAGCCAAGTGGATTCGACAGGTCATAATACAAGCCTATGGCTTGAAAAGGAGACCGCCTCCGTTCAAAGTTAGGGCGCACTCCACAAGAGCAGTTGGAACTTCATGGGCAGTGCATCACCAAGCCTCCCTGGCTCAAGTACTGTAAGGCCACAACATGGTCCTTAGTACACACGTTTACTAAATTCTACCAGGTAGACGTCAGAAGTCAGGAGGATGTCGCCTTTGGGCACAGTGTGTTGCAGGCCGCAAAAGAGCCTCATGCCTGATGGCGCCCAGCTTATGTATCCCTCCCCTCATTTGGCATTGCTTTGGGACGTCCCATTAGTAATGACTAAGTCGCTCTGTGTCCCGTGATGTACGAAAAAGAAAAAGGGATTTTTATAACAGCTTACCTGTAAAATCCTTTTCTTGGAGTACATCACGGGACACAGAGCTCCCACCCCTCTTTTTGGGACACTTATTGCTTGGCTACAAAACTGAGGTGCTCCCGGGTGGGAGGGGCTTATATAGGGGAGGGTACTTCCGGTTTGGAATTGGCCAGTGCCAACACCTGAAGGTAATCTATATAACCCATTAGTAATGACTAAGTCGCTCTGTGTCCCGTGATGTACTCCAAGAAAAGGATTTTACAGGTAAGCTGTTATAAAAATCCCTTTTTTTCAAAAAAGAGTACCTGTCATTACCTATTGCTATCATAGGGGATATTTACATTCCCTGAGATAACAATAAAAGTGATAAAAATAAATAAATATGGAAGCAACAGTTTAAAAATAAAATAAAAAAGCAAAATTAATAATTTTAAAAAAAAAAAAAAAAGCACCCCTGTCCTGCCCTGCTCTTGCCCAATGGCGAACGCAAGCGTCGGTCTGGCGTCATATGTAAACAGCAATTGCACCATGCATGTGAGGTATCACCGCGAAGGTCAGATCGAGGGCAGTAATTTTAGCAGTAGACCTCCTCTGTAAATCTAACGGGGTAACCTGTAAATGCTTTTAAAGGCTTTTAAAAATGTATGTAGTTTGTCGCCAATGTGCGTTTGTGCGAAATTTTAAAGCATGTCGTGTTTGGTATCTATGTACTCGGCCTAAGATCATCTTTTTTATTTCATCAAACATTTGGGCAATATAGTGTGTTTTAGTGCATTAAAATTAAAAAAAGTGTATTTTTTCCCAAAAAACACCCACCATTTTATTCTGTAGGGCCTTTGCTTTAAAAATATATATAATGTTTGGGGGTTCAACATAATTTTCTTGCAAAAAAAAATATGTTTTCATGTAAACAAAAAGTGTCAAAAAGGGCTTTGTCTTCAAGTGGTTAGAAGAGTGGATGTAAGCTTCCTAATGTTGTGTATAAAATGCCAGAACAGTTCAAAACCCCCCCCCAAATGACCCCATTTTGGAAAGTAGACACCCCAAGCTATATACTGAGAGGCATGTCGAGTCCATGGAATATTTTATATGTTGACACAAGTTGCGGAAAAAATATATATTTTTTTTTTTTTTGCACAAAGTTGTCACTAAATGATATATTGCTCAAACATGCCATGGGCATATGTGGAATTACACCCCAAAATACATTCTGTTGCTTCTCCTGAGTACGGGGATACCACATGTGTGAGACTTTTTGGGAGCCTAGCCGCGTACGGGACCCCAAAAACCAATCACCGCCTTCAGGCTTTCTAAGGGTGTCAATTTTTGATTTCACTTCTCACTGCCTATCACAGTTTCGGAGGCCATGGAATGCCCAGATGGCACAAAACCCCCCAAATGACCCCATTTTGGAAAGTAGACACCCCAAGCTATTTGCTGAGAGGTATTGTGAGTATTTTGCAGATCTCGCTTTTTGTCACAAAGTTTTGAAAATTGAAAAAAAAAAAGAAAAAAAAAATGTTCTTTCTTCATTTTCAAAAACAAATGAGAGCTGTAAAATACTCACCATGCCTCTCAGCAAACAGCTTGGGGTGTCTACTTTCCAAAATGGGGTCATTTGGGGGGGTTTTGTGCTATTTTGGCATTTTATGGCCTTCAAAACTGTGATAGGTAGTGAGGAGTGAAATCAAAAATTTGCGCCCTTAGAAATCCTGGAGGCGGTGCTTGGTTTCCGGGGTCCCGTACGTGGCTAGGCTCCTAAAAAGTCCCACACATGTGGTATCCCCGTACTCAGGAGAAGCAGCAGAATGTATTTTGGGGTGCAATTCCACATATAACCATGGCATGTGTGAGCAATATATCATTTAGTGACAACTTTTTGTAATTTATTTTTTTTTTGTCATTATTCAATCACTTGGGACAAAAAAAAAATATTCAATGGGCTCAACATGCCTCTCAGCAAATAGCCTGAGGTGTCTACTTTCCAAAATGGGGTCATTTGGGGGGGTTTTGAACTGTCCTGGCATTTTATGCACAACATTAGGAAGCTTATGTCACACATCATCCACTCTTCTAACCACTTGAAGACAAAGCCCTTTCTGACACTTTTTGTTTACATGAAAACATTTTTTTTTGCAAGAAAATTATGTTGAACCCCCAAACATTATATATATTTTTAAAGCAAAGGCCCTACAGATTAAAATAGTGGGTGTTGCATTTTTTTTTCCACACAGTATTTGCGCAGCGATTTTTCAAACGCATTTTTTTGGGGAAAAACACACTTCTTTTATTTTTAATGCACTAAAAAACACTATATTGCCCAAATGTTTGATGAAATAAAAAAGATGATCTTAGGCCGAGTACATGGATACCAAACACGACATGCTTTAAAATTGCGCACAAACGCGCAGCGGCGAGAAACTACATTCATTTTTAAAAGCATTTAAAAGCCTTTACAGGTTACCACGTTAGATTTACAGAGGAGGTCTACTGCTAAAATTACTGCCCTCGATCTGACCTTCGCGGTGATACCTCACATGCATGATGCAATTGCTATTTACATATGACGCTAGACCGACGCTTGCGTTCGCCTTTGCGCAAGAGCAGGGGGGGACAGCGGTACTTTTTTTTTTTTTTTATTATTTATTTTGCTTTTTTATTTTATTTTTAAATTGTTCCTTCCATATTTTTTTTTTAATCATTTTTATTGTTATCTCAGGGAATGTAAATATCCCCTATGATAGCAATAAGTAGTGACAGGTACTCTTTTTTGAAAAAAAATGGGGGGTTAGACCCTAGATCTTTCCTCTGCCCTCAAAGCATCTGACCACACCAAGATCGGTGTGATAAAATGGTTTCCCAATTTCCCAATGGCGCTGTTTATATCCGGGGGGCATTCCCTCCCACTGCTTGTAAAAGCAGTCCAGA
The DNA here is from genome assembly GCA_029206835.1 of Rana muscosa. Lineage (NCBI taxonomy): Eukaryota > Metazoa > Chordata > Amphibia > Anura > Ranidae > Rana > Rana muscosa. The sequence goes on from CM055122.1 coordinate 1,025,662,208, forward strand.
GGCTAATTAGCCACTAGGATTGCTTTTACATGAAAGCCGGCCGCTGGCTGAAAAGAATGATACCCGCAGGCATCAATCTGGTATAACCATTCAAAGTCCAGCAACATACCAGTACGTTGCTGGACCTTGTTGGACATGTATTGTAATCTTTTTTTTCATGCAGCCTGTTGGCTGAACGGAAAAAAGAGATTGATCGGTGGGTATGCCCACCATTAGAATACCTCCCTTCATCCACCCACTTCTAATGATGGGCATATATGCCGAAGCATGGGGGCATCCTCCCGCAAAAAAGTTATGCCGCGTACACACAGTCTGACTTTTCCACGGGCAAGCCTCCGTCGGAATTTCGACCGTATATACGAGGCATTAGGAGCAAAATCGCTCCTCCGCCCCTGCTGCCCCCATGCTTCGGCATATATGCTCTTTTTTTAACTGTGGTGGTGAAATCACCTCCTACAGCGTTGGAGTCACGGCTTTATGTATCGTGGGAGCAAACGCTGTTGCTGTCAAGATAAATAAATCCGCGATGCAACTGAATGGCGTACCTGCTAAGCAAATGATGGTTAACATTAAAACAAAGTAACATTACAGTACAACAGTAAGACCTCACCATACCATACCTGCAAAGCAAATACCAAAACAAAACCTAGTAAAAAATAAAACATTTTTTAACGCAACCTGTGCTTAACCACTTAACGACCGCCCACTGTAAATATACGTTGGCAGAATGGCACCGACAGGCAGAATCACGTATATGTACGTGATTGCCTTTGTATAGTTGGGGGGTCCGATCGGACCCCCCTTCTTTACAGTGGGTGGTCGTTTTATCTTCGGGAGCGATCCGGCATGAGGGGACGGCCGTTCGATTCCGGCCACCCCCTCTCGATCGCTCCCGGAGAATGAGAGAGCTTCCCCTGCCTGCCAGGAAGGAAGAAGTGATGTCATCTCTCCTGCGGCGCTCACATATACCGAGCGCCGTACAGGAGAAGATGCAGGTTAGTACACAAAACAGCACACTGACACCAGGACACATAGGCACATAAATCGCCCCCAGGCCCCCCCAGACACCCCCAGATCACCCCCCAGCCCCCCCAGCCCCCAGTCACAGTGTCACTGATTGCAGTGACCATTTATTTAGTGATCACTGCAATCAGTGACATTTGTGACTGTAAAAGTGTCACTACATTTAGTTTTAGGTCCAGTGTAGCCCCCTAACCCCCCCTAATAAAGGTTTAACCCCCTGATCACCCCCCAGATAACCCTTTCACCCCCTAGCACCGCCGTCGCTAAGCAATCATTTTTCTGATCGATGTCTTAGCGTCGGTGATGCTGATCGGTAGCCAGTAATTTTTTTTAGGTTCGCCGCAGGTTTTTATAGCGTCGGGTACCCCCATATATTACCTAATGAAGGTTTAACCCCCTTGATCGCCCCCAGGTAACCCTTTCACCCCTATCACCACTGTCACTAAGCGATAATTTTTCTGATCGATGTCTTAGCGTCGACGATGCTGATCGGTAGGCAGTAATTTTTTTTAGGTTCGCCGCAGGTTTTTATAGCGTCGGGTACCCCCATATATTATCTAATAAAGGTTTAACCCCCTTGATCACCCCCCAGGTGACCCTTTCACCCCCTAGCACCGCCGTCGCTATGCGATCATTTTTCTGATCGATGTCTTAGCGTCGGTGATGCTGATCGGTAGCCAGTCATTTTTTTTAGGTTCGCCGCAGGTTTTTATAGCGTCAGGTACCCCCATATATTATCTAATAAAGGTTTAACCCCCTGATCGCCCCCCAGGTAACCCTTTCACCCCCTATCACCACTGTCGCTAAGCAATCGTTTTTATGATCGTTGTCTTAGTGTCGGTGATGCCGATAGGTAGCCAGTAATTTTTTTTAGGTTCGCCGTCAGGTTTTTATATAGCGTCAGGTACCCCCATATATTACCTAATAAAGGTTTTAACCCCCTAATTGCCCCTAGTTAACCCTTTCACCAGTGATCATCATATAAGTGTTACGGGTGACGCTGGTTAGTTAGTTTGCTTTTTATAGTGTCAGGGCACCCGCTGTATATAACCCAATAAAGGTTTAACCCCCTGATCGCCCGGCGGGTGATATCAATTAGGTTTTAGCGTCAGAGAGGGTCTGCGTCACACCCCAGGCAGCGTTAGGTTAGTGCCAGTAGCGCTAACACCCACACGTGAAGCATACACCCCCCTTAGTGGTATAGTATCTGATCAGCTCAATATCTGATCTGATCAGATCTATACTAGCGTCCCCAGCAGTTTAGGGTTCCCAAAAACGCACTGTTAGCGGGATCAGCCCAGATACCTGCTAGCACCTGCGTTTTGCCCCTCCGTCCAGCCCAGGCCACCGAAGTGCAGTATCGATCGATCACTGTCACTTGCAAAACACAACACACATAACTGCAGCGTTCGCAGAGACAGGCCTGATCCCTGCGACTCCAGTGCTGTAGGAGGTGATTTCACCACCACAGTTAAAAAAAAAAAAAGCATATATGCCGAAGCATTGGGGCAGCAGGGGCGGAGGAGCGATTTTGCTCCTAATGCCGCGTATATACGGTCGAAATTCCGACGGAGGCTTGCCCGTGGAAAAGTCTGACCATGTGTACGCGGCATAACTTTTGCGAGAAGATGCCCCCATGCTTCGGCATATATAAATGGTGCATGTATGCCCATCATTAGAAGTGGGTGGATGAAGGGCGGTATTCTAATGGTGGGCATACCCACCGATCAATCTTTTTTTTTCGTTCAGCCAACAGGCTGCATGAAAAAAAAGATTACAATACATGTCCAACAAGGACCAGCAACGTACTGGTATGTTGCTGGACTTTGAATGTTTATACCAGAATGATGCCTGCGGGTTTAGGTATCATCTTGGTATCATTCTTTTCAGCCAGCGGCCGGCTTTCATGTAAAAGCAATCCTAGTGGCTAATAAGCCTCTGGACTGCTTTTACAAGCAGTGGGAGGGAATGTCCCCCCCGGATATAAAAAGCGCCATTGGGAAATTGGGAAAGCATTTTATCACACCGATCTTGGTGTGGTCAGATGCTTTGAGGGCAGAGGAAAGATCTAGGGTCCAATAGACCCCAGTTTTTTCAAAAAAGAGTACCTGTCATTACCTATTGCTATCATAGGGGATATTTACATTCCCTGAGATAACAATAAAAGTGATAAAAATAAATAAATATGGAAGCAACAGTTTAAAAATAAAATAAAAAAGCAAAATTAATAATTAAAAAAAAAAAAAAAAAAGCACCCCTGTCCTGCCCTGCTCTTGCCCAATGGCGAACGCAAGCGTCGGTCTGGCGTCATATGTAAACAGCAATTGCACCATGCATGTGAGGTATCACCGCGAAGGTCAGATCGAGGGCAGTAATTTTAGCAGTAGACCTCCTCTGTAAATCTAACGGGGTAACCTGTAAATGCTTTTAAAGGCTTTTAAAAATGTATGTAGTTTGTCGCCAATGCGCGTTTGTGCGAAATTTTAAAGCATGTCGTGTTTGGTATCTATGTACTCGGCCTAAGATCATCTTTTTTATTTCATCAAACATTTGGGCAATATAGTGTGTTTTAGTGCATTAAAATTAAAAAAAGTGTATTTTTTCCCAAAAAACACCCACCATTTTATTCTGTAGGGCCTTTGCTTTAAAAATATATATAATGTTTGGGGGTTCAACATAATTTTCTTGCAAAAAAAAATATGTTTTCATGTAAACAAAAAGTGTCAAAAAGGGCTTTGTCTTCAAGTGGTTAGAAGAGTGGATGTAAGCTTCCTAATGTTGTGTATAAAATGCCAGAACAGTTCAAAACCCCCCCCCCAAATGACCCCATTTTGGAAAGTAGACACCCCAAGCTATATACTGAGAGGCATGTCGAGTCCATGGAATATTTTATATGTTGACACAAGTTGCGGAAAAAATAATTTTTTTTTTTTTTTTTGCACAAAGTTGTCACTAAATGATATATTGCTCAAACATGCCATGGGCATATGTGGAATTACACCCCAAAATACATTCTGTTGCTTCTCCTGAGTACGGGGATACCACATGTGTGAGACTTTTTGGGAGCCTAGCCGCGTACGGGACCCCAAAAACCAATCACCGCCTTCAGGCTTTCTAAGGGTGTCAATTTTTGATTTCACTTCTCACTGCCTATCACAGTTTCGGAGGCCATGGAATGCCCAGATGGCACAAAACCCCCCAAATGACCCCATTTTGGAAAGTAGACACCCCAAGCTATTTGCTGAGAGGTATTGTGAGTATTTTGCAGATCTCGCTTTTTGTCACAAAGTTTTGAAAATTGAAAAAAAAAAAGAAAAAAAAAATGTTCTTTCTTCATTTTCAAAAACAAATGAGAGCTGTAAAATACTCACCATGCCTCTCAGCAAACAGCTTGGGGTGTCTACTTTCCAAAATGGGGTCATTTGGGGGGGTTTTGTGCTATTTTGGCATTTTATGGCCTTCAAAACTGTGATAGGTAGTGAGGAGTGAAATCAAAAATTTGCGCCCTTAGAAATCCTGGAGGCGGTGCTTGGTTTCCGGGGTCCCGTACGTGGCTAGGCTCCTAAAAAGTCCCACACATGTGGTATCCCCGTACTCAGGAGAAGCAGCAGAATGTATTTTGGGGTGCAATTCCACATATAACCATGGCATGTGTGAGCAATATATCATTTAGTGACAACTTTTTGTAATTTTTTTTTTTTTTTGTCATTATTCAATCACTTGGGACAAAAAAAAAATATTCAATGGGCTCAACAGGCCTCTCAGCAATTTCCTTGGGGTGTCTACTTTCTAAAATGGGGTCATTTGGGGGGGTTTTGTGCTAATTTGGCATTTTATGGCCTTCAAAACTGTGATAGGTAGTGAGGAGTGAAATCAAAAATTTGCGCCCTTAGAAATCCTGAAGGCGGTGCTTGGTTTCCGGGGTCCCGTACGTGGCTAGGCTCCTAAAAAGTCCCACACATGTGGTATCCCCGTACTCAGGAGAAGCAGCAGAATGTATTTTGGGGTGCAATTCCACATATAACCATGGCATGTGTGAGCAATATATCATTTAGTGACAACTTTTTGTAATTTTTATTTTTTTTTGTCATTATTCAATCACTTGGGACAAAAAAAAAAATATTCAATGGGCTCAACATGCCTCTCAGCAATTTCCTTGGGGTGTCTACTTTCTAAAATGGGGTCATTTGGGGGGGTTTTGTACTGCCCTGTCATTTTAGCACCTCAAGAAATGAGATAGGCAGTCATAAATTAAAAGCTGTGTAAATTCCAGAAAATGTACCCTAGTTTGTAAACGCTATAACTTTTGCGCAAACCGATAAATATACGCTTATGGACTTTTTTTTACTAAAGACATGTGGCTGAATACATTTTGGCCTAAATGTATGACTAAAATTGAGTTTATTCGATTTTTCTTATAACAAAAAGTAGAAAATATCATTTTTTTTCAAAATTTTCGGTCTTTTTCCGTTTATATCGCAAAAAATAAAAATCGCAGAGGCAATCAAATACCATTAAAAGAAAGCTCTATTTGTGGGAAGAAAAGGACGCAAATTTCGTTTGGGTACAACATTGCATGTCCGCACAATTTACAGTTAAAGCAGCGCAGTGCAAAATTCTGAATTCACCTCTGGTCCTTTAGCTACCAAATGGTCCGGGGCTTAAGTGGTTAAAATATATATATGCCGAAGCATGGGGGCATCCTCCCGCAAAAAAGTTATGCTGCGTACACACGGTCGGACTTTTCCATGGGCAAGCCTTTGTCGAAATTTCGACCGTATGTACGCGGCATAAAAGGTTATGCCGCGTACACACGGTCGAACTTTTCCACGGGCAAGCCTCCGTCGGAATTTCGACCGTATATACGCGGCATTAGGAGCAAAATCGCTCCTCCGCCCCTGCTGCCCCCATGCTTCGGCATATATGCTCTTTTTTTACCTGTGGTGGTGAAATCACCTCCTACAGCGTTGGAGTCACGGCTTTATGTATCGTGGGAGCAAACGCTGTTACTGTCAAGATAAATAAATCCGCGATGCAACTGAATGGCGTACCTGCTAAGCAAATGATGGTTAACATTAAAACAAAGTAACATTACAGTACAACAGTAAGACCTTACCATACCATACCTGCAAAGCAAATACCAAAACAAAACCTAGTAAAAAATAAAACATTTTTTTAACGCAACCTGTGCCTAAAATATATATATGCCGAAGCATGGGGGCATCCTCCCGCAAAAAAGTTATGCCGCGTACACACGGTCGGACTTTTCCACGGGCAAGCCTTTGTCGAAATTTCGACCGTATGTACGCAGCATAAAAGGTTATGCCGCGTACACACGGTCGAACTTTTCCACGGGCAAGCCTCCGTCAGAATTTCGACCGTATATACGCGGCATTAGGAGCAAAATCGCTCCTCCGCCCCTGCTGCCCCCATGCTTCGGCATATATGCTCTTTTTTTTTAACTGTGGTGGTGAAATCACCTCCTACAGCACTGGAGTCACGGCTTTATGTATCGTGGGAGCAAACGCTGTTGCTGTCAAGATAAATAATTCCGCGCTGCAGTTGAATGGCGCACCTGAAAACAAAAAATTACATACCTGAAAAGCAAGCATGATAAAACATTGCAGAATGGAATACAGTAAAAAAGAGCAGAACAATAGAGAGAAAATAGAGAGAGAGAGAGAACAATAAAACTACAACTATTTTTGGTTTTTTTCTTTTATATTTTTTTGTGTTTTTGTTTTTTACGTTTTTTATTTTCTTTTTTACACTTTTTTTTTAAACTTTAACAACTGTAATGCCACATACACACGATCATTTTTAATGTCATTTTTAAAACTGACGTTTTTCTCGTCATTTTTTTTCTTGTTTCCTCTCAAGCCTGTCTTGCGTACACACCATCATTTTAAAAAATGTTCAAGAAAAGCGCAGTGACGTACACCACGTACGACGGCACTATAAAGGGGAAGTTCCGTTCGAATGGCGCCACCCTTCATGTTAGTAAAGTTTGTTGAGAGACGATTCGCTCTTTTCAGTCTAGTGCTTTTCAGTCCGTTACAGCATGACGAATGTGCTATCTCCATTACGAACGCTAGTTTTACCAGAACGAGCGCTCCCGTCTCATACTTGATTCTGAGCATGCACATTTTTTTTCACGTCGTTAAAGCATACACACTATCGTTTTTCACGTCGTTAAAAAAAACGACATGAAAAACGACGTGAAAAAAGAGAGCATGTTCGAAATTTTTAATGCCCGTTTTTCACGTCGTTAAAAATGCTCTGGAGCATACACACGATCATTGTTAATGGCCATTTTTTTTAATGGCCTTTTTAACGGCATGAAAAATGATCGTGTGTATGGGGCATAATGGTTCGGGTCTCTCAAAATGTAATGGCATCTTGGGAGACCCTGTGTAAGTGTGTCCTAGTCTGTGAAATGCTGTACCCTACGCTAAAACTTCACTTTTGAGTGGTAGCGTTCAAAACATTCACCAAGGCAAAGACCAGGTTTGTCAGGACAGAGTGGACAATAATAACGGGTGTCACGCCTAAATCCGCGCTTGCTACAGACACAACATCTTTTTTGGGGGGTTCGTTGGGTAGGGGTACTCGGGAGGAGATGCGTATAATGCCTCTCATGCAGCCGGCTTACTGCATTTGGTAGGGGATGGTGAGGTGCAGAACCGCCTGGATACAGGAGTTCTGTGACTATCTCATTCTGGAATTTTAGAAGAGATAAAGTCCCGCCTGCAGCTCTGTATAGCACATGAGCGTTCAGCAAAGCCAATTGAAATAAGGATAGAGACACTTTTTTGTACCAGCGTCTCGCCTTACGGTCAATTAGATACGGCGTCATCAACTGGTCGTTGAGGTCCACCCCTCCCATATTTTTGTTATATTCGTGGACACAGAGGGGTTTCTCCACAACACCAGTCGCCGTACGAATTTGGACTGTCGTGTCTGCATGAAGGGAGGTAAGAAGGAAAACATTCTTATTGTCCCTCCACTTCATAGCGAGCAAGTTATTACACTTTACGCAGGCTCTCTCCCCCAGCCTAAGACGGGCATCTACAAGCCGCTGGGGAAAGCCCCGGTGATTAGGTCGCACGTGCCACATGCTCCAATCTGATGATCAAACAAGTGACTAAACAGTGGCACGCTCGTGTAATAATTGTCCACATACAAGTGGTACCCCTTTCCGAATAAGGGTGACACCAAGTTCCACACTATCTTGCCAGCGCTCCCTATGTAATCCGGGCAGTTGAGCAGCTCAACCTGACTATCTTTTCCCTCATAAACCATAAAGCTCCATACATAGCCTGTTACGGGGTCAAGCTCTATAAGTGCTGTGACAGGGCATCTGGCACGCTTGCTGGGAAGGTACTGCTTGAAAGCCAAGCGGCCAGAAAATTTAATCAGGGACTCATCAACGCAGACAGCTTGATCGGGAATAAACAAGGCTGCAAAACGTTCGTTGAAGTGGTTTATGAGGGGCCGAATTTTATAGAGTCGGTCGTATTCAGGGTCCCCACGTGGACGACAAATTTCATTGTCGTTGAAGTGCATGAACCGCAAAATCTGCTCATATCGTTTCCTGGGCATGGAGGCAGAGAACACGGGCATGTGGTCAATTGGGTGCGTGGACCAATAAGCACACAATGACGGGAATTTATGTGTGCCCATGTTGAGGGAAAGGCCCAGAAAGGTCTTAAATTCGGAAACCGTAATTGGTTTCCAATCTTTGGCAATGGAAGGCAACTGGGGATTAGCGGCGATGAATTGACCAGCATATAAATGACTCTGGTCCACAATAGATCTATAGAGATCTTCCGTGAAAAACAGCGAATAATAATCAATTGGCATAAAATCAGCTGTTTCCACCTGAATACCGGGTTGGGCAGTGAATGGGGGAAGTACGGGTTCTGCAGAAGTGGTGGGGACCCAATCAGGATAGGCAAATTTTGCAGGAAGGGCACTATGGGCACGACGGGCCTGCCTTTGTCTTCTTATTGGTGGCAGCGGGACACTACTTGTGCTTGCCACCTCGCCAGCTTGAACTGCACTTATGGGACTCGCCACGTCACCACGTGATACTGCAGTGCTGGATGTACGCCCAGGCTGTACTAGGCCGCTGGTGCTTGCCAATTCACCAGAAGGAATAGCGGCGCTAGTACTACTCTGCTCCATGATACGAGAGACCTGCGGTTCTTGCTCCTCAACAACCTCAGAAGATCGGGATCGGGTACGCCTGACCTTAGCAGGGACCTCAACTTCGTCGTCAGAGCTATCTGACGTGGGGCCGCTGACGTCACTGTCTTCTACGGGAAGATATTCTGAGCCTGAATCTGACAGATACGTGACCTCCTCTTCACTATCTGTCATGCTCAGAATCTCGTAGGCCTCTTTACTAGTGTACCTTCGACTTGCCATTTTGGGCTCTAAATTTAGGGGTACACTAGTAAGATTCACAGGAAAAAAAGCACCCGACTGTCGTCAGCAAATATATCAAACGCTACAAAAAAAACTGTTAGCGGTCGCAGGGATCAGGACTGTCTCTGCGAACGCTGCAGTTATGTGTTTTGTGTTTGGTAAGTGACAGTGATCGATCGATACTGCACTTGGGTGGGCTGGGCTGGGCGGAGGGGCTAAACGCAGGTGCTAGCAGGTATCTGGGCTGATCCCGCTAACACTGCGTTTTTGGGAACCCTAAACCGCTGGGGACGCTAGTATAGATCTGATCAGATACTATACCACTAGGGGAGGTGTATGCTTTGCGCGTGGGTGTTAGCGTTACTGGCACTAACCTAACGCTGCCTGGGGCGACGCAGACCCTCTCTGGCGCTAAAACCTAATTGATCTCACCCGCCGGGCGATCAGGGGGTTAAACCTTTATTGGGTTATATACGGCGGGTGCCCTGATGCTATAAAAAGCAAACTAACCAACCAGCGTCACCCGTAACCTTTATATGGTGATCACTGGTGAAAGGGTTAACTAGGGGCAATCAGGGGGTTAAAACCTTTATTAGGTTGAATATGGGGGTAACCGACGCTATATAAAAACCTGACGGGTTACCTAAATAACGAACTGGGTAACCAGTGTCACCAGTGACGCTTATACGGTGATCACTGGTGAAAGGGTTAACTCTAGGGGCAATCAGGGGGTTAAATAATATATGGGGGTATCTGACGCTAATAAAAACCTGCGGCGAACCTAAAAATAATTAACTGGCTATCTAGGGCACCACCGGCACTAAATACAGCGATCGAAAATACGATTGATTAGTGACGCTGGCGTTAGGGGGTGAAAGGGTTACCTGGGGGGCGATCAAGGGGTTAAACCTTTATTAGGGGGGGTTAGGGGGCTACCCTAGACCTAAAGGGGCCTAATCCTAACTGCCCTGCAACTTTTTATTATCACAGATGACACTAAATGCAGTGATCAGTAAAATAAATGATCACTGCAATCAGTGACACTGTGATTAGGGGCTGGGGGGTGACCTGGGGGGTGAAATGTGTGCCTATGTGTACCTATGTGTCAGTGGACTGTTGGTGCACTAACCTGCTTCCTCTCTCCTCGGCGCCGGAATCGAAAAGACCGCTGTGAGGGAGATGACATCACTTCCTCCTGCCTGTGTTTACATCACATGGCAGAGGAAGCATTTTCATTGGCCGGGAGCGATCGCGAGGGGGTGGCCGAAATCGAATGGTTACCCCCTCATCTCCGAACGCTCCCCCACGATTAACGGCCGCTCACTGTATAGGAGGGGGGTCCGATCGGACCCCCCAACTATACAAAGGCGATCACGTATGCTCTACGTGATTGTGCCTGTCGGTGCCATTCTGCCGACGTATATATACAGTGAGCGGTCGTTAAGTGGTTAAAGAGACCGCACAGTAGACAAAGTTTGCTTTGAGGCTCTGTTTGCTAAATGAATGTTTGGACTGAGCTGTCTAATAAGGGATAAGTCCTTGATGTAATAAATCATTGCATTCGTTAAACAAATATTTATTTCATTAAAGGGGGAAGTTCCTATTTGACAGAGAAGGAACATGCTGGCTTGATAGAACACTACATAATATTAATATGCAATATTTATTATCAAAAATCTTGGGAACCATGTGCTCTGCCTACTGTCAGTTGTCTGTTTTCTGTGCATGTAATCTGCTGCTATAATTCCCAAAGAGGGGCTCTCAAAGCCAGGGCATCACAAGTAGTCACTTCACCAACATTCAGTGAAGCCCATGCAATTGACTTTGTTTTGGATTTATGGTCACACGGTCTGCAACAGCCTAAAGTCTTCACAGCATCACCCAGATCAGATACTTTGAGGCACAGGCACCAAGCTGATAAGGTCCATGGATGATCATCATGGGTCTGAAGCAGCCAATACAGAAATAAAAGGGCATCAAGCAGCGGATGTCTTCACAGCATTAATAGAAATCAGAAAGTGTCAGAAAGTGCGAAAGAGGGAGTAGGATGTTCCAAGCACAGCACCTGAGTATGAAGGAACATAAGCTTCGAAAAACAGATTGTTGCAGGGTAGAGGTGGGTTAGAGAAGCCATTTATTTTGCTGCTAGAATAAAGAAGACACCTACTATTTTAATTAATGGGTTTGAGAACATTTTGACAGGTTAAAGTTCTGCTATAATAAAATTCTGTGATTTCTTTTTTAAAATAGAAACATAAACAAAAGTGCAAGTAAAGAGAAAAAATACATTAGGAGGCTGCAATAGGCACAGACATTGGGAGACAATCAGGTTAATCCATACAGGGACACAAATGTTCATGGACACATGACAATAAAATGCATCCATTTAAATGAGCGGGTTTCCGAAAATTTTGAAAGGTTAAAGCTCTGCTATAATATATTTCTTTAATTTTTTTATTCTTAATTTTCTATTTTTTTAAATAGATGCATAAACAAAAGTGTAAAGAAAGAGAAAAAACACATTAGGAGGCGACAGTAGGCACAGACATTGGGAGACCATCAGGTGAATCCATACACGGACACGAATGTGCGTGCACACGTGACAACAAAATGCATCCATATTATAGAGAGTTCATTCATTAAGTTGAATAGTTGGCTAGGGAGTAGCCACTGAAGACTTTGCTATTTTCCAATTTGAACCATACAGCAAAGTGCCAGACCCACCAGATGTGGAGGTCACCTGACCAGGGGGTCCTCCACCATCCCAAAGGGAAGGAAATGTGTTCATAAATCAAGAAAAACACAAGAGAGGACTAAAAGGATAAGTAAAGTCAAAGTAATTCAGTGTTTAACAGTGCAAATACCAGCTAAAAAAAAACTTGTAACACTGGAAGAAAAAAATAAGTACCGTATATACTCGAGTATAAGCCGAGGCACCTGAGCCATGGGGGCGGAGTAACAACATGGCGCCGTAAGATCAGCGCTTAGCAGGCAGGCTCCAAACCTTCCTCCAGGAATCAGATCAGGATATGGAATGTAGAACGATCATTCAGTGGAATACGGAAGCACTGAATATCTGAACAGTGAAGTGGTCCTACTACACCGGACCTTAATCAGACTGAATCTACCCGGCTAACAATCCACCGCCTTACCTGACCCATCCGGAGAGATATCGAAGAGGGGGAGATGCGAGAGGCATGAGCCGGGGTTTGAGCCGATGAGGTACCGGAAGCCGGGAGTCGGGTGAGGCAGAGACGCTGGGACGTGGAGCGGGGATTGGTCATCACCTAATACAGAGAATACGAAGGACAACACGAGACCCCCACGTGATCCTCCAGGTGACCCCTCGCCGGAACCCGCGCTTCGGTGTATTGGAGCGGCGGGCCGGGCCGGAGCTGCCAGGAGGGGAGGTGAGCGGAGATCCGAGAGAAGGGGGGACCCGTAATCAACATATCCCTGTATCCATGTACCCACAGCCGGAGGTGATACCAAGAGAGCTCCATCTAAGACAGGAGACCCGGGGGAAAGCCGGAGACGTACCAGGCTGTGAGGGGTACGCTAAACAAGAAACTCTGTCCTCTCGGTTCTCCCAGCTCCCTCTAGACCTTTTCAGACTGTAGAGGCCGAAGTGCAGCAATAAGGACAGCAAGGAAGTTATTGCAAGGATTGCTGAAATGTGAGGATATAGATGCATCAATAAGCCTTTTTTACAAGGAAGAGCCCAGATATATAAGAGAGATGCAAAATATTGGGTCCTGGTCTCATTAGTCGTATGAGAACCTTGAAGTACTTTGCATTTATCTATACCTAAGGATTTTGTCTCTTGCCCCCTCTTTTTTTTCCCCCCTTTTCTTTGGTCATCATCTGAATTTTGCATCAAGTCTAACCATTCCTGATAAGAGATTGAGAATTTGGAATTGAGACACTGGGACTGTTTGAACTTTCCGCCGTCAGACTGTTACAACTAAGCTGACATACATATTATCTAATACTTATTACCCAGTATGATGTGAACTGTGTACCTAGCTGCATATCAAGTTAAAACATTTTTATTTATTTTTTGGGAAAAAAAACACTTTTTTTTTACCCTGCAAGGGGCATGAAAATACTGAAACACTAAGAATTTATATACACCAAAGGACTGTGCCATTTGCCTTTTTTTTTCCTCCCCCCTTTATTCTGTGGACCTGAATTGAGTATGAAGTCTATCATTCTTGTTGGGTCATTTTGAACCCTGGGATATGTATTAATAAGGAGTTGGGATCTGAGCTGTGTATCAAAATATGTATTAGTTCAACTATTTTGTTTGAGACATTGTGAATCCTGCTAGGTGTGGGGGTGGGGAAGAAAGTGATACATTGAGACTATCTGAATTACCCGGTATTGAGCTGATATCAGGGGGTTGAAAGCCCATAAAGTTATTGTATATTGTGTACAAGAGAGAATTACACCGAAGCAGAACTTATATCCACTAAATCTATACACATAAGGCTGAGGATACTTTGATAAGATCGGATCGGATCGGTCGGATCAAATGGCTGAGAGTCCTAGGAAAAATATAGAATTAATATAGAATTAACCTCAGGAACCCCGAAAAAAAATAAAGGGCACCCAGAGATGAACGAGATGAATGAAGGGTCCCTAGGGACTTCGGGGAAAAATAAAACCAATAAGGTCCAAGTTCCAGAAACCAAAAGTAAGAAAACTCCGGAAAAACAACAACAAGCTGATACACCTCGCGAAGGCTTACAAGATCCTCCAACAAAACAAGATATGACCGATATGATTGAAATGATATCACGTTTGGAGCGAACAATAAAAGGTGAAATGGGAGCAATGAGAAAGGATATACAGAATGTATTACAGAGGGTGGAGGGAATAGAAGATCAGCTAGAAAAACATAAAAATGCTATAAAAGAACTTAGAGATAGAGCTGATATGGACTGGATAGAGATAAGGAACGCCCGATATAAAGTAGAGGACCAGGAGAATCGGAGTAGGAGAAAAAAACCTTCGGATTAGAGGTCTACCGGAAGAGGTTAAAGATACAGAATTGGAAGAGGTGCTGCGAGGGATATTCAATAAGGCTCTAAAGCGTGAGACAGCGGCGGCAATGCAATTCGAGAGGTTGCATAGAATACAAAGATCGTATAGCACTCAGAGAGACCTACAAAGAGATATTATAATAATATCTCACAAGTATGGACAAAAAGATTTTGTCTCCCAAAGCACTAGGAACTCCTCTCCGATGGAATACAAGGGAATTAAATTATCCATTTTCTCAGACCTGGCGCGGACCTGGCGCGGAAAAGAGCATTGAAGCCACTAACAAGCCATCTGCAGATAAATAATATACCCTATAGGTGGGGGTTCCCAGCATGTCTGGTGGTGAAAAATGAGGGGGTATCAGCAACTGTTCGATTCCCAGAAGACATAAAAGAATTCTGTAAAAGATTGAATATAGAAGGTATACAGGTAGAAAACTGGGAAAAGAGACCTCCAGCATGGAGAAAGTGGAAGGATCAGGACTGGAAAAGAGCTTAGTCTATTGGATATAATGGTTAGGAGGAAGGGGGTAAATTAATAGAAGTATAAGGAAGTATAAGTATAAGGAGAGAAGAAGAAAGCGATAGAGATGAAGGAAGAAAAGGTGAAGAGATTAAAGGAATGATTAAAAGCTGAATTTTCCTGAGAGGGAGGTTTGGAGTGGGAATGCCCGCCTGTGCTCTGGGGCCATTCCAACTTTGTGACGGGGAGCTGGTGGACAGATGAGAAGCCCAGAGGCGAAGCCCACCTGGCAGACTGCCGGGGTGGGTTTAAGCCAAAAGGACTCACAACATTGATTTGCAATGTGATTGGGGGGGGAGGGAGGGGGGTATATGTGGTCTTGGCTTTTTCTACTGACGTTGAAGTATATCAGAGAGGATGTTGTTCGGACAGTAGATCTTTCGATGACCCTCCGACCTTGCATATGTCTGATGTATAGCTATTGGGATGAAATGAAGAAAATTAATTATAGAATATGGCAACTTTGAAAATAGTTACATATAATGTGCGGGGATTAAATAGCCCAAATAAGCGATATCAGATATTGCAGGAGATGAGGGGAGAATCGACAAACATAGTGTTTCTTCAAGAAACGCATTTAAAGTGGACATCGAAGACTAGATTGAATTCAAAAGAGTACCCTATATGGATACATAGTTATTCCTCTAATAAAAGATCAAAGGGAACGGCTATTGGGTTTGATAGGAATACATGCTTCACAGTGAAAGCTATGGAATTAGATCCTGAGAGGCGATATACTTTTGTTAAGAGCTCTTTATTTAATATGAAGTTTACCCTGGCAAATGTATACTGCCCGAATGTACGGCCCTCAATGTATTTAAAGAAAATCTTGAATAGACTGGAGGCCTTTAAAAAGGGAAAGCTGATACTAGCTGGCGATTTCAATTTTGTTTTCGATCCAGTCTTAGACACCCAACCTATATCATTAAGGTCTGAAGGCAAACACTTGAGATCTGTAAAATATAAATTACATCAAATGTATTTAGTTGAGGCCTGGAGAATTATACATCCAAAAGAGAAGGATTTTACATACTACTCTCCAGTACATAGATCGTAATCTAGAATTGACCACATTCTAATAGATCACTGGTTATTAGAAGGTCTAAGGAGAGTAGAAATATAAAGACAGCAACGATCTCTGATCATGCGCCAGTTGAATTGACCCTTGCTTTAAGGGAAATGCCGGCTGGCCAGAGATTGTGGAGACTCAATGAAACCTTGTTAAATAATAATAAGATCGCGGAGGACCTAGAAAAGACATGGTCTGTTTCTTCAATGAGAATGATGTAGAAAATGTTGACCCATTGATATTATGGGAAACACAAAAAGTATACATGAGAGGTAGGTTGATAGAAGAAAAGGTTAAGAGGAAAAAAATAAGACAAGCCCAGAGACAAACCCTATTAGAAGAAATCCAGGATCTAGAACAAAAGCATAAAGTAAATCAGGATGAACAAGTCTTAATAGCACTGACCGGGTAAAGAGGAAAATTAAAGGAGATATTAGAACAAGAAACTAAATGGGTATTCAATAATATGAGTAAGAAATTCTATGCTATGGGTAATAAACCAGGTAAATTACTAGCAAGGACAATCAAACCTAGGAATACACATAATTTTATATCAAAGATGAAAAACAACAAAGGTGAGATGAGGCATTCTACGAAGGAGCTCATAAAAATCTTTCAGGATTACTATCAGGATCTATATAATGTAAATAAAGAACAGGCCCCATCAGAATCCCATAACAGGAGTAGAAAAATTAAAGAGTACCTGAAAAAGGTTAAATTCCCAGAAATACCAGAAGAAATTATTAATAAGTTGGATACAGAAATATTGAGAGAGGAAATAACTCAAACAATTAAAAATATTAAAATGGGTAAGTGCCCCGGCCCAGATGGGTATACCTCCCTTTACTATAAGAGGTATGTGGAGATATTATTACCGTACTTCCAGAAGTATATGAACTCCATAGGCGGAGGAAAGACAATACGCGAGGAAGCGCTGGGGGCCCACATAGCTCTTATAGAGAAGGAAGGGAAGGATCCTTCAGTATGTGCCAGCTACTGGCCTATATCCTTGATCATTAAGATCGTTGATATTAAGATCTACGCAAAAATATTAGCGGAGAGATTAAAACCTTTAATATCTGGGATAATAGAGAAGGATCAGGCAGGGTTTGTACCTGGGAGAGAAACAAGAGATTGTATCCTTAGAACTGTCCTCCTGATTCAAAAAGTCAAAAAACATAGGACACCAACACTGTTTCTGTCAGTCGATGCCGAAAAGGCATTCGATAGACTCGATTGGGATTTTATGTTAGCTACTCTGAGACATATTGGTTTGGGGCCAAAGATGCTCAGCTGGATAGCAGCACTGTACTCCAAACCCTCAGCTCAGGTATGGGTGAATGGAGTCCTTTCGGAGAGGTTCCCTCTGTTTAATGGGACCCGACAGGGATGCCCGCTATCACCCCTTCTTTTCGTCCTATCGTTAGAAGTATTTTTGATAACTATACGAGTTAATCAGGAGATAGAGGGGGTTAAGGTTGACGGGAGGGAACACAAGATCTCTGCGTTCGCCGATGACATGATGTTGTATATAACAAACCCAAGGCAATCATTACCCAAGATAATAAAGGAATATGAGATCTACGGGGAGATCTCAAATCTAAAAATCAACAAAGAGAAGACTGAGATAATGGGTGTATCTTTAGGTGCATCAGAGCGGAGAGGTCTTGGAGACCTTTACCCATTCAACTGGAAATAGAGGGGGATGAAATATCTAGGTATAGTCCTATCAAATAGGGAAAGAGATTTGTATGAAGATAACTATATCCCTCTATTAAATAAAATAAAATTAGAATTGAAGAGATATCCAATAGAAAAACTCTCAGGTGGGGTAGAATCAACACAGTAAAGATGATGATACTGCCTAAAGCTCTGTATATATTCCAAACTCTCCTGATTAAAATCCCTGATACATATTTTAAAATACTAAGGAAGATAATAGGGAAGTTTATCTGGAAGGAAAAGAAACCTCGTATATCAATTGAAATCTTGTCTAGTACTAGACAAGATGGAGGATTAAACTTCCCGGATATGAAAAGATACTACGTGGCAGCAGTATTAAAGAGGATACTAGACTGGGTCCAAGGAACCAAACAACAGGAGAAAAAATGGGTAGAAGTTGAGGAGAGTTTGTGTAGGAAAAAACTAGGAAGGTTGATATGGATACCAAAACAATACAGAGGCTTTACCCAGGAAATACCATCAATAACAAAAGAAACTTTTAGAATTTGGGATAGAGTGTGCAAAGTAAAGAAGTGGCAATATAATAGCCCGCTGCTGCCCCTCATGGGAACGGACTATTTCCCTCCAGGGAAAGAGGGTGGAGCGTTCTTGTGATGGGCGACAGGGGACACACTAGTTTTGAAAGATGTACTGAAGGGGAGCACTCTATGTCCAATTCTAGAATTACAAGAGAAATATGGATTAGAGGGGGGAGATAGTTGGCGATATAGACAAATCCAACACTTCGTAAATCATATACCAAGACCCCTTTGATCGAGAAGTGAGCTAAATGCTTGGGAAAAACTTACAGAAGTAGGAGGTATTGGAAGACAGGGAATATCAAATATATATAGGATTATGACTCCCACGAAGGGGACCTGACTCATGTAAAGCATTGGGAAGTTGGGAAGTAGAACTTAAAGGGGTTGTAAAGGTTCGTTTTTTTTCTTCTAAATAGGTTCCTTTAAGCTAGTGCATTGTTGGTTCACTTACCTTTTCCTTTGATTTACCTTCTAAATGTTTTTTTTCTTTGTCTGAATTTCTCACTTCCTGTTTCTCCTCACTAAACTTCACACCATCATCCGAGTGGTGTGGAGTCAGCCAGAACAGCTTACTCAACAGCTTACTGAGGAGGAACAGGAAGTGAGAAATTCAGACAAAGAAAACAAAGAAAAAAAATATTTAGAAGGGAAATCTAAGGAAAAGGTAAGTGAACCAACAATGCACTAGCTTAAAGGAACCTATTTAGAAAATAAAAAACGAACCTTTACAACCCTCATAACCATAACAATAGAAAAGAAGAGACAGATCTTAGAATATGTCCACTCTACGTCAGTAGAGGCAAATATAAAAGAGCTGAATTATAAACTGTTAACTAAATGGTATTTTGTACCAATGAAAGTACATAGAATAAATAGGGAGGAGTCCCCTCTATGTTGGAGAGAGTGTGGGAGGGAGGGAACTCATGCCCACATTTGGTGGTTTTGCCCCTTGATACAAGAATACCGGAGGGAAATACTAAAGTGGATAAAGAGAATAAGTGGGCTGGAAGTAAAACCCTTGGTACTGTCTATTTCATAATACTGGGCTGTCAAAGAATAAGTATAGAAAGACCCTGGTCCCATATCAGTTAAATGGGGCAAAGGTGCTAATACCAAGAACATGGAAGGAAAAGGAAGCTCCTACAATAGGCGAATGGAAGAAAGAAATAGACAGAATTAGTCTGATGGAGGAGTTGATGTCAAATCATAATGAGACTGGGAGAAAATGGAGTAGAATCTGGAGTGGGTGGAGGGAGTTTAGGGATTCAGAGGCAAATGGGGAGGGAGTAGGAGATGGGGAGGGATAGAAATATATACATTTTTTTTTTCATTTTTCTCTTTACCATTCCCTTTGCTCACTATTAGGCTTGAAAGACCAAGCCTTCTTGGGATATTACACTAATTAGGGCACTATTAGAGATGAACTTTTTATCAGCATGGGGGCTCCCCCCCTCCTTCTTTTTTTTTTTCCTCTTTTTCTTCCCTCACAATTACACTTAATAGAGCTTAAATAGAAGATTTGTTTCAGGGCAGTCTATTGTGGATGTCTCTCACTTTGTAGCACTTTGATTGTAAACGGGGATTATTTCACTAGATAACTGTTGTCTTTAACGAGTACACTTTGGGCACCCTTTTTTTGAACTTTGGGGAGCAGGAACTCCTCCTTGTCCCCACCTATATCTTTTTTTTTTTTCTCTTATAATTATATTTATTAGAGCACAATTAGATGACTTGGTTTATGGTAGTATTTTGTGTTTGCTCTTTTTTGTTTAGAATAAGGGAATACTTCATTGGAATACTTCATTGGATAAATGTATGTCTCCAATGAGGGCACCTTAGTCACCTACACTTGAATTTTGGGGAGTAGTAATCCCCCACCTCCCCCCTCCCTTTCCCTCCCTCCTCTGTTATCATTACCCTTATTTTCCTTTTTTTATTTTTCATGCTTCCCAATTACACTTATTAGAACACAATTTAGAAGACTTGCTTTTGTATTTATTTATAAATTTTTGATAATAGGGGAATATTTCACTAGATAACTGATTGGTTTAATGTGGGCACTCTCTATACCCCCTTTCTCTCTCTCTCTCTCCCCCTCCCCCTCCCTCCCCCTCTTCACCAATTTTCCTCTTTTCCTTGTCTCTATCTCTTCCATCTTTTTTGCTTTTTGCTAACATCTATGTACCTTTTCGCTGAGTCGACGACCCACCAAATTAATTGATTATTTAACTCCATAGGTGGACAATCTCATATGGAATGATTGCTTATGACAGGTATCTTCAATGTTGGGTAAAGACAATAAGGTGTGAAAAAGCAGAGACCAAACAATTGTTTTTAAATGTATGTAATCATTTTAATGTATGGTACTATATGTAAATGTTTTCTATACAGTAAAAAGATCAATGAAGAAAATTTAAACATAAGCCGAGGCACCTAATTTTACCACAAAAAAATAGGAAAACGTATTGACTCGAGTATAAGCTTAGGGTGTCCATCTGCATGCCTCACTGTGCCTCACTTTGCCTCACTGTGTCCATGCCTCATTGTGTTCATGCCTCATTGTGCCTTACTGTGTCCATGCCTCACTGTGTCCATGCCTCACTGTGTCCATGCCTCACTGTGTCCATGCCTCACTGTGCCTCACTGTGTCCATGCCTTACTGTGCCTCACTGTGTTCATGCCTCACTGCATCCATGCCACACTGTGTCCATGCCTCACTGTACCCAATCACCCTACCTGATCTACTGGCGCTGTGTCCATCTACAGCCTTATGATCTCCCGGCGCTGTGACATATTCAGTCTAGTCGGCGGCCATGCGGTGTAACAAAGTGCCGCCTCCTCCTTGTCCGTGGCAGAACACTGACTCGGTTTCCCAACAGTGAGTCAGTGTTCCACGGACGAGGAGGATGCAGGCCTTTGTTACACTGCACAGCCGTCGACTAGACTGACATCACAGCGCTGGGAGATCAGGCGCACAAAGCTGAAGATGGACACAGACTCGAGTATAAGCTGAGGGGGGCATTTTCAGCACAATAAAATGTGCTGAAAAACTTGGCTTATACTCGAGTATATACGGTAATGCTGATTCTGTATAACTGGCACTGCAAGGTGCCACATATTACCTGCATAGCGCTTGCCTGCCTAATTAATGCAGCATTAGAAAAACCTAAAATGTATCTTCCAGAGAAAACTTGAACAGGCATACTCCCCCCAATTTCCTACAGCTCATTGCATGAGCAACCTATGAACAAGCCCAGCCATTGCAAAGTGAAGGAGGCCCCCAGCTCTGTGCAGATACCAACTTATTGAAGTATTTGCATATTTATATAGCACTAACATTACTTTAGTCTCCTTGCTAGTGTTATAGATTTACTTAAAAAAAAAATGTGATTAAAATTTTAATATGGAATATAATTAAATGACCTTATGCAGTCATCATACTTAGCAAAATGTATCCTTGTTCAGAGAATTATTACAGCTGGTATGTGATTAAAAATATCTTTTCACGATCATGACATAATTATACAATCTGAAAAATAAATTTTAGGATATTCTGGAACTTTTTTTTAATAACTTTGATCAGCAGGACATTATTCCTGTGAATTATGTCATATTTGAAACTTTCTGCATGGTCAGAGTCTGTATATATTTTTTTAATTTGATATTTTTTGTTATTAAAGCTCTCCATAGATTTTTAGGAGGTCCATATACTGTTAAGCTAACTATTCTAGGAACATTGTCAGAACATCATCAGAACTACCGGTAATTCTAGAAACATTGTCAGAACATCATCTTTAGAATTTTTGAATTTAGAATTTAGATATATTTTTTGAATGACGGTATATTATTTTGTGGCATTCAAACACTAACTTGTAGCTACAATTTGTAATATACAGTACAGTAGCTGGGGGACTTTGCAGAATTTAAATGGTATTTTTATACACTTTTTGCATGTTGATATTCTAATCCAGAGCAGAAAAATAATTTTCTTTGTAAATAATATTCATTATCAATAGTCTGTTTTGTTTATGCAAAACCTTGAAGTTTAAATTATTAGAGGCAGACCCCATGTCAAATTTGAAGATTCTAAAATGGGCATAGCTAAAACTCCAAAATTTAGGATAAGCAAGACAGGACAATATACGTAATAAATAATATTTGCAAAGCTGATTATTTTATCAACTTAGCTAAAAGAAATATAAAACGTGGACTTATCCTTTAGTTATAAAAAGTAGCTTCCACTGAGATTCGGCAGTCTTGTCTTGGACTCTTGAAGAAGCTCTGGAAAGTTCCAGATTATCATTTGTTTTTAAACAGTAAACAGATTACTGAATGCATGGGCTCCTTTGGTTGGTTATGATGACTCAGCCAGTCGCTACTTTAACTGTAGTTATCACATATACAGTATCAAGTATGTAACACTAGAATGAAGACCCTTTCACACGTATTCTTTCAATGGGACTGCTTAACCTGTATAAATGGACAACAAGACACAATGTCCTATATTTTAACCACTTGGCTACTGGGCACTTTTACCCCCTTCCTTCCCAGGCCAGTTTTCAGCGCTGTCACACTTTGAATGACAAGTGTGCGGTCACACTGTACACATATGACATTTTTATATATTTTTTCACACAAATAGAGCTTTCCTTTGGTGGTATTTAATCAGCACTGGGTTTGTATTTTTTGCTAAACAAATGAAAAAATCCAGATATTTTTTTTTTTAATTAACGTTTTTCATAGTTTGTTATAAAATTTGGCAAACAGGTAATTTTTCTCCTTCACTGATGTGCGCTGATGAGGCTGCATTGCTAGGTGGCACTGATAGGCTACACTGATGAGGTGGTACTGCTGGGCATTGATAGGCTGTATTGTCAATGCGGCATAGGTGAGCACTGATGAGGAGGCACTGATGGGGCTGCACTGATAGGCCACACTAATGGGCACTAGGCATGTGCATTTTGTTTCGTTCCGAATCGAAATTCGGACGAATTTTCATTATTCGGACGTTCGGATGCATCCGAATTAATGAATTACAATGCTAACGAATTCAACCGAATCCGAACGTTTCGAATCGAAAAACCACAGACGAAATTCGAATCGAATTCAAAAAGAATTCTAGTCGAATCGAATTTGAAAAACAATTAGAATAGAATAGAATAGAATAGAAAATATTGGAAATAATCAAATAGAAAAACAATAGAACAGAATAGAATAAAATACAATATATATATTATATTTTATTCTATTCTGTTCTATTTTTTTTCTAGTCTATTATCTGTTTTTCTATTTTATTATAATCTTTTCTATTTGGTTGAAATAATTTCAAATCCGGTTGAAATATTATCGAATTTGGTTGAAATATTATCGAATCCGGTAGATATATTTTCGAATTTGGTTGAAATATTTTTCGAATGCGACCGATTTTTCGAATTCCAATTAGAAAAGTTTAGAATAGAAATAGAAAATAGACTAGAAAAAAATAGAACAGAATAGAATAAAATATAATATATATATTGTATTTTATTCTATTATGTTCTATTGTTTTTCTATTTGATTATTTCCAATATTTTCGATTCTATTCTAATTGTTTTCGAATGCAGTTGAAATGATTTAGAATCATGTTGAAATGATTTTGAATCCGGTAGAGATATTTTCGAATCCGGTAGAAATATTTTCGAATCCGAGCGTTTTTACGAATTCGGTCGAAAACGGAACGAAATCCGAAAATGAATTTAACGGATTTAACGAATCTAACTAAACGAAATTAATTCATTAACGAATTAAAACAAAACTAAACAAAACAAATTTTGTCAGCTTGAGGAAAGGGATGCCGATAACCGGCTTGTGTTGACATCGGGATCAGCTGTCATTGGTCGCAGCTGATCAGATCATAAAGGGACGCCATGATTGGCCCTTTACCTTTACCTCAATCTGTAATCAGCTGTGTTAAACAGGGGCAGAAAAATTGGGCCTTGGGTGGTGGTGGTGGTGAACTTAACTAAAAATATTATTGGAAGCTAGCATCATCATGATTGAGGAGGAATAGAATAGTCAGCATAGGCAGTCTTCAAGGTATCCCAGATCCATAGCAAATTCAATCAGTTACATCAGCATCAGGTGCTTGATAGCTGCTGATCCAAGACCGATTCATTTTTTTGAATGTGAGCCTATTAACGGAGTGTGTGGACAGGCACATTCTTTGATCTGTTACAAACCCTCCAGCAGCACTGAATGTGCGTTCAGAAAGCACGCTGGATGCAGGACAGGCCAGTAGCTCAATTGTATACTGAGCAAGTTCTGGCCAGTGGTCCATCCTCAAGACCCAGAAACCCAGTGCATACTTTGTTGGAAAGGTCTCCAAGTCTTCTCTTGCCCCTAGATATTCCTGCACCATATTTTTTTTATTTTTTATTTTTTTTTATATGATCTTTATTAGGTTTTTATATCTCATAACATAAAATCCAAATGTACAAAGACTTAATATTTCACAAAGAGATAATAAACAATGCCCCCTACCCCTCCCCCCCTCACCCCCCTCCCCGGATCTCCCCCCTTTGGTTTCCCACCATTCTATTGCTCCCTCTTTAACCTTTTAATTTCCTTCTCTTAGTCATACCTCTTTCTCATATAAAATCTATGTAATTTCTTAATCGGATTTGTTTTATAAAGCTTATATATATTTATATTTATATCTATCTCTATCTATCTATCTATCTATGTCCGTGTGCATTTACATTCATGTCTATATGCCCCCATATCTCTAAATATATATATATATATATATATATATATATATATATATATATATACACATACATATATATACCTATACACATATATACACAGACCCGCACTAATCTATACATGCGTATGTACCCACCCCGTACGCATATTCACAAACGTACACACCCTCATGTATGCCCATTACAGACCCAGCAACTCTACATATCCCATAGTATGTTTAAATATTACCCAATCCCGCCATTTTTTTTCAAACTGCACCATTTCCTCCCCCTCGCTAGACTTTAGATATTCCAGTCTGTAGATGTCATCAATTTTGTGGCACCAACCTTTCAAACTAGGTCGTTCCATTTCTTGCCAATGTGTAGCTATTTGGTACTTTGCGGCATTTAGGAGTTGTGGAAGCAAAGTTCTCAGATACTGTTTGGTTGGGGTTCGAATCCCGTGTAGTATACAACCCCAAGGCTCATCGGGGACTTCTATCTTGGTTATGTCTTTGATTGTTTTTCTGATCTCTCCCCAGTAAATTTTAATTTTAGGGCACTTCCACCAGATATGAGCCATAGTCCCAATTTCCTTGCACCCCCCTCCAGCAGAACTTTGAACTTTCATTTGAGCATTTATGTACCTTGTCAGGGGTTAAGTACCAACGAGCTAGACATTTATAATTTAGTTCCCTTTCATTTTGGTTTACTGATGTAACATGTACTCTCTCTATAATTTGCTTGATCTCGTAGGTCGTTGACCTGCGAACCCAACTCCTCCTCCCATTTCTTGATAAATGGCGGTGTACCCAGCTTTTTTGTATCAATTAATATTTTATAAATCTTAGAGATTACTCCCTTCTTCACCTTCTCCTCACACAATCTCTCTAAAGGCCGTAAGCTTTCTATAGATCTATTTGGCCGTGGTAATTTTTCAATTTTTTTTTTTTAACTGAGCATACCGCCATTCATCCAACATCAGTGATTCTCGTTTGTTTTTTAATTCCTGATACCCTAGCAGTTTATCTTTCTCCATTACATCTTTCAGTTGTAAATTATCTTGCATAATCCATTTTCCAAATAATTTTTCGACACCCGGTATAAAGTATTTTGTGTTAGTTAATGGCATTAAAGGTGAATTGAACTCCCATTTCTCTTTTCTGTGAATTTTATCCCAAATTTTAAGTGCATTTCTGGTGATTTTGTGTATATCCGTACTGAGTTTCCGATATTGCTCTGGTATCCAAATAACCTTTCCCAGTGGTGCTTTACTTATAGTGACTTCCATATTCACCCATCTTTTTTCTAAATTATTTTTAGCCCATTCTATTATTCGTGATAAAACTGTTGCAAAATAATAATTTCTCAAATCAGGAGCCCCTAATCCTCCTTGTGCCTTTTCCTTAATTAAAAGTGCAAGTTTAATTCGTGGTTTTCTCCCACACCATATAAATTTTAGAAACATTGACTGCAATTTATTAAAAAATGCTTGTGGTATTGGGATTGGCAACATTTGCCATTTATACATTATTTTAGGCAAAATTACCATTTTGTAAATATTTATTCTGCCACTCCAGGATAATTGTCCTGGAGTTATTCTACTCAGTTCAGCTTTGATTTCATTTAATAGTGGAATATAATTGGCTTTATATACCGTCTCGATTGTAGTTGTTATTTTAACCCCGAGATACTTCAGTTCTTTTACACCCCATCGGAATGGGAAATCTTTTTGGTAAGTAATCCTTTCTGCTTTAGGGATATTAAGACTCAGAATTTCTGATTTTGCCGGGTTTATTTTAAAGTTGAAATTTTTCCATAGTCTTTTAAAACTTTCATTATGTTAGGTAGAGTTATTCTAGGCTGTGTTACATAGAATATAATGTCGTCGGCGTACGCTGCAAGTTTATGCTCTTCTTCCCCTACTTTTATCCCCCTTATGTCCACGTTCTTTCTAATTCCTTTTAACAAAGGCTCTAAGGTAAGGACGAAAAGCAGCGGTGACAATGGGCACCCCTGTCGAGTGCCATTTTTCATCTCAAAAGGGGTTGAGACAAACCCATTTACTTTAATTCTTGCTGTTGGTGTATTATATAACGATTTTATCCAAGAAATCATTCTGGGTCCCAGACCTATAGCCTTTAAGGTACTCTGCATGAAGCCCCAGTCTACCCTGTCAAAAGCCTTTTCAGCGTCTATTGACAGGAGTAGACCTGGGGCCCCGCTCTCTTTTATTTGCTGTATAGCCAAAAGGGTTATCCCTACTCTCTCTTCCTGGGATGAAACCAACTTGATCTGCGTGGACCATTTCTGTCATAATTGTTTTCATCCTAGAAGCAAGTATCTTGGAGAATATCTTGGTATCTATGTTCAGGAGAGAGATTGGTCTGTAGCTAGAACAGAGTGTATTGTCTTTACCTTCTTTTAATATAATAGTTATAATAGCTTCTAATGCTTCTTTCCTCACCTCCCATTTCCTACCTAACCCATTCAAGTAGGAACACAGTTTCGGGGTCAAAATTTCCAGGAATTTCTTATAATAAAGAATCGTAAAGCCATCTGGTCCTGGGCTTTTCCCATTGGGTAGATCTTGTATTATTTCCTGCTCTGTTATTGGGGCCTCTAAGAGACTAATTTTATCTTCCGAGATTTTCTCAAATTTTATCTTGTTTAGAAAGGCTTTTATTTTTTCCTTCTTTTGTTTTAGTTCTTCTTTTGTCTCTCTTGCATTAATTGAATAAAGTTTTCCATAAAATTCCTGGAAATTTTTTGCTATTTCTGTTGTTTTATATCTTAATTCCCCCGAACTTGTTTGTATTTTTTCTATGAAATTGACAGATTTTTTCTTTTTAGTAATTTTGCTAGATATTTCCCGGCTTTATTCCCGTGTTGGTATCTCTCTTTCTTGATTTGATTAAAGACTGTTCTAGTATCTTGCTCTATTACTTCTCTCAACTCTTCTCTTTTCGAATTCAGCATCAGTATAATTTCTTTTTTCCTAGTATTCTTGTGTAGCTGTTCTAAATTTTTATTAATATAATTTTTTTCTCCTTAGTTTTTTTATTTTTTCCGCCCCCTCCCTTATCAAGATACCCCTAATGTAGGCCTTATGGGCTTCCCAGATCACTGCCTCGGACATATCCTCTATGGCATTCTCTCTAAAAAATAGTACTAATTCGTTTTTTATTCTTTGGACAATTTTTTTATCTTGTAAAAGTTCTTCATTTAGTTTCCATATATTATTTCTCTTTGGGGACTCTCCTATCTTCAGTTGGAGTATTATTGGTGCATGGTCAGAGAATGTTGTTATTCCTATATCTGTATCTTCCACTAATTCTAATAACTTTTGTTCAACCAAAAAAATATCTAATCTTGAGTACGTCCCATGTACCGAAGAGTAGAGTGTAAAATTTTTCTGTTTTGGATGTTGGGATCTCCACACCTCCACTAGTTGATGTTGCTGTATTCTCTTTTTTAGTTTGTTTCTCTGGGCTATTCCAGTCTCCGGCACATGCGACGTACAGTCCATCCTGGGATCTAGACATAGGTTAAAGTCTCCTGCCATGATAGCCCCCCCTTTCTTGAAATCCATGAAATCATTCATAACCCCCATTAAGAATTTAATTGATTTTTTATTTGGGCCATAAACATTTGCCAACGAAATCTCCTCTTCGTTCAATTTGCCCCTTAAAAATAGGTAGCGCCCTTCCGGGTCTGTTTTCCTCTCCTCCAATATGAATTGGGATCCCTTGGCAAACCCAATGGCCACTCCTTTAGCACGTCTTATCGGAGAGTCCCCGTAGTACCATAGAGGATAATCATTTGAGATAATTCTCTGATTTGAGCCCTGAAAAAGGTGAGTCTCCTGCAGTAATACCACTTCAGCCTTCATGGAACTCATTTCTCGGATTATATTTGCACTTTTTATAGGGGCACCTAACCCATGGACATTATATGAGATCATTTTTATGTTTGTCATTTTTCAAATGAAAACAAAAACCCCCACAAACAAACAGAGCAATATCTTTAGTGGTTTTCCCAGAGATCCCTCCTACCCTCTCCCCCCTCCCCTCCCCTATCCCTCCCCCTCCCATCCCACCCTCTCCTCCCTAAATGGGGACATTTGGCCTCCCCGTGGCCTAGAGATCCGTGGCCTACCCTCTCCATCTGGCCCTACGGTACTCCCCCCTCGAGGTTGAACTTTAACTTGGACCTCTGCCGGAGCCTCTACCACCCCCTCTATATTGGAGGGGCTCCCATGCCCCTACTGCTCCCTCAGCTTCTTCTTTGACTTAACTTACCCGCCCAACCCTTCACCCTTTCCCTACTGTTTCCCACCCACCCGATGTCCCGCCCCTCCCCAGTCCAGAATTCCATCCCTCTTCTCTTTTACTTCCCTCTATTTTTCTTTGACTTCAGCTGCCATGTATGCTGATCTTCTTTATTAGTACTCTTTTCTTGTGGCTCCCACCAACCCGGGATCTACAATTCTGGGATATCTAGTCTGTTGAAAAATGTCCGCGTGTCTTCCGGGAATCTCAATGTCGCAGATCGCCCATCTTTACGGCCAATTAGGCAGGCTGGGAAGCCCCATGAGTATTGAACATTATGCGATTTCAAATGTTCCAGCAGAGGTTTCAACGTTCTTCTCCTATTTAGAGTCTCCGCTGCCAGGTCTGGGAAAATCTGTAGGTTATTATCTTCATATGTGGCCGAATTACTAGCTTTTAGGGCAAGTCGAATCCGTTCTTTATCCTGAAAATTGTGAAATCGTACAATCACGTCTCTCGGGGTTTCCTCTGGTATTCCTACAGGTTTCCTGATCCTATGGATTCTTTCTAATTTTATTTTATCATGTTCTGTTTTCCCTAGCATGTGTCCGAACACTTTATCTTTTCTTGTAAATCTTCTACTTGTTGATCCGGTAAGCCTCTAATTCTCAGGTTTTTCCTCCTGTTCCGATTTTCCTGATCTTCTATTCTGTATCTCATGTACATTTGTTCTCTGTTATCTCAGCCACTTGGGTGTCTAACTTTTCTTCTGTTTCCTCAACTCTTCTTAATATATGATTCAAATCCTCATGTAATATAGACATTTCCCCTTTTAATGATCTCTCCATTCTAGTAAACGAAGTTTCCAATCTAGAAAACATTTCTGCTATTTCCCCTTTAGTTGGGAGTTGATCTTCTTGTTTATTCTCAATTATTTCTTCTTCCTCTGTTTCCTCTACTGTCTCCTCCATGACCTGTGGTCCGCTCCCTGCCTTCCCTGATTTTCTCTTCTGATCGTCTTTCAGCTGGGCCTCTGTTGTTTTACTTTTGGCTCCTAACTGTTTACTGGGGCTGTCTTTTGCTCCATTCTGAATCATATATTTTTTAATGGTGCCCGGGCTGTCGCTCATTTTTGGGGTGTTGGCCCCTGCTCCCCTTACTGGTCTGCCTCTCATATCTGAGTGATTCGCTCACCCTTCAGGTAGTCCGGGTAATCCTAGATAATTCAAGCCACCGCCCTGCCCGCCCCCTTTTTTTTTAAAGGTGGTCCACCGTGACAGCGTATCAGTTCAGGTAAGCAGAACGTACTGATAGATCAGGCAACAATATAACACGTTCACATAAAAGATCTAGTCTCAGCCGACTAGTTCCTGGTTACTCAAGCTCTTGTACCCCTTACGGGGGATGATCAAACAACACAAAAAAAAAAGGAAAGCAAAAAGACACTCCTTTAAGACACTCCTTTAACACTCCCTTGATCAGAGATTCCAGCTATGATTAAGCACTGAGTCACAGTGCGAAACGCGTCAGCTCCTGTTTGCTGCTTTCCATGCTGTGATATGTTTTTCACCTTTTTGTTTTAATAAACAACCATTTTTGGAGTGCACATGTGTACAAGAGACTTACCCCTGGCACTCCCGTCAGCTCTTCCCTGCAGAAACTCATCCAATTATAGTTCTATCGATCCTCCGGTAATTTCCACCAACCCATACCCTTTCCACCTTCTATCTCCTATTTTGTAGTCCACGTGTCCCTCTCCCGGAGCCTGAGAAGCTTGAGGAGGGGTGTATTCAAGGTATAGGTATAGGGTTTTTTTCGAGTCCGGAGTCCAGGGAGCATTAACAGCTACACTGCAATCTCTCACGATGCCGAGTGGAAAGTGTAGTGGGTTGCAGGAGAGCGCGGCAGGGTCGAAGGAGGTACGAGGAGGTACAGGAAGGTACAGGGATAGCGGAAGATAGCAGAGGAGTGGACCCTCCGTTCGAGGGAGTGTACTGGGGAGGAAGACGGCTGCCCTGTGATCCTGTGCTGACAGCGCTGCATACGCTGTACAGAGAAATCCCGACTCAGGTGAGCGTGACGAAAAAAAACATATGCAGCGGGTACGAGGAACGGGGAACTGGACTTCGGCGGGACATCAGGCGGGCCGCAGGTGTCAGGGGTCTAAGGCAAGCTTCGCCAGCATAACTTAGCTTCAGTCCGTTCTCATGCTATTGCGGTAATCCGCTCAGCTGAAGGAGTTTCAGGCATGGGATCTAGCAGCTGCTCCTCACAGACGCCCTCATCAAAAAGCCCCTCCCTCCATTCTCGAACTGTTTGCACCATATAATGCAGACGCTGGTGATGGTTGCTTGAACCAATCAGACCTTGGCGCTGAGGACTGAAAAATTGTTTAAAGGGATCGGCCAGCTGGCCACCTACTCCACCGCTCTTCCTCTGACTGAACAAAGCCTCAGCAACACGTTGCCCAGCACCAGGAAATGTATCCTCTACATCCATGCAGACACAATCCTCTTCCTTTGTGTTTGGCGGGCCCGCAGGAATGGATAAAGGGGGCCTTGGGAGTAAAGGAAGCCCTCCTCTTCAAACCAATCATTTTTTTCTCTAGTGCCTTTGCTAAATAAATGAATATATTGTGAGGGGGTTAGCTCGGCAGCGGGTGTGTGTGACCCCCGGGATGGGCTCCCCACACAAAACAGGCCCAGCAAACGGAGGTTGTGGTTTTCAAAATCAAAAAGGTGCGGTTTATTTTCTATTTACAGTGACAAAACACAGCAAAGCAAAAGAAACATAACCAAAATAAATCCTGGTCAAGTTGACCTCTGACTAAACATACAGGTTTCCTAACTAACAACTGGGATCAGCCTAGTGCTGTCCTAGTCCCTAAGTCCCTGGTTTTAAATGTCCAAGCAAATAGCCACACAGGCTTTGTCTCACCGCACAGGGGTTCACTCTCCCTAGACAGTCCACACAGGTCTGGTTCCAGGCATGAGCTAACATCTAATGAAGCTGGGAGTTCTTATAGAGGCCTAAATGAGCTGACAAGCTTCAGCTGGTCTCATCAACTCCCTGTCTGCACGACGCCCAGCCCTCTCCCTAGAGGTATGAGTCATCCATGAGCCCACTAGCCTTATACAACTCTCCACCTAGTTGTATAAGTCGGCGTAAAGCCTGAATCTGGGCGAAATATATCTACCCCCCTGGATGCAACCAGGTGACTTTACCTTCCTGCTGTCACATACCCCCCCTCTTGTTTTAACCTCGGGGTTGGAACACCAGCAATCAGGCATTCATGTACTCGAGACAAAGCATCCACATTCCCCATTTGAACGCCAGGGCGATGCTTTACTGTGAAGTTGAATTCCTGGAGGGCCAGGAACCACCTATTCACTCTTCTATTTGTTTCCTTGTTTTGAGCCATCCACTTTAACGGAGCGTGATCCGTAACCATGTCAAAGTGCCTACCTAGCAGGTAGTACCGAAGGGAATCTAGAGCCCACTTCACCGCTAAACACTCCTTTTCAACGGTGGCGTAATTTACCTCATGGGACTTCAACTTCCTGCTGAGGTAAATGACTGGGTGCTCTTCCCCGTTCCAGACCTGGGACAATACTGCTCCTAACCCCACATCTGACGCATCACTTTGTACGACAAAGTCTTTAGAGAAGTCGGGTGAGTACAACACTGGCTGGCTACATAAGGCTTGTTTCAAGAATTGGAATGCTGCCTCAGCCTCGGGGGTCCATTTAATCATGACCGACCCTTTCCCCTTCGTCAGGTTGGTTAGGGGCACAGCCTTAGAAGCAAAGTGGGGAATGAATCGCCGATAATACCCAGCGATTCCCAGAAAGGCTCGTACCTGCTTCTTGCTGTTGGGACGTGGCCAACTCTGGATGGCCTCGACTTTGTTGAGTTGGGGTTTTATTACTCCCCTCCCAATGGTGTACCCAAGATATTTGGCCTCCTCCTGCCCAATGGTACACTTCTTGGGGTTAGCCGTAAACCCCGCTTCCCGAACAGAGTCCAGGACTGCTTGCACTTTTGGCAGATGTGAGGCCCAATCTGTGCTATGGACAATTACGTCATCCAGGTAAGCCGCAGCATACTTCCGATGGGGCCTCAGCATCTGGTCCATTTTCCGCTGGAATGTGGCCGGCGCATTCTGTAACCCGAACGGCATTCTTTTATATTGGAACGCCCCGTCTGGGGTTACAAATGCGGTTTTCTCTTTGGCCGACTTGGCCAGGGGGATTTGCCAATACCCTTTTGTGAGGTCAAGAGTCGTCATGTATCGGGCTGTTCCCAGCCGGTCGATCAACTCATCTATACGTGGCATGGGGTAGGTGTCAAATTTTGTAACTTTGTTCAACTGACGAAAATCGTTACAAAATCGCCAGCTCCCATCCGGTTTAGGCACCAACACGATGGGACTAGACCAATCACTTTGGGACTCCTCTATCACCCCTAAGTTCAGCATTTTCTGTACTTCCTCCCGTATTGCCTCCCGTCGAGCCTCTGGGATCCGATAGGGTTTTAACTTCACCCTTTCACCGGGCGGGGTAATGATGTCATGCTCTACCCCAGATGTTTGTCCCGGCAGCTCAGAGAATACCTCCTTGTTGCGAAGCACAAACTCCTTAACCTCCTGTTGTTGGGGTTGTGACAAGGTGGCTGCTATTCCAACCTCAGGAATCACGCAACCAGTTTGAGCTGGTGACCAAGTGTCTGCGACTAGGGACTCTCTATCCCTCCAGGCTTTCAACAGATTAACGTGATAGATCTGTTCGGGCTTTCGCCTTCCTGGTTGTCTGACCTTGTAATTCACTTCGCTCACTTTTTCCATTATCTCGTAGGGGCCTTGCCATTTGGCAAGGAATTTACTTTCAACCGTAGGGACAAGTACCAATATCCTATCCCCCGGGGAAAAGGTACGGGTCTTGGCTCCACGGTTGTACACTCTCTGCTGTGCCAACTGCGCTTGGGCCAAATGTTCCTTCACGATGGGCATTACCTGTGCAATTCGATCTTGCATCAGGGCGACATGCTCAATCACACTCCTGTGGGGAGAACTCTCACTTTCCCAAGTTTCCTTGGCAATATCCAACAGCCCTCTTGGGTGTCTCCCATACAGTAACTCAAAGGGGGAGAATCCCGTAGAGGATTGGGGCACCTCCCTAATAGCAAACATCAAATAAGGAAGTAAACAGTCCCAATCCTTTCCATCTCTATCCACCACTTTCTTCAACATTTGTTTTAGGGTTTTGTTGAATCTTTCAACCAGCCCATCGGTTTGGGGGTGATACACAGACGTACGCAATTGCGTCACTTTGAACAATTTACACAGCTCTTTCATAACCCGGGACATAAAGGGTGTACCTTGGTCCGTAAGCAGTTCTTTACAAATACCCACCCGGCTAAAAACAAGAGATAGCTCTTTGGCTATGGTTTTGGCCGAGGTATTTCGGAGAGGGATCGCTTCTGGATAACGGGTGGCATAGTCCATTATAACTAATATGTACTGGTGCCCCCTAGTGGACTTGATTATAGGACCTACCAAATCCATGGCGATCCTCTCAAACGGGACCTCAATGATGGGTAGAGGGACCAGCGGGCTACGGAAATGTGGCATTGGGGCCAACCTCTGACACACAGGGCAGGAGGAACAATAATTTTCTACGTCCTTCATCACCCCCGGCCAATAGAATCTCTGTAATACCCTCTCTCGGGTTTTCTCTGTCCCCAGATGACCTCCAAGAATGTGCCCATGGGCCAACTCCAACACCAACTTCCTGTAAGGTTTGGGCACCACAAGCTGCTCAACGGTTTCTTCTGCCCTTTTTGCCACCCGATACAGTAGGTCCTTCTCTACGCTGAAGTATGGGTAAGTGCAGGTATTATCTGGGTTCACTAACTCGCCATCTATTTTCACTACGTTTTCCCGTGCCTTTATTAGGGCGGGGTCTTTCAACTGTTCTGTGGCAAAGTTTTCCCTGTGAACCTCAAGATCAGAAAACTCCACAGACGGTAGGTTTTCGTCTGAGGAGGTGGGCTCCTCTCCAGTTTCT
This sequence comes from Rana muscosa, assembly GCA_029206835.1. Taxonomy (NCBI): domain Eukaryota; kingdom Metazoa; phylum Chordata; class Amphibia; order Anura; family Ranidae; genus Rana; species Rana muscosa. The sequence goes on from CM055122.1 coordinate 1,025,697,623, forward strand.
TGAGTCTCCCCTGCCAATACTGATAAGGGAAATTCCGGAGAGTCCTCACCACTCTCAGGGGAGTTCTGGCTATCACATTCCTGGTACATAGGGGCACCAGTGAGGGGCTCAGGATCATCCCACAGTTCCCAGAACTTCGGAAAATCCCTTCCCACAATGGCGTCATGCGGTAACTGAGATACTAAGCCCACTGGATGAGAGAGGGTACCTTTGGGGGTCTCGAAACACACTGTAGTCACTGGATACTCTCGGGTGTCCCCATGCACACAAATAACAGCTACCTTGCTATTCCCAGAGACCTCTGTTTTAACTAACTCAGCCTTTATCAGGGTCACAAGGCTACCTGAATCCAGCAATACCACAACATTTCTACCATTAACACACATTTTGCATAAATGTTTCTCAGTTCCTCGAATGGCAGTGCATGCGACTGTCGCACACAGCGACTGACGTCTGCCCGTCAGAAAGTCACACTGCATGGGTTCCTCCACAACCGGGCAATTGGCTGCAATATGTCCCGCTTGCCGGCAGCGGTAGCAAACGATCCTTCTTGCCGCCTCTTGAGCCGCTGATTTCCCAGGCTGTTCTCGCCAAACTTGGGGTAGAGCTCCCACCCTCTCACTCTCTCCACCCTCACCCCTTGGAATCCTCTTATCCGCCCCTGGGGATGGTCTGGTCTTAGGGTGGAAAGTCCGAGTGTCTCTGGAAGAGGCCGTCAGGTTCTCTGTAGCCAAGTATTTCTCCACACGATCCACAAGACCATCGGCCGTCTCTGGGTCTCCATGGCTTACCCACTTTTGGATGGCAGTAGGAAGAGCTCTCAAAAACCGATCTATTACAACACGTTCCACAATCTTTGGTGCGGACAAAGTCTCTGGCTGTAGCCACTTTCTGCTCAGGTGAATGAGATCATACATTTGAGACCTGGGGGGTTTTCCAAGCTGGAAAGTCCAGTTATGCACACGCTGAGCCCGGACAGCCTGGGTGACACCCAGCCTTGCCAATATTTCAGCTTTTAGCATCACATAGTCTTTTGCTTGGTTAGGCTCTAGGTCATAGTAAGCTTTCTGCGATTCACCAGTTAACAGAGGAGCCACCAGTCCAGCCCACTGCTCCTCAGGCCACTTTTCTCTTTCAGCGGTCCTTTCAAATGTGGTCAAAAATACCTCTGGATCATCCTCTCCAGTCATTTTTGTCAATAAACGACTCACCCCAAAGGACGCGGTATTAGTGGGACGGCTTTCCTCACTGGTCTGCGGACGTTGCTGCATTACTGCTTCCATCTGTTGTTGTAGTCTCTGCTCTTGCTTCTGCAACAGGTCTATGAAGCGGGCCTCAGATTGCTGCTGGGCTCGTTGCTGAGCCTCCAGACTCTGTTGCAAAGTTGCGTTTGTCTGCTGCTGGGCTGCAAGGCTCTGTTGATGAGCTTGCTGCTGGGCTGCGAAGTTCTGTTGTTGAGCTGCAAGGCCCTGATGATGAGCTGAAAGGCTCTTTTGCAAACCTGCATTTGTCTGCTGTTGATTGGCATTTGCTAGAGCCAGCTGCTTCAGTATCTCCTCCATGCTGGCTTAAAAAAAAACTGCCCGCATTCTCCACCAACTGTGAGGGGGTTAGCTCGGCAGCGGGTGTGTGTGACCCCCGGGATGGGCTCCCCACACAAAACAGGCCCAGCAAACGGAGGTTGTGGTTTTCAAAATCAAAAAGGTGCGGTTTATTTTCTATTTACAGTGACAAAACACAGCAAAGCAAAAGAAACATAACCAAAATAAATCCTGGTCAAGTTGACCTCTGACTAAACATACAGGTTTCCTAACTAACAACTGGGATCAGCCTAGTGCTGTCCTAGTCCCTAAGTCCCTGGTTTTAAATGTCCAAGCAAATAGCCACACAGGCTTTGTCTCACCGCACAGGGGTTCACTCTCCCTAGACAGTCCACACAGGTCTGGTTCCAGGCATGAGCTAACATCTAATGAAGCTGGGAGTTCTTATAGAGGCCTAAATGAGCTGACAAGCTTCAGCTGGTCTCATCAACTCCCTTTCTGCACGACGCCCAGCCCTCTCCCTAGAGGTATGAGTCATCCATGAGCCCACTAGCCTTATACAACTCTCCACCTAGTTGTATAAGTCGGCGTAAAGCCTGAATCTGGGCGAAATATATCTACCCCCCTGGATGCAACCAGGTGACTTTACCTTCCTGCTGTCACTATATATATATATATATATATATATATATATATATATATATATATATATACATACATATACACACAGTGGAACCTCGGTTTAAGAGTAACTTGGTTTGAGAGCAATTTGATTTAAAAAAAAAAATCTGACTCGGTTTGCGAGTGTTGACTCGAAAGACGAGCAGAATTCAAGCTAAATAGGCCTGCAGTACCGCATTTGGCCTGAGGTATGGGGGCGCAGGAGCCGAGCAGAGCTTAAATAGGCCTGCAGTACCGCATTTGGCCTGAGGTCTGGGGGCGCATGAGCCGAGCAGAGCCGAACAGCGACTTTTGTCGCCGTTCGGCAAATGCTCGGAAAGACATGGAAATACACGGATATACTCAGTTTTCGTGCATTTCCGATGTTTGCCGAGGTCAGCCGACGTGTCCTCTGGCCTTTTCGGCCGTTTTTTGTGCTCTCTGGCGCCCCCACCTCTGGCCGCATTTGGTATTGCATCCCATTGAAGTAAATGCGGAACAAATTATTTTAATTTCCATTGACTTCAATGGGAAAACTCAATTTGATATGCGAGTACTTTGGATTACGAGCATACTCCTGGAACGGATTATGCTCGTAATCCGAGGTTCAACTGTATATATATACAGTATCTCACAAAAGTGAGTACACCCCTCACATCTTTGTAAATATTTTATTCATTTGACAACACTGAAGAAATTACACTTTGCTACAATGTAAAGTATTGAGTGTACAGCTTGTATTACAGTGTAAATTTGCTGTTCCCTTTAAAATAACTCAACACACAGCCATTAACGTCTAAACTGCTGGCAACAAAAGTGAGTACACCCCTAAGTGAAAATGTCCAAATTGGGCCCAAGTGTCAATATTTTGTGGGGCCACCATTATTTTCCAGCACTGACTTAACCCTCTTGGGCATGGAGTTCACCAGAGCTTCACCAGAGCTTCACAGGTTGCCACTGGAGTCCTCTTCCACTCCTCCATGATGACATCACGGAGCTGGTGGATGTTGGAGACTTTGTGCTCCTCTACCTTCTGTTTGAAGATGCCCCACAGATGCTCAATAGAGTTTAGGTCTGGAGACATGAATGGCATGTTGGCATTCATGCTTCCCTCAGTGAACTGTAGCTCCCCAGTGCCGGCAGCACTCTGTTTGTCGTGATATACAGGGCTGAGTTTCAGGACTATTCCCTAGCCACAGGGTTAAATGAGAAGTCTGCAGCAGTGCAAGCAGCCACGCTGAGAAGGATAATGGGCAGTGAATGCCTCCATGTTTACAAGCATAATCTGAACCTCACAGAGGAGCAAAAGAGTGACACCAAAACCATTCTGTATGCATTAGAAGCTTTCTTCAGACCTTCTAAAAATGTCATCTATGAAAGATATATATTTGGCTGCTGTAAGCAAGAAGACTGTGAATCAATAGACAGGTTTGTCACACGGCTAAGAGCAAAAGCTGCAAGCTGTGAGTATGGCTCTCTGAGAGATGAACTTATTCGTGATAAAATAGTTTTGGGTATCACCAGTGAAAGCACACGCCGCCACCTATTGAGGAAACATGATTTAGATCTACAAACAGCAATTGAGATATGTCGCACTGATGAACTTACTGACAAACATATGAAAGCTATGGAGCAGGATAAACTGATTGACAATATCAATGCAGCCTCTAAACAACAGCAAAACTTCAAAAACCACCAGCATAAGTTTCAGCACAAGGGTCACCTACACAACTCACCTGGGAGGAAGCCTGCATCATGCAAGTATTGCGGCAATGTGCATGTACGAGAGAAAGAAAAGTGTCCTGCATATGGGAAAATCTGTACTGCATGTGGTAAACCAAATCACTTTGCAAGAGTGTGTCTCTCCAGTAAAATGGAAGCAAGGAAGCTGCACACAATTGAGCAAATGTCAGATCCGGAGGACGCACACCTGCTTAGCACTGATATGGTTTACTCCTCAGAATGCATAGGTGCTGTAAACACAAAGGGCAAAAAATGGTTTGTAAACCTCAAATTAAACAATATAATCCAACCCTGCCAGCTGGACTCGGGTGCAACGTGTGATGTCATGAGTATAAAGGACAAAATGAAACTGGCACCCAGAGCACCCCTTCAGCCTAGTAGCACCAAACTAAAGTTGTATTCAGGGGAACTAATGGAATCATTGGGGCTATTCCAAACAGAATGCAGCATACGTGATTGTATACACAAACTGAACTTTGAGATTGTTGATGCCGATCAGAAACCGCTATTATCAGGTTCAACATGTGAGCGCCTTGGACTGATGCTGTTCACCATTCCTGCTTAGCTACATAATGTTGATAATCAGCCTGCAAAATCTCTGACTAGGCCACTGACAAAACAGCAAATTCTTCACACCTACAATGATGTGTTTGAGGGCCCGATAGTCTCTGTTCCAGGAGAGGTTCGTTTTGAACTTGATCCTACCATTCAACCTGTACAATGTGCCCCACACAATGTGCCTATCGCCATTAAGCCACTGGTTAAAGCTCAACTAGATAAATATGAAGCTGAAGGACATCTAACTTCAGTAACAGAGCCTACAGATTGGATCAGTAACATGGTTGTTATCAGAAAGCCTGAGAAGATCAGAATATACATTGATCCCAAGTTTCTAAATATGGCCCTGAAACGGTCACACTACTTAATGCCAACACTCGATGATATTTTGCACAAACTACCTAAAGCACGTGTCTTCACACTTGTGGATGCTAGAGATGCCTTTTTACAGTGCAAACTGGATGAAAAGAGTAGCTACATGACCACGTTCTGGACTCCTTGGGGCAGAAAGAGATGGCTCAAACTACCATTTCGAGTCTGTAGCACCGGAGGTATACCAGCGAAAGCAGCATGAACTATTAGGTGGTCTTGACGGAATTGAGCCAATAGCTGATGACATTCTTATAGTTGGCTGCGGCAATACAGATGAGGAGGCTGAGCAAGACCATGATGAAAAGTTAATAGCGCTACTGGATCGTTGTAGGCAGGTGATGCTGAGGCTTAGTGTGAAGAAATTGCAGTTCAAGGTGGAAGAAGTCTGTTTCCATGGACATATCCTGTCTTCACAAGGCTTAAAAGCTGACCCGGATAAGATTAAAGCCATTGTGGACATGCCACAACCTGCTGATGCCAAAGCGGTACAGAGATTTATTGGCTTTGTTACATACCTAGCAAAATTCCTGCCACACTTATCTGAGGTGTGTGAGCCACTAAGGCGACTTCTGGACAAAGATGCAGTTTGGCACTGGCTTCCCAAGCATGACCGGGCAGTAGAGGATATAAAACACTTGGTCACCTCTGCCCCAGTGTTGAAATACTATGATGTCACAAAGCCTGTTACCATACAAAGTGACTCCAGTAAAAATGGTCTAGGCTGTTGCCTTTTGCAGAAAGGTCAGCCAGTTGCATATGCGTCCAGAGCTCTTTCATCAGCTGAGCAAAATTATGCTCAAATTGAGAAGGAATGTTTAAGCATTGTATTTGCTTGCCAGCGTTTCCATCATTATCTTTATGGACGGGATTCAATTACAGCTGAAACTGATCACAAACCTTTGATAGCCATATTCAAAAAGCCCCTTTTGTGTGCTCCCAAGCGTTTGCAGAGCATGATGCTTACATCGCAGCATTACAACCTCAATGTCTTTGCATGCCTCACCTGGTTGCCGCCACACACGCTTGACAGTTGACACCATCTGAACCAAATAAGTTAATCTTGGTCTCATCAGACCACAGGACATGGTTCCAGTAATCCATGTCCTTAGTCTGCTTGTCTTCAGCAAACTGTTTGCAGGCTTTCTTGTGCATCATCTTTAGAAGAGGCTTCCTTCTGGGATGACAGCCATGCAGACCAATTTGATGCAGTGTGCGGTGTATGGTCTGAGCACTGACAGGCTGACCCCTCACCCCTTCAACCTCTGCAGCAATGCTGGCAGCACTCATATGTCTATTTCCCAAAGACAAGCTCTGGATATGACGCTAAGCATGTGCACTCAACTTCTTTGGTCGACAATGGCGAGGCCTGTTCTAAATATAACCTGTCCTGTTAAACCGCTGTATGGTCTTGGGCACCGTGCTGCAGCTCAGTTTCAGGGTCTTGGCAATCTTCTTATAGCCTAGGTCATCTTCATGTAGAGCAACAATAATTTTTTCAGATCCTCAGAGCGTTCTTTGCCATGAGGTGCCATGTTGAACTTCCAGTGACCAGTATGAGAGAGTGAGAGCTATAACACCAAATTTAACACACCTGCTCCCCATTCACACCTGAGTAACACTAACGAGTCACAAGACACCGGGGAGGGAAAATCGCCAATTGGGCCCAATTTGGACATTTTCGCTTAGGGTGTACTCACTTTTGTTTCCAGCAGTTTAGATAATTATGGCTGTGTGTTGAGTTATTTTGAGGGGACAGCAAATTTACACTGTTATACAAGCTGTACACTCACTACTTTACATTGTAGCAAAGTATCATTTCTTCAGTGTTGTCACATGAAAAGATAGATTAAAATGTGAGGGGTGTACTCACTTTTGTGAGATACTGTATATATATATATATATATATACATATATAAAAATAATGTTTGAGGGTTCTAAGTAATTCTCTAGCAAAAAATTCCGATTTTTACATGTAGGAGAGAAATGTCAGAATTGGCTCAGTATGGTAGCCGTATTTATCGGCGTATGACACGCACAGGCGTATAACACGCACCCTAATTTTAGGAGGGCAGTTTCAGGAAAAAAACTTTCCGGACCCCCTGCACAGCACACGGACCCCCTGCACAACACACAGAACCCTGTACAGCACACGGACCCCCTGCACAGCACACAGAACTCTGCACAGCACACAGAACCCCTGAACAGCACACTGACCTTCTGCACAGCACACGGAACCCTGCCCAGCACACAGACCCCCTGCCCAGCACACGGAACCTCTGCACAGCACACGGAACCCCTGCACAGCACACAGACCCCCTGCACAGCACACGGAATCCAGCACAGCACACAGACCCCCTGCACTGCACTGCACAGCACGCAGACCCCTTTCCCTGCACAGTACACAGCCCCCTTTCATTATAAAGTCCCCGCTCCTCCTCTGCACTCCCAGGAGACCCCCAGTCTCCTGGGACAGCATTGCCAGCATACACTAAAGTATAGAAAACATCACTGTTATCCCCTTCTACACTGCTCCTGTGTCACTCTCATTGCAAATCAAAGCTTCTATATACCTCAATTAACGCCGTTCTCTCCTCTGCTGTTTCATTGATGGTCACATGACCGCTCTCCTCCTCCAATCAAAAGCTACACTCGAGGAGGAAGTGGAGCCGGAGGAGGAGAGAGGCCAGAATGAGCGTCCTTACTTGAGGTATTAGAGGCTTCTATTAATATTGAGAGTGACACAGGAGGAGCGTTTTATGAGAAAGGGCTGGCAGTAATGTTTTCTACAGTTATTAAAGTATGGCAGCGCTGTCCCAGGGCCAGGAGAGGCGGGGAGGCCAGCCTGACACCCTCCCAATGGGTGGCACCCAGGGGCGGATCGCCCGATTCCCGCCCCCCCATTGGTAAAAAAACAGATATCGGAGTATAACACGCAGGCATGGTTTACCCTCTATTTTCAGGGTTAAAAACGTTTTTTTACGTTTTTACAGCAGCTGTTTTTGGCTGTAGACATTTTTTTCTACAGTCATTAAACTCTCCATCATGTTATCCTATGTGTCCATGCACACATAGGCTGTTATCAGCAGTTTTGGGCAGTGGCGTTTTTCAGCAGTAAGAAAAAAAAAAAAACGAGTGGGTTCTAAGAGACATTTTTCAGCTGTAAAAGCTCTCTAACGCTGATAAACGTAGATAAATGTCGATAAACACTCAAAAAATGCAGCTCACCAGCATTTTTGGACGTTTTTGACCCATTGAAAAAAAGAATGTGAAAAAAAAAAGGCAAAAACATGCTAACAGAAAAACGCTAAAAAAATGTAATAAACACTAAATTACGCTATTGCAATAATGTTGAAAAACTTTTAAAAACTCACTGCAAAGCTACTGCCGTTTTTATAACGTTATTTTAACGTCCAGTGTGCATGAGGCCTTAAAGTTTCTTTCAATGGTTCTGTGATGAAAAAAATCAACATAAAAAATTGTCACAATTAAATAGTCCTTGCTTCTTTTTGATTAATTAAAGCAATCAGAAAAGTGCGTGCTGAGAACAAGAAATGCTTTTAAGGCATGTTTGTACAAAGTAAAGGAGTAAAACCAGTAATTATTTTAAGTAATGATTCACTTTTACCCTCAGACAAAATGTCATCTTTAATGCAAAAAACAGTGTAGCGGTTTCTTATAGGGTATTCGCAATACATACCTAAATGTAGTGTACAAAGACCACTTTCAAATACTCCTGTGCAATTCTGAAATGTATATTACATAAGTAGGATAGATAGGTATAAAAACCTAACTTCCTATGCAAGTATGGATCATGCGTATATTATCAATAGAAGTGTGAGATCTCTACTCATTGTCCTGATTTCAATTCAGCTGATTTGTGTTGAAGTCCTGTGTGACATGACTTGACTGTAGGCTCCTTGTACCTTATGTGATTAACGTATTGATGTGGTGTTAATGATGAAACTTAATTGCAGCGTTTGCATGTTTTTGGAGATAATTGATAAAAGTCAATCATTTAAACAAAATGGGGGGCTTTTATGGATATATTATATGAGTGCTGGACCACATTTTATGTTCAGACTTTGTACCTCTAATGCCGCGTACACACGATCGGAATTTCCGACAACAAATGTTCGATGTGAGCTTTTGGTTGGATATTCCGACCATGTGTAGGCTCCATCGGACAATTGCTGTTGGAATTTCCGACAACAAATGTTTGAGAGCAGGCTCTCAATTTTTCCGACAACAATAGTTCTTGTCGGAAATTCCGATTGTGTGTAGCCATTTCCAACGAACAAAAGTGCTGCGCATGCTCGGAATCAATTTGACGCATGCTCGGAATTATTGTACTTCATTTTTCTTGGCTCATTGTAGTGTTGTACGTCTCCGCGTTCTTGACGATTGGAATTTCCAAGCAACATTTGTGCGACCGTGTGTATGCAAGACAAGTTTGAGCCAACATCCGTCGAAAAAAAAAACACGGTTTTGTTGTTGGAAATTCCGATCGTGTGTACCCAGCATAAGAGAGCTCTGTTGTGGCACCATATGATATATTGTACATTACATTTCTAACAGAGCAAAGTGGTGACTTTCACTATCACATGGCCTACCAAAGTGGACCTTTCTTTTTTTGTGTTGAGGCTGGTACCAATTTAAACTTTGCATTCTGTTTTCTGTTGTCCATCCTATTGAAAGGAGATTCTTCTATCATCTATAGCTTTCTGCAAATAATCAAACATTTTCTACACTAAACAGGGGTGGGCAAACTTCCAGCTGTTGCAGAACTACAGGTGCAATTTTGTCTCTGCCTCTGTGAACCATGCTTGTGGCTGCCAGAGTCTTGCAATGCCTCATGGGACTTGTACTTCTGCAACAGCTGGAGAGGCGAAATTTGCATACCCAGTACAGTACAGTATATCACAGTGTATTAATTCATGAGCATATTTGAAGAACTGATGACAATTGGGGTAAAAAGTAATGTCTTCTTTATGCTTCCCACAGCATCACCCTTCATTGTGTCAGTCATGTTTATGAACCTACAAAAGGAGTGGGCTTTAATCCATGGATAAGACGAATGTGCACCAATGGAGGCATTACAGTACTGTTATGTATTTTCCTAGTACTGGACATCATGAGGAGATCACAAGCACAGTCTGTAGTGCAGCGGGAGGTGAAGAAGAGCCCTACAGTACCAGCAAAAGTACCAGCAAAAATCAAATGTCTTGATTTTGTCTTTGTCCCTGTACAGTATGTGTGTACAATAAGAAAAGCAATTTACACACATAATGCTTATAGAAGCACACAATGGAGAAATCCATTGCTTAATAAAAAAAATGCTGCAAGTTTTTAAAAGATGACCTTGATGTTCCACAAGAATGTCCCATGGGTGGATACGGTTTTTCAAGCTTTGACAGAGAGTGGGCTATTTAACAACACCACACTTGTATTTTCCAGATGTTCCACATATTGGGAAATGGCACAAAAGATCCACTTCCGATGGTATTACTCTCTGTTCATACTGTCAAAATTTTCACTGAACAATTTAAATCTTTGTTGGAGAGGTTGCGGGCAGATAGGCACGCTAAGTAACATGCTTTGGTTTTGTCCTCATGTGCGCTGCTACCTCCCTGCCAATCCCTTCATTAGCTGCCACTCACACAACAAATTAAATTCAAAATACTAACTGACGCAGTTAATAAAAATAATAACTGACAAGGCCATCCACAACTACTAGGCCCCCAACTACAATAACCTTGTCTTAAAAAACCAACCAAATTGTTCTCTTTATTCCTCCCAAGACCTCCTGCTCTCTAGCTCCCTTGTCACCTCCTATGCTTGCCTCCAGAACTTTTCCCGAGCCTCTCCCATCCTATGGAGCCTCCAACCCCAATCTGTCTGGGTATTTCCTACTCTGTCGACTTTTAGGCGATCCCTGAAAATCCTTTTTTTTCAGAGAAGCCTATGCCACCTCCACCTAACAACTGCATTTCCACTATCTCCAGTTTATGTGGGAAGCTTTCTATTGTGTAGCGGGTATGTACTTTCCTGGGTGTAAATTTGAACTTGACAGAGACATTGGTGATGTGTAATTCCCTGCAGCCCAGCGGGTGGCGCTGTCGCCCTGGGCTGGGGTTGAATCATTGCTGTGTGTCGTGCTTCCTTTTTGTCCTCCCTCAGCAGCGGTATGGTGGGGCAGGGAACCCGCCGTGCTTGCTGGGAGAGGGTATAAAGGGGCCGGCCATCTTTGTCACGGGGTCGGAGTCCAGGGCACCTTCAGCCTGTGGACGGTGGTTCGTGTTGGTTCTCTAGGCGGGCCTAGGCCTAGAGGACAGCCGGCGGTCGTGTTCCATTCCAGGCACCTTTAGCCTGGGGTGAGGTACTCAGATGGAGGTCCGGAGCTCAGTGCCCAACACTGAGTTCCGCGAGGGAAGGAGATCCTAGGGAACCCCGGGAGTGGGTATCCAAATACGGAAGGCGTAAATGGACCGGGGGGAGCTCCTCATTCGAAGACCGGGTGCAGCAGATTGCCAGTGACGGGTGAGTCTCTCACCGGAGACCGCTTGGAAGGAAATCCCCCCTCGTTCGGAGACTGCAACCCACTTTCAGGAAGGAAAGTAGAGAACACATTGTGTCTGGGCCTATTCGCATCCACACCTCCTTTTCTGTTCTGTTTCTACCAAGGGAGTTCAACTGATTGTGTTCATTCGAGAAGAATAAAGGAGTGTTGAACTTTAATGGTGTGTGGCTCATTTCCTGACAGACATTGTTCAAGGTAACTCTCGGTGGAGGCTCCAGGTGCACAACACTGACCCGAAGGTAAAAGAACTTTGCTTGTATCACACTGACACCTGTGACAAAGGCCTGGCGTAGTGTCCCCGCTCCCTTCCCCTCTAAAAGATACCCCTAGACAAGAGACAGACGAGCTGAAGAAAGAGAGGGGAGTGAGGAGGCCGCTACAATTATATGGACTTTTTTTCAAGAAACCATTTATTTTTCCCCTATTTGTTATTTATAATCATTTATAAGGCCTCTTTATTGATCCAGCATCTAAATTTATGTATCCAATCTTTAGCACCATCACAGTTGTTCACTGTCTTGGATTAATAGCCCAAATATGATATATAATGAGTTTGATATTAAAACCTAAACGTTGTGGATAAGGTTAGAACAAGTAGATTGAAGCTTGTTGCGAAACATAACTTTTGGCTTTTCAATATTGAGAGAGAGAGAGAGACTAATGAGATATGACTAAATGTGGGAACTAGTTGATCAAAGGGTGTTGCAAAATATAACTTCCGATTTTTCAATATTAAAAAAGAGCAATCAAATGCAACAAAATGTACTGATCATCATGGGGTTGAGGTGTGGGGTGTTGTGAATGTAGAGAGGAGACTAGGAATGAGCCCGCTGAACACATCGGTTGTTCGCCTGTTCGCTGAATAGCAAACAATTTGGGGTGTTCGTGGCAAATTCGAAAGCCGCGGAACACCCTTTAAAAGTCTATGGGAGAAATAAAAAGTGCTAATTTTAAAGGCTTATATGCATAGTATTGTCATAAAAAGTATTTGGGGACCTGGGTCCTGCCCCAGGGGACATGCATCAATGCAAAAAAAGTTTTAAAAACAGAAGTTTTTTCGGGAGCAGTGATTTTAATAATGCTTACAAACAATAAAAGTGAAATATTCCTTTAAATTTCATACTGGGGGGTGTCTATAGTATGCCTGTAAAGTGGCGCATTTTTACCATGTTTAGAACAGTCCCTGCACAAAATGACATTTCTAAAGGAAAAAAAGTAATTTAAAACTATTCGCGGCTAAAATGAATTGTCAGGTTCCGGCAATACAGATATAAGTCATTGAAAAAAACGGCATGGGTTCCCACCCAGTCCATTACCAGGCCCTTTGGGTCTGGTATGAATATTAAGGGAAACCACGAACCAAAATTTTAATAAAATTTCGTGGGGGTCCCCCCAAATTCCATACCAGGCCCTTTAGGTCTGGTATGGATATTAAGGGGAACCTTGCGCCAATTATTTTAAAAAAATGTCACAGGGGTCCCCCTCAAAATCCATACCATATTAAGGGGAACCCAGCACCGAAATGAAAAAAAAATGGCGTGGGGTCCCCCCAAAAATCCATACCAGACCCTTATCCGAGCACCCAACCTGGCAGGCCGCAGGAAAAGAGGGGGGATGAGAGAGCGCCCCCCCTCCTGAACCGTACCAGGCCACATGCCCTCAACATAGGGAGGATGTCCCCATGTTAATGGGGACAAGGGCCTCATCCCCACAACCCTTGCCCGGTGGTTGTGGGGGTATGCGGGCGGGGGCTTATCGGAATCTGGAAGCCCCCTTTAACAAAGGGGACACCCAGATCCCGGCCCCCCTATGCTTGGGACAAGTCCTTTATTAAAAAATAAATAAAAATAAAGTAAAAAAAAAATTCTAGCGATGTACATACATTCTCGAGCGGAGGATACAGAGAAAAACCTGCCGACACGATCCGCCTCCATGGGTGGTCCCCGCCCGCATACCCCCACAACCACCAGCAACGGTTGTGGGGATGAGGCCCTTGTCCCCATCAACATGGAGACATCCTCCCCATGTTGAGGGCATGTGGCCTGGTACTGTTCAGGAGGGGGGGAGCTCTCTCGTCCCACCCTCTTTTCCTGTGGCCGTGGGGTTCCCCTTAAAATCCATATCAGACCTGAAATGTCTGGTATGGATTTTGAGGGGGACCCCTACGCCATTTTTTTTATTTGGCGCAGGGTTCCCCTTAATATTCATACCAGACCTGAAGGGCCTGGTATGGAATTTGGGGGACCCCCATGCAATTTTTTTTTCAATTTTGGTTCGGGGTTCCCCTTAATATTCATACCAGACCCAAAGGGCCTGATAAAGGACTGGGGGGGGGGAACCCATGCCGTTTTTTTCAATGACTTTTATCTGTATTGCCGGGACCCGACAATTCATTATAGCCACGAGTAGTTTTAAATGACTTTTTTTCCTTTAGAAATGTCATTTTGTGCAGGGACTGTTCTAAACATGGGAAAATGTGCCACTTTACAGGCAATACTGTACTATAGACACCCCCAGGTGCGAAATTTAAAGGAATATTTCACCTTTATTGTTTCACTTTAAGCATCATTAAAATCACTGCTCCCGAAAAAACGTCATTGCATTGATACATGTCCCCTGGGGCAGGACCCAGGTCCCCAAACACTTTTTATGACAATAACTTGCATATTAACCTTTAAAATGAGCACTTTTGATTTTTCACGTTCGTGTCCCATAGACTTTAACGGTGTTTGCGTGTTTGAACAAATTGTTTGCCTGTTCGCATGTTCTGCTGCGAACCGAACCGGGGGGTGTTCGGCTCATCCGTAGTGGAGATTATCTACAAAAAAATGTGCTTCATACTGCTTTTCAGAAAAGCCATAACACTGATATATCAAGCTAATTGTAGATCCATATTACCAATGGGTCAATCAAGAGGGTAAAAAATGCAGGTCACACGGAGCACCCATAGTTTTAATATATATATATATTTTTTTATCTTTTGGAGTTAGAGAGAGTTTTACATTTAGTCAGTCATGAATTGATATATATATATTTTTTTCTTGCTGCTAACTCTTTTCATGGTTTGATAGAAGATATGCTTTGAAAAATTTAATTGGCATTGGTTATTCATCTGTAATTATTTTCAGCTAGAAAAAAAAATAATACGTGGGAAATCTGACAAAAAGGTACTTTTTTCCATGTCAGTAACATAAGATGCTTCATTTGAATTAGAACAGCCATGTAGTGGCTCAAAACACCTAATTGTCTGGCTTCTGGCCTGCATTTTTATTATTATTGAAGCTTGATTACACCTATTATGCTTTGCTTTTGGATTAGTCAATTCAAACATAGCTAGCTGCCTTTCCTACATTTACTTTATTTTTTGCCAGATCATGTCCTATAAACTATCACTGCAGTTCTAATCTTGATATTGCCATCATCACAATGAAATAAAACTAGCTTACAGCACCTACTTTAAAATGTTGAAGTGTGAATAATAATAAGAGACTTTATTTTGGACAGAGTGGGGAGAAGTTAGAACTTCTGTCATTTTTTAATGTTATTTGTGTCACCACTTCAGAGATTTCTCCTTACTTTCTATTGGGAAAAGAAAAATTCAACTGGAATAAGGTTTTAAATAATATGATTGGTACGAATTTAAAGTGATGGTAAAGGCAATAAAAAATAACAAACGTGATATACTTACCTGTACCTGCTTTGTGCAGAAGAATTGCACAGAGCGGCCCGACCCTTCTCTTCTTGTGTCCTCCGCTAGCGCTCCTGGCTTCGCTTCTTCTCTCCTTCTTAATGTGCCCCAAATACGAAGCTGCTTCTTATTGTGGCATACCTGTTGACTCGATCCCGAGCTGTGCTGCCTACTTTTATTAAGACAGACAGTGTGTCTCAGCCCTGTTCCCTCATCACAGGATTTGACTGACAGCAGCAGCTGCTACAAATCGGCACAACACTGGATCAAGTGAGGGTTCAGGTCAGGCCCAGACTGGCCATAGGGCAGACCGGGCATTTGCTCTGTGGGCCGGGGGCCACCCGCTCCATAGCCTGTTGCTGTTCAGGCCGCACAGCGGGAGGTAAGTGGCGACCGCGGCCTGAACATGGTTAACACAGGCCGTGGCCACCGCTCGCCGCTACCGCTATGCGGCCGTGCCTGTGTCTTCCCCGGCGGAACTTTCGTCTGCATGGGCTGAGCTGTGTGTCTCTCTCACACACAGCTCAACCCTTGAGAGCTGATTCTGACAGTTCTGCTCTCTGCTCCTAGGGACTGCTCCTCCTTTTCCTCCTCCAGCCAAGGTGTCTGCACAGTGGAGCAAGGGGGAGAGCTGCAGGCTGCTGTCAGGACGTTTCCCCCGCTCGCCCCCTCTCCCCTTCTCTTGTCGGCAGCACATGTGAGGAGAAAGCTATTGTTCTTCCCTCACCATTGGCCACAACAGAGGGCCAATCGGAAGAAGCTAGAGGTGTTGGAGATACAACAAGCTTACTGTATTTGACTGCAGTTTAGAAAAAAGGACACAAGATGTCGCTAATGCTCAGTGATATGCTATGCTATGTATTTCTCTATGATGTGTTGTATTTCCTGTATACTGTGATGTACTTGTTGGTTTTCTTTTTCCTGTCTGTGATTCTTCTTACAATGTGAAGTGACATCTTTGCTAGTGTGGTTATGTTCCAATAAAGAAGCCAGTTCCTGTTACTACACAATGTCTGATCTGAACTGACTCCGCTGCACCTATCAATCGTACTTTGCAACAGGTTATGGGCCCAGTATCCGGATAAAGACTTATGACCAAGTGTGGCCCAGGCAGAACAAAGCCTTGAATGGAAGACAGTGTGGCTGATGCGGAGATCGACATAAGGAAGCTTTCCAGCGACATCTCCTATAGACAAGTAAGCCTGTTTATATATAAAGGAGGGATAAAATGGCCGGAAACTCTGAGCTTAAACTCTCAGTGGCCAAGCTGAACAATGACAATTATCAGCTATGGAAGTTTAAAGTGGAAATGCTATTATCCAAAGATGACTTGTGGGAGGTTACCACTACAGAGAGGCCACAGGATAATAATCAGGACTGGGACAAGAAAAACAGACAGGCACGGGCCACCATAAGCCTACTAGTGGAGGATGATCAGCTCATTCATATACGCAATTAAGACACAGCGAAAGGCATGTGGGATGTACTGAAAAGACTGCATGAAAGATCCAGTATAAACAGCAAGCTCTTTCTGCTTTACAAAATGAGACTTGGCAGAGAACTGGACATGCAGGAGCATATAAACGCAATGCTGGAAGTGATTGCGCAACTCAGATCGATCGGGGAGAATATAGCAGACAGTCACATTGCAGCCATGTTGTTATGCAGTTTGCCCGATACATATACTGCACTAATCAATGCACTGGAGACACGACCTGAGACAGATCTGACACTAGCATTTGTAAAAACCAGGCTCATAGATGAGTATCAGAGAAGAAAGGAATTAGTGCATGACTCCACAGAAACCGACACCAGCACCGCTCTTAAAGCTACAGACGCAAGATTACACAGGAAAGAGACCAGAGTGTGTTTCAGATACCACAAACAGGGACACATAAAGAAAGACTGTACTATATGGAAAGCAGAGCAAATGAGACAGCGTCCCTCTTATACTAAACAAAAGGTCTAAACCACCATCAATAATCCAAGGGAAGGTAACTGGAATGCCACATTTAAAGCGACAGGCAACAATAAATGCCAAGGCTGGTGCACCGATTCGGGGGCAACCAGTCACATGACGAGTGATAGAAGTTTCTTCACAGAACTTGATCTGAGCAACAAAGAAACTATTTATCTTGCAGATGGAAGCAAAATACATGCAGAAGGATATGGGCATGGAACCCTTGTATGCCCTGATGATGCGGGACACAATTTAGCCATACCAGCGAAAGATGTGCTTTATGTTCCTAATCTAGAAGGAGGACTCTTATCTGTGAAGCGTCTAACAGCCAGAGGACTCACTGTAAAATTCCAAGGTGACAAGTGTTCCATTCTAAACGGCAAACAGACAATAGCAAGTGCCAAGCTGGATGATCATCTATATCACCTCGACACAGTGAAGGAAAAGGTGAGACTATGTACACACAAGCACAATGACTGTATACATATATGGCACAGATGTCTAGGTCACAGACACCCAGAATGCATACAGGAACTACAGAGGAGGAAGCTGACAAGGGATCTGATAGTATCCCCTTGTCCAATTACCGTTAAATGTGAATGTTGCATTAAATCCAAAGCTACAAGAGCAACACTTCCCAAAGTCAGTCAGAAGAGAGCTTCAAGACCACTTGACTTAGTTCACAGTGACGTGTGTGGTCCCCTAAACCCACCAACACCTGGAGGCAACAGGTACAGTGACTTTCATAGACGATTATTCAAGATACACAGTCACCTACCTAATGCAACACAAGAGTGAAGTTTTTGACAAATTAAAAGACTATATAATAAAGACAAGTAACAAGTTTCAGAGGAAGCCTCTCATACTTCGGAGCAATAATGGAGGTGAATTCACAGGAGGTAAGACACAAGAGTACTTAAAACAGAATGGAATAGAACATCAAAAGACAGTCCCGTATACACCAGAACAAAATGGAGTAGCTGAAAGAAAGAATAGAACTCTGACTGAAATGATCAGATTTATGCTGACGGACTCTGGACTACCACAAAAATACTGAGGTGAGGCAGCTTTGACAGCTACATATTTGCAGAACAGACTTTTTTCCAGAACAGTGGAGAAAACCCCATATGAACTATGGCACAATGAGAAGCCAAGTGTAAAACACCTAAGAGTTTTTGGATGCAAAGCATTCATCTACATACCTGAAGAAAATCGCACTAAACTCCAAAACAGAGCGTTTGAAGGTATCTTTGTTGGATACAGTGACAATGTCAAGGGTTACAGAATCCTAAATCCCAAAATAGACAAGGTTACCATTAGCAACAGCATAACTGTAATGTAATGACAACAGTAGAAGCAAGAATAGAAGAGAAAACTGACATTGACCAGCCCATCTCTGTAACTTCCGAACAAACAGTTGAAGTGAGTGTAGACTCAACCAGTACTGAAGAGCAGACACAAGAAGGCTCAGACACAAAAACGAGACATTCAACAAGAGAAAACAAAGGTAAACCACCTATACGTCTCTCATACAAAGCAAGTACTGCCAGTATCAACGAACCTGCAAACTGGGAAGACATATCTCAACTTTCAGAACAAGAAGCAACTAAATGGATAAAGGCTGCTGAGGAAGAGATAAAATCCATGCATGACACTAAAACATGGACACTTACAGAACTACCACCCGGAAGGAAAGCCATAGGCTGTAAATGGACTTTTAAAGTGAAATACAATGCAGATGGCACAGTTGAACGATACAAAGCAAGACTAGTAGCCAAGGGCTATTCTCAAAAATACGGAGAGGACTATGATGAGACGTTTGCACCAGTAGTCAAGCACACTACAATACGGACTTTACTGACAGTAGCCGTCACAAGCAAAATGCAAGTGAAACATTTTGATGTGAAAACCGCGTTTCTACATGGCGATTTAACAGAAGAAATTTACATGGAACAGCCACCAGGATTCAAAGATGAACAAAGGTAAGACCTAGTGTGCAAACTTCACAGGAGTATATATGGTCTAAAGCAAGCAGCCAGAGTGTGGAATATAAAAATAAATGAAGTGCTCACACATCAAAACTTTCAAAGGAGTAAAGCAGACCCCTGCTTATACACAAAGAAATTGGCAAACAGATGGGTCTATATGCTTATCTATGTGGATGATATCCTGATTTGCTTTGAGCAAGAAGGGGATGAAGCAGAAATATTGGAAAAACTAAATCAGCACTTTGACACCAAAGATCTTGGCAACATAAAGAATTACCTCGGCATCCAGAGCGAGAGAGAGGAAGATGGCAGCTTTCTTCTGAACCAAAGACACAAAATACAAGAAATAATTGAAACATTTGGAATGGAAGACGCCAAACCAGTAAAATCTCCCATGGAAACCAACTACCTAAAGGAGATGAATTGTCAAGATAACCCATTACCTACTAATACTCAATACAGGAAAGCAATAGGGAAATTGCTGTACCTTACCACCGCTACAAGGCCGGACATTGCAGCAACTGTCGGAATCCTATGCAGAAAGGTTTCGATGCCAAGTCAAAAGGACTGGAATGCTATCTTAAAGGGACTTCGCACTACAAGCTAAAGTTACCACCAAGTGATGAAAGCGCCTTAACAGGATATGTGGATGCTGACTGGGCAGGTGACACCAGTGACAGAAAATCTACCAGTGGCTACTTATTTTTTCTGTCAGGAGGTGCCATCAGTTGGACTAGTAAAAAGCAACTCTCTGTTTCACTGTCGTCTACTGAAGCAGAATACGTTGCTGCAGCGCAGGCAAGCCAAGAAGTTATATGGCTGAGACAGCTATTAACAGACTTAGGTCAACCACAGTTGGGACCAACTGAAATCTATGAGGACAATCAAGGATGCATTGTACTTGCACACATGGAAGGAGTTAATTCAAGAACCAAGCACATTGATATGAAGTTCCACTTTCTTAGGGATCTTCAAGAGCAAGGTCTTCTTGAGTTACTTTATTGCCCAACCGAGGATATGACAGCAGATATCCTTACAAAGTCCCTGACTGCTGAAAGACATTCAAGGCTTACAAAGAAGATGGGTTTAACAGACTAAGCCTTAGTTGTTGAGAAGGGGTGTTGGAGATACAACAAACTTTCAGCTTAGCTTACTGTACTTGACTGCAGTTTAGGAAAAGGACACAAGATGTCGCTAATGCTCAGTGATATGCTATGCATTTCTCTATGATGTGTTGTATTTCCTGTATACTGTGATGTACTTGTTGGTTTTCTTTTTCCTGTCTATGATTCTTCTTACAATGTGAAGTGACATCTTTACCATACCTCCCAACCGTCCCTGAATGGGCGGGTTTTTCCCGCAAAGGGAGGTCTTTCTCGTTGTCCCGCCCGTGCACACAAAATCCCGCGGCTTGAGGCTGGTTTTCTCACTGTGCGTGTGAAAATCTTTTTTGATTGGACCTTCCGGCTACTTGTCCTCATGGTGATTGGCTGCAGCTCATAGCAATCACCCTGTACTAACACCGTGACTCACTCTGTGGGTGGGGGCGGGGTCAGTTGCCGATCTGTACTGAAGACGAGGAGGTGCTTTGTAATGAAGGAGGGCAGGTCAGTGTGCGCCTGATAGAAAAGTTACTGCAGTTAAGCTGTTGCAGTGTCCTGACAGATGAGACGGATTTCTGGTGAAGCCTGTGCCCAGAGTCTTATCAGATTATTGGAAGACAGAAGCTGGGCTCAGGCTGCAGACACAGCACATCACTCGTTCTGTCTGCTTCATCTGTACAGGACTCTGCAGGAGATAAGGAGAGTGCGTGCTGAGAACGGGGGAAGTGTTCTGTGTCTCAATTAGGGATGAGCTTCGTGTTCGAGTCGAACATACGTTCGACTCGAACATCGGCTGTTCGATCTTCGACGAAGATCGAACGATTTGGGCCGTTCGCGCCAAATTCGAGTGACGCGAACGGCCCACAATGCACTACGCCATCGCAGTGTCATCCAGGCGCTGTGATTGGCCAAGCATGCACTGTGACCCCGCATGCTTGGCCAATCACAGCGCCGGCAGCGAGGAGAGCAATGATTGGCCACAGGCAGGATGCCTGTGGCCAATTATTGCTGAGGGTGTTTAGTACACGCCCCACATTATAAAAGGCCGCCAGCGCGGCGGCCTTGTGTAGTGTGTTCCGGAGCAGGGAAAGAGAAGCATAGGCAGGGACAGTGTCATTATTTTTCCTTTACTAATCCTGGATTCCTTGTGTTTAGGGACGAATAAGGATAGGTAGGGAGAGTGTCAGTGACAGTGTGCTATTCTGTGCTAATCCTTGTTTGTAGGGACAGAGAGGTACAGTGAGGGAAAGTGTCAGTGTGCTATTCTGTTCTAAACCAATCTTGCTGAACCATATTTTCAATCCTTGAGTTTAGGGACAGAGAGGTACAGTGAGTGAAACTGACAGTGTGCTATTCTGTTCTAAACCAATTTTGCTGTTCCATATTTTCAATCCTTGAGTTTAGGGACAGAGAAGGACACTCGTAGAAATTATCAGTGTGCTATTCTGTGCTAAATCTTGTTTGTAGGGAGGGACAGAGTAGGACAGTGAGGGAAAGTGTCAGTGTGCTATTCTGTTCTAAAACTATTTTGCTGAACCATATTTTCAATCCTTGAGTTTAGGGACAGAGAAGGACACTCGTAGAAATTATCAGTGTGCTATTCTGTGCTAAATCTTGTTTGTAGGGAGGGACAGAGTAGGACAGTGAGGGAAAGTGTCAGTGTGCTATTCTGTTCTAAAACTATTTTGCTGAACCATATTTTCAATCCTTGAGTTTAGGGACAGAGAGGTACAGTGAGTGAAACTGACAGTGTGCTATTCTGTTCTGAAACCAATTTTGCTGTTCCATATTTTCAATCCTTGAGTTTAGGGACGGAGAAGGAAACTCGTAGAAATTATCAGTGTGCTATTCTGTGCTAAATCTTGTTTGTAGGGAGGGACAGAGTAGAACAGTGAGGGAAAGTGTCAGTGTGCTATTCTGTTCTAAAACTATTTTGCTGAACCATATTTTCAATCCTTGAGTTTAGGGACAGAGAGGTACAGTGAGTGAAACTGACAGTGTGCTATTCTGTTCTAAACCAATTTTGCTGTTCCATATTTTCAATCCTTGAGTTTAGGGACAGAGAAGGACACTCGTAGAAATTATCAGTGTGCTATTCTGTGCTAAATCTTGTTTGTAGGGAGGGACAGAGTAGGACAGTGAGGGAAAGTGTCAGTGTGCTATTCTGTTCTAAAACTATTTTGCTGAACCATATTTTCAATCCTTGAGTTTAGGGACAGAGAGGTACAGTGAGTGAAACTGACAGTGTGCTATTCTGTTCTAAACCAATTTTGCTGTTCCACATTTTCAATCCTTGAGTTTAGGGACAGAGAAGGACACTCGTAGAAATTATCAGTGTGCTATTCTGTGCTAAATCTTGTTTGTAGGGAGGGACAGAGTAGGACAGTGAGGGAAAGTGTCAGTGTGCTATTCTGTTCTAAAACTATTTTGCTGAACCATATTTTCAATCCTTGTGTTTAGGGACAGAGAAGGATAGGCAGGGGACAGTGTCAGTGTCATTGTTGCTAAGCCTCCTGCACAGTATACACCTGAAGGTAGCCCTTATTGCTCTTTTTCCCATCTCCCTGCAGGCCATCCATTAAAATGTCTGGAAGGCAACCAAGGAGAGGCAGACAGTCAGGAGGCAAAAAAAGAGGGCAAGCAGGGTCTGTGTCTGGGGGCAACAGTGCTGGTCGTGGACGCGGTGCATTGTCATCAGCACATGGCCATGGGACACGCTTGTCCTTCTTTTCGGCAGCTGGACATGTTGAGCCACATCATGCCGAAGACTTGGTAGAGTGGATGACCAAGCCCACCTCATCCTCCTCATCCTCTCTCACCCAGGCTCAGGGTACTGGCAAAGCAGCTGCCAAAGCGTCCTCTTCTCTGGCATCATTATCTTCATTAGTCAATCCTTCCCTAGACCCACCATGTCCTCCTCCTGAGGAGTCCCCCGAACTGTTTGAGCACAGTGTTGGGTACATGCTCCAGGAGGATGCCCAGCGTTTGGAAGGATCTGATGATGATACCCAGCTAGAGGAAGGCAGCAGCGTGAGAGCAGAGAGAGGGGATGCTCAAGAAGGACACCAATCTGGCAGTCATGCTCCAGCAGCTGCAGCATACTGCCAGATTGGCTCCAGTGATGAGGAGGGAGGGGATGATGAGGTCACTGACTCCACGTGGGTGCCTAATAGGAGAGAGGAGGAGGAGGAGGATGAGGAGGAGGCACATCTCCAACGAGGCAGGATGCCCTTGAGTGGCCAGCGTATGGGCAGCACACCGACGGAATCACACCGCAGAGCTCCGCCTGTGCAGGGCGCTGCCTCTGCCCGTCATTCAAAAAGTTCTTTGGTGTGGGCCTTTTTTGAGGCGAGTGCATCAGATCGCACAGCTGCTGTTTGCAACATATGTCTCAAGCGTATATCGCGTGGCCAAAACATCAGCCGCTTGGGCACCACATGCTTGATCAGACATATGTTGACCTGCCATGCAGCTCGTTGGCAAGCCTACCTTAAAGACCCACACCAAAGAACAAAGCTGACCTCTTCTTGCACCGCATCAGCTGGGATCTCCAACCCCACTATACCTTCACTCATCTCTGAAACCTGCTCTGAGAGGAATGAAGGTGTAGAATTAGGTGTGTCACAGGCAAGTACTTGCGGGCACTCTGCTAGCAGTACACCAACGTCCGATTCTAGCAGGCAAATTTCCCTGCCCCAGCTGCTGGACCGTCGAAAGAAGTTCACTCCCAGCCATCCACATGCCCAGCGGTTGAATGCTAGCTTGGCTAAATTGCTAGCGCTTCAACTGCTGCCTTTTCAGTTGGTAGACTCGGCCCCCTTCCGTGAGTTTGTGCAATGTGCGGTTCCTCAGTGGCAGGTTCCCAAACGCCACTTTTTCGCACGGAAGGCGATTCCGGCTCTCTACAGGCATGTGGAAGGCAATGTCTTGGCCTTGCTGGACAGGGCGGTCAGCGGTAAGGTGCATATTACCGCTGACTCATGGTCCAGCAGGCATGGACAGGGACGTTACCTTTCTTTCACGGCCCATTGGGTCACTCTTTTGGCAGCTGGGAAGGATGCAGGACAAGGTGCAGTAGTGTTGGAGGTTGTTCCACCGCCACGCCTCCAAAATGCTACTACTGGTTGTGACACACCTCTCTCCTCCACCCCCTCCTCTTCTTCCTCCATGGCCTCTTCCTGTGGTTTGTCCTCGGAACCAGCGGTGCTCCGTAGGCGTTCAAGGGGCTACGCAAGTACGCAGGCAAAAAGATGCCATGCCGTGCTTGCGCTGGTGTGTTTGGGGGACAGGAGCCACACTGGGGCAGAGGTCCTGTCTGCTCTGCAGGGGCAGGCCGAGAGGTGGTTGATGCCATGCCAGCTTAAGCCAGGAATGGTGGTTTGCGACAATGGCACCAACCTCCTCTCCGCCCTCCGACAGGGACAACTGACCCATGTGCCCTGTATGGCTCACGTCCTTAACCTGGTGGTGCAGCGGTTCTTGGGCAGGTACCCGGGCTTACAGGATGTCCTGAGGCAGGCCAGGAAAGTCTGTGTGCATTTCCGCAGATCTTATAATGCCAGTGCTCGCCTGGCTGAGCTTCAAAAGGAGTTGAACCTGCCCAAGAACCGCCTTATATGTGACATGCCCACCAGGTGGAACTCAACGTTGGCCATGCTGCAGCGGCTGCACACGCAGCAGAGGGCCATCAATGAGTACCTGTGCGACTACGGCACCAGGACAGGGTCAGGGGAGCTCTGTTTTTTTTCACCACGCCAGTGGGGCATGATCAGGGATGCATGCACTGTCCTGGCACCATTTGAGGAGGCCACGAGGATGGTGAGCAGTGACAGTGCATGCATCAGTGACACTGTCCACCTGTTGGAGCACACGCTGCATGGAATAATGGACAGGGCACTTGAGGCAGAACAGAGGCAGGAAGAGGAGGACTTCCTTGCCTCTCAAGGCCCCCTTTACCCAGACAGTGTTCCTTCTGTCCCACCCATCGCACAGGAAGAGGAGGAGGAGGAGGAGGAGGAGGAGGAGGATTGTGTCAGCATGGAGGTGGAGGCTGGCACTCAGCATCATCAGCAGCAGTCTTTTAGGGATGATTTACAGTCCCAAGAAACCAGTGGACTTGTACGTGGCTGGGAGGAGGTGGCTGCGGATCATGTCGTCCTTAGTGACCCAGAGGACTCCGGACTGAATGCCTCAGCTAACCTACGCTGCATGGCCTCCCTGATCCTGCAAAGTCTGCGGAAGGATCCTCGTATTCTTCGGATTAAGGAGAGGGACCATTACTGGCTGGCCACTCTCCTTGATCCACGGTACAAGGGTAAGGTTGCGGACCTTATCGTACCGTCGCAGAGGGAGCAGAGGATGAGACAACTCCGGGAGGCCTTGCAGAAAGGTCTGTGCAACGCGTTCCCGGAGACTGGGAGGTTACAAACTCCTGGTCCTGGACAACGAGTTGCTGAGGCTTCGGGCAGTCAAAGAAGGAGCGGTGGGGAAGGTGGCCGTCTGACCGATGCGTTCAGACAATTCTTTAGTCCGCAGCCCCAAAGTATGATCGGTTCCAGCAACCATCGCCAGCGTCTGATATACATGGTCCAGGAATACCTAGGGGCAAGGTCAGACTTGGACACATTCCCCATCGAAAATCCTCTGGCTTACTGGGTCTTGAGGATGGATCACTGGCCAGAGCTTGCACAGTATGCAATTGAGCTACTGGCCTGTCCTGCATCCAGCGTTCTTTCAGAACGCACATTCAGTGCTGCTGGAGGATTTGTCACGGATCACAGGGTGCGCCTGTCCACCGACTCGGTTGATCGACTGACTTTCATCAAGATGAACCAGTCTTGGATCACCACCAGCTACCACACACCAGATGCTGATATAACAGACTAATTGATTTTAAAATGTCACATCCCTTCAAGACTGATGCTGATGCTGAGTGCCTGTGCTGTTATGTTGACTGGCTATCCTCCTCCTCCTCCTCAATGATACGATTAACGATGATAGCTTGGAAGATCATTTTGGTTTATGGGTGACGCCACCAGTGGCTAAGGCCCAATTTTTCAGCCCCTGTTTAACAGGGGCGTGTAATTAAAAATTTTGATGCAATACTTTGCAACAGGCCTCATTGCTGTGCTCCAAGTACAGTATCTGTGAGGGGTTGCAGTGTTGTGCCACCAGTGCCTAAGGCCCAATTTTTCAGCCCCTGTTCAACAGGGGCATGCAATTATAATTATTGATCTAATAATTCACAGCAGGGCCCATTGCTGCGCCCACCAAGAGTAACTGTCAGGCCTTACAGTGTTGTTGCACCAGCACCACCATCACCACCACCACCACCACCAAAGGCCCAATTTTTCTGCCCCTGTTCAACAGGGGCATGCAATTATAATTATTGATCTAATAATTCACAGCAGGGCCCATTGCTGCGCCCACCAAGAGTAACTGTCAGGCCTTACAGTGTTGTGGCACCAGCACCACCATCACCACCACCACCAAAGGCCCAATTTTTCAGCCCCTGTTCAACAGGGGCATGCAATTATAATTATTGATCTAATAATTCACAGCAGGGAGCATTGCTGCGCCCACCAAGAGTAACTGTCAGGCCTTACAGTGTTGTGGCACCAGCACCACCATCACCACCACCACCAAAGGCCCAATTTTTCAGCCCCTGTTCAACAGGGGCATGCAATTATAATTATTGATCTAATAATTCACAGCAGGGACCATTGCTGCGCCCACCAAGAGTAACTGTCAGGCCTTACAGTGTTGTGGCACCAGCACCACCATCAAAGGCCCAATTTTTACTACCACTGATCAACAATTATATGTTATTACAATTCCTGATATTATAGTTGACAGCAGGGCGTTCCAGCACCCACCAAGAATAACTGTGAGTGCTTTCAGTGTTGTGCCAACACCAACACCTAAGGGGCCAATTTCTGCAGAGTATATACGGAAGGTCCCTACTTTCAAACATCCAACTTACAAACCACTACTACTTGCAAACGGAAGAAGACAACAGGAAGTGAGAGGAAATCTACCCCTTGGAAGGAAAATTCTCTCCTGTAAGAATTAATATGGGAGAAAGGTGTCTCCTCTCTACTGATGCTTTATCACCAATCCTTGTTTCAATAAAAACACCACATTTCAAAAACAGTTGTCATTGGGACGCAAAGTGAGGTGAAATGTTCTGAACAGGGGCACAGACAGCAAAAAAAATGTGACAGGGGTGATAACCGTTCCCTATGTTTTCCAAAAAGCTAAAAAAAAGGAATTTGGCATGGAGCTACACTTAAACAATGCAGCTGTTCAAAATTACAAACAGATTCTACATAAGAACAAACCTACAGTCCCTGTCTTGTATGCACCGCCTGTATACGGCTGTTCAGAGTATATAGGTCCTTTTTTATTTTGTGTGCGGGGTTCCCCTTAATATCCATACAAGACCCAAAGGGGCTGGTAATGGGCTGGGGTAGGGGGGGGGGGGTTGATGGGGTAGCTATGCCATTTTTCCTAAAGATTTTCATCCATATTACCGGGACCAGACATTGCATTAAAGCCGCAAGCAGTTTTAAATGGCTTTTTTCCCTTTAGAAATGTTATTTTGTGCAGGGACAGTTCTAAACACGGGAAACACGTGGCACTTCACAGGCATACTTTAGACACCCCCCAGGTACAATATTTAAAGGAATATTTGACTTTTTTTTTCACTTTATGCATCATTAAAATGACTGCTCCCGGAAAACGTCAGTTTTTAAAACTTCTTTTTGCATTGATACATGTCCCCTGGTGCAGAAGCCGGGTTCCCAAACTCTGTTTCGGACAATAACATGGATAATAGTCGTTATAATTAGCACTTTAGAATCCGAACGTTCGCATCCATTGTATTTAATAGGGTTCTAATGTTCGTGCGAACTTTCGGTCCGTTCGCGGGTTCTGGTGCGAACCGAACCCGGGGGTGTTCGGCTCTTCACTAGTCTCAATCTGAATTTCACTGTTTATGCTTTTCTGTTTCTCTCCTGAGCTCTCTGTCTACCCCATTCATCCTGAACTCTGCACTCTCCCCATCCATCCACCCCCCATCCCATCATCTCCCCATCCCATCATCTCCCCATCCACCCCCCATCCCATCCTGCAATCTCACCATCCACCCCCCATCCCATCCTGCAATCTCACCATCCACCCCCCATCCCATCCTGCAATCCCCCCATCCACCCCCATCCCATCCTGCAATTTCACCATCCACCCCCCATCCCATCCTGCAATCTCACCATCCACCCCCCATCCCATCCTGCAATCTCACCATCCACCCCCCATCCCATCCCATCCTGCAATCCCCCCATCCACCCCCATCCCATCCTGCAATCCCCCCATCCACCCCCCATCCCATCCTGCAATCCCCCCATCCACCCCCCATCCCATCCTGCAATCTCACCATCCACCCCCATCCCATCCTGCAATCTCACCATCCACCCCCCATCCCATCCTGCAATCTCACCATCCACCCCCCATCCCATCCTGCAATCTCACCATCCACCCCTCATCCCATCCTGCAATCCCCCCATCCACCCCCCATCCCATCCTGCAATCCCCCCATCCACCCCCCATCCCATCCTGCAATCTCACCATCCACCCCCCATCCCATCCTGCAATCCCCCCATCCCATCCTGCAATCCCCCCATCCACCCCCATCCCATCCTGCAATCCCCCCATCCACCCCCCATCCCATCCTGCAATCCCCCCATCCACCCCCCATCCCATCCTGCAATCTCACCATCCACCCCCCATCCCATCCTGCAATCTCACCATCCACCCCCCATCCCATCCTGCAATCTCACCATCCACCCCCCATCCCATCCTGCAATCCCCCCATCCACCCCCCATCCCATCCTGCAATCTCACCATCCCAGCCTTCTTGTGATCTCCCCATCCACCCCCCATCCCATCCTGCAATCCCCCCATCCACCCCCCATCCCATCCTGCAATCCCCCCATCCACCCCCCATCCCATCCTGCAATCTCCCCATCCCAGCCTTCTTGTGATCTCCCCATCCACCCCCCATCCCATCCTGCAATCCCCCCATCCACCCCCATCCCATCCTGCAATCTCCCCATCCCAGCCATCTTGTGATCTCCCCATCCACCCCCCATCCCATCATCTCCCCATCCACCCCCCATCCCATCCTGCAATCTCCCCATCCCAGCCATCTTGTGATCTCCCCATCCACCCCCATCCCATCCTGCAATCCCCCATCCACCCCATCCCATCCTGCAATCCCCCCATCCACCCCCTTCCCAGTCATCTTGTGATCTCCCCATCCACCCCCCATCCCATCCTGCAATCCCCCCATCCACCCCCTTCCCATTCTGCAATCCCCCCATTCCAGTCATCTTGTGATCTCCCCATCCACCCCCCATCCCATTCTGCAATCCCCCCATCCACCCCCTTCCCATACTGCAATCCCCCCATTCTAGTCATCTTGTGATCTCCCCATCCACCCCCCATCCCATCCTGCAATCTCCCCATCCCAGCCATCTTGTGATCTCCCCATCCACCCCCCATCCCATCCTGCAATCCCCCCATCCACCCCCTTCCTATCCTGCAATCCCCCCATTCACCCCCTTCCCATCCTGCAATCTCCCCATCCCAGCCATCTTGTGATCTCCCCATCCACCCCATCCCATCCTGCAATCTCCCCATTCCAGCCATCTTGTGATCTCCCCATCCACCCCCATCCCATGGAGTACATAGCGCACCCGGGCACCCCGCAACCCTGCACTCAGTACTTAGCGCACCCCGCAACCCTGCACTCAGTACTTAGCGCACCCTGCACTCAGTACTTAGCGCACCCCGCAACCCTGCACTCAGTACTTAGCGCACCCCGCAACCCTGCACTCAGTACTTAGCGCACACCGCAACCCTGCACTCAGTACATAGCGCACCCCGCAACCCTGCATTCAGTACATAGCACACCCCACAAACCTGCACTCAGTACGTGGCGCACCCTGCAACACTGCACTCTTTATGTAGTAAAAAATGAAGACTCCAAATACTCCTGTCCCCTGTATTCTGTGCATTACACCCTCCTGATCCCTGCATTCTGTGCATTACACCCTCCTAAACCCTGCATTCTGTGCATTACACCCTCCTAATCCCTGCGTTCTGTGCATTACACACTCCTGACCCTGCGTTCTGTGCATTACACACTACCGACCCTGCGTTCTGTGCATTACATACTCCCAAACCCGGCAGAGTTCTCTGCATTACACACTCCACACCCCTGCACTCTGTACATTACACACCCACATTTTGCCATGGCGTGCGCCGCAGGTTGTCCCTTGCCTCAAGTGTCCCTCATTGGGAAGTTCAAATGTTGGGAGGTATGTCTTTACTAGTGTGGTTATGTTCCAATAAAGAAGCCAGTTCCTGTTACTACACAATGTCTGATCTGAACTGACTCCGCTGCACCTATCAATCATACTTTGCAACAAGAGGGGCATCATGGGAAATGTAGTCCCAGAGGTAGGTGGCCCAATTGTTCTCAGCAGGGAGCTGACTACACTCCCCAGCATGCACTCTGCTAGGGGGGGGGAAGAGAAAACAGAAAACAAGCTGAGGAGTGCTTGTAGCAGCTACTACAGGAGACATGAAAAACAAAAGAGGACTGTGCTGGGGGAACTAATAGCCCCAGCACCACCAGAGAGCCCACGCTGTACCACACCACCAGAGAGAGCCACGCTGTACCGCACCACCAGAGAGCCACGTGGTACCACACCACCAGAGAGAGCCACGCTGTACCCACACCACCAGAAAGAGCCACGCTGTGCTGTACCGCACCACCAGAGAGCCACGCTGTACCCGCATCACCAGCGAGAGAGCCACGCTGTACCCACGCCACCAGAGAGAGCCACACTGTGCTGTACCGCACCACCAGAGAGCCACACTGTACCGCACCACCAGCGAGAGAGACACGCTGTTCCCGCACCACCAGAGAGAGAGAGCCACGCTGTATCGCACCACCAAAAAGAGAGCAGGTCAGTGTCACTGGGCAGTGTGGGCACAATAGGAGACAGACAGTACTGGCATTGTATGGCCACAATAGGATTGGGACACTGTAATATAAAGGGGACTGCAATGTAAAGGGGCACTGTAATCATTGCAGTGCCCCATTACAGTGCAGTTCCCTTTATATCACAGTGTCCCTGCACATTACAGTGTGGAGGACCAATACCAAACACACGCGAATGTCTACCGACTGTGCCCCCGGTCCCTGGAAAAGTTGGCTGCTCAGTCTAAAATGCCCAGGCCTATTTTTTGTCCCAGTCCGGGCCTGGTTAAGGTAAGTATAAGAGGGGGTGAGGGGGCAACACTGCTACCTAAACATTTTTTATCTTAATACAGGGAATGCAGTAAGATAAAACATGTTTAGTAGGGTTCACCAATACCGTTTTTTTATCGGTGAGTACGAGTACCGATACTTTCTGTCAAGTACTCATCGATGCAGAGTAGCAATACTTTGAGTTGCGATTTGCGTCAATACAAAAATCTGTCGCAAATCGCACTGCAAAGAATCGCATGCGATTTGAACAAGAATGTGGTGCGATTCATGACAAAATCGCATGCAATTTCCCCCACTGCTCCTGTGTGTGTGTGCGCATAGAAGGGAAAAGTGCCAGACACTTTACAAACACCTTTTCTCCACGCTTTCAATTCGCTTTCCTCTTTAAATCCCCTATCGAGAGAAATGTTAGAAGCTCACATTGTAGTTATACCCAAGGAAAATAAAGACCCTGCACAACCCAGCAACTATAGGCCGATATCTCTTCTAAACGTAGACATTAAGATATTCTCCAAGATACTGGCAAACAGACTTCTACCATTGCTTCCCTCCCTTGTCTCCCAGGATCAAGTTGGATTTGTGCCTGGAAGAGAAGCCAGGGACAACACTATCAAAGCGATTAACCTACATCACCTGATGACCCATACCAACCAAAAAGGCTTCTTCCTATCCCTAGATGCGGAGAAGGCATTCGACAGAGTGGCCTGGGATTACATGAGTGCGGTCCTGGCGGCGATGGGATTGGGTCCACACATGTCCGAGCTAATCCTTTCGCTGTACGCTAATCCGTCGGCTAAAGTCCGTGTCAACGGCGCTCTGTCGAATGCCTTCCCCATCCGTAATGGAACAAGACAGGGCTGTCCCTTATCCCCGGTCCTTTTCGTCCTCACTCTTGAACCATTCCTCCATAAACTAAAACTCAACCCTGACATACAGGGGATCCGCACACCCAAAAAGGAATATAAATATGCCGCCTTCGCAGACGACATCTTGCTATTCCTATCTAATCCTATGATATCCCTCCCAGTATTGCTATCAGAATTCAGACAATTTCAATCTTTCTCCAACCTCAAAATAAATTTCTCGAAGTCCTTCGCTCTTAATGTGTCTTTACCCCAACCCCTAGTCGATCACTGCAGAGTGATCTTTCCATTTCATTGGAAACACGACGCAATAACGTACTTAGGTATTCAGCTTCCAACAAAACTCTCAGACTTATATGTGCTTAATCATCTACCCCTTATAAATAGACTGACTGCTGATCTCAAAAGATGAAACAAACCAATATTCTCATGGTTTGGTAGAGCAGCAGTTCTCAAAATGAACGCCCTGCCAAGGATGCTCTACCTACTGCAAACAATCCCTATACGAATACCTCCTGCTTTTTTCAAAACATATAGGAGTATTTGCTCCCGATTCCTCTGGGAGGGCCATAAGCCTAGAATCAGATACAAACAACTTTCTAGACCAAAACGATTGGGAGGAATCGGCCTCCCACACCTCCTTAACTACCACACGGCTATCCACCTCACTAGAATAGTAGATTGGAACATCCACTCGCTTCAAAAAGATTGGGTCTCCCTGGAAGCATCTTTCACAAACTTACACCTGAATTCTCTCCCCTGGATTCCCCCAAAACACATTCCCCCAGAAGTTCGCCTCCACCCCCTAATAGGTCCTACCTTAGAATGCTTCCAACGGACTTGTAGACAAACTTCCATTTCCTCCATACCGGGCCCACTGACCCCCGTGAGACGAAACCCCGCTTTCCCACCAGGCATGCATAAAACTTTCCTCTTTGGTAACCTGTCTCACGACCATATCAGAGCACACCAATTCTTCCACCAAGATAAGCTCCTCTCGGCAGCCCAACTTTCCACCCAGATGGATAGACCACCCATTCCTCCCTGGACATACCTAACACTAGCCCACTTATTAACGTCTTTGAATAAAGCCTTTCAGTGCTCGAGGCAACTTACTCCATATGAAAAACTTTGCACACAACAGGCAACTCAACCTCACCTAATATCCCTAACTCATAACCTCATTTTTGCGGAAACAAAAGCCAAAGACAACATAGCCTGCAAAAACTGGGAAACTGACCTATCGATCTCACTCTCAGAAGAGGAATGGGAACACGTATTTCTAAACATCCACAAAGGGTCAATAAACGTTACCACACAGGAAAATGGTTACAAAATACAATCTAGATGGTATCGAACCCCATTATTACTACATAAATTTAACTCAACCATATCTGACTCCTGCTGGAGATGCCACCAGGAAATAGGTTCGATGCTCCACATCTGGTGGTCCTGTACCTCTTTACAAGCTTTTTGGAAAGAAGTCCACCGCATTACTATCCAGGTCACTTCCTATAACCTAGAATTCTCCCCAGCTCAATTGCTTCTACACCATTCACCGCTATCACATAGGTCCTATCACAAATCCCTAGCGATGCACATGATTAATGCTGCCAAACAATGTATTCCGCTGTACTGGAACTCAGCATGAGTACCCACTCTTAGAGAGTGGTTCACCAGAATAAATAGAGTCGCTGATATGGAAAGGCTCATTCACACAGCTCACGACACCCCGACCAAATTTTGTGCAAAATGGGCATGTTGGTTGCATCATCAGACAACAACCGAATACAAAAACATAATGCTCCTTCCTACCTAGAAGGGAAGAGAAACAATAAACAAATAAAAATGGAGGAGGGTAGGGGGGACGGAGAGGAGAGGGAAGGACACAGAAAACAAACACACAAGGGACTGATTAAGGAGGGAATTAAACAAATTCAAAAGTTAATCATTATATTGTTTTCTTCTTTTCTCTTCTCCCGCTCCCCCTCTCTTTTTTATATAATACCCAACCAATCCCTAACTTTCGTTGCATCTTTTACCCTCAGATACGCTGATTCCACACACATCCCCATAAGCCCGAAAGTTACTACTCCACAATCACATCACTGACAGTTGGGGGGAGTCAGGGACAACCTCCCCTCTAATCCCCCCCATCCCCTTCCCCCTATCTGGTCGTCCTCATCCCCCACCCTTCCAGTCGCCAAATCGCAATCTCTTTCTACAGGAGTCAACTACCCGTCCCACATACACCTCAGGACTACTCTATCACTAATATCAATCGCAAAATACCGCCTTAACCACCAGTACCCACCTACAATCCAAGCCTGTATCACGATGGAATCCTGATGCATCACCATCATAAACCACACACATTCGCCCCGGATTACATGGAATGTGCATGGAGAAATCCACCGAATTCATCCCGACCCTCTATCCGAACTTAATATATCCTGCATCACCTTGGCCCCTTTGCTCCCACATATAGGGAGCCATTTCTCCCCCATACCTGATATATAGTGGTATTAGACACTGCTTTCTGTGACGGTTTAATGTGAGTATATACAAGCTACCCTGTTAAAATACTGTATTAAGAGACCTGTAACTGATTCTTTATATCTTTTCAATAAAATAAAATTTCTTGGAAAAAAAAAGAAGGGAAAAGTGCCATCTAGTAGGCAGTTTAAAAAAGGTTAGAACTCACAGTACATATCTGGTCACTTGCAAAATAATCTACTAGCTAGAGCTAGAGGAGAAGTTCCTGGACCCCATAGGTATAGGGCAGAAGTGATGTCAGCTTGGGGGCAGCCCGCCTCTACATCTCCTCCAGCCCTGTGCCTCCATTGGCCATATTTTGCTCTCATCGGTGGACTGGGACACCTATGTAGATTACTTTGCATGTGGCCAGATATGTACTATGAGTGCTAAAAAAAAATTAAACTGCCCACTAGATGGTGCTGTAATCCCTTTCTATACACACACACACACACACACACACAGGAGTGGTGGGGGAAATCGCATGCAATTAGAACCGGAATCGCACAGCATTTCTGTTCAAATCACATGTAATTCATTTCAGTGCGATTTGCGCCCATTCATTTTGTATTGATGCAATTCTCACCGCAAAGTATTGGTTTTGGCATCGGGAGAATTTGGATGAGTACTGATACTCGTGCAAATGCTTGGTATTGGCAACGATAACGATACCGGCATCAGTATTGGTGCACTCCTAATGTTTAGGCTTTGGAACCACTTTATTGACAATGCAATGGGGTTAATTTACAAAAAGTGAAGAGTGCAAAATCTTTTCCAGGTGTGCATGGTAGCCAATCAGCTTCTAATTTCAGCTTGTTCAATTAAGCTTTGACAAAAAAACAAAAACTGGAAGCTGATTGCTTTCTATGCAAAGCTGCCCCAGATTTCTACTCTCCAGTTTTATTAAATCAACTCCAATAGCTTGCAGTGTAGTAAATTACACCCGAAAAAAATTTGTATTACAGTCTCCAGATTTTAATAAATTGACCACAATGTTAACAATCTTCATAAATTATTTCATATATGTGGGGACCCTGACGTATGCTGGCATGCCCCTAAATAAATGTAGTGTGTTGCTAGGCTGTAATAATGAGCTTTAGCCTTTGTTTACCTTTTTCTAGACTCTGCAGGTCTTTTCTAAATTCAGTGGTTTGCTTATGTCTATTATTGCAAAGGAGATTCCAGTTATTAGGATGGGATGCACAATTGCTGAATTATGAATATGTATCTGACCCTACCAATCCCTGAGGTCCTTGTTCGAAGATATGCTTTTGGAGTTCATAAATATTGGTCACCATTCTAGAGTGTTCACTACCTCCTGGCCTGTGCCTGAAGATTATGTGTGTTTAGAGTTTCTCTCCACGTGGGCCTTGCGTCAAATCAAGGTATCTTTGTCTGTTATCAGAGGGTCAAGAGCCAGATCGATTAGAGAGAAAAGCACTGCAGTTTAAAGACTTGGACTTCTCTTGCAGGGTCATACATCTTTCTGACTACTCTCACAGAGCCAGAAATTGCAAAGAGGCCGCTTCTTGGTATTGAGGCGCATGTTACTCAGCTCATCTGATGACACTGATGCTGGGTAATTGGTCCAGTATTGTTATATTGAGTTCAGGGAGACAACTTGAGATTAGACTGAGCAAACAGCACTTCTGGGCAGCAAGATACATTCCAGCAAACACTGTAAAATTTGAATTTTTACTAATTTTTCCATATCTGAGCTCCCTGTGAGGCACTACAGTCACAGCACACACAGACCCCCTCAAAGGTTCAGTGGGAGGGCAGTAGGATTGTACTTGAACTAGGCAAGTATACTGTGCACCCTGTGCAAAAAAACAAGAAAAAAAGCCTGAGGTCCCCCTGAAAATCCATATCAGACCTGTATTCAAGCATGCAGCCTTGCAGGCCAACAGAGGGAGACAAGCTTGTGCCTCTCCCAAACCATACAAGGTCACATGCTCTGAAAACAGGGGAAGGGGGTAGCTTGCTAGGGGGAGTAAAGGAATGGGCCCAGGTCACATCACCGGTTGCTAAGGACAGAGTGGGTGCCTGCACCCACTGCTTCTTTAGAAATCATTGAAAGGAAAGAGGCTATCATGAAAAGTAGTGGTAGAGATACTGCTCCTATATATATATATACAGTCATGGCCAAAATTGTTGATTTTTCCAGAAAATCAAGTATTTCTCACAGAAAAGAATTGCAGTAACACATGTTTTGCTATACACATGTTTATTACCTTTGTGTGTATTGGAACAAAAGAAAAAAAGGGAGAAAAAAAAGCAAATTGGACATAATGTCACCCAAAACTCCAAAAATGGGCTGGTCAAAATTCTTGGCACCCTTAACTTAATATTTGGTTGTACACCCTTTGGAAAAAATAACTGAAATCAGTCACTTCCTATAACCTTTAATAAGCTTCTTACACCTCTCACCTGGGATTTTGGATCACTCTTCCTTTGCAAACTGCTCCAGGTCTCTCTTATTGGAAGGGCACCTTTTCCCAACAGCAATTTTAAGATCTCTCCACAGGTGTTCAATGGGATTTAGATCTGGACTCATTGCTGGCCACTTTAGAACTCTCCAGCGCTTTGTTGCCATCCATTTTTGGATGCTTTTTGACGTATGTTTGGGGTCATTGTCCTGCTGGAAGACCCAAGATCTCGGACGCAAACCCAGCTTTCTGACACTGGGCTCTACAGTGCGACCAGGAATCCTTTGGTAATCCTCAGATTTTTATGATGCCTTGCACACATTCAAGGCACCAGAACAACCCCAAAACATAATTGAACCTCCACCATATTTCACTGTAGGTACTGTGTTCTTTTCTTTGTAGGCCTCATTTAGTTTTCGGTAAACAGTAGAATGATGTGCTTTACCAAAAAGCTCTATCTTGGTCTCATCTGTCCACAAGACGTTTTCCCAGAAGGATTTTGGCTTACTCAAGTACATTTTGGCAAACTGTAGTCTTGCTTTTTTATGTCTCTTTGTCAGCAGTGGGGTCCTCCTGGGTCTCCTGCCATAGCGTTTCATTTCATTTAAATGTTGACGGATAGTTCGTGCTGAAACTGATGCTCCATGAGCCTGCAGGACAGCTTGAATTTCTTTGGAACTTGTTTGGGGCTGCTTATCCACCATCCGGACTATCCTGCATTGCAACCTTTCATTCATTTTTCTCTTCCGTCCACTCCCAGAGAGATTAGCTACAGTGCCATGGGTTGCAAACTTCTTGATAATGTTGCGCACAGTGGACAAAGGCAAATCTAGATCTCGGGAGATGGACTTGTAACCTTGAGATTGTTGATATTTTTCCACAATTTTGGTTCTCAAGTCCTAAGACAGTTCTCTTCTCCTGTTTCTGTTATCCATGCTTAGTGTGGCACACAGACACACAATGCAAAGTCTAAGTGAACTTCTCTCCGTTTTACCTGCTTTCAGGTGTGATTTTTATATTGCCCACACCTGTTACTTGCCCCCAGGTGAGTTTAAAGGAGCATCACATGCTTGAAACAATCTTATTTATCCACAATTTTGAAGTGGGTGCCAAGAATTTTGACCAGCCCATTTCTGGAGTTTTGTGTGACATTATGTCCAATTTGCTTTTTTTCCTCCCTTTTTTTGTTTTGTTCCAATACACACAAAGGGAATAAACATGTGTATAGCAAAACCTGTGTTACTGCAATACTTTTCTGTGAGAAATACTTGATTTTCTTGAAAATTTTCTGGGGTGCCAACAATTTCGGCTATGACTGTATCTGATGTTCGGCTCCCATCAAAGAAGCATAAAGCCCAGCATTCAAACACTTGAACAGACAAAGTTAGGACTGAACCTTGAGCTCATCCCTAGTCATTATATTCAAATTTGTTTTTGTCAATGCGTTTCTTTTTTTTTCTGTGTGGTTTTCTACATTTGGCAGGAGGTGCCGGCCTAGTTCTGACCTTATTTATATACAGAAGGAATACGTTATTTTTATATGCGTCATGTATTTGTGAAAAGCTTTTGGCATTGGCATTTTTCAAGCCATAAGAAACATGAAAGGACATCTTGCATCTCTCCCTTTTTAGACAAGAAAGCTTTGAGAGTACTTACAGTATGGAACTAAATTTGCTGTCAATAAAGAACTTCTTTGCAGCCTTCCATTACAGCATTTTTGACAATCACGGAGAGTAGATTTGATTAGAAACATGCCCTGGAAAGTCAGGTATTATTAAATGATACAATTCAGCATGTCCTGTACAGTACATAAGTATGTTTCGAAATAAGCTATATGTCTTATAAAATGTATTGAAGGTTAACCTTTCTGATAAGACCCTTTTCTTTTATGTTTTGTCCCGCTGGCACAGGAGGAAACAAAGATGAAAAGAGAAGTGAATTAAATCAATGTAATTTACATGAATATACTGAAGACCTCTGACCTTGCTTTCTTACAAATGATAATGGACCATGTAATCCCCATATTTTAATGTTTTACCATTGTACCATTTAAAAAAATTTTTGCATTTGTTTAGTTTTCATGAAAATGTTTATTTTCACACCATTGTATAGACCTCCATATTCTTCCTTTCGTTACCTATCCAAATTACAATAATCTGCAAATAAAGAAAAGAGCAGGGTAAGACAATAATAAAAATGTAAATAAGCTATACAGAAAAATACAGAGAAAGCACAGAAAAAAAAATATTTAAGAAACATTACCTTAAAGCAAAAGTGAATGCAGAAATAAAATACCCTGATTCATCCTAGTAACATTCTCATTAAAAATGTAATTAAATATATTATTATATATTACGTTAGTCTGGGTTTATTTTAGCCTCTTGTAGTTCCCTGCTCAGCTGGGTGCAGACGTGGAGCAGAAGATACAGAAATTATACATAGGGAGCTGGCTGATAGGTTGA
The DNA here is from genome assembly GCA_029206835.1 of Rana muscosa. Taxonomy (NCBI): domain Eukaryota; kingdom Metazoa; phylum Chordata; class Amphibia; order Anura; family Ranidae; genus Rana; species Rana muscosa. The sequence goes on from CM055122.1 coordinate 1,025,737,437, forward strand.
TAAACCTCATGACCTCATCAGTGTGTTTCTGCCTCTTCAGTATGCAAATTGTATTTTTTTTTTGCACAGTTTCATTGGTCCAACTTTGACCTTTGTAATTATACATATTCCATATGTAGTACCTTCTAGTGTACTAGAATAGTATTTTTGGTTAGAGTGGGTAAACTGTTCAGGCTTGGTTGGCAGCCAAGCCTGTGTCCTTTTCTGGGTCAGGGTTTGAGTGACTCAGGGAGGGCTGGATGACTGACTGGCAGCATCTCTGAGACTGCCCCCTACTTCAAGAAACTTGCAGAAGATTTTAGAAGAATGGGAGGGAAGAAGAGGAGAAGCTGCCTGGAGTATTCCGAGGGGCCAATCCCCAACAGATGGGTTGGCAGGCAGGCCCCCTCAAATACTCAGGGTCAGCCCAGCTGGGGCAGTGGAGTTCGGGTGAAAGCAGGAGATGGATTGTTAGGCTGTCGGTGGCCCTTGAGGGTGCCCCCTAGTGTTGGGGGGAGGGGTGACCTCAGGCCTGGGCTTGGGTGCGGAAGGAACCCTCTTCACGACACAAATAAGGGTCCTGGGTATGCCTGGGAATCCAGGAGTGTGGCTGAGCATGGCGGCGTGAGGACGCACGTTGAGTGAGCTCCCGGGAATGTCTCCTGGTATAGCACCCGTTCTGTGTTGAGACAGATGAGACGGAGATGAGACGGAGACCCCTATAGATCCTAACGCGAGGAGGAACTGGCAGTTGACGGAAGGAGGAGCCCGGCGATATACATACCGGTATCCCGGCACACCAGAAGACAGAAGGCAGCAGCTAGATACAGCATATTGGAGTGTCGGCATACAGACCGGAGCGGGAGGAGATAGCAGTAGCTGCAACAGCAGCGGTGGCGTTGATCGCGGCTCCTGACTCTGTCTCATTCAGAGAGGAGGGGGCAGGCAGAAAGCTGCAGCGTGCTAAGCGAGGTTAGATCAGCAGCTACTGCAGCCACGGTAACAGCAACAGCGCCTACGTTATCCAGACACTTTACGGACGGCAGAAGGAAAGCAGACGCTGGCCAGAGCTGAGCTGAGTGTGACCCGAGTGTGACCTGACGCTAAAACGAACGGTATGCAGCAGGGGAGACAACGGGACACAAAAACCTCCCGCAAAGCGGCTAAAGCAGCAAAGCTTGTGAAAGAAGTAGAATCCCAACCAGAGATACAGTTTTTCTTCCCGGCTGTTCAAGGTCTGGATTCAGGAAGGAGCCAGGTAAAGGGTGGGACTGTGTGCGGGACTGAAAATTGTAAAGTACTAGAATTAAATACCCGGAGAGAGGTAAGGATGAGCATAGAAACACTCCAATCTGTACCACAGATCACTCGTGGGCCCTGAGCGGGCACAGGGAGACCACCGCGGAGAGTTTAAAAATGGAAGACCTAAGAGCGTTATTACAGACCCTCCCCACTAGGGCAGACATAGAGGCCTTACCCACAAAGGCGGACATAGAAGCTCTGGTTTACAAAGTGGAGGAAGCACACCATAAAGAACTTCAGCAAGTACATGAAGTACTACAAACATTGACTGGTCGAGTTACAGAAGGGGAGGTAATATCACAAAAGGTGGAGCAGAGAGTGATGGTACTAGAAAAAGAGATGTTAGCTCAAAGGGACAATGTAGCGACAATGCAGCTTCAATTAGAAGACCTTGAAGACAGAAGTCGCCAAAATAATATCCGGGTACGCGGAATCCCAGAATCAAGGGAGAATCTTGAAGATATAGTAAAAGACATTTTCAAACAAATATTAGAGGAAGCAATGCCCCTGAATATGGAGGTAGATAGAGTACATAGGGCTCTGGGACCTAAATCTAAAGAGTTGAAACGCCCACGTGACGTGATATGTAGGTTACATTATTTTGCACATAGGGAGGCGCTACTGAATAGAGCCTGGACTAAGGGAACAATAGACTATCAAGGGGCACAGTTAAAAATATTACCAGACCTTTCAAAAGCTACGCTGCAACGGAGAGCCTTACTTAGACCGGTGTTAGAGTGTATACGGAAGATAGGAGGTACATATCGCTGGAGGTTCCCATTATCAGTACTGATCCGGAAAGAAGGAGCGTCATTCTGGCTCAGGTCTAAAAGGGACCTCCCAGATCTTTTTTTGTTTCTAGGTATGGAACCATTTATTGTACCAGACTGGTTACAGAGTCTCCCACAGAGACAGGAGCATAAAGAATCCAAATGAAACATAGACATGTTCATAAAAGGTTGACTTCAAGGAAAATAGTAGGGGGGGTGGGCTTTGTTCTGTCTCATGTTTAAAAGACAAGATGAAGATGACAAATTACATGATAAGGACATATATAACTTGGTACATAATGATATGAACATATATGATTGGCTTTTTCCTCCTCAGGCTTTTCTTTATTCTTTTTTTTTTAGGGGCAATGAGATATGTAGAACTCTTCAGGGGGGTGTGATCAAGCTTAAAAGGGGGAAAGGGAAAAAAAGGAGAAGAAAAAAAGAAAAGAAAAAAGTTAAAGTTATGATCAGAAGTGGGATATCCAAAACGCTGTTTAAAAACGGCGTTTGCTGAATTCTCCTCCTCGCCTCCCCTTCTATGTCTCCTCCTCCTCTCTCTGGTGGAGTAGCGGTTAATGGTAGGGGGGGAGGGATAAGGGGTGGATGGGGGGGGTTATAGTATACATATATAGGCTTATATATATATATATACATACACATATACAGGCACTGACAGATAAACAAATCAACAAATAAACAAACATAGATAAGCATGAACACAGATAAGTAGAGGGACATAGGGGTAAAAAAGGTTAAAAAGGGGCTGGGAAAGGGTTGGGAAGGGGAAGGAGATCAATGGGGTTGTAGAGGGGGGTAGCTCACCTATATTTTCTCTCCCTTTTTTTATTCTTTTTCTTTTTAGGAGAGAAGATACTAAATCACCTATATCACTTATATACACATACACCAAAGTACACTAAGGGTTAAGGAATAGGATTATGACTACATTGTGGAAAACACTTAATAGAATTAGGTAGGGAAGGGGTAGGGGGAATAGGGGGAGGATGGGATAAGAGAGTATGGGACACGGGAATAAATGAGAGGGGGGAGGGGGGGGGGCAGAGGGAGAGATGAGGAGGGATACTGTCCCCATTGAAGGTCAATTAACTGGAGATATATATATTCAGGTTTTTTTTTTTTTTTTTGGAGATGTATGATGTATGTTGATATATCCCGGAAAATACAAGGAATGTATAAGTTAGGTGGCCTCTCCCCCTCTGTAGACTTCAAGAGGGATGGGGTTTATCCCACATGTACGTGTTTTACATGAATATCATTGCCCATGATGACTATCCTTTTTTTTTTTTTTCGTAAGTTCTCTCTCTCCTCTACCTCCTTCCATTGGTCGGAGTAACGTGGTAGATTGATAAGGGAGACGGGAGATATAGAGGAGGGGTGGGGGGAGGGAGTGAGGGAAGGGAGGAAGAAGAAGGAAAATCTGGAAAACCTGGAGGAGGAGAGAGGGGAAATGCATATATATATATATATATATATATATATATATATAGACATTAAGATTTATAAAAGACATAAGAAATGTAGGAAATGATAATGATATAAGAAAACATAGGTATGAGTATGAAGAAACATGAATCTGGTCGATATAGACACTTGTAAAGGTACAAATAGGCACAAGGCAAGAATACGAAAAGGGGATATTGAAGGATGAGATAAGAGATAAGAGATACAGAAAACAGATATAGTAGGATCTCAATATTGTAGTTAAGTTTGAGATGGGTTGAAGGGTAGATAAAAGGAGCGGGTGGGTTGGGGAGACGCCCGGGAAGGCTCACTCTGGGCCATGCTCAGCCACTTTCCCCTATTATGTAAACACTCACAAGAATAGGGAGAATAGGAGCAGGAGGATAGTAGAGTGTATAAAGCGGAGAAGCTTGTAAACCTCCTGGAGGGGCCACAGAGGTGGGCCTTCTCTAGAGTGGAAATAGATAAAGGGGGACACCTCCCCTTGTTTTGTTTTTTTGTTTTCCCTTTTTTTAATTTATTTTTTATTTCTCACGCCCTTTCCTTCCTACCCCTGGTTCCACCTTTTCCTCAAAACAGTAGTTAAGAATGGAAACGCTGAAAGTAACCTCTTTTAATGTAAAGGGCCTTAACATACCAGAGAAACGAAAGATGCTTATACAAGAATTAAAACGTTCACATACAGATGTGGCTTATATTCAGGAAACCCATTTTAAAGAAGGAAAGATACCAAGCTTGAGGAATAATCTCTATCCCTTTGTGTATCATGCATGTAGCAAGATGTCCAAATCAAGAGGTGTATCTATTCTGATATCAAGGCAGACACCCTGGAAGCTACTAGACGTTAAGATGGATCCGGAGGGTAGATTTTTATTCTTGAAGGGCATAATGGGGGCTATTAAAGTGACGTTGGCCACTGTCTATGTCCCAAATGACAATCAGGATCGATTTATCTGCTCGGTGGTGAACAAACTAATGAAATTTGCAGGTGTTGGGGGGAGATTTCAACTTTACATTAGAACCGAGGATAGATACGTCTACAGGAAACTCATCAACTACTACAAGCTCTAGGAAGAAAGTTATGCGTACTCTATATGAACATCAACTTTCTGATGCATGGAGAATACACCATCCTGGACGAGAGGGATTATACCTTCTGCTCGGGCCCACATAAAGTATATACACGTATAGATTGGTTTATCATCCCTCACTACATGTTATCTATGGTTAGAACAGTAGACATAGGGAATATTACATGACGTCAGACCACGCACCTGTGATACTGACTCTGAATATGAATGAGAATGTACAACCAAACACTAGACAGTGGAGACTCAACGAGAGCTTGTTGGAAGATAAGATGGTAGTAGAGGATTTAATCAAAGAAATACAATATTATTTTCGAGAGAATAATACTCCTGAGATGGACATAGGGACTATATGGGAAGCACACAAATCAGTGATAAGGGGGGTACTTAATAAACATGGGTCCAGAATTAAAAAGGAGAGGGAAGCCGAACGAAACAAATTATTGACAGAAATACATAATTTAGAAATACAACATAAACAGAACACCAGATCTGGAGGGGAGGCAGAATTACTTAATTTATGTAGACAGGTAACGACGATCCTTCAGTACAGAGCAAAAGGCAGCATTGCAATCATGTCGAAAATATTACTATGAAAGTGGCGATAAATGGGGCCAACAATTAGCAAGAGCCCTACAGGACCAACGAGTACAAACCTACATTCCACATATAGTGGATACAGGGGGTAGAAAAGTACATAAAACTAATCAGATTGCGGAGGCTTTTTGTGAATTTTATAAATCCCTTTACAACTTACCCAATAGCTCACAAATACAATTACAAAATAGGATTGAGGAATACATAGCCTCCTCAGGGATCCCCCAGTTATCAGAGCAAATAAAAGAGGAACTGGGAATGGATATTTCTATCGAGGAACTACAGGAAGCAATTAGGGCACTTAAACCAGGGAAATCACCAGGCCCGGATGGTTTTACATACAAATATTATCAAACGTTTCTCTCACAATTAGGTAAATATATGATACAAACGTTTAATGCACTAGGACGTAAAACAGGATTTTCTCCTGAAGCATTAAAAGCATATATTACGCTCATTCCAAAGGAAGATAAGGATCAGTCTGTGGTAGTTACCGTCCTATATCTTTATTAAATGTGGATCTTAAAATATTTGCTAAAATTCTATCTACACGTATTCAACCACATCTGACCACCCTGGTACATCTCGACCAAGTGGGTTTTATTCCAACTCGTGAAGCACGAGACAACACTATTAAAGTGTTGAACCTTGTCCACTTGGCGGATTCCACTAAAACACCTGCGGTATTCCTCGGTACAGACGTGGAAAAAGCGTTCGATCGGGTTAATTGGTCTTTTATGATGTCGGTCCTAAGATATGTAGGAATGGGAGAGAAGATGATGGGGTGGATCTCATGTATCTATTCGAGACCTAGGGCACAAATTAAAATAAACGGGATGCTATCGGAAACGCTCTCGATCTCTAATGGAACCCGGCAAGGGTGCCCCATATCACCCCTCTTATTCGCTATTTCACTGGAACCGTTTTTGTGTAAAATAAGAAAGAACCCAGATATAACAGGGATACGAACAGGAGACGGAAACTATAAGATATCCGCATATGCGGATGATCTTCTATTTTCCATGACCAACCCGGCGATATCATTACCAAACCTCATAAAAGAACTGGATCAGTACAGGGAACTATCCCATCTTAAAATAAATATGACCAAATCAGAGGCAATGGGAGTATCAATGTCGACATCACAGGTAAACAACCTAAAAACAAATTTCAATTTTAGATGGACTAATATAGCACTTAAGTACCTGGGTACGTATATCCCCCCTAATTTAAAACAAGTGTATGAGAGGAACTTCCCACCCCTAATTAATAGAGTTAAGCTATTACTATCTAAATGGCAACAAGGTCCCTTCTCAGGGATGGGGAGATGTAACATAATTAAAATGTCAATTTTACCTAAATTTTCCTATCTTTTTCAAACGTTACCGATTCATATACCCCCAGAATTTTTTAAGCAAGTAAATGCAATAATTACAAAATTTATTTGGGCAAATAAGAGACCTAGAATAAGACAACGACTTTTGACAATGCCCAAACAATATGGGGGGTTGGCAGTACCTGACATAAGGAATTACTATCAGGCAGCCCATATGGGGAGATTAATAGATTGGTGTAGGCACACAGAGCTTAAATTATGGCTAAAAATTGAACAATCACAAAGCAGGGCCCTATTGCGACGAGCGGTGTGGTGTTTTTCAGACATTGATTCCACTATTAAGAAACATCCAATTATAGGGACTACGCTACAGATATGCTCTAAGATCTGTAGGACAACCTCACTGTCACCACTATACTCCCCCTGTACCCTATATTAGGGAACCCACGTTTCCCTCCAGGAATAGACCAGCGTAACTTTAGAAGACTACTAGATTTACAATGCTACCAAGTCTCACATTTTTCACAATCAGTGACATGGCCCTCAATGGAGGTTTTGACAGCACCAAATGACCAATATTGTTTAGATTTCTGGAGTGGAATTCAGTTGAGACATTTTTTCAATACTTTACCCCCACTGAGTAGGTTTCAGCGACCACGTACCACACTGGAAAAAATGTGTGAAGAGGTGGGACCTTCCTCTCATACACTCTCACAAATGTACGCCTTATTGATTGCTCCCCCAGATGAATATGTACCCCCGTTTTTAAGGAAATGGGAAATAGAACTGGGAAGATCCTTTTCCCCCTCACAACAAAGACAGATTATAAATAATACCTTAAAATCATCAATAAGTACACGGGTACAGGAAACAAATTTTAAAATATTGACGAGATGGTATTGTACACCCTCAGTGCTCCATAAGTATTCACCATCGATATCAGATAGATGCTGGAGATGCAAATTAGATAGAGGGACGTTACTTCATATTTTTTGGGCATGCCCGAAATTGGAATACTTATGGAAGGAGGTGCATCGAATATCTCAGAAATTCACAGATTATAATCTCCCGATAGACCCAGCGCTATTTTTATTACATGTTTCTAGCATACCAGGGAAATTGTACAATAAACTGATTCTCCGGCATCTTTTTAATGCCGCCAGGTCGTGCATAGCACGACGATGGAGGGATACAAACCCCCCGACAGTACCGGAGTGGCTTAAAAGAGTCAAAGAGATTAACAAAATGGAAGAGTTGGTATTATTAGGTCAAAATAAATACGAGAGGTATTCCCAGACGTGGGCTGAGTGGAATGTATTTAAATCATCAGAAGAAGGAAAGGCCCTTTTTGTATTATGATTCTTAAGAGGTAGAATAGGAGACAAAATAGACTACTTTGTAATTTCGTCAATATTTCCTTAAAATTAAACGTGGAGATTGTGGAGGGGGGGGGGGGGAGCGGGGAAGGAGAGGTGGGAGAAAGGAGGGCTTTTTTTTTTTTCTCTTGTTGTTTAGTTTCTTCTTTTTTATTTAGGTGATTTAAGGGAAAGGAAAAGGAAAGAAAAAACGGTTGTTTAAAGGACTAGGGTGGGTAAGATGGAAGGGACTCAGAATACGAACCATTCTTAAATTAAAGGATGGGCCCTGATGAATACAGAATAGAGGAAACCCAAGTATAGTAGTATATACAGGGTGTTATTGTTTGGCATGATGTTAGATAATGGAATATGTAAAAAATGCATGTAATATTTGACGGATGTGAAGCGTCAAAAGGAAAAAGCAATATATGTAATATGTTATAAGGAATATCCACCCTTTGTATAATGAATAAGCGGAAAGAAAAAAAAAATATAAAAAAAAAAAAATAAGGGTCCTGACCAGAGGCACGGGAGGGCTAGTGAAAGGGGCAGCTACAGCCAGGTGGGCTGGCAGTGCCTGAAGAGGTCGTACTGGAAGCAGTAGCCATAGGAGGAGGACAGCTGGGCACTTGCTACTGGTCTAACTGAGCCTTTGTTAGATCATCCAAACAGTGCCAGCTAGTCAACTGAGAGTTATAGTTCTACAAGCAAGATTTGTGCTGGAGGTTGAAGGAAAGTGTATATACGGACTGTATATAGTTGTGTCCCTGAAGAGTTCTTCTACTTTGATCAAGTAGGCATCCCATAATACCCTAATCCCTATCCAAGTTCAATTATCCCAAACAAAATACAAAAACAAAGCTGCAAGGACTGCTTCTTGACTCCAGAGTGCTGTGGAAAATTCTGTGTGCCTGGCTGTGCAGGGTGGGAGATACCCATATTGACCAGCGGGGGTAGCGATACACATGTCTGTCTGATCCCTGTGAAAGTGGAGAATCATTGTGGTATTTGCTGCTGCTACTACAGCTAATTGGGAGAAAAATAATAAAAAATAATAAGGAAGGCCTTATTTCCTATCATGTTTTCAATTTTTTTCTCCTTTTTATATGAAGAATTGAAGAACTTCCCCCTCTGGATGCTGTTGTTTCTCCCAGCTTTATTGATTGCCGCAAGCCATGGGAGTACTGTTTGGATCTCCATATACTCAATAAGCTCTACATTCTTTTATCTACGTGAGTGCACTATGAGTGCATTCTCTGCATTAAAGTTAAAAAACCTTCTAAGTTCAGCTCCCTCCCCTCCCAGCTCCTCTAAATACTTACCTGAGCCCAAACTCAATACATCACTGTGTGTGAGAGCAGCATCTCTCTCCACTCTCTCTCTCCTCACTGGACATGGAGGCCACAGCAGGAGCCATTGGCCTGCTGCTGTCAATCACAGACTGAGGTGAGAGCGAGGGGTGGGGCTGAGCAGCGCTGTGTGTCATGGACACACAGAGCCTGGCTTGGGATTAGGCCCCGCACAAGTGCCTCTATAACATGCGGTTTGCTATGGGGGCACTTGGAAGGGGGAGGAGCCAGGAATTCCTATGGGGGAACCAGAAGAGGAGGATCAGGGCTCTTTGCAAAACAGTTCCACAGAGCAGGTAAGTATGTAATTTATATAGCGCTTACCACCCTCTCCTCCTTGTCTTTCGGCTCCTCGCAGGAGGAAAGGGCACACCCAGCTCTATATGCCCGTACCCTCCTGTGTGAGGTGGTTGAGCGGTGTTGTGATGGGTCTCCGCAGCCAGATACTCCCTCAGAATGGTTCTTATCTCTATAACTAATAAAGACAAGTCTCTATTTCCCCCAATGACTTCAATGTCCACACCAGCTGTAACTCCAACGTAGAGTTTATTTCTCTTAAACGATAGTCTCTGATAGGAAAGGTTGGAGAACAGGACAGCATAAGGTGTGGGAGAGGTCCAGGCACAAATGTAATACACTTCACTGCTTGGCTTCTCAAGCAGACCTAGCCCATTTGGATAGTCTTCCTAGATAGGGACTAGCAGCCAAAATAGTACTCGAACAAACCGCACAATCACTACACAAACCGGTACACTTGGTCTCTGCCACAGACCCGGTGAACTTGGTCTCTGCCACAGACCTGGTGAACTTGGTGTTCAAAGCTTGGCCTCTTTGCAAGGAGAAGACATCCCTCCAGAGAGTAACCGGGCCCCTTCCTTCACTGTGACTTCTCACCAGTCCCTCGGAACGGTCCTCCCCCGGACTCCTCGTCTAAGATACGGGTCCCCTCGCAAGGCGGCACCCTGAGATTCCTCGATCTTTGACGGGCCCCAGCGGAAGGTGCTGGGCCCAAGGCCTTTAGTTGCAGCCCCAGGGCTAAAGGTGCCTGGGACTGATTCACCGACCTCCGCCCCTGGGCCAAAGGTGCCCAGGGCGCACAGGAACCCACACTCCCTGGGAGTAGGACTCCCGACGACGAACAAACCCTGAACAGGCAGCGTCTGCCCCTTTTATATCCTCTCCCAGCATACACAGCAGGCCGACCACTCCCACTGTATGGTTGCCGAGAGGGGACACACAAGGCACAGCACTGTATCAGCAGTTCAACCCTGGCCCACTATGGCAGCGCCACCTGCAGGCCACAGGAAACGGTACACCGATACTCTTCCTGCAGACAAAATGGTTGATAATGCCCTAACAATTTAGGTGTTTGAGCATAACTACCACTCAAACGCTACCCCTAAATTGAGGACCCCACTACATTTAAAAAAAAAATATGTTCCCAGACATGAAAGCTTACTACAGAGCGGCTGGTGGATTGGCATGGTCATGCAGAAGCGAAACATTGGGTGGCCATGGAGGAGGAGGACTCCAGTGGCACAGCCAAGAGCTGGCCATGGATCATGTTGCCTCTCCCAAAGGCCCTCATTGACCATCCTATGCTGGGCAGCACGCTTCTGGTAGCTAGGGACGCTTTTAGACATTCCTCTGTGTCACCGTTACTCTCCCCTATGGTACTGGTACTTGACAACCCGGGAATTCCCGCCAGGCCTCCAGAATCCTAATTTTCAGCATTTGGTCACGAGTGGACGACTCCATCTCTGTGACTTTGTGGGCCCTGACGGCCAACTCTCCACCTCTGCTGGGGTGTCTGCCGCAGATCCTCCGCTGGATTTCTGGAGATATGGTGTATATCCCTGTATGCATTTCACCTTTTAAACTGTCCAATTTCTGGGCTAGGCAAGCCATAGGGAAGTACTATCTCCCGTTATGATTAAGTTACTCCACTTTACCAAATCTTACTTTACGGTTTTTGCATTTAAGTATATATGTCCTGGGTCTTTCATATGATTACTTCCTGGGCTCCCCAGCGTGATGCACTGACCACTATCTACGCAACCGTTATAGTTTTTTTTTGTGACCATCTATATTGTACAGCACTGGGCATGTTTGTTCTCTAACTCTGCATTTGAGACCCTTTCTGTACTATCTGACTGCAATATTGTTATCATTGCATACCCTGGCTGTTGACTGCAACTTTCTTTTGACAAATAAAGGAATTACAAAAAAATAAAAAATGTTAACAATCACTTTGAAGGTGTTTACAAGATACTTCACAAGGCTGATACTCTTTCTTTCTTCCCTTATGTCACCCCAGTAATTGGCAAGAGAAGCTGCAAGGCTTGTGTTTTCAATATCAGTCTTCCCCGGCTTTGTTTATGTCATTGAAAAGCTTGTTTGTCTACAAAAATAACATACTTCTGTTTTTATTTTATTTTCTTTACTGCAAAATACAGTAGCCAAAAAGATAAAAGCATGAGCTCCATGCACACTGAAGCTCATAAAAGGCCATTTTTGGGAGTTTGGGCGTTTTTCTTTTAACAGCCCATAATCTCCCCTCTATGTTATCCTATGTGTCCATGCACACATAGACGTTTTTGGACTTTATCAGCAGTGGAGTTTATGGGCTGTTTTCTGAACGCCCTAAAATCGCGTTCAGAAGTAGATTTTCTGACCACAAAAAAACGCAAAAAAAACACCAAACGCTCATAAACGCTTATAAATGTCGATAAACACTCAAAAACGGGGCTCACCAGCATTTACCTTTTTTGATCCATTGGGAAAATAAATAAATAATAATAAAATATATAATAAAAAACTCTAACGCGGAAAAACGCAAAAAAAACCTAACAAACACTATTGCAAAAACGTTAAAAAACTTTGAAAGACTCACTGCAAAGCTACTGGCGTTTTTATAACGTTATTTTAACGTCCAGTGTGCATGGAGCCTGACACTGGCACCAATTAAACTGATTGTAAATGCATTTCTTTCAAATAACAAGCAGATTTATACTTATCTGCTCTGTGCAAAAGAGTTGCACAGAGCGGCCCCAAACCTCTTCTTTTCGGGTCCCCTGCCGGCACTTGTGACTCCACCACTCTTGCAAGTGCCCCCATAGGAAGCTACTTTCTATGGGAGAACTTGTCTGGGCTTGCTCCCGAGCCCCGCTGTCAAAGTCCCCCCTGCTGCCTTGTCGTGGCTTTGATTGACATTGGCTCCCGCTGCCTCAGCAAACCTTGTGAGACCAGGAAGTGAAGAGAGAGAGATCAGCTGCAGACGGGCACAGCGCTAGGAATGTTTTAAGGTAAAAAATGTTTAGGCTTTATAACCATTTTAATGACTATGCACAAAGCACATAAATGTAAAAAAAAAAGCTTAGGCTGACTACCGCCAAGCTGTCTTAAGGAGGCACAGAACAAACTTGGGACACTAATTCTTAAGGCAGAGTATCTGCACAAATTATCCATAAAAGACTATTTGCATGTTTTGTGGAGACATATCTATTAGTTCATACTTTTATGGAAGTTATTTAAAATTATGCTCCCACGTTCGTCCCATATAGCAAATATGCTTATGTTGCACTACCCCCGCAAGGGCCGCTGGATTTTTGGGTCCCCCTATTTCTGCACAGCCAAGCAACACACATTTTTAACTCTCATTCCCAGAACATGTTTTTGTTTTTTTATTGGGGAAAACAACTTGGACAGAGTATGGGATTTATGGGATGCCCAATTTGAGTTGAAGAACAATGATGAGGACAACTTTCTTCTCTATGTGATCCAGAAAAATTAACATACACTTGACTGTATTCCCTTACGAAACAGAAACAATCTCTATGAACTTGGCAAGAAATCCCCTTTATGGGAGCTCTGGGTCCCTAATGTCGAATTTTATCAAATTATCCACTGCTCTATGTCCCCTTTCTTAAAAAATACCAGTCCACCTGGCTGCTTAGTGAAATGTCCCAGGACAAGGGATTGGGTCACAGCTTGTTAGCATAGTCCCAGAAAAAGCTTGCTCGATATTACATTCGCCAACTTTAACTCTTTTTAGCCCTGGGGGTGTAGAGGTACTCACACTGTCCCTGAAAATCCTCCTGCCTCAGAAGAGATGACTGTTCAGGCCTCCTGCTGTACAGGAACTTCTTCACAAGCCAGTGTTCTTCCAACTGAGACCGTGGGATAGTAGAGATTCCTCTGTCCTTCTTCCTTTCTCAACTCCTAGACTAGAGGCACAGCCCCCTTAATCTGGGGTCCCCTCCCAGGCCACATGACACAGCTTCCTCACTCTATCTTGTAATCGACCCCCATGCTGGCCAGGTGCCACCATATTTTATAGCTTATCCAACCACCCTGCCAGGCCTTCTGCCTGGGGATGGGCCAGATTCCCTAAAGTATGCAGATCAGGGCCCCCTGGCCTCCACCCACTAGCTTGCCCTGTAAATCCCTCTAGTCTGACCTACAGTAATACCAACAAAATAACCAGGCTCACAGACAACTGTGAGTAAAAAAAAACTATTTATCTACACTAGTTGCACACTAGAGGGTGCTACACTTATGTTATCTGAAAAAAATTCAGCTATGTTCAGTAATTTTGCTATTTTTGTGATCCAGTAACTTTATAGGCTATAGGTTTGATTTACTTAAAGGATTTGTTAACCCATCTATACAAGTCTATGCTAGCTTCTCTATTAGAGGCTGGCATAGCACACTGTGTTATTTGTTTTGAAAAACTAGTGCTGTAAATACCTAATATCAGCTGTCTTCAGGCCGGTCACATGACTCACGACCGCTTTCCAGCTCCGATACATTGCTTCTGAGTGTGGGGCCATGATCTCCCTCTGATGTCAGCCGGGGAGATCACGTGGCCGCTCGTCTCCTCCGCAGAAGCAATGTATCGTAGCTGTAAACATGACTGGCCTGAAAACAGCTGAAATTAGGTATTTACAGCGCTCATTTTTTAAAACAAATGACATAGGGGGTTATTTACTAAAGGCAAATCCACTTTGCACTACAAGTGCACTGTTTTGGACTACAAGTCCAAAACAGTGTAGCGCTAATTTCATGATATAGTGCACATGATGAATGAACACAGTGCCAAAAAAATTGTAATGAACAATAATAATATATATACCAGTGCACAGATGAAGAAAAAAACAAACAACTGTCTGTAAATAGGCCAAGGGGTGGTGCACAAAAAGACAACTGAAAGTCTGTATGGTGACAAGTGAAAGTTCAAAATTGGTAATAATTTCAAATAAAGATGGTAGGTGAAATTACCGGAATGTTTGAACCCAAAAGAAAATACGTTCAGTGGGTCAAACAGGCTTTGTGTGGAATGACCACTGTAAACTGGATCATCAATTGGGCTCCAAACTCTGACAGATAGATCAAACCGCTGAGGGGAGACTATCCTTATGGAATGTTCTCATAAAGAGCGATCGTCCAGGGAATCCCAAGTTGTTAAAACAGGATGTGGATCAAAGAATAGAAGAAAAAAAGAAGGCACATAGCGTGATACAGAGCTTGCTGTGCCATGGCAATCATTCAGTTTAGCCAGAAGTTGTTTAAAATCATCTTGATGGGCGATCCATTTATCCCTTTTGTGTATTCACCATTACGGACTCTCCAAGGGGCGCTCGCACTTCATCGAGTTTTTCACCTACCATCTTTATTTGAAATTATCACCAATTTTGAACTTTCACTTATCACCATACAGACTTTCAGTTGTCTTTTTGTGCACCACCCCTTGGCCTATTTACAGACAGTTGTTTGTTTTTTGCTTTATCTGTGCACTGGTATATATATTATTATTGTTCATTACAATTTTTTTTGGCACTGTGTTCATTCATCATTATGTGCACTATATCATGAGATTAGTGCTACACTGTTTTGGTTCCACTTGTTTTTGCTATTTGTCTATATGTTGTGTTAGCTGCTCACTGATAGGGCAGCATGGAATTACTTTCTATACCATTCTAATAGAGAGGCTGGCAGTGAAAAATCTTTAAATTTTAATTTACAAGAATAGTGGCGGGAGGGGGGGGTGAGGCCGGGCCGGAGAAAGACACAGAGGGGAACAACAGGCAGGAAGGAGGGGGACAGAGAAGAGCGGAGCAGGCATCCTATCACAGAGGGAGGCACTTTGACCATGGTGATCAGGGCAGAGCAGTCCTGGTTATCGTGGTCTGTTTAGAGAGGGCATACAGGAAGTGGTAGGTTTAGGGGGGTTGTTTTACAGTTTAGAGGGGGGATTACATAGCACTAGGGATGGGCTACCTGTTCGAGTCGAAACATGACTCAAACATTGGCTGTTCACCTGTTCACCGGTCAGCGAACAATTTGGGGTGTTCGCAGCAAATTCGAAAAGCCGCGGAACACCCTTTAAAAGTCTATGGGAGAAATATAAAGTGCTAATTTTAAAGGTTAATATGCAAGTTATTGTCATAAAAAGTGTTTGGAGACCCGGGTCCAGGGGACATGTATCAATGCAAAAAAGTTTTAAAAACGTCAGTTTTTTCGGGAGCAGTGATTTTAATAATGCTTAAAGTGAAACAATAAAAGTAAAATATTCCTTTAACCACTTCAATACAGGGCACTTTCACCCCCTTCCTGCCCAAGCCATTTTTCAGCTTTCAGCGCTGTTGCATTTTGAATGACAATTGCGCAGTCATGCAACACTGTACCCCAATGAAATTTTTATCATTTTTTCCTGACAAATAGAGCTTTCTTTTGGTGGTATTTGATTACTTCTGCGGTTTTTATTTCTTGTGCTATAAACAAAAGAAGAGGGACAAGTTTGAAAAAAACACAATATTTTTTACTTTTTGCTATAATAAATATCCATTGTTTTTTTTTTTAAACAAAATTTTTTCCTCAGTTTAGGCCGATATGTATTCTTCTACATCTTTTTGGTAAAAAAAATAAGCTAATATTGATTGGTTTGCGCAAAAGTTATAGCGGCTACAAAATAGGGGATAGATTTATAGCATTTTTATTTATTATTTTTTTTACTAGTAATGGCGGCGATCAGCGATTTTTTTTTTCTTGTTCAATATTTTTATTGAAAAGTTTCATTATTAAAACAAAACATCATAATAACAAATAACCCCATCCGGGGACCAACATGGCCCTTCGGTAGGGTTTAATAAAAATCTAAATTTAACAAAATAACAATCTACCAATGTAATAATAAAAATATGTGGTAACATTCAGCAGTGAGACCTGATCTCCTGAAGGCGTGTAATATCCCATTGATCTGGGCCTTTGAGCAACAATATACCCTTTGCGTGCCCTAGATCTGTACGGTAGAGCAGGGGTCGGCAGTGGACCAATGTTTGATTAAATTCCAGTCGGTTAAAGGGAGTACACGCTCGCCACCCCAACAGGGATCATGCTGTGGTCCGTGCACACTCTCCTTGCCCCTCCCGGATATTTCGCTTCTGACCTCTGCCCCCTCCCTGCCCCTCCATTTCAATCTAGTAAATAAATGTGTGGACTGCCTAGTGACAGTGCTTCAAAATATATGGGTACTGATATATGACTGTGATCATATGGCATGCAAGAAAAGCTAACAGAAAAAGAAAATAAAAATACAGGGAAACGAAAACTATAAGTGAACTTCACTTCTTTTTTTTTTTTATTATTTTTTAAAACTCAGCCGTTCAGGGGATAGGTATGCTGAGCTCTACCAGGTAGACCCTGTGGAGTCATCTTGTTACCACAATAGATAAAAAAAAGAAAAAAAAAAAAAGGGAGAAATAGAAGAAAATAGAAAAGACAGAGGAAGAGAAAGAGTAAGTGCATCTGTGGTGTTATTGTCAAAGAAGAGCGGGGGAGAGAGCCCAGTACCTGAGTCAATCGTTAAAGCCCTGTACACACGATCGGTTTGACTGATGAAAACCATCTGATGGATGGTTTTCATCAGACCAACCGATCGTGTATGGGACCCATCGGTCTTTTTTCCATCGGTTTTAAAAAATAGAATGTTTTAAATTTTTCCGATGGATAAAAAACCGATTGAAAACTCAGATCGTCTATGGGCAAAAACCGATCAAAAACCCACGCATGCTCAGAATCAAGTTGACGCATGCTCAGAAGCATTAAACTTAATTTTTCTCGGCTCATCGGAGTGTTTTACGTCACCGCGTTTGGAACGGTCGGTTTTTTGACTGATGGTGTGTGGGCAAGACTGATGAAAAACAGTTTCATCGGATTTCCGATGGACAAATCCATCGGACGAAAATCCATAGGTTATCCGATCGTGTGTACAGGGCTTTAGAGAAGGCAGGTGACCCGGATACAGGGGAACCTTGATGTAGCGAGCCCAAGGTTCCCAAGTCGCTTCAAACTTGGGCACCCTGTCTAATAATTTTGCAGTGATTTGTTCTTGGGTCAAAATCCAAGAAATTTTCCGCTTGGCGGCTATCAATGATACCTTATTAGTTTTCCATGCCTTTGCAATGGTAAGCTTTGCTCCTAGAAGCATAAAGAAAATAAGCTTATTGGTGTGTTTGGGGACACCTTCTATTCCGTGGTTCAGTAATGCAATAGTGGGGGTTTGTGGAATTCCAATTCCCGTAACTCTCCGTACCAGATGGAAGAATCTGTTCCAGAAGCCTCTGATACGTGGGCAAGTCCACCATATATGGTGCATAGTACCCATCTGCTTACAATCCCGAAAGCAAAGCGGTGAGGCATCAGGAAAAATTCTAGCAAGCCTAGAGGGAACATAATACCAACGTGTGAAAACTTTAATGTTTGCCTCTATTAGGTTTGTGTTGAGAATACCCTGGTAGGATTTCTGGAAATTACAGTGCCATTTATTTGGGTCCCATGACAGGCCAAAATCAGCTTCCCATGCCTGGGCATATGGGGGCAAGCTGTGTTTACTTGCCAATAAGGCGTATATGAGCGAAATACCACCCCCCTGATCCATGAGGGCACCACACCACTGTTCGTAAGCTGTTGGTTTAGGGGGAATGGGTTTGTCTGTCCATAAAGTGTTTAGAAATGTCTTAATTTGATTAAATCGAAATGTCTCGGAATTCAGCATTTCCAATTTGTTAACACAGTCAGTCATCGTGAGTAGGCCAGATGCCGCGAAGAAGTGTCCTATTCTAAACATGCCCTTATTCAACCACCATTTGAAAGTTGTTGTGTTCGATCCTGGAATAAAGTCCTGATTGTGAAAGATATGGGCCAATGGTCTAAGGGAAGAAACCAGCCATTTCTGTTTGTGGAGTGTGTCGCAAACTCGCAAAGCACCATCGAGTGTGAAAGTGTTGGGGCCATTATTGGGGGTCTATGTTTCCGAGGGCACCACATCAAAAAATCTATTGTGTGGTTTGGAACCGCCTGTCTCTCCATGGATATCCAATCCGGTTTGGGCCCCTTAGAATACACTGAAGAAATTTGGGCCAGTTGAGCCGCCTGGCAGTACCACCATAAATTTGGAAGGCCTAATCCTCCTTGCACTTTGAGGCGAAAAAGGACCTCCTTCGATAAACGGTGTCCCCTCTTTCCCCAGATAAAATGTATAATACGTGATTGAAATTTGTTAAGGAAACGTTTGGGTATAGGGATGGGCAGTGAACGGAAAATATATAAAATACGGGGCATCAGGGTCATCTTAACCGCATTAACCCTACCCAGCCAGGACAGACCACATTTAGACCATGCCCCAAGGTCCCCCTCTAGTTTTTTGACAATTTGGGGGTAGTTTGCAGCAAAAAGTTTGTCCACCCTACTGGGGAGTGTGATTCCCAAGTAAGGTATAGATTCCGTGGCCCAAGTAAAGGGAAAATTTTGTTTGAAGTTGATCCAATCTGTGTTCTGGGACCGAAATATTGAGAGCCATAGATTTGGATAGGTTAACTTTGAGACCCGAGAGGGCACCAAAGTCCTTGAGTGTTCTTAATAGGTTAGGTGTAGATATTAAGGGGGATGTAATGAAGAGGAGCATGTCGTCTGCAAACAGTGCACACTTATGTTCCTGGGGTCCGCATAGTACTCCTTTAATGTTTGGATTCGATCTAATGGCTATAGCCAGTGATTCAATAGCGATCGCAAATATGAGCGGAGACAGTGGGCAACCCTGTCTGGTGCCTCTATGTATATTAAACCCTTCAGAGTAGTATCCCATGAGGCGTATTTGCACACTCGGGGAGGAATATAGAGAGTGTAAAATGCCCAAAAAGTTGGGGCCAAAACCCCATCTACCTAACACATCAAAAAGATAAGGCCAGGATACTGTGTCAAAAGCTTTCTGTAGATCAATAGATGCCAGGAAGCCTTCTTGTGGGGTCCCTCCATCCCAATTGGAATATAGTAGTGAGATTACATTTATGGCCCTTCTGACCTGGTCCGGTCCCTGTCTCCCCGGTATAAAGCCTGCCTGGTCCTTATGGATATATTTCGCTATAAATTCCGACATTCTATTCGCCAGGACTTTGGTCATGATCTTAATATCATTGTTGATGAGAGAGATGGGGCGGTAGTTGCCCACATCACTCCCATCTTTTCTTGGTTTAGGGATGACTGAAATTAAAGCTTTGTTCAAGTCTCCATCCATTGGGGTACCTCCTTTCAGAGAATTAAAAAAGCGTGTGAGGTATGGGGCCAATGTGGTCCCGAATTTTTTATAATAGCCGCTGGAGAAACCGTCTGGGCCTGGTGCCGAGCCAAGTTTCAAGGATTTTATCACCCCCAGAATTTCTTCCGTGGAGAATGGACTGTCCATAAGGTCCCTATGCTCATCTGATAATTTAGGGAGTGTTAGGTCACAAAGAAAAGAGTTTTGTTCGTTAGTTGTTGGTGATTTATGGTCCCAATAAAGTTTGGAATAGTATGCCTGGAAGGCCTTCATGATACGGTTCGGGTTTTGTGTCAAATCCCCCCGTGGCAGTCTTAATTTTAGGGAGAACCAAAGTTCGAGTCCTGGGACTTAATTTTGCTGCTAGTTTGGAGCCAATTTTATTAGATTGGTAATAAAATTTTGCCCCTGACCAGCGGAGGAATTTCTCGGCATCCGTGGTGAGGATCAAATTAAGTTGAATTTTTATCGCCTCTAGGGCTTGTAGAGAGATAGGTGTGGGATTGCGTTTATGAGCTTTACTCAACTTTTGAAATTCCCCATTCAGACGTACTATTTCCGCTTTGCGTTCTCTCTTTAATCGAGAGGACAGTTGGATAAGTGTGCCCCTCATTACAACTTTGTGTGCAGCCCAGAGTGTGGACGGGGAAATATTGTCAGTGTCGTTGTCTAGAAAATAATCCAGTAGCGATTTCTCAAGCATGGAGCAGTGAACGGGGTTATTCAAAATGGATTTGTTGAGACGCCACTTAAAGGGTCTCTCGGGATCCCCTGCATATTGCATGGATAGAGACATCATGGAGTGGTCTGAAAGTGGAGTATCTATGATCTTTGAGGAGATTGTTAAGGGGATTGAAGAGGCTCTTACAAAAATGTGGTCTATCCTGGTGTAAGTCCGGTGTGGGGCCGAAAAATGGGTGAAGTCTTTGATATGGGGGTTCAGTTCCCTCCATATATCAATCAGATGATGGTTATTTAATAATTGGGTGATTTTCAAGCTCTGTTTTGGTGGGCGTTTGGTATTAGTTGAACTCCCCCTGGATTTATCCAGGGCTATATCAAAAGGCAAATTAGTGTCTCCCCCCCATGATAACAGTCCCCTGTAAGTGTGGTTCAAGCTTGGATAGCAAAGTTTGAAAAAAAGTTCCTTGGCCTTTATTGGGTGCGTAATAGGTCAAAAAAGTGTATGTCCTTCCGTTTATGGTCCCTTCAAGTAGGAGAAATCTCCCCTCCGGGTCTCTAATTGTCTTTGTCATGGTAAAATTAAGGTTGCGCGAAAAGCAGATGGCTACCCCTTTCGTCTTATTCTCAGCGTTGGCCAGGTAGAATTGCGGAAATCGGTGGTGTAAGAAGGTGGGAGTGTATGACGCAGGAAAGTGTGTCTCCTGAAGGAGGATAATGTCCGCCCTCATGGAGTGGTATTGTTGAAATAACTTTCTCCTTTTGACCGGGGAGTTCAACCCTTGGACATTATGAGAAATAATGGACAGAGTTGGGTTGTGTAGTGGTGGGTTAGTCATGGACCAGAGGGGTGAGAAAGCGCTATGGTGGTAAAAATCTTACCCCATCCAGGAGGGCATCCAGGCGATACGGCCAATGGTAGTGGATCCCTGAAGTTTGGGCCCTCGCCCTCACGCTGGTCAGGCTCCCCTGCCCGCTCGTAATGATTTGCTATCAGATGCTTAGGAAAAAAAGTAGAAGGAGAAGGAAAAGAGAAGAAAAGTGACATAAAGAAAATGGTCATTACATAACAAACTATATTTGGTGAACCAAAGAGTTGAGTGGGGTCCAAACATGTCCCCACTCCCCTCATGTCCGGGAGAGTACATATTTTCCTCTTCCCGGATGTGACCAGTAGTCCCTGGAAGGAGAACATCATCCTTGCAGTGACTATGGGACGTACATTGAGACCGTTCCGGCCAGTCAGCCGTAAGATGCGCTTTTTGAAATATAGGGCAATACAAAGCCCCGTAATTAAACAATACATTTGAAATGAACAGGTAGCCTGTGCCCCGGGAATCCGTAATCACAGTGTGGGGTCCCTGAAATGTGGGAGCCCCCCCTTGTGAGCACCCACCCCCCCTGTGACCCAAGCAGGAATTATCTGCGTGTGTCCATTACTGTCTTCCTGTTGATCTCTATAGATTCAAGGGAGAAGGAAAAAAAATGCAGAACAAATATAAAAAAAAAAAAAAAAAAAAAGAATATTTTCTCTTTCTTCCCTTTTGCGATCAGCGATTTTTATCGTGATTGTGATATTGCGACGGACACATCGGACACTTTTGACACATTTTTGGGACCATTCACATTTATACAGCGATCCCTGCCATAAAAATGCATTGATTACTGTATAAATATGACTGGCAGGGAAGGGGTTAACACTAGGGGGCGATCAAGGGGTTAAATGTGTTCCCTAGGGAGTGATTCTTACTGTGGGGGGAGGGGACTGACAGAGAGGCGACTGATCGGTGTCCTTATGTACAAGGGACACACCTTCGGTCTCCTCTCCCTGACAGGACGTGGATCTGTGTATTTACACACACAGATCCACGGTCCTGCTCAGTTACTGGGCAATCGCGGGTGCCCGGCGGCCATCGCGGCCGCCGGGCACGCGCTTTGGGTCCCCAGTGACGCGGCGGGCGCACGCGCGCCCCCTAGTGGCTCGGGAAGGCGGGACGTCATATGACGTCCGCCCAGAAGGAGAGGGTCTTCATCCCGCCATCATTTGACAGCGGGCGGTAGACAAGTGGTTAAATTTCATACCTGGGGGTGTCTATAGTATGCCTGTAAAGTAGCGCATGTTTCCCATGTTTATAACAGTCCCTGCACAAAATGTAATTTCTAAAGGAAAAAACTACTCGCGGCTAATGCTATAATGGCTTTAATGAATTGCCATAATGGCTATAATGTATTGCTATAATGGCTATAAAGAATTGTCAGGTCCCGGCAATACAGATAAAAGTCATTGAAAAAAAACGTCAGGGGTTCCCCGAACCAAAATAAAAAAAAATGCATGGGGGTCCCCCCAAATCCCGTTACCAGGCCCTTCAGGTCTGGTATGGATATTAAGGGGAACCCTCCACCAATTATTTTTTTCTAAATGGTGTGGGGTCCGCTCTCAAAATCCATACCAGACCCTTCAGGTCTGGTATGGATTTTAAGGGGATCCCCGCGCCAAAATAAAAAAAAAATGGAGTGGGGTTCCCCCCAAAAATCCATACCAGACCCTTATCCGAGCATGCAACCTGGCAGGCCGCAGGAAAAGAGGGGGGACGAGAGAGCGCCCCCCCTCCTGAACCGTACCAGGCCACATGCCCTCAACATGGGGAGGATGTGGAAGCAGGATCTGTGCGTTTTCATCGCTGGAGTCGCTGGAGATCATCCATCGCTGGATACCGAGAATGGATTACATCGCTGGAGAGGAGATTGAGAGTGGATTATATCTCTGGAATCTCTTTTTTATCTTTTATTTTTTTATTTTTAATAAAGGACTTGTCCCAAGCCGTCTCCTGTGGTTTTTAACATTTTGACACTTTCTTTTTGTGAAATAGTAGGGGTACAATGTACCCCTTACCAATTCACATAGGGGGGGCGGGATCTGGGGGTCCCCTTTGTTAAAGGGGGCTTCCAGAGTCCGATAAGCCCCCGCCCGCAGACCCCCACAGCCTCCGGGCAAGGGTTGTGGGGATGAGGCCCTTTTCCCCATCAACATGGGGACATCCTCTCCATGTTGAGGGCATGTGGCCTGGTACGGTTCAGGAGGGGGGGGCGCTCTCTCATCCCCCCTCTTTTCCTGCGGCCTGCCAGGTTGTGTGCTCGAATAAGGGTCTGGTATGGATTTTTGGGGGGAACCCCATGCCATTTTGTTTTATTTTGGCGCGGGGATCCTCTTAAAATCCATACCAGACCTAAAGGGTTTGATATGGTTTTTGAGGGGGGACCCCACGCCACTTAAAAAAAAAATTGGTGCAGGGTTCCCCTTAATATCCATACCAGACCTGATGGGCCTGGTAATGGGATTTGGGGGGACCCCCACGCATTTTTTTTTTATTTTGTTTTTTTATCTGTATTGCCGGGACCCGACAATTGATTATAGCCATGATAGCAATTCATTATAGCCATGATAGCAATTCATTATAGCCATTATAGCAATTCATTATAGCCATTATAGCATTAGCGGTGAGTAGTTTTAACTGACTTTTTTTCCTTTAGAAATTACATTTTTTGCAAGGACTGTTTTAAACACGGGAAACATGCGCTACTTTACAGGCATAGTATAGACACCCCCCAGGTACAAAATTTAAAGGAATATTTCACTTTTATTGTTTCACTTTAAGCATTTTGAATAAACAAAATTAGTAGCGCTTCTGTGTATCACAGCACAAATCTAAATACTATAGAAAATATATATATGTCCCGTGAAGAAATACATATATGTGAAAAACTATAAAACATATACTCTAAAAATATATGTGCACATACAATAAATTAATAAGTGTCCGTAGCATTCAAATAATGTTTTCAAACCAGTTGTGAAAAAACATTTAAAAAAAGTCCATCAATGAGATAAGTGTTCCAATAATAGTGACTTCAACTAAAATTTGCATAAAAATCTTCCTGTGTTCTCTTGAATAAACCTTCACCACACCAGCGTGATTAGTGACTCCACTCCCTAAGGACTTGCACTCACCAATAGGATTTGCCTTGCACTCTCATGATTGGCTTCACAGCTTAAGCACCCCTCGGGGTATAAAAGATAGATCCAAACGATGTTGCTAGGTCAGTCAAGTTTTCCCACATGAAAAAGCAAAAAGGTCTCCAATAGTGAAGTACGGAAAAACTTTTATTAAACACAGCACAGGTAACCTTCAATAGTTTCACTCACATCTAGCAAATCAAAGTTAGGCACTTCAGCAAAACCACTTCAAAACGCCAGATAGGCATACGACAGGTAGCCGCGATGTATTGCGGTCTCGGCGGACCAATCAATCATTTGTGTCTCACCCTCCTTCATATATGCCCGTCTCTCCACTCCAATCGAAAACACAGTGATCTTCCGTCCAAACACCGGACTGTAGATTTGATGAGCGGTCGAAAAAACCGTTGTATGCCTGTCTGGCGTTTTGAAGTGGTTTTGCTGAAGTGCCTAACTTTGATTTGCTAGATGTGAGTGAAACTATTGAAGGTTACCTGTGCTGTGTTTAATAAAAGTTTTTACATACTTCACTATTGGAAACCTTTTTGCTTTTTCATGTGGGAAAACTTGACTGACCTAGCAACATCGTTTGGATCTATCTTTTATACCCTGAGGGGTGTTTAAGCTGTGAAGCCGAGAGTGCAAGGCAAATCCTATTGGTGAGTGCAAGTCCTTAGGGAGTGGAGTCACTAATCACGCTGGTGTGGTGAAGGTTTAGTCAAGAGAACACAGGAAGATTTTTATGCAAATTTTTGTTGAAGTCACTATTATTGGATCACTTATCTCACTGATGGACTTTTTTTAAATGTTTTTTCACAACTGGTTTGAAAACATTATTTGAATGCTACGGATACTTATTAATTTATTGTATGTGCACATATATTTTTAGAGTATATGTTTTATAGACATGGGAGCTGTCGAAAAAATTTGTTTTGTTCCGTTCCGTTTCGTATTAAAAAAAAAATCGTAATTCGTGTACGGAATTCAATTCGGATTCGTACGAAATACAAATTTCGTACGACGCGTATAACGAACGATTCGACCGGAACGAACGAATGATTCGACCGGAAATGTACTTCCCCCACCCAATTCCAGCAGCAATCTTCTCTCTATAATGTCGAATCTTTTCTCTCTATAATGTCGAATCTTTCCTCTCTAAGTCAAATCTTTTCTCTCTATAATGTTGAATCTTTTCTCTCTATAATGTCGAATCTTTTCAATTTGGAGCCGAAATTCGTAAACGAAACTTCGTATTTCGTACAGAATTCGTATCCGTAAAAATTTGTAATTCGGATTCGTACAAATGTATGAATTTTGAAAAATTTGTACGAATTTTCGATTCGTACGAAACTAATCGCACATGTCTAATGTTTTATCGTTTTTCACATATATGTATTTCTTCACGGGACATATATATATTTTCTATAGTATTTAGATTTGTGCTGTGATACACAGAAGCGCCACTAATTTTGTTTATTCAAAATACTCTTTTTATTATATGTTTTTTGTAAAGTAGCAGTTAGTAAGGTTTTTCTGGTCTGCATTCAGCAGACCTGCTCCCGAAGCGCAGTGGAGTGTATAAGGGAAGAAGAGGGCAGTTTATTTCTTTTTATACACTATTTTAGTCACTTTAAGCATTATTAAAATCACTGCTCCCGAAAAAATGGCCGTTTTTTAAAACTTTTTTTTGCATTGATACATGTCCCCTGGGGCAGGACCCGGGTCCCCAAACAATTTTTATGACAATAACTTGCATATTAACCTTTAAAATTAGCACTTTTGATTTTTCATGTTAGTGTCCCATAGACAAATTTTTTGCCTGTTCGCATGTTCTGGTGCGAACCGAACCGGGGGGTGTTTGGCTCATCCCTACATAGCACAAGCGCTGTGCTGTGTAATTTGCTTTATGGGACCAGAATCTACATATTTTTTTTTTGGGTTAACAAACGCTTTAGGGCATATAGGCTATTTATTTTTGAAGGGCAGTTACAGTTTGCAAGGGAATATGGCTAAGAGCTTGGTGAATGAGGCGAAGTTTCACTTTGCGTAGAATACTAAATCATGTGACAGGAAAATCAAAAAAGTACAAGTTCACTTGCAAAGGGAACAGCCTATTTGCCTTTAGGCGACGCTACGCGTGATGTCATTACGCCCCACGTGAACCCGGAAGTACGGGTGTTTCTTATTAAGCTTGCAGGCTGTTTTTTATGTTTTATGCGGTTGTATCCGCTTGATTTTTCAGCAATAAAGGCTACCAATTTTTAATGATACTACACTATTGGAGTATTTTTGTCCTTCTGCACTGGTGACTTCTGTCATAGTGCGCCCCCCAGACCAGACTTTCTATTTCCAGTTGGGATACCGTGGGAGATTTCCTGCTGCAACCTGAGGGCTCCAGGGATACGGAGGATCATTAGGCCCTGCAGAGGGCTAAATCTGCTGACGCATATGACCTTGCTCTTTAGGGGGTCCACCAGTTCGAGTAAGGGTCCCCACTTACCGAGAGATCCCACCTCTTCTTTTTTCTTTTGGTGAAGGTGGAAGGAATCTGGATTTTATCACCCCATTGGAATTACCATTTACCACACTGTGGATTTTTCCTGGTATGTGGACTTAATTGTGTTTTTTTTTCACCTCTACCGATGAAGAGTCTTTTTATATAGACTTTTTCCCTTTTAGTTTTCATCCATTGTCTTTTCATTATTATATTCTGTATTTCACTAGTATTGTATTATTGTTTCTATTTACTATTTTGTGATCACTCACGTTATATGAGCGCAACTTATTTTTTATATAATATTTGTCTTTAGTAAATAAACACCATATCACACTGGTGATCCTGACACTAGTAAGAACTTGCCTGTGGCAGGATCACTTTGGTGGACAGTGACACAGCAAGGAAAAACACTCAACTGTTTGCATGTGTCACCCCCTCACTGGCTGGATGAATGATGCTTCACTTTCTTGCTAGTGATTCAGATTTTGCAGCATTATATAGGTCACAAGGGATTAAGACATGCAAAGCAGGTATGTGTCCTGCATTTATTTTCTAGATGTCCTGTCACTGGTGAATTTGTGTTGGGCATGGCCTTAACACTTACCCTCACACCCTTCCTGTAACCTCAACCCCAATACAGAACAAAGAATATGTCACTATTGCACCAAGGATCTCCAAAAAAGAATTCAACGCTTTATCTGTCAATCAATCACAGCTAATCAACCCTAAAGCAGACTTTTCCTTCTTTCCCGCTGAGTGTACGCACATATGCGGCCTCGGCTTTCGGGGGTTAGACCGGGATGATGAGCTGCGGGCATCATCCTGGTATCATTTTTTAGAGCCGGTGATTGGCTTTCCAGGGGTAACAACTGATGCGGCTAAAAGCTGCTCGGTTGTTATCCCGGAGGAGCGGGAGGGGACATCCCCCCCTCCGCCGCTCTGACCTGGCCTCCCGTCCCACCCACTACGATCCGCCGCCTCCAGTGCCTAGAGAGAGACTTAAATGAAGCCGGGAACAGCTTTGAGCCAGTCTCTTCAATGTAAACACGGAAGCGACGTCACAACGTCACTTCCTGTTTACTTGGCTGCCAATGACGCCGGTTTTAAAAAAAATACACAGTATTCAGAATCGCAGTTTTCGCCGATCTGAATACTTTGATGTGCAAAGGAGGGATTGGGGGTCTTTTAGACCGCCGATCCCTCCATAAAGAGTACCTGTCACCACCTATTACTGTCACAAGCGTTGTTTACATTCCTTGTGACAGCAATAAAAGTGATCAAAAAAGATTTTTTTTAAAAAACACAATTTTATATTATAAAAATGAATAAAATAAATAAGAAAAAAATGTTTTAAAGCGCCCCCGTCTCAGTGAGCTCGCGCAGCAAAGAAAACGCATACGGAAGTCGCGCCCGCATATGTAAGCGGTGTTCGACTCACACATGTGAGGTATCGCCGCGATCGTAAGAGCAAGAGCAATAATTCTAGCCATAGCCTAGCCTCCTCTGTAACTTTAACCTGGTAACCGTTGTGACAGCAGGCAGGTAAAATCACCAGGTTGCATCCAGGATGGTAGATATGTATGCCCTAGATTCAGGCTTTATGCAGATTCATACCACTAGGGGGAGTGCTGGGAGTCTTGCGGGGGAAGAGTTAATGAGCCCAGCTGAATCAAGTGGCTCATTAAGGCCTCTACAAGAACTCCCAGCATGCTAAGGGAGATGCTCCATCCTGGAACCAGTTCTGTGTTGTGCAAGACTGGGGAGTGTGTTTCTGTCCTGTGCGGTGAGACAAAGCCTGTGTGGCTAAAACCTTAAAAAAAATGGAGATAGGGGCTGGGGCAGCACAAGGCTGCACCTAGTTGTCAGACAGGGAACCTAGGTGTGTAGTAAGCGGTCAAGCTGACCAGGATTTATTTTTGTATGTTTCTTTTTGTTTTGCGGTTTTTCCCCTGTAAATAGTTTAAATAAACCGCACCTTTTGTTTTTGTAACTACAAACTCTGTCTGCTGTGCCTGTTTTTGTGTGGTGAACCCATCCAGGGGATCACACACACCCGCTGCCGAGCTAACCCCCTCACAGTTGGTGGAGAATGCGGGCAGTTTTTTTTAAGGCCAGCATGGAGGAGATACTGAAACAGCTGGCTCTAGCAAATGCCAATCAGCAGCAAACAAACACAGGTTTGCAAAAGAGCCTTGCAGCTCATCAACAGAGCCTTGCAGCCCAGCAGCAGACAAATGCAACTTTGCAACAGAGCCTCGCAGCCCAGCAGCAAGCTCAGCAACAAGCCCAGCAGCAATCTGAGGCCCGCTCCATAGACCTGTTACAGAAGCAAGAGCAGAGACTACAACAATTGGAAACGTTAATGCAGCAACATCCGCAGACCAGTGAGGCAAGTCGTTCCACTAATACCGCGTCCTTTGGGGTGAGTCATTTATTGACAAAAATGACTGGAGAGGATGATCCAGAGGTGTTTTTGACCACGTTTGAAAGGACTGCTGAAAGAGAAAAGTGGCCTAAGGAGCAGTGGGCTGGACTGGTGGCTCCTCTGTTAACTGGTGAATCGCAGAAAGCTTACTATGACCTAGAGCCTGACCAAGCAAAAGACTATGTGATGCTAAAAACTGAAATATTGGCACGGCTGTCCGGGCTCAGCGTGTGCATAACTGGACTTTCGCAGGGGAGACTCGAGAAACTGGGGAGGAGCCAACATCCTCAGACGAAAACATGCCGTCTGTGGAGTTTTCTGATCTCGAGGTTCACAAGGAAAATTTTGCCACAGAACAGTTAAAATACCCCACCCTAATAAAAGGCACGGACAACGTAGTGTAAATAGATGGCGAGTTAGTGAACCCAGATGAGACCTGCACTTACCCATACTTCATCGTGGAAAAGGAACTACTGTATCGGGTGGCTAAAAGGGCAGAAGAAACCATTGAGCAGCTTGTGGTGCCCAAACCTTACAGGAAGCTGGTGTTAGAGTTGGCCCATGGGCACATTCTTGGAGGTCATCTGGGGACAGCGAAAACCAGAGAAAGAGTATTGCAGAGATTCTATTGGCCTGGGGTCATGAAGGAAACAGAAAATTATTGTTCCTCCTGCCCTGTGTGTCAGAGGTCGGCACCGATGCCACATTTCCGTAACCCGCTGGTACCTCTTCCCATCATTGAGGTCCCCTTTGAGAGGATCGCAATGGATTTGGTAGGTCCGATAATGAAGTCCGCTAGGGGGCACCAGTACATCTTGGTTATAATGGACTATGCCACCCGTTATCCGGAAGCGATTCCTCTCCGAAATACCTCGGCCAAAACCATAGCCAAAGAGCTATCTCTTGTTTTTAGCCGTGTGGGTATTTGTAAAGAACTGCTTACGGACCAAGGTACACCCTTTATGTCCCGGGTTATGAAAGAGCTGTGTAAGTTGTTCAAAGTGACACAATTGCGTACATCTGTGTATCACCCCCAAACAGATGGGTTGGTTGAAAGATTCAACAAAACTCTAAAACAAATGTTAAAGAAGGTGGTGGATAAAGATGGAAAGGATTGGGACTGTCTAATTCCCTATTTAATGTTTGCTATTAGGGAGGTACCCCAATCCTCTACGGGTTTCTCACCCTTTGAGTTACTTTATGGGAGAAACCCCAGAGGGCTGTAAGATATCGCCAAGGAAATCTGGGAAAGTGAGAGTTCTCCCCACAGGAGTGTGATTGAGCATGTCGCCCTGATGCAAGATAGAATTGCACAGGTAATGCCAATCGTAAAGGAACATTTGGCCCAAGCGCAGTTGGCACAGCAGAGAGTGTACAACCGTGGAGCCAAGACCCGTACCCTTTTCCCCCGGGGGTAGGGTATTGGTACTTGTCCCTACGGTTGAAAGCAAAGTCCTCGCCACATGGCAAAGCCCCTATGAGATATTGGAAAAAGTGAGCGAAGTGAATTACAAGGTCAGACAACCAGGAAGGCGAAAGCCCGAACAGATCAATCACGTTAATCTGTTGAAAGCCTGGAGGGATCCCATTGTGTTAGTGCCTATACCGGATGGGAGCTGGCGATTTTGTAACGATTTTCGACAACTGAACAAAGTTACAAAATTTGATACCTACCCCATGCCACATATAGATGAGTTGATCGACCGGCTGGGAACAGCCCGATACATGACAACTCTTGATCTCACAAAAGGGTATTGGTAAATTCCCCTGGCCAAGTCGGCCAAGGAGAAAAACGCATTTGTAACCCCAGACGGGGCGTTCCAATATAAAAGAATGCCGTTTGGGTTACAGAATGTGCCGGCCACATTCCAGCGGATAATGGACCAGATACTGAGGCCCCATCAGAAGTATGCTGCGGCTTACCTGGATGATGTAATTATCTATAGCATAGATTGGGCCTCACATCTGCCAAAAGTACAAGCAGTCCTAGACTCTATCCGGGAAGCTGGGTTTACGGCCAACCCCAAGAAGTGTACCATTGGGCAGGAGGAGGCCAAATATCTTGGGTACACCATTGGGAGGGGAGTAATAAAACCCCAAGTCAACAAAGTCGAGGCCATACAGAATTGGCCACGTCCCAACAGCAAGAAGCAGGTACGAGCCTTTCTGGGAATCACTGGTTATTATCGGCGATTCATTCCCCACTTTGCTTCTCAGGCTGTGCCCCTAACCAACCTGGCAAAAGGGAAAGAGTCGGTCATGGTTAAATGGACCCCAGAGGCTGAGGCAGCATTCCAATTCTTAAAAAAAGCCTTATGTAGCCAGCCAGTGTTGTACTCACCAGACTTCTCTAGGGACTTTTTCGTACAAAGTGATGCATCAGACGTAGGGTTAGGAGCAGTATTGTCCGAGGTCTGGAACGGGGAAGAGCACCCAGTCATTTACCTCAGCAGGAAATTGAAGTCCCATGAGGTAACTTATGCCACGATTGAGAAGGAGTGTTTAGCGGTGAAGTGGGCTCTAGATTCCCTTCGGTACTATCTGCTAGGTAGGCACTTTGACATGATTAATGATCACGGTCCTTTAAAGTGAATGGCTCAAAACAAAGAGACAAATAGAAGAGTGAATAGGTGGTTCCTGGCTCTACAGGAATTCAACTTTACAGTAAAGCATCACCCTGGCGTTCAAATGGGGAATGTGGATGCTTTGTCTCGAGTACATGCATGCCTGATTGCTGGTGTTCCAACCCCAAGGTTAAAACAAGAGGGGGGGGGTATGTGACAGCAGGCAGGTAAAAATCACCAGGTTGCATCCAGGATGGTAGATATGTATGCCCTAGATTCAGGCTTTATGCAGATTCATACCACTAGGGGGAGTGCTGGGAGTCTTGCGGGGGAAGAGTTAATGAGCCCAGCTGAATCAAGTGGCTCATTAAGGCCTCTACAAGAACTCCCAGCATGCTAAGGGAGATGCTCCATCCTGGAACCAGTTCTGTGTTGTGCAAGACTGTGTTTCTGTCCTGTGCGGTGAGACAAAGCCTGTGTGGCTAAAACCTTAAAAAACAGGGAGATAGGGGCTGGGGCAACACAAGGCTGCACCTAGTTGTCAGACAGGGAATCTAGGTGTGTAGTAAGCGGTCAAGCTGACCAGGATTTATTTTTGTATGTTTCTTTTTGTTTTGCTGTTTTTCCCCTGTAAATAGTTGAAATAAACCACACCTTTTGTTTTTGTAACTACAAACTCTGTCTGCTGTGCCTGTTTTTGTGTGGTGAACCCATCCAGGGGGTCACACACACCCGCTGCCGAGCTAACCCCCTCACACCGTAATTTTTTTTAAAGCGTCGCCTATGGAGATTTTTAGGTACCGAAGTTTGTCGCCATTCCACGAGTGCGTGCAATTATAAAGCATGACATGTTTGGTATCGATTTACTTGGCATAACATCATCTTTCACATTATACAAAAAAATTGGGTTAACTTTACTTTTTCTTTTTTTTTAATTCATGAAAGTAAAATTTTCCCAAAAAGTTGCGTTTAAAACAGTGCTGCACAAATATCGTGTGACATAAAATATTGCAACAATCGCCATTTTATTCTCTAGATTCTCTACTAAAAAAATATATATATATAATGTTTGGGGGTTCTAAGTAATTTTCTAGCAAAAAATACGGATTTTATCTTGTAAACACCAAATGTCAGAGATAGGCTTAGTCATGAAAGGGTTAAACCTTACTCCATGTTTGCAAACGTACCATTCCTGTGCAGGGACTATTCTCGCTGAAGACCACCACTTCCTGATCTGAAAGCTACTGTTTTCAGGATTGGGGAACTCAAATTTTGCATTTATTTAAATGATCATTTAGTTGGACAGGTAACATACAACAATTTATTAATGACCATTTTTGCTGTTTCTACAACTTCTGTTTAAAGGAGAAGTCCAGCCTGAGATTTTTAGGCTGGGCTTCTCCTCTGGGTCACAGGAGTGCAATTCGTTTTGCACTCCTGTGACCCGGTTTCACCGGAGAGCAGTCTGAAGTCCGCTCTCTGCTGACGTAACTGCCATCAGTCGGGGCAGCGCATCATCAAGACTTCCCAGGTCGGGATCCGCCAGCTGCCCTGATTGATGCCAGTCTCAGCATATCAGCGAGCCGCTGAGACAGCCTCTCCCCGCCCCTCCACTGTTCAGCTCTCCAATGAGCATGGAGAAGCAGAGAGGAAAGAGGCTGACTGACAGTCAGCCTCTTTCCTCTCAGGGATCTGTGAGAACCGAGCCAGCGGTGATGTTCGCTGGCTCGGTTCTCAATGCACAGACGTCGGGGGACAGATGGAGCATCGTTCTGATGCTCCATCCACCGAGGTAAGTATGAATCTCAAATAACCTGGAAACCCATACTTCTCCTTTAAAGCATTATTAAAGACAAATTCAAAAATGCCATACCGTATATGATGCAGCCTGTCACCAGCCTTAAAGAAGTCTTTGTTTTTCTGAATACTCCCTGTAATTTATTTTGTTTACCTGTTGTTCCTGCTGTTATTTTTCAACTTCCTCTAACAGATCAAGCTGTGCAGAAAAAGTAGAAGCTAAAGGGTTGAGACAAACCACATAACACTGATAGGGATGCTTATGGTCAGCTTAAATTTAAAAATAATAACTACTTAAAAAGTATTGCAGCGCTAGAAATCACATGTAACACAAATAGTCCATAGGTATAAAGTTCAGAAACCAGAAGAGTGTTGACTGGCACACCAACAGGGAGATAGAAAGATCCTCTGGCCGTGAGACAGGGTGCTTGTAAATAATCACTAGTGCAACCACCACCAGTTATACAGGCCGCTCACCTCAAAATATGGACCTCTGTTTTACTGGAAGGTCAAATATGCAGTCCCTTTGCAGTCCCTATGACGTCAGGACAGCCATCTACCTGGTTCCATATCTATGTTACATGACTGCTAGCCGAGCACAGGGTTTCTGTGCCTTGCTTGTGAGTAACTTTTTATATTTAATAAATCAAGTGTTTTTACATATGGAGAACACTATGTATTTCTTCTTGAAATTTTGCATGTAAATACTCAAATCTATGAGTTCGTTTTGGGATTACTGAATGATTAAGGATTCTGGTTGAAGGACCGTATGAAGACAGCCCTCTCATCTTTATCATCACCCTTGTCAAAGGGACTGCATATTTGACCTTCTGGTAAAACAGAGGTCCATATTTTGAGGTGAGCGGCCTGTATAACTGGTGGTGGATACACACAGAAGTGGTTGCACTAGTGATTGTTTACAAGCACCCTGTCTCACGGCCAGAGGATCTTTCTATCTCCCTGTTGGTGTGCCAGTCAACACTCTTCTGGTTTCTGAACTTTATACCTATGGACTATTTGTGTTACATGTGATTTCTAGCACTGCACTGCTTTTTTATACACGTTTTACTTAAGGATTTTATATATTGACCTTCAGTGTTCAGCTGCATTGTGGTAGGATTGGTTTTGCGCTGTCTGTTTTTTTCTACTACTTAAAAAGTATTGACTGGAGTTAGACTTTAATTTGTTAGTTACCTATGTAAAGTTCAACTATATAAACATGTTCATCTAACACTACCCTCTCCAGACATTGCCCCTGTCCAAGGGTGACTCCATTGCTCCTTCATAGATAGGAGAGACACCCCAAGGAAGTGGAAATAAATGAAACTAAGCCTAAAAAAGAACATAACATCCCACCACATTTAAGGGTTAGTAAGCTGAAATATATTCCATTTTTGTTTTTGGGTTTAATACTGCTTTAATTCTGTAATTCATGCAGATATATCAGAGTCACTTCCATCTGAGATTCTTTTAAATTACTAAGTGAGCAAGTTCATATTTGAAGGTTAACCTGCAGCACAGCAGCAAAGTCAATGTAAACCTTTTTTTTTTCGAACACTTTAAAATTTAAATATAATAAATATAATATGTACTTTCGCTAATTAATAAAGGACACTAGCAAAGGACATAGGAATTATGCATTACTAAATGACAGCTTCTACCCCTTTTACATTTAAAAACTCTATTCCCCAAGACCAATTCTGTGAGATAAAAGGAGATAATTTCAGGTTCTGACATTTTAGAGGAAAGAATATCTGCAATGAAAGTAATTTAGAAGGTTAAAGATTATAAGAAAAAAGTTTTCTCTTCTCTGCTTTATTATGATTACAGGCTTTGTTTGCTTTGGTCAGCCATGTTCAGACATACAAGACTTGGACCTACTACAGTTATAGTATATATTTAGCTCAAACATTATTTTGTAAAATGGGTAGAAAAAAAATTGTGACGTCACGGACCCATCATGCCCCGGGCGGTAACGTCACAGGGGGGCATGGCCTCCAGATGATGTAATCTGATTGCCACGCCCCTGCCATTATTTAAGAAATGCAGGACATTGGCGCCGACAGATCAGCGGGACGCAGCATAGGGGTGCCGTGATCTGGGGGCCCCCTTGTTAAAGGGGGCTTCCAGATTCCGATAAACCCCCCCCACAGACCCTGACAACCACCGAGCAAGGGTTGTCGGGAAGAGGCCCTTGTCCCCATCAACATGGTGGCAAGGTGCTTTGGGGTGAGGGGGGCGCAGAGCCCCCCTGCCCCAAAGCACCCATCCCCCCATGTTGAGGGCATGCGGCCTGGTATGGTTCAGGAGGGGGGTGCTCGCTTTCCTAACCTGCCGGGCTGCATGCTCAGATAAGGGTCTGGTATGGATTTTGGCGGGACCTCCACACCATTTTTTTTATTTTGGTGTGGGGGGGTCCCCTCTGAATCCATACAAGACTCAAGGGCCTGGTATGGACCTGGGGGGGACCCCACGCTGTTTTTTTTCTCAATTTTTTTTTAGCCGGCAATTTTTTTTTTTTACATTCAGCGGGAAGCCCACTGACAACCGATGACTCATTGGTTGTTAAGGATGCGGCCGGCTTCCTGGCCCCCTCCTTAGCAACCAGCTATATACAGTGTAAAAAAAAAAAAAGAGAACGCAAATCGCAGCAAAATCGTGGTAAAATCGTGTGTCGAAAAACGTGGCAAACACCGCAAAAAGCACTGCAGAAACGCTCAAAAGCAACATGCATAGATGTTAATCGAGCCTAAAGGAAGTGGAAAAATAACAGACTTACTGACCAGATGAACAGGTGAAAATAAAAAAAAGACCTATAAAAAGAAAATAAATGTTTAAACTTTCCAGTTCACACCAGATGCAGTTCCGTGCGCTTTTAGTTCACACCAGGTGCAGTTTCGTGTGCTTTTTTCTGCACTAAAAATGCATGCACAGTGTTTTCCATACATTCCAATGGCTCTAGTTCACACCAGTGCAGTCAGTTCCAGTCAGTTTCCGGTCAGTTTCTGGTGCAGAAATAAAAGTAGAACATGCTGCATTTTTTCTGCACAGATCTGTACTGGAACATAGCAAATTGTATCAAAAGTGTTAGAACTGCGTGTGGTGTGAACTGTAAGCAAAAACTGATCTGGAACGTATCCAGAGTGCATTTTTTTCAACTGGCTGCTAAATCAGAGGCCCTTCCGGTCAACATTCCCAAAGCGGAGGTTGACCATTTGAAGGCCAATTATCCTTATGCCGCGTACACACGATCATTTTTAATGTCATTTTCCAAAACAACGTTTTTCTCGACGTGATTTTTCTTGTTTCCTCTCAAGCCTGTCTTGCATACACACGTTCATTAAAAAAAATGCTCGAGCAAAGCGCAGTGACGTAGAACATGTACGACGGCACTATAAAGGGGAAGTTCCGTTTGAATGGCGCCACCTTTCATGTTAGTAAAGTTTGTTGAGCGACGATACGCGCTTTTCAGCCTCATGCTTTTCAGTCCGTTACAGCGTGACGAATGTGCTATCTCCATTACGAACGCTAGTTTTACCAGAACGAGCGCTCCCGTCTCATACTTGATTCTGAGCATGCGCGTTTTTTTCCCCTCGTAAAAGCATACACACTACCGTTTTTCACGACGGGAAAAAAAACTTGAAAAAATAGAGCAGGTTCTAAAAAAATTTAGCCCGTTTTTCACGTTGTTAAAAATGCTCTAGAGCCTACACACGATCGTTTTTAATGCCCAAGTTAAAAAATAGCATTTTTAACGACGTGAAAATCGACCGTGTGTACGCGGCATTATAGTTGGAAACTCACTGCCTTGAAATACCAGGGGATATGTATCACCCCGAAATTCACCACTTTATATCAGGAAAACTCCCCCCCCCATTTTGCGCAATCAGAGCTCTGCTACTGCAGTGGAAAAAACACCATCTCTCTCTCCTAGGGCGTATCGCCTCAATCAAGATGACAATCCTCCCAAAACTTTTGAACCTATTTTAAACATTGTCAGTTCCAGTTCCCTATGACCACCTGAGAAAGCTACTGACCTGATCCAATATATTTGAAACCATAAAAGACATAGGCTACCCCGAGCGGTATTAATAGTGGCGCGCTCGGATGGGGGTCTTGCATTTCCCAACCTTATCAAATACTCAGGCGACCCAGCTGTGCGCAATAGCCTCATGGTTTAGCCTACAATCCTACAACAAATGGACAGAAATCAAAAAAATATGGCTTGCCCCTGTACACCCCAACAACCTACTTTGGAGTGCGAATGCGGAGCTAGACCCCAACCGCCTGCTGGGCTC
This sequence comes from Rana muscosa, assembly GCA_029206835.1. NCBI lineage: Eukaryota > Metazoa > Chordata > Amphibia > Anura > Ranidae > Rana > Rana muscosa. The sequence goes on from CM055122.1 coordinate 1,025,775,572, forward strand.
CATGTCCCACCTTCGTCGGCTCTGGCGCAAACTGTCACATCTACATAAGCTTGCATCAGAAAAATCACTGATGACCTTTTTATCTGTAACCCCAAGGTGCCAGATAGCCTCACCCACCGAATGTCCTCACCTGTTCCATTTTGGGAACCTAGTAGACCTTCGGCCTCGCAAACTGTTGCCTTTTGCCAAACTTCAGGCCAGATTTGATCTGCGACGCCAGGTGTTTTACGGGTATCTGCAAATCCGCCCAAACCTACAATTCTCCCCTCCAACCCACTTTGAAAACATAATCCTAGCAGGCTCTGCTCAGAAGGGTTTAATCTCCGATATATACTGGATACTAAATGCATACTCCTTAGAAGTGCAAGGCAAACACGCCTACATGCTCGGATAGGAGAGGGCACTCAATGAGGAAATCCCTATAGAGCAGTGGCGGGTGATCTGGTCCCAAGCAGATAAAAGTTATTTTTGCACATTGTATAAAGAGAACACTTACAAAATCCTCCATTTTTGGTAAATGACCCCAGATGTGCTCCATGCCATCTTCCCCACTAGCTCCGACCGCTGCTGGCATTGCTATGGAGACAAGGGTACCCTCTTTCATATCTATTGGAGCTGTCCACTGATCGCTCCTTTTTGTAACTCGGTTCAAGAGCTGCTGAATCGCCTTTTCGAAGTGCCTATCCCTGAGACGCCGAAACTCTTTTTACTAGGCTTGTCACCGCTAAAAATTCCCACACCCTATAAAAAGCTATTATGCCATATCCTCACAGCTGCACGCTGTCTCGTTGCTCTCAATTGGAAGCGGCGCAGAGTGCAGAAAAAAAGCGCACGGAACTGCATCTGGTGTGAACTGCCTCTAAAAAAAATAAGAACATTCTTGTTTTTGGAATGAATACTCTTTTAACCGCTTCCCGACCGCCGCATGACTATTTACGTTGACAGAATGGCACGGCTGCGCAAATGGGCGTATATATACCTCCCCTTGAATTTGCGAGCCGTGCGGTCCCGCGCGCGCTGCTGGCGGCGCGCTTGCGAGCCTGTCGCGAGCTCCGTGACCGTGCCCGCGGAACCGCGGACTCGATGTCCACCGGAGTCCCGCGATCGGGTCACAGAGCTGAAGAACGGGGAGATGTTAGTGTAAACACAACATCTCCCCGGCCTTCCTAGTGACATGTCACTGATCGTCTGTTCCCTGTCATCGGGAACAGCGATCAGTGACGTGTCACGGCAAGCCACACCCCCTAACAGTTAGAAGCACTCCCTAGGTCACACTTAACCCCTTCAGCACCCCCTACAGGTTAACCCCTTCACTGCCAGTGTCATTTTTACAGTAAATCAGTGCATTTTTATAGCACTGATCGCTGTAAAAATGACAATGGTCCCAAAATGGTGTCAAAAGTGTCTGATGTGTCCGCCATAATGTCGCAGTCATGATCAAAATTGCTGATCGCTGCCATTACTAGTAAAAAAATAATTATTAATGAAAATGCCATAAAACTACCCGCTTTTTTGTAGACGCTATAACTTTTGCGCAAACCAATCAATAAACGCTTATTGCGTTTTTTTTACCAAAAATATGTAGAAGAATACGTATCGGCCTAAACTGAGGAAAAAAAGTTTTTTTATATATTTTTTAGGGATATTTATTATAGCAAAAAGTAAAAAATATTGCATTTTTTTCAAAATTGTCGATCTATTTTTGTTTATAGCGCAAAAAATAAAAACCGCAGAGGTGATCAAATACCACCACAAGAAAGCTCTATTTGTGGAAAAAAAGGATGTCAATTTTGTTTGGGAACCACGTCGTGTGACCGCGCAATTGTCAGTTAAAGCCACGCAGTCCCGAATCGCAAAAAGTGGCCTGGTCTTTGGCCAGCAAAATGGTCCGGGGCTGAAGTGGTTACGTTTGCAGGCTCAAAAGTGTATATAACTAACACTGGTCATACATATAGATTTTATTAATTACATCCAGAAAAAGATATCAAGGAAGCAAGTTAGCAAATCAATGAGCACATTTGCCTTACAGTACTCGGTTCCTGCATTTCATTCCCACTTGGAACCGTATCTGCATGGAGTATGTGTTGTATTTTCTCCCTGCATTTGCATATGTTTCCTCTGGGTGCTACATTCTTTATCTTACAAATACTGTTAGATTAATTGGTGTGTGACTAATCTGGCCATTGCCTGATTCTCCTACTCTTTCATGGCTTGCCCATTTAGCAGATCGGGGCTGCATGCTAAGTAAGCAAGAAATAGACAACCCTTAAATCTTAAAAACAGCAATTTCCACTTCTTACTAGAAATATATATTTACAACCTACCTGAGCTTTTCTGATTGAAACTACTGTCCTATTAACATTCTGTGGTAGTATTTAGAAGATTGCATAATAAATCTGATGTATGTAAAACCTTCTTTTTTTTAATGTGCAAAATTGTTCTTTTATGTTTATGTCCTGGGAAATACAGAAAGGATCACATGCATTTTAATTTTTAATTTCCAATCTTTATTCTAGTTGCAGTGACATTAAAATGAAAGATAATTAATTACCGTAAATTACAGAGCAGTGCTTGCTTTTAATAAAAGATAAAATATCCTCAGGATTTTCTGCTCGGTAGTATTTTTTGGAAGAACTCTGATGAAGAGGGTATGCCCTTAAAATGCGTAAGTAATTTTTTACCATTAATCAATGACTACCCGTGTTAGTTTATAGTGTTTGAATTTTTACCTATTTTGTTACATTACAAAGTTCAATGTTTTTTAAATCTGAATTATATGTGATGGATCAGAACACAATAGTCTAAGTTGGTGAAGTAAAATTAGAAAAATATATGCATAAAACTATTTTTCAGAAATAAAAAAAATGATAATTGGCATGTGCGTATGTATTCACCCTCTTTGTTATGAAGCCCATAAAAAGCTCTGGTGCAACCAATTACCTTCAGAAGTCACATAATTAGTGAAATGATTTCCACCTGTGTGCAATCTAAGTGTCACATGATCTGTCATTACATATACACACACACCTTTTTGAAAGGCCCCAGAGGCTGCAACACCTAAGCAAGAGGCACCACTAACCAAACACTGCCATGAAGACCAAGGAACTCTCCAAACAAGTAAGGGACAATGTTGTTGAGAAGTACAAGTCAGGGTTAGGTTATAACAAAATATCCAAATCTTTGATGATCCCTAGGAGCACCATCAAATCTATCATAACCAAATGGAAAGAACATGGCACAACAGCAAACCTGCCAAGAGACGGCCGCACACCAAAACTCACGGACCGGGCAAGGAGGGCATTAATCAGACAGACAGCACAGAGACCTAAGGAAACCCTGGAGGTAACCCTGGAGGAGCTGCAGAGTTCCACAGCAGAGACTGGAGTATATGTACATAGGACAACAATAATCCGTACGCTCCATAGAGTTGCGCTTTATGGCAGAGTGGCCAGAAGAAAGCCATTACTTTCAGCAAAAAACATGGCACGTTTTGAGTTTGCGAAAAGGCATGTGGGAGACTCTCAAAATGTATGGAGAAAGGTGCTCTGGTCTGATGAGACAAAATTTTAACTTTTTGGCCTTTAAAGAAAATGCTATGTCTGGCGCAAACACATCACATCACCCAAAGAACACCATCCCCACAGTGAAACATGGTGGTGGAAGCATCATGCTGTGGGGATGTTTTTCAGCAGTCAGGACTGGGACACTGGTCAGAGTTGAGGGAAAGATGGATGGTGCTAAATACAGGGATATTCTTGAGCAAAACCTGTACCACTCTGTGTGTGATTTGAGGCTAGGACGCAGGTTCACCTTCCAGCAGGACAATGACCCCAAACACACTGCTAAAGCAACACTTGAGTGGTTTAAGGGGAAACATGTAAATGTGTTGGAATGGCCTAGTCAAAGCTCAGACCTCAATCCAATAGAAAATCTGTGGTCAGACTTAAAGATTGCTATTCACAAGCACAAACCATCCAACTTGAAGGAACTGGAGCAGTTTTGCAAGGAGGAATGGGCAAAAATCCCAGTGGTAAGATGTAGCAAGCTCATAGAGACTTATCCAAAGTGACTTAGTGCTCTGATAGCCGCAAAAGGTGGCTCTACAAAGTATTGACTTTAGGGGGGTATATACTTATGCACATTGACTTTTTCTGTTATTTTGACCTATTTGTTGTTTGCTTCACAATAAAAAAAAATCTTCAAAGTTCTGGGCATGTTCTGTAAATTAAATTATGCAAATCCTCAAACAATCCATGTTAATTCCAGGTTGTAAGGCAACAAAACACAAAAAATGCCAAGGGGGTGAATACTTTTGCAAGGCACTGTAAAAGTGAATAGATAAATAAATAAATAAATATTGTGAAAAGGACTGCTGCACAGGTATGATAACCTTAACTACTAGACATATAAATAACTCACAGCACTGTCCCATACATTAAATTTCTGAGTGCTGTATACATAAATTCACTTCACATAATCACAATAAAGTGCTCATATGCAAAACCATGTGCCCAATGTCCTTATTTTGTATAGTTTCTTTATAAAATGCAAGTGCTCAAATAAAACACTTGTGCAATCATCAAATAATTGTGCTGCTGTGCACACCACTCCACTCCACTGCATGCCCCAGACTCTGTGCTACCCCTCAGTTGGTCCCCCACTCACCAAATGTTGTGGACCCTATGGGAGGGGTGAAACACGTTGGGCGGAGTTAACTAGTGACATAACATCCAGCTCGTGGAGCGCACGCTGCAACGGCAGTTCCGGGTTCGGCGATAATTAACTTTATTGCACACATCCACAAAGTGAGTGTTATTCTATGTATGTGTTCCTAAAATAAAACCGAGGTACACTATGGAATGCCTCATCTGTTTTATCCTTTCTGCATGGTGAGACTTACACTTCATAAAGATTTAGGTAGAGCATAATACGCTGTATTTGAAGGAGAGAGGAGTGACAAGAAGGAGAGAGGATTCCATAGTGAGAGTACCACATATGTGTATAACCTTCATTCATGCGCAAGTCCACAACTTTTGGTGAGCAGAGTCTGGTGCACGCAGTGAATTGGAGTGGTTTGCTCAGTAGCACAGCTATTTGAAGATTGTACAAGTTTTTTTTATTTGATCGCTTGCACTTTATAAAAAAGACTCTACAAATAAAGGACACTGGGCACATAATTTTGTGTACGAGCACTTTATATGAAGTGAATTTATGTATACATCACTCAGCCTAAGTCTAGAAAAAAATTATTTGTAAAAAATTCACCAAAAGTGAATTCGTTTTCTCAACTAAAAATTCCACCCCCAATACAGTAGCCATCAAAAAACATTTCTGAGGATGTCATATTCAAAGCAAAGAAATGCTTACAATTTGACTATGCGTATTTCTGTTAAAGGCAGTGAGTTCATTACAGGAGCAGAAGGATCAATATTTTGTGAAATCAAGTTTAAAAACGAAACATTTCCATGGTTACAAGGGAGCCAAGGTTGATATATTTTACAGAGTTATATTAGGTAACGGCAGGCTGTAGATTGAAATGTTTAACTAAGCATTATATAGCAAAATAGCTTTTTTTTTAATCAGCCTTTGTAATAACAATGGAGGGAATTCTATAAAGCTGCTGTGCTACTTTTCTGGCATTATTCCCTCTTGTTAATGTATCGCACCAAATTTATTAAGCATTTGCTAAACTTTTGGTTTTGACAGTGACCCGCCAGTCTTTATGAACTCCAGGGAATGCGTGTACATTTTTTAACAAAACAAACTTTTTCGGTTCAGTTCAATGTAACTGTAGCGGGGGTTTCCTTTAAGGCCTCAGAGACTACTGTACCCATAGCCCCACTGGACACCCAGGGTGCATTGCCCCGCGCAAAGACTGCTGGGGTGGACTTTATAAGAAAAAGGCGGGGCCGGCTTCAGTCTCTTTGGACTTTGCCCACCCAGCAAGAGGAACTCCTTTCCGAGTCTGTGGTGATACTAGGCCTGAAGCCTGAGCCTTACCACCGGTGTGGAAAGAGAGAGCCAAGGCCCAGCTGACCAGGTGGAGAAAAATCGTGCAAGGAGTGCCACCCACAAGATCCACCTGCAAGAAGACAAACCTTTCCGGGAAAGGGTCCGGCGAGTCCCCCTGGCTGTTCTGGAAGACTTGCGTGAGCAACTGGCAGAGCTCAAGAGAACTGGAGTTATTCGAGAGTCCAGAAGCCCATATGCCTCCCCTATTGTAGTAGTCAGGAAGAACAACGGGTCGCTGAGACTCTGCATAGACTACAGGACTCTCAATAGGAGGACCATACCTGACCAATACACCACTCCTAGGATAGAGGATGCTCTACAGAGTCTGTCTGGAGCTAAGTGGTTCAGCGTAATGGACCTGAAGAGCGGGTATTATCAAATCCCAATGCATCCAGATGACAGAGAGAAGACAGCATTCATCACCCCAGTGGGGTTCTACGAGTTTAACCGGATGCCTCAAGGCCTGTCGGGGGCTCCTGCCACTTTCCAGCAACTGATGGAGAAGACAGTGGGGGACATAAATCTCATTGAAGTCCTGGTGTACCTAGACGACATCATTGTCTTTGGGAAGACTCTGGAGGAGCACGAGGAAAGGCTGGAGAAAGTCCTGAAGAGGCTCAATGAAGAGGGACTTAAACTCTCCAGGGAGAAGTGTCAGTTCTACCAGTCCTCAGTCCATCGCCTGGGACACATAGTGTCTGAAGAGGGGGTATCTACAGATCCTGACAAACTGGAGGCAGTTACCTCCTGGCCCCGACCAACTACAGTGACTGAGCTCAGATCCTTCCTCAGGTTCTGCTCCTACTACCGCAGATTTGTGGAAGGGGTTGCAAAAATGGCCAAACCTCTGAATGAGCTATTGAAGACAGAAGAAGAGGAGGATGACACTGGCCCCAGGAAGCCCGGAGAGTCCGTGGAAGACCAGTGGATGGAAAAGTGTGAGGAGGCCTTCACAATGCTGAAGAAGAGTCTGACCACTGCCCCTGTCTTGGCCTATGCAGACACCAAGAAACCATATGAACTGCACGTGGATGCCAGCCATGATGGTCTGGGAGATGTGCTGTACCAGGAGTATGAAGAACAGTTAAGACCAGTCGCCTATGTGAGTAGGAGTTTAACACCAGCAGAAAAGAACTACCCCACCCACAAATTGGAATTCTTGGCCCTAAAGTGGGCTGTTGTAGACAAACTCAAAGACTATTTGTATGGAGCTGACTTTGTAGTGAAGACAGACAATAACCCCCTCACTTACCTTTTCACCACAGCCAAGCTGGATGCCACCGGCCACCGTTGGTTGGCAGCCCTCTCTGAATTCAACTTTAGTTTGAAGTACAGGCCTGGAACTGGAAACAGAGATGCTGATGCCCTGTCCAGAAGGTCTCATGCTCCCACTTTTAGTACAGAAGACTGGACCCAGGTGACCCCTGACGGAGTATGGGCCTTGTGTCAGGGAGCACAGCTTCAAGCTAGCGGCGGATCTAGGGCAGAAGAAATTGGAGTTTCGGTGGTGGGAGTGCCCAAATACTATTGTGATGTGACTCAGATCGGTGAAGACGACTTGCCAAAACTGTCTAAGAAAGATATAAGACAGGATCAGTTGGAAGACCCCTGGGGAAGATTAGCCCTGGAAACACTGGAGGATCAGGATCCGGGCATGCTCTTGCATGATCCCTCAAAGGAGGCCCGACTAATCCACAAAGAGTGGGACAGGTTGCAGGTGCATCAAGGGGTGGTCTACCGAAGGGGCCCCTCTGATGACCTGGAGGATAAGTGGCAACTGTTCTTGCCGGAAAACACAGAAAGACTGTCTTAGCTGCCCTACATGACAAACATGGCCACTTAGGGGCCGAACTAACCTTTCAGTTCGTCAGGAGTAGATTCTACTGGCCTTGTATGCGGGCTGAAGTGGAGGAGTACTGTCACTCATGTGCTCGCTGCATACAGAGGAAGACATTGCCACGTCAAGCTGCCCCAATGGGCCACCTGCAGAGTCAAGGACCCTTGGACTTGGTATGCATTGACTTTCTTTGTCTGGAACCTGACTTGAGTGGACATGGAAATGTTCTGGTGATAACCGACCATTTCACCCGTTATGCCCAGGCCTTTCCAACTAAAGACCAGAAGGCCTCCACTGTAGCCAAGATACTTATGGAGAAGTACTTTGTGCACTATGGGTTACCCCAACGCCTTCACTCGGATCAAGGGAGAGATTTTGAAAGCCGACTGATCCGGAAGCTACTGGACTCTTTGGGCATAAAGAAAACTTGCACTACTCCTTATCACCCCCAGGGTGATGCCCAACCAGAAAGATTCAACAGGACTTTGCTAAACATGTTGGGGACTCTGAGCAGTGAGGAAAAGCAACATTGGGGCAAGCACATAGCTGCCATAGTGCACGCCTACAATAGTACCACCAGTGATGTCACAGGGTATTCCCCTTATAGACTTATGTTTGGAAGGGAAGCAAGACTACCAGTAGACTTGGCCTTTGGCACCTCAGTGGACCACACATCAGCTGCCTCACACAAGGGATACGTGGACCGACTACGAAAGAGCTTAAGGCTGGCCTATGAGAAGGCCCAATTAACTTCTGACCAGAGAGGAGCCCGGAATAAACGGAACTTTGACCTTAGGGTCCGGATCCAGGATTTGCAACCCGGGGACAGAGTGTTACTGAGAAATTTAGGGGTTCCAGGAAAGCACAAGCTGGCAGACAGGTGGAAGTCAGAGCCTTATGTGATTTGTAAAAAACTGCCTGGTCTACCAGTGTACCAGCTGAAGCCTGAAGGAAGAGTGGGGCCGCTGAAGACCTGGCACAGGAACCAACTGCTACCCCTTTCTGAAGCAGTCAGGATGCCCCCTACTCTACCACTTTATTGCTGTTCTCTAATACAGGCATCTGCAGGAGTTAGTGGGTGTTGTGTGCCCCAGCACAGTATACACCTGTATCTACACTTTTTTGTTGTTCTCTAATACAGGCATCTGCAGGAGTTAGTGGGTGTTGTGTGCCCCAGCACAGTATACACCTGTATATACCCGTTATTGCTGTTCTCTAATACAGGCATCTGCAGGAGTTAGTGGGTGTTGTGTGCCCCAGCACAGTATACACCTGTATCTACACTTTATTGCTGTTCTCTAATACAGGCATCTGCAGGAGTTAGTGGGTGTTGTGTGCCTCCAGCACAGCACAGTATACACCTGTATCTACCCTTTATTGCTGGTGTTCTCTAATAAAGGCATCTGCAGGAGTTAGTGGGTGTTGTGTGCCTCCAGCACAGCACAGTATACACCTGTATCTACCATTTATTGCTGGTGTTCTCTAATACAGGCATCTGCAGGAGTTAGTGGGTGTTGTGTGCCTCCAGCACAATATACACTACCCAATTGCTGGTTTTCCCATCTCCCTGCAGGCCATTACTATGTCTGGAATGCCAACAAGGAGAGGCAGACAGTCATGAGCCAATAAAAGAGGGCAAGCAGGCTCTGTGTCTAGAGACAACAGTGCTGGTCGTGGACGCGGTGCATCGTCATCAGCATGTGGCCATGGGACACGCTTGTCCTTATTTTCGGTAGCTGGACGTGTTGAGCCGCATCATGCCGAAGACTTGGTAGAGTGGATGACCAAGCCCTCCTCATCCTCTCTCACCCAGGCTCAGGATACTGGCAAAGCAGCTGCCAAAGCGTCCTCTTCCCTCGTATTGATGTCATCATCAGTCACTCCTTCCCTAGACCCACCATGTCCTCCTGAGGAGTCCCCCGAACTGTTTGAGCACAGTGTTGGGTACATGCTCCAGGTGGATGCCCAGCGTTTTGAAGGGTCTGATAATGATACCCAGCTAGAGGAAGGCAGTAGCGTGAGCGCAGAGATAGGGGATGCTCAAGAAGGACAGCAATCTGGCAGATATGTTCCAGCAGCTGCAGCATACTGCCAGATTGGTTCCAGTGATGAGGAGGGAGGGGATGATGAGGTCACTGACTCCACGTGGGGGCCTGATAGGAGAGAGGAGGAGGAGGATGAGGAGGAGGCACATCTCCAACGAGGCAGGATGCCCTCCGGGGGCCAGCGTAAGGGCAGCACACCGACTGAATCACACCGCAGAGCTCCGCCTGTGCAGGGCGCTGCCTCTGCCCGTTATAACAAAAGTTCTTTGGTGTGGGCCTTTTTTGAGTCGAGTGCATCAGATCGCACCGCTGCTATTTGCAACATATGTCTCAAGCGTATCTCGCATGGCCAAAACATCAGCCGCTTGGGCACCACATGCTTGACCAGACATATGTTGACCTGCCATGCAGCTCGTTGGCAAGCGTACCTTAAAGACCCACATCAAAGAACAAAGCGGACCTCTCCTTGCTCCTCCAACCCCACTATACCTTCAGTCCTCTCTGAAACCTGCACTGAGAGGAATGAAGGTGTAGAATTAGGTGTGTCACAGCCAAATACTTGCGGGCACTCTGCTAGCAGTACACCGACGTCCGATTGTAGCAGGCAAATTTCCCTGCCCCAGATGCTGGACCGTCGAAAGAAGTTCACTCCCAGCCATCCACATGCCCAGCAGTTGAATGCTAGCTTGGCTAAATTGCTAGCACTTCAACTGCTGCCTTTTCCGTTGGTAGACTCGGCCCCCTTCCGTGAGTTTGTGCAATGTGAGGTTCCTCAGTGGCAGGTTCCCAAACGCCACTTTTTCTCACGGAAGACAATTCCGGCTCTCTACCGGCATGTGGAAGGCAATGTCCATGCCTCGCTGGACAGGGCGGTCAGCGGTAAGGTGCATATTACCGCTGACTCATGGTCCAGCAGGCATGGACAGGGACGTTACCTTTCTTTCACGGCCCATTGGGTCACTCTTTTGGCAGCTGGGAAGGATGCAGGACACGGTGCAGTAGTGTTGGAGGTTGTTCCGCTGCCATGCCTCCAAAATGCTACTACTGGTTGTGACACACCTCTCTCCTCCACCCCTTCCTCTTCTTCTTCCTCCATGGCCTCTTCCTGTGCTTTGTCCTCGGAACCAGCGGTGCTCCGTAGTCGTTCAAGGGGCTACGCAAGTTCGCAGGCAAAAAGATGCCATGCGGTGCTTGCGCTGGTGTGTTTGGGGGACAGGAGCCACACTGGGGCAGAGGTCCTGTCAGCTCTACAGGGGCAGACCGAGAGGTGGTTGACGCCACGCCAGCTTAAGCCAGGAATGGTGGTTTGTGACAATGGCACCAACCTCCTCTCCGCCATCCGACAGGGACAACTGACCCATGTGCCCTGTGTGGCTCACGTCCTTAACCTGGTGGTGCAGCGGTTCTTGGGCAGGTACCCGGGCTTACAGCATGTCCTGAGGCAGGCCAGGAAAGTCTGTGTGCATTTCCGCAGATCATATAATGCCAGTGCTCGGCTGGCTGAGCTGCAAAAGGAGTTGAACCTGCCCAAGAACCGCCTTATATGTGACATGCCCATCAGGTGGAACTCAACGTTGGCCATGCTGCAGCGGCTGCACACGCAGCAGAGGGCCATCAATGAGTACCTGTGCAACTACGGCACCAGGACAGGGTCAGGGGAGCTCAGGTTTTTTTCACCACGCCAGTGGGGCATGATCAGGGATGCATGCACTGTCCTGGCACCATTTGAGGAGGCCACGAGGATGGTGAGCAGTGACAGTGCATGCATCAGTGACACTGTACCTCTTGTCCCCCTGTTGGAGCATACGCTGCGTGGAATAATGGACAGGGCACTTGAGGCAGAACAGAGGCAGGAAGGGGAGGACTTCCTTGCCTCTCAAGGCCCCCTTTACCCAGACAGTGTTCCTTCTGTCCCACCCATCACACAGGAAGAGGAGGAGGAGGAGGATTGTGTCAGCATGGAGGTGGAGCCTGGCACTCAGCTTCAACATCAGCAGTCTTTTAGGGATGATTTACAGTCCCAAGAAACCCGTGGACTTGTACGTGGCTGGGAGGAGGTGGCTGCGGATCATGTCATCCTTAGTGACCCAGAGGACTCCGGACCCAATGCCTCAGCTAACCTACGCTGCATGGCCTCCCTGATCCTGCAAAGTCTGTGGAAGGATCCTCGTATTCTTCGGATCAAGGAGAGGGACCATTACTGGCTGGCCACTCTCCTTGATCCACGGTACAAGGGTAAGGTTGCGGACCTTATCTTGCCGTCGCAGAGGGAGCAGAGGATGAGACATCTCCGGGAGGCCTTGCAGAAAGGTCTGTGCAACGCGTTCCCAGAGACTGGGAGGTTACAAACTCCTGGTCCTGGACAACGAGTTGCTGAGGCTTTGGTCAGTAGCAGAAGGAGCGGTGGAGAAGGTAGCCGTCTGACCGATGCGTTCAGACAATTTTTTAGTCCGCAGCCCCAAGGTATGATCGGTTCCAGCAACCATCGCCAGCGTCTGATATACTTGGTGCAGGAATACCTAGGGGCAAGGTCAGACTTGGACACCTTTCCCACCGAAAATCCTCTGGCTTACTGGGTCTTGATGATGGATCACTGGCCAGAGCTTGCACAGTATGCAATTGAGCTACTGGCCTGTCCTGCATCCAGCGTTCTTTCGGAACGCACATTCAGTGCTGCTGGAGGCTTTGTCACGGATCACAGGGTGCGCCTGTCCACCGACTCGGTTGATCGACTGACCTTCATAAAGATGAACCAGTCTTGGATCACCACCAGCTACCAAGCACCTGAAGCTGATGTAACAGAATAATTTATTTTTAAATGTCACATCCCTTCAAGACTGCCTATGCTGATGCTGAGTGACTGTCCTGTTATGTTGACTGACTATCCTCTTCCTCCTCAATGATCCGATTCCTGATGATAGCTTGGAAGAACATTTTTGTTTCTGGGTGCCGCCACCAGTGGCTAAGGCCCAATTTTTCAGCCCCTGTTTAACAGGGGCATGCAATTACAATTTTTTATGCAATGCTTTGCAGCAGGGCTCATTCCTGCACTCCAACTAGAGTATCTGGGAGAGGTTGCAGTGTCGTGGCACCAGCACCAGTGCCTAAGGCCCAATTTTTCAGCCCCTGTTTAACGGGGGCGTGTAATTACAATTTTTGATGCAATACTTTGCAACAGGGCTCATTGCTGTGCTCCAAGTACAGTATCTGTGAGGGGTTGCAGTGTTGTGGCACCAGTGCCTAAGGCCCAATTTTCAGCCCCTGTTTAACAGGGGCGTGTAATTACAATTTTTTATGCAATGCTTTGCAGCAGGGCTCATTCCTGCACTCCAACTAGAGTATCTGGGAGAGGTTGCAGTGTTGTGGCACCAGCACCAGTGCCTAAGGCCCAATTTTTCATCCCCTGTTTAACGGGGGCGTGTAATTACAATTTTTGATGCAATACTTTGCAACAGGGCTCATTGCTGTGCTGTAAGTACAGTATCTGTGAGGGGTTGCAGTGTTGTGGCACCAGTGCCTAAGGCCCAATTTTTCAGCCCCTGTTTAACAGGGGCGTGTAATTACAATTTTTGATCTAATAATTTACAGCAGGGCCCATTCATGCGCCCACAAAGAGTAACTGTGAGGGCTGACAGTGTTGTAGCACCAGCACCACCACCAAAGGCCCAATTTGTCTTACCACTGTTCAACAATGGCATGTAATTACAATTCCTGATATAATAGTTCACAGCAGGGCGTTCCAGCGCCCACCAAGAGTAACTGCGAGGGCTCACAGTGTTGTGGCAACACCAACATCTAAGGGGCAAATTTCAGTAGAGTATATACGGCAGGCCCCTACTTTCAAACATCCAACTCACAAACGACTCTTACTTGCAAACGGAAGGCGACAACAGGAAGTGAGAGGAAATCTACACCTAGGAAGGGAAATTCTCTCCTGTAAGAGTTAATATGGGAAAAAGGTGTCTCCTCTCTACTGATGCTTTATCACCAATCCTTGTTTCAATAAAAACCCCACTTTTCCAAAAACATTTGTCATTGGGACGGAAAGTGAGGTGAAATGTTCTGAACAGGTGCACAGACAGCAAAACAAATGTTACAGGGGTGATAACCCTTCCCTATGTTTTCCAAAAAGCTTAAAAATAGATTTTTTGGCTGGAGCTACACTTAAACAATGTACCTGTTCAAAATTACAAACAGATTCTACTTAAGAACAAACCTACAGTCCCTGTCTTGTTTGCATCGCCTGTACACTGCTGTTCAGAGTATATAGGGCCTTTTTTTATTTTGGGTGCGGGGTTCCCCTTAATATCCATACAAGACCCAAAGGGGCTGGTAATGGGCTGTGGTGGGGGTGATGGGGTAGCCATGCCATTTTTCTCAAAGATTTTCATCCATATTGCCAGGACAAGACATGACATTAAAGCCGTAAGCAGTTTTAAATGGCTTTTTTTCCTTTAGAAATTTCATTTTGTGCAGGGACAGTTCTAAACACGGGAAACACATGCCACTTCACAGGCATACTTTAGACACCCCACAGGTACGATACTTAAAGGAATATTTCACTTTTTTTTTTCACTTTATGCATCATTAAAATGACTGCTCCTGAAAAAACGTCCATTTTTAAAACTTCTTTTTGCATTGATACATGTCCCGTGGGGCAGAACCCGGGTCCCCAAACCCTTTTTAGGACAATAACATGCATATTAGCCGTTATAATTAGCACTTTAGATTTCGAACGTTCGCGTCCATTGTATTTAATAGGGTTCTAACATTCGCGCAAACTTTCGGTCCGTTCGCAGGTTCTGGTGCGAACCGAACCGGGGGGTGTTCGGTTCATCCCTAGCCATCAGTAGCAGAGTGAAGAAGGGAAGGGTTGAGGTTGCGAAGGTTTCTAAGGGTAGTGGTTTGTGGGTTGGCAGTATGGGAGGTAGGAGATAAGGAGAGTGTGAAACGGATAAGGTTGTGATCAGAGAGAGGAAAGGGTGTATTAGAGAGAAATATAGTAAATTATACCCTGCGCTTTGGAATATCACACAATAAATGCGTGCTGAAGATGAAAACAAACACATGTAGTGTTAATGTGACATAAGTGACATATGTGACATAGATGTGATATGACCAAAATAAAAACAATAATTATGTCAATTAAAACATTAATAATAAAGTGCTCATGTGCTTTGTAACACAGATATAAGTGTCCGGAGGTATATAGGTGGTATATAGGGAACAACACTAGTCCCACTTTAAATAGCAAAAAATGCTATTGTGCAAAAACAAGTGTAGCGGGTGTTTACTTTCCCGCCAGTAATTTAGAATTTTGCGGTGACACCAGTGGTGTATCTCCGGCGGTCCACCGGGTGGCGCTGTCACTTTGGGCCGACGGACGAATCATTGCTGGGTCGAATCCTTTTTTGTCCTACTTCGGCAGTCGTGTGGTGGGGCGGGAAACCCGCTACGCATGCCGGGGAGGGGTATAAAAGGGGCCGGCCATTTTGTCACGGGGTTCGTTGTCCCTGGCACCTTTAGCCTGCGGACGGAGTTCGTGTTTTTCGTCCTCTGGGCCTCAGCCTAGAGGACCACCGGAAGTCGTGTTCCATCTCAGGCACCTTTAGCCTGAGATGAGGTACTTGGACGGAGGTCCGGAACTCAGTGCCCAACACTGAGTTCCGCGAGGGAAGGATTCTAGGGTGCTCCGGAGGTGGACGCCTGAATCCGAGGTGGACGTAATGGACCGGGGAGAGCTCCTCATCTGAAGACCCGGTGCAGCATACTGCCGGTGACGGGTGAGCCTCTTGTCGGAGACCGTCCGGAAGGTGAATTTCCCTCGTGCGGAGACCATAGCCCACTCTTTGGAGGAGAGTGGAGGAAAGAACTTGTGTCTGGGCCTATGTATCTACACTTTCACGCCTCCTGTTCTGTTTGTAAGCAAGTAAGTCTCTTAATAAAGGAGTGTTGGACTTGCAACGGTGTGAGACTCAGTTTCCTGGCAGACGGTTGGATTCGATGCACAATACAGGCCCGAAGGTAAAGAAATAACTCTGGCCAATACCACTTATACATCTGTGGTGGAAGCCTGGCGTAGCGGACCCACTCCCTTTCCCATCATACCCCTAGACCAGAGACATTGCGAGCGTGAACTTTAATAGAGGGGATTGGGAGTGGCGCCCTTGCCCGCTACACGTGGGGGCTTGTCCGGGATGTGTGTTGTGCATCACTTGTTAGAAGAGCGTGTCTTCCGGGAAGAGTCAAGTGCATAGGCCGAAGTGCAGCCCTACTCGAAAGTCGTGGACATGACCTCAGACGAGGAAAGGCCCGCGCAGGCAGAGTGGTGAAAGGGGGAAAGCTCAGCCGTGTGATGGACTACACGTGGGGGTTTTTAATTGCACTGCGCCATCAGACACAAGCCCCCGCCGCTTAGTTCGTGGGCGTGTCTCAAAGCAACCAAGTGGAAAGCCCGCGAACTGGAGAAAAAGGGGAGGAGTCCAATACGTGTGACGGACTACACGTGGGACATTGGCGCGAAAACTCAGCAGTGTACGATGGAACAGCAACAGGTCGCCATGTTTGGACCCGCCTCGTGGATCCCAGTTCACCCGGCAACTACAACCCTGACTGCTGCTGCTCCGATCACGGATACGGGGATCCGGCTGAAGCCAAGGGGTCGGTTCGCCCTATACTCCTGCGTGGACGTGGAGGCCCTGGGCATGATTTGTCCTGGGTGCTCGGGACTGGTATGTTTGCTGAAGCCCTTTGGACGGTGTGAGGCCTGTGGGGAGTTCATGTTCGAGGTGGATCCAGCGGTGGAGAGGCCGAAAACCATCTACCCAGGCCGGGTTTCAGGCATCGCCACACAGAAGGCAGGAGTCACAGCCGTGAGAGTCGCCCCTGCGCACACTGCAACGACCGCGGAGGAGGTCGTGAAACACCAACGGGAGAAATCCGAGGATGCTGACTCGGTCACCACTGTCTCACAGCGTCCGCCACCGAAGAAGAGAACCAGCATGGTAGCCCCGACCAGCGGTGGTGGTGGACCGTCTCGCGCGCTTACGCCAGGCCCGGATGGATCCGTAGACGAAAGTTCCGGACATCCCAGGAAAGGCCAAGGTAAGCCGGCTGAGAAGACTTGGTGTGAGGAAGGATGTGTCAGGAAGGCATGGCCTAGCAAGTCTCCGGAGTGTGGGTGTTCTGTTTCCACACAGGGCTACATGCCCGTGGAGGAGTGTGACACTTCTGACCTGGAGTCTCTCTCTGATATGGGAGATGATGTCCAAATAGACGATTTGTTTGCCGAGAAGGGCTGGGACAAGGCACCGCTTGCTGCATTCCGGGGGTTTCGGAATTCGCCTATGTCTGTGGGAGAGAGCACACCAAGGGTGGAGGCATCAGCGCCTGAAGGAGAATCTTTCCCTGAACTTGTTCCTGTATCACCGGTGTCACACGCACCTGACACTGGGGCAAAGAAACTTTTATTGAGGCCTCCAATGCCTAGATTAGAGGTGGTCAAGGTACCGCGCCACCCAGATGCGGTCGTTCTGCCCGGGGAAGGGGACAGATCAACCATGCCTCCTTTGGCGAGATTACAGAGACTGTTTGGTCAAAAAGTTGCTGCAGAATATGGTGGGAGTATCCCTACTTGCCGAAGGACCTGCTGTGTGAGGTGGAGGTATGCAGGGAGCGTTGGTACAATGATTTTGTTTGGACCCATCTCAAAGTCCTGCACGCTCGCAGATACTTAGCGTGTTCTCCAAAGGCTTCACAGCGCTTTAAAGACTGCAAGGCAGAATGGATGGTGGGAAGACACATCCATGCAGATAGAGTAGTGATCAAACGCAAGGAAGGACGAAGATGTGGAATACCATCTAGAAACTGTGGATCAGCACTTGAAGTCACTAACTTTGCCGCACCCACGTTTCTACCTCTAGGAGAAAAGAGACTCAGTTTGTGTTATGCTACTGAACTTTCTGGGGCAATTGTGTTTTTGTGTGCCCGAAAGAAAAGAGAAAGGAACTGTTCCTGGTCATATTTTCCCGCCAAGAGATCATAGACTCTGGGGTAGTTAGCTTTAGGGAAGAAAAGAGAAGAATTTCCATGGGTGCAGTTACCGTGATGCTGTCACCAGGTGGCAGTGTTGCGCAACTTTACAGACACTTCTCATGCACCCACTCTTTGGAGGAAAAAGGATTTCTTTTAGGAGAAATTCCTTTTACTCCCACACACGAATACATGTGTCAGGATTTACATGTTGGTTTCTTTTGTTTTTTTCCCTCTGCAGGAGAACATCCCAGCAAGATTTTAGACTCTGGGGAGGTCTTTAGTCAGGATGGGGAGGGAAAAAGTAAATGTTAATATGCAACCTTGAAATGTTTGATTATTACTTTTGCTCTTTTTTTTCTTTTTTATTACAGGGGCTCAGACACAACTTTGCAATAAGATAGTGTTTCCAAAAGTTGTTTTGTGTTTTTCAAAATGTTAACGGTTTCTGGACTGAATCATGTCAGCCGTTGAGGATGTGGTTTTATTCCAGACACTGGGGACCAGTGTCAAAAGACAGAGGGGAGTATGTAGCGGGTGTTTACTTTCCCGCCAGTAATTTTGAATTTTTGCAGTGACACCAGTGGTGTATCTCCGGCGGTCCACCGGGTGGCGCTGTCACTTTGGGCCGACGGACGAATCATTGCTGGGTCGAATCCTTTTTTGTCCTACTTCGGCAGTCGTGTGGTGGGGCGGGGAACCCGCTACGCATGCCGGGGAGGGGAATAAAAGGGGCCGGACGTTTTGTCACGGGTTTTGTTGTCCCTGGCACCTTTAGCCTGCGGACGGAGTTCGTGTTTTTCGTCCTCTGGGCCTCGGCCTAGAGGACCACCGGAAGTCGTGTTCCATCTCAGGCACCTTTAGCCTGAGATGAGGTACTTGGATGGAGGTCCGGAACTCAGTGCCCAACACTGAGTTCCGTGAGGGAAGGATCCTAGGGTGCTCCGTAGGTGGACGCCTTAATCCGAGGTGGACGTAATGGACCGGGGAGAGCTCCTCATCTGAAGACCCGGTGCAGCATACTGCCGGTGACGGGTGAGCCTCTTGTCGGAGACCGTCCGGAAGGTGAATTTCCCTCGTGCGGAGACCATAGCCCACTCTTTGGAGGAGAGTGGAGGAAAGAACTTGTGTCTGGGCCTATGTATCTACACTTTCACGCCTCCTGTTCTGTTTGTAAGCAAGTAAGTCTCTTAATAAAGGAGTGTTGGACTTGCAACGGTGTGAGACTCAGTTTCCTGGCAGACGGTTGGATTCGATGCACAATACAGGCCCGAAGGTAAAGAAATAACTCTGGCCAATACCACTTATACATCTGTGGTAGAAGCCTGGCGTAGCGGACCCACTCCCTTTCCCATCATACCCCTAGACCAGAGACATTGCGAGCGAGAACTTTAATAGAGGGGATTGGGAGTGGCTCCCTTGCCCGCTACACAAGTCTTTTTATAAAACAATGCTGTGACAGTCCTGTTGAAAAATGTCCATATGCATGGTATCCAGTAATAGTACTGCGGACATGCTTATAAATCCATGCGTCTGAAAATAATTGACAGGTGTTGCAGATCATGCATTGGTGCTCTCATTCCAGTGACCCCCTAGGTATTAAATGCTAACCTAGGAGCGTGTGACTTAGCAATTACGCTCAGTCAATACACTCTTGTGAACCACCCCTGGGTTCTATAATGGTAACAGGATCCTGGGCTTCCCACGCAGTATCTCTGGAATAATGGGGAATAAAAAGCCTCGATAGTGTGATATCGCGTTAAACGTTCTATTAAAAAAATAAGAACAACCCCCCAATGGGGTACTCACATGTACCAGGTGCGTCTGTGCACCACTCTGTATATGGCATGAATATTACATTTGGAATGGTGTATGCTTCCTCCTAAGCAGGTAGACTGCCTGTGGTATCGTCCTGGCCACCGTGTGTTAGAGAAAAAACAAATAGAAAAGCGCCTCTGAGTAAACTGTTTAATATAGTAGCATAAATATGTAGCCAACACTTACATAGGGGTAAATGTAGAGATGCTCATATGAAGTGGGATCAATGCCATGTCAGGTGTATAGTCCAGGGTCTATTATTGCTTCCAGAGAAGTCCCAAATCCCGGCTATGAGAGCTGCAAGGTACCAGGGAGGGAGCCGGCTGAATCCATGAATGGAGATGGCGACTGTGTGCTCGTGGAACAGCGTGTGTCGTCAGCTGGATCGAATGGATAGGAGGAACACAACGCGTTTCAGAGCATACGCGGGTCTGGAATAGAGCATGCACGCTCCTTTGTCAAGTGTACAAGGGAAGAGGGGGACGGGACCTAAATGCTCCTGCTTGAAAACAGAGGCCAGCTGAATCAGATACTTGATTAGTGCACTGAGCAGTGAAAAAGGCAGTTTACCAGAACAAAAACGCAGGGAACAAAATTTTTAAAAACAACAACATATTTAAAACATTTTTAAAAATGTTGTTCCCTGCGGCTTGCGGCTCTCATAGCCGGGATTTGGGACTTCTCTGGAAGAAAAAATAGACCCTGGACTATACACCTGACATGGCATTAATCCCACTTCATATGAGCATCTCTACATTTACCCCTATGTAAGTGTTGGCTACATATTTATGCTACTATATTAAACAGTTTACTCAGAGGCACTTTTCTATTTGTTTTTTCTCTATGGTTTCCTGAGCTGGCTTCACTCCTGAGAAGAGCTGCCCTGATTGTCTGTTCACTCCAATTAGACCACTCATCATGTATTTTCTTCCTTCAAGATAGATTATCATTGAACCATTCAACCGTTTTATTTGATTTTATTGGACATCCGCCCTGCTACCTGGACTTGGTTCATGGACTTTTATTATTGCTTTTAAATAGAACTTGTGATTTACTATCCTGAGCGCTAGCATTTGCTGTTTTTTCCTGTGTATTAGAGAGGTTGCAGGGAGTGCAGCGATGGGAGAATACGAGGTTGAGAGTGTTGTCATTGGAGTGAGTGGTGGTTTGTGTCCATTGTGTTAGGTTAAAAGAGGAGGTTAGGTTGAGCAGTTGAGAAGTGGTTGCAGTATTAACATTGATTGTAATGTTAAAGTCACCTAGGATGATGGCAGGCACTTCAGAGGAGAGAAAATAGGGTAACCATGCAGAGAAGTCATCCAGAAAGCGTGACACTGGTCCAGGAGGCCGATAAATGACTGCGACCCTCAGACAAGCTGGAGAGAAAAGACGAATTCAGTGCATTTAGAAAGAACAGGGGGAAAGAGAGGGAGGTGTGGGAAGAACCCGGAAGGTGCATTGTGGGGAGAGGAGAAGTCCGACACCATCTCCTTTTCATCCACTGGGTCTGGTGGAGTGTGTCCAGAGGAGGCCACTGTGGGACAGGGCAGCTGGAGAGGTAGTGTCAAATTGCTGGAGCCAGGTTTCGGTAATAGCAAATAGATTAAGGGATTTGGAGAGGAAAAGGTCATTGAGAGAAGCTAGTTTGTTGAAGACTGAGCGGGCATTCCAGAGGGCACATGAAAGAGGGGGGCTGACTTGTGGAATCAGGGGAATTGGGATGAGAAGGTGGGAGTTACGACTACTGTTGGAGGAGGTAGACGGACAATTTTGGCGTTGGGAATTGGGTGCGGAAGGGCTGGGGTTTGGTGCGATGTCCCCAGACATTAGGAGTAGTAGGAGGGCTATGGGCTTAGAATGAGCAGGAGGTGATGAGTGGAGCAATATTGAGTGGGCAGAAGAGAGGGAGATATGTACAGGTTGCAGGCTGGAGGGGGGGGGGGTAATGAAATGGAAGTTTGAGGAGAGAGGACGTTATAACAAAGATAAGTGTGAGCATGTTGGAGGGTGGGGAGAGGGGAATAGAAGGAAGGCTGAGGAAAGTTAGAGGATGAAGAGGAACTTCCTGCTAAATAGGTGTGGAAGTGGAACACTAATGTTTGTACTTACTTTTTTGTAGCAGTGCCTTAGTCAAAGCGCCCGTGTTCAAGTGCCAAACATTAGTTGCCGGCGTGACACTTTGTGCAAGGAGTGGCCAGCCCAAACCCTCGCCAGCCTTCCCAATAAATTAACTACATATATACTGGGACGGTGTGGGGGGAAGATTCATAATTATTCAATTAGGAGCTGATAAAACCAGGCTTGTGGGTGGGGGGGGGGGGTTACAAGTGGCCTGGACAGAGTGCAATGCAAGAGGGGGCAACAGAATAAGGTTAAATGTTTGATCTTGTCCAGGGCAGCATAATACAAAGTAAGTGACACTTTAAAAAACAAACAAAAAAACAAACAGGTATAGACAGCAGTTTCAAATTCTAAGTAAGGCAGAATTGTAGTTCAGTTAGGCAATGTAGTCCAGTGTTTAAGAGAAGAGTGGAGTCTGTGCAGTTTTCAGAGAGAATGAAGAGTCAGATGGGAAATCGCAGACAGGTAGAGCGACTTTTTGTCTTGCAGGGAAGATCAGTGCAGATACCAGAGGGTATAAAGTGTCAGGTGGGAAATCGCAGACAGGTAGAGCGACTTTTTGTGTTGAAGGGAAGATCAGTGCAGTTACCAGAGGGTATGAAGTGTCAGGTGGGAAATCGCAGACAGGTAGTGCGACCTTTTGTGTTGCAGGGAAGATCAGCGCAGTTACCTGAAAGAGTAGAGCAGAGAAGGCATGGTAAGGAGATGGTGGAGATGACAAGGTGGTCTTGTTAGAATAAATGCCTGTGCACAAGTGGTTATAAACCCTGCCATATTGTTTTTTGCAATCTGTGTCCCATTGGGGAGAAATCTCTGCAAAATAAGAGAATCCCTTGGGGCCCCCAGGTCACCAGAACTAGTATCCTCATTGGATGATTTCTCCTCTATTACTTTTCTAGGGACAACCCAGAATTTGGAATTTTATTTTGATATGGTGATAATGGTAAACAGAACAAATAGAGAATGTGAACGGGGACACAGACAGCAATAAAATCTTGGTAGGTGTTTTAATCCCTCTCCACTCTAGTCATATTTTAAGATACCGGGATCCGATGACCGATGAAGAAACCGGTTCTGGTGAGAACAGCGCAGGATTCCCGGACAGGTGAGTGTCTATTAAAAGTCAGTAACTACAGTTTTTGTAACTGCTGACTTTTAATTTTGAAAACAATTATTGAAACTCCTCTTTAACCACTTAAGCCCCGGACCATTTCGGGCCATTAGGACCAAGCCTGTTTTTGGGATTCGGCACTGCGCTGCTTTAACTGTAAATTGTGCGGACATGCAATGTTGTACCCAAATGAAATTTGCATCCTTTTCTTCCCACAAATAGAGCTTTCTTTTAATGGTATTTGATTGCCTCTGCGATTTTTATTTTTTGCGATATAAACAGAAAAAGACCGAAAATTTTGAAAAAAAATGATATTTTCTACTTTTTGTTATAAGAAAAATCGAATAAACTCAATTTTAGTCATACATTTAGGCCAAAATGTATTCAGCCACATGTCTTTAGTAAAAAAAAATGTCAATAAGCGTATATTTATTGGTTTGCGCAAAAGTTATAGCGTTTACAAACTAGGGTACATTTTCTGAAATTTACACAGCTTTAAATTTATGACTGCCTATCTCATTTCTTGAGGTGCTAAAATGGCAGGGCAGTACAAAACCCCCCCAAATGACCCCATTTTGGAAAGTAGACACCCCAAGGAAATTGCTGAGAGGCATGTTGAGCCCATTGAATATTTTTTTTTTTTTTGTCCCAAGTGATTGAATAATGACAAAAAAAAAAAAAAAAAAAAAAAAAATTACAAAAAGTTGTCACTAAATGATATATTGCTCACACATGCCATGGTTATATGTGGAATTGCACCCCAAAATACATTCTGCTGCTTCTCCTGAGTATGGGGATACCACATGTGTGGGACTTTTTAGGAGCCTAGCCACGTACGGGACCCCGGAAACCAAGCACCGCCTTCAGGATTTCTAAGGGCGCAAATTTTTGATTTCACTCCTCACTACCTATCACAGTTTCGAAGGCCATAAAATGCCAAAATAGCACAAAACCCCCCCAAATGACCCCATTTTGGAAAGTAGACACCCCAAGCTATTTACTGAGAGGCATGTTCAGTCCATGGAATATTTTATATTTTGCCACAAGTTGCGGGAATATGACAAACTTTTTTTTTTTGCACAAAGTTGTCACTAAATGATATATTGCTCACACATGCCATGGGCATATGTGAAATTACACCCCAAAATACATTCTGCTGCTTCTCCTGAGTACGGGGATACCACATGTGTGGGACTTTTTGGGAGCCTAGCCGCGTACGGGACCCCAAAAACCAAGCACCGCCTTCAAGGTTTCTAAGGGCATAAATTTTTGATTTCACTCCTCACTACCTATCACAGTTTTGAAGGCCATAAAATGCCAAGATGGCACAAAACCCCCCCAAATGACCCCATTTTGGAAAGTAGACACCCCAAGCTATTTGCTGAGAGGCATGTTGACCCCATTGAATATTTTTTTTTTGTCCCAAATGATTGAATAATGACAAAAAGAAAAAAAAAAATGTACAAAAAGTTGTCACTAAATGATATATTGCTCACACATGCCATGGTTATATGTGGAATTGCACCCCAAAATACATTCTGCTGCTTCTCCTGAGTACGGGGATACCACATGTGTGGGACTTTTTGGGAGCCTAGCCGCGTACAGGGCCCCAAAAACCAAGCACCGCCTTCAAGGTTTCTAAGGGCATACATTTTTGATTTCACTCCTCACTACCTATCACAGTTTTGAAGGCCATAAAATGTCAAAATAGCCCAAAACCCCCACAAATGACCCCATTTTGGAAAGTAGACACCCCAAGCTATTTGCTGAGAGGCATGGTGAGTATTTTACAGCTCTCATTTGTTTTTGAAAATTAAGAAAGACATTTTTTTTTCTTTTTTTACATTTTCAAAACTTTGTGACAAAAAGTGAGATCTGCAAAATACTCAACATACCTCTCAGCAAATAGCTTGGGGTGTCTACTTTCCAAAATGGGGTCATTTGGGGGGGTTTTGTGCCATCTGGGCATTCCATGGCCTCCGAAACTGTGATAGGCAGTGAGGAGTGAAATCAAAAATTTACACCCATAGAAATCCTGAAGGCGGTGCTTGGTTTTTGGGGTCCCGTACGCGACTAGGCTCCCAAAAAGTCCCACACATGTGGTATCCCCGTACTCAGGAGAAGCAACAGAATGTATTTTGGGGTGTAATTCCACATATGCCCATGGCATGTTTGAGCAATATATAATTTAGTGACAACTTTTTGTACATTTTTTTTTTTTTTTGGTCATTATTCAATCACTTGGGACAAAAAAAAAATATTCAATGGGCTCAACATGCCTCTCAGCAAATAGCTTGAGGTGTCTACTTTACAAAATGGGGTCATTTGGGGGGGGGGGGGTTTGAACTGTCCTGGCATTTTATGCACAACATTAGGAAGCTTATGTCACACATCATCCACTCTTCTAACCACTTGAAGACAAAGCCCTTTCTGACACTTTTTGTTTACATGAAAAAAAATTTTTTTTTGCAAGAAAATTATGTTGAACCCCCAAACATTATATATTTTTTTAAAGCAAAGGCCCTACAGATTAAAATAGTGGGTGTTGCATTTTTTTTTCCACACAGTATTTGCGCAGCGATTTTTCAAACGCATTTTTTGGGGGAAAAACACACTTTTTTTATTTTTAATGCACTAAAAAACACTATATTGCCCAAATGTTTGATGAAATAAAAAAGATGATCATAGGCCGAGTACATGGATACCAAACACGACATGCTTTAAAATTGCGCACAAACGCGCAGCGGCGACAAACTACATTCATTTTTAAAAGCATTTAAAAGCCTTTACAGGTTACCACGTTAGATTTACAGAGGAGGTCTACTGCTAAAATGACTGCCCTCGATCTGACCTTCGCGGTGATACCTCACATGCATGATGCAATTGCTGTTTACATATGACGCTAGACCGACGCTTGCGTTCGCCTTTGCGCAATAGCAGGGGGGGACAGCGGTGCTTTTTTTTTTTTTATTATTTATTTGGCTTTTTTATTTTATTTTTAAACTGTGCCTTCCATATTTTATTTTTTTACCATTTTTATCGTTATCTCAGGGAATGTAAATATCCCCTATGATAGCAATAGGTAGTGACAGGTACTCTTTTTTTGAAAAAAATTGGGGGGTTAGACCCTAGATCTTTCCTCTGCCCTCAAAGCATCTGACCACACCAAGATCGGTGTGATAAAATGCTTTCCCAATTTCCCAATGGCGCTTTTTATATCCGGGGGGGGGGGACATTCCCTCCCACTGCTTGTAAAAGCAGTCTAGAGGCTAATTATCTGCTAGAATTGCTTTTACATGAAAGCCGGCTGCTGGCTGAAAAGAATGATACCAAGATGATACCTAAACCCGCAGGCATCATTCTGGTATAAACATTCAAAGTCCAGCAACATACCAGTACGTTGCTGGTCCTTGTTGGACATGTATTGTAATCTTTTTTTTCATACAGCCTATTGGCTGAACGAAAAAAAGAGATTGATTGATGGGTATGCCCACCATTAGAATACCTCCCTTCATCCACCCACTTCTAATGATGGGCATATATGCCGAAGCATGGGGGCATCCTCCCGCAAAAAAGTTATGCCGCGTACACACGGTCAAGCCTTCGTCGGAATTTCGACCGTATGTACGCGGCATAAAAGGTTATGCCGCGTACACACGGTCGGACTTTTCCACGGGCAAGCCTCCGTTGGAATTTCGACCGTATATACGTGGCATTAGGAGCAAAATCGCTCCTCCGCCCCTGCTGCCCCCATGCTTCGGCATATATGCTCTTTTTTTTAACTGTGGTGGTGAAATCACCTCCTACAGCGTTGGAGTCACGGCTTTATGTATCGTGGGAGCAAACGCTGTTGCTGTCAAGATAAATAGATCCGCGCTGCAACTGAATGGCGTACCTGCTAAGCAAATGGTGGTTAACATTAAAACAAAGTAACATTACAGTACAACAGTAAGACCTTACCATGCCATACCTGCAAAGCAAATACCAAAACAAAACCTAGTAAAAAATAAAAAAATGTTTTAACGCAACCTGTGCCTAAAATATATATATGCCGAAGCATGGGGGCATCCTCCCGCAAAAAAGTTATGCCGCGTACACACGGTCGGAATTTTCCACGGGCAGGCCTCCGTCGGAATTTCGACCGTATGTACGCGGCATTAGGAGCAAAATCGCTCCTCCGCCCCTGCTGCCCCCATGCTTCGGCATATATGCTCTTTTTTTTAACTGTGGTGGTGAAATCACCTCCTACAGCACTGGAGTCACGGCTTTATGTATCGTGGGAGCAAACGCTGTTGCTGTCAAGATAAATAATTCCGCGCTGCAGTTGAATGGCGCACCTGAAAACAAAAAATTACATACCTGAAAAGCAAGCATGATAAAACATTGCAGAATAGAATACAGTAAAAAAGAGCAGAACAATAGAGAGAAAATAGAGAGAGAGAGAGAACAATAAAACGACAACTATTTTTGGTTTTTTTATTTTATATTTTTTTTGGGTTTTGTTTTTTACGTTTTTTTTTTCTTTTTTACACTTTTTTTTGTAACTTTACAACTGTAATGGTTCGGGTCTCTCAAAATGTAATGGCATCTTGGGAGACCCTGTGTAAGTGTGTCCTTGTCTGTGAAATGCTGTACCCTACGCTAAAACTTCACTTTTGAGTGGTAGCGTTCAAAACATTCACCTTGGCAAAGACCAGGCTTGTCAGGACAGAGTGGACAAAAACTACGGGTGTCACGCCTAAATCCTCGCTTGCTACAGACACGACACCTTTTTTGGGGGTGGCTTTGGGTAGGGGTACTCGGGAGGACATACGAATAATGCCTCTCATGCAGCCGGCTTACTGCATTTGGTTGGGGATGGTGAGGTGCAGAACCGCCTGGATACAGGAGTTCTGTGACTATCTCATTCTGGAAATTTAGAAGAGATAACGTCCCGCCTGAAGCTCTGTATAGCACATGAGCGTTCAGCAAAGCCAATTGGAATAATGATAGAGACACTTTTTTGTACCAGCGTCTCGCCTTACGGTCAATTAGATACGGCGCCATCAACTGGTCGTTGAGGTCCACCCCTCCCATATTTTGGTTATATTCGTGGACACAGAGGGGTTTCTCCACAACACCAGTCGCTGTACGAATTTGGACTGTCGTGTCTGCATGAAGGGAGGTAAGAAGGAAAACATTCTTATTGTCCCTCCACTTCATAGCGAGCAAGTTATTACACTTCAAGCAGGCTCTCTCCCCCAGCCTAAGACGGGCATCTACAAGCCGCTGGGGAAAGCCCCGGCGATTAGGTCGCACGGTGCCACATGCTCCAATCTTATGATCAAACAAGTGACTAAACAGTGGCACGCTCGTGTAATAATTGTCCACATACAAGTGGTACCCCTTTCCGAATAAGGGTGACACCAAGTTCCACACTATCTTGCCAGCGCTCCCTATGTAATCCGGGCAGTTGACCGACTCAATCTGACTGTCTTTTCCCTCATAAACCGTAAAGTTCACTACATAGCCTGTTGCCCTGTCACAGAACTTGTAGAGCTTGACCCCGTATCTGGCACGCTTGCTGGGAAGGTACTGCTTGAAAGACAAGCGGCCAGAAAATTTAATCAGGGACTCATCAACGCAGACAACTTGATCGGGAGTAAACAAGGCTGCAAAACGTTCGTTGAAGTGGTTTATGAGGGGCCGAATTTTATAGAGCCGGTCGTATTCAGGGTCCCCACGTGGACGACAAAGTTCATTGTCGTTGAAGTGCATGAACCGCAAAATCTGCTCGTATCGTGCCCTGGACATGGAGGCAGAGAACACGGGCATGTGGTCAATTGGGTGCGTGGACCAATAAGCACGCAATGACGGAAATTTATGTGTGCCCATGTTGAGGGAAAGGCCCAGAAAGGTCTTAAATTCGGAAACCGTAATTGGTTTCCAATTTCTGGCAATTTTAGGCAACTGGGGGTTAGCGGCGATAAATTGACCAGCATATAAATTACTCTGGTCCACAATAGATCTATAGAGATCTTCCGTGAAAAACAGCGAATAAAAATCAATTGGAATAAAATCAGCTGTTTCCACCTGAATACCGGGTTGGGCAGTGAATGGGGGAAGTACGGGTTCTGCAGAAGTGGTGGGGACCCAATCAGGATAGGCGAATTCTGCAGGAAGGGCAGTATGGGCACGACGGGCCTGCCTTTGTCTTCTTGGTGGCAGCGGGACACTACTTGTGCTTGCCACCTCGCCAGCTTGAACTGCACTTATGGGACTCGCCACGTCACCAAGTGTTACTGCAGTGCTGGATGTACGTCCAGGCTGTACTAGGCCGCTGGTGCTTGCCAGTTCACCAGAAGGAATAGCGGCGCTAGTACTACTCTGCTCCATGATACGAGAGACCTGCGGTTCTTGCTCCTCAACAACCTCAGAAGATCGGGATCGGGTACGCCTGACCTTAGCAGGGACCTCAACTTCGTCGTCAGAGCTATCTGATGTGGGGCCGCTGACGTCACTGTCTTCTACGGGAAGATATTCTGAGCCTGAATCTGACCTCCTCTTCATTATCTGTCATGCTCAGAATCTCGTAGGCCTCTTTACTAGTGTACCTTCGTCTTGCCATTTTGGGCTCTAAATTTAGGGGTACACTAGTAAGATTCACAGGAAAAAAAGCACCTGACTGTCGTCAGCAAATATATCAAACGCTACAAAAAAACTGTTAGCGATCGCAGGGATCAAGCCTGTCTCTGCGAACGCTGCAGTTATGTGTGTTGTGTTTGGTAAGTGACAGTGATCGATCGATACTGCACTTGGGTGGGCTGGGCTGGGCTGGGCTGGGCGGAGGGGCTAAACGCAGGCGCTAGCAGGTATCTGGGCTGATCCCGCTAACACTGCGTTTTTGGGAACCCTAAACCGCTGGGGATGCTAGTATAGATCTGATCAGATACTATACCACTAAGGGGGGTGTATGCTTTGCGCGTGGGTGTTAGCGTTACTGGCACTAACCTAACACTGCCTGGGGCGACGCAGACCCTCTCTGGCGCTAAAACCTAATTGATCTCACCCGCCGGGCGATCAGGGGGGTTAAACCTTTATTGGGTTATATACGGCGGGTGCCCTGATGCTATAAAAAGCAAACTAATCAACCAGCGTCACCCGTAACCTTTATATGGTGATCACTGGTGAAAGGGTTAACTAGGGGCAATCAGGGGGTTAAAACCTTTATTAGGTTAAATATGGGGGTACCTGACACTATATAAAAACCTGACGGGTAACCTAAATAACTAAATAACTTACTGGCTAACCAGTGACACCAGTGACGCTTATACGGCGATCACTGGTGAAAGGGTTAACTCTAGGGGCAATCAGGGGGTTAAAATAATATATGGGGGTACCTGACACCAATAAAAACCTGCGGCGAACCTAAAAAAAAAATAACTGCCTATCTAAAACACCAGCGACACGAATACAGCGATCGGAAAAACAATCGCTTAGTGACGCTGAAGTTAGGGGGTGAAAGGGTTACCTGGGGGGTGATCAAGGGGTTAAACCTTTATTAGGGGGGGGTTAGGGGGCTACCCTGGACCTAAAGGGGCCCAATCCTAACTGCCCTGCAACTTTTTACAATCACAGATGACACTAAATGCAGTGATCAGTAAAATAAATGATCACTGCAATCAGTGACACTGTGATTGGGGGCTTTGGGGTGACCTGGGGGGTGATCTGGGGGTGACTGGGGGGTGATTTGTGTGCCTATGTGTACCTACGTGTCAGTGGACTGTTGGAGCACTAACCTCTGTCTTCACTCCTCGGCGCCGGGAACGAAAAGACCGCGGCGAGGGAGATGACATCACTTCCTCCAGCCTGTGTTTACATCACATGGCGGAGGAAGCAATTTCATTGGCCGGGAGCGATCGCGAGGGGGGGGGGGGCGGAATCGAGCGGCCGCCCCCTCATGCCTGATCGCTCCCGAACACTTAACGGCCGCTCACTGCAGTGAAGGGGGGTCCGGATGGACCCCCCAACTGCACAAAGGCGATCACGTAGATCTACGTGATTCTGCCTGTCCGTGCCATTCTGCCGACGTAAATCGGCGGTGGGCGGTCGTTAAGTGGTTAATCTCCCTTACATGTGAATTGCTATTTTTTGCAAAGTAAAGTTTCACCACATTCACTAAGCTGAGGAAATATTGCCTTGCAAATATAGCGCTTACCACCCTCTCCTCCTTGCCTTTCGGCTCCTCGCAGGAGGAAAGGGCACACCCAGCTCTATATGCCCGTACCCTCCTGTGTGAGGAGGTTGAGCGGTGTTGTGATGGGTCTCCGCAGCCAGATACTCCCTCTGAATGGTTCTTATCTCTATAACTAATAAAGACAAGTTTCTATGTCCCCCAATGACTTCAATGTTCACACCAGCTGTAACTCCAACGTAGAGTTTATTTCTCTTAAACGACAGTCTCTCATAGGAAAGGTTGGAGAGAGAACAGGACAGCATAAGGTGTGGGAGAGGTCCAGGCACAACGTAATACACTTCACTGCTTGGCTTCTCAAGCAGACTCAGCCCATTTGGATATTCTCTCTAGATATGGACTAGCAGTCAAAATGGTACTCGAACCAACCGCACAATCACTACACAAACTGGTATACTTAGTCTCTGCCACAGACCTGGTGAACTTGGTGTTCAAAGCTTGGCCTCTTTGTAAGGAGAAGACATCCCTCCAGAGAGTTACCGGGCCCCTTCCTTCACTGTGACTTCTCACCAGTCCCTCGGAACGGTCCTCCCCCGGCCTCCTCGTGTAAGATGCGGGTCCCCTCGCAAGGCGGCACCCTGAGATTCCTCGATCCTTGATGGGCCCCAGCGGAAGGTGCTGGGCCCAAGGCCATTAGTTGCAGCCCCAGGGCTAAAGGTGCCTGGGACTGATTCACCGACCTCCGCCCCTGAGCCAAAGGTGCCCAGGGTAGACAGGAACACACACTCCTTGGGAGTAGGACTCCCGACGACGAATCCCTGAACAGGCAGCGTCTGCCCCTTTTATATCCTCTCCCAGCATACACAGCAGGCCGACCACTCCCACTGTATGGTTGCCGAGAGGGGACGCACAAGGCAAAGCACTGTATCAGCAGTTCAACCCTGGCCCACTATGGCAGCGCCACCTGCAGGCCACAGGGAACAGTACACTGATACTCTTCCTGCAGACAAAAATGGTTGATAATGTCCTAACAATTTAGGTGTTTGAGCATAACTACCACTCAAACACTACCCCTAAATTGAGGACCCCGCTACACACTCCCCCCACGTAAATAGATACTGTCCCCAGTGTCGGGAGCAAACCTATGCCTCTCAAGCCTGAGTCAACATAGACCTATTCCAGAAACTATGTACAAAAAAAATAACTATTTAGAAAAATGTTTGTTTGTGCCAGAACCTGAACATGGGGAAAGGGAGTTAAATGAAGAGATGAAGAAAGAGTAGTAGAAAACAAATGTGTACATCCCATTCTCAAATGTCACATATTTAAAAGCAAACACATTTTTATCATTCACATTTCCCTCCCCTCCTGCAATAGCTAAACCCACCCATTCTCAGTGGTCGCTTGGTATCCACCTGCAGAGGGAGAAAAACAAAACACATAACCAACAAATCAGACATCCTAAGCTTCTATGTACATTAGAAGAGAAAAGACTCTCCCCGAGGGAAAAATCCTTTCCTTCTAAAAAGTAAAACACTTTTAAATGCAGTTCAAACTTAAGCAACACCGCCACCTAGTGGAAGTGCCAAGACACTTGTCCCTAAAAAAAAATTTTCTTGTGTTGAAGGCAGATCTTCCTCTTCTTCTTGAATTTGGCTGGAGAGTCCACTCCGGAACAAAAGCACACAAAAGAAACCCCCAGAGTTCAGTCTCTCACAAATAAAATTTTGGATCGGGCAAGATGAGGAGCTTCCATTTCTTATCAAAGGTCTTTATTGAGTAGACGGCATCTTCAAGCTCCTTCAGACACACTACTACCCGATCCGCATGAATGTGCCGGCCCAACATCCATTCCTTCTTGCACCCCCGATATCTCTTGGCAACAGCCGCAGGACAAGAGAGATACCTGCGGGCGTGTTGGACTTTCAAGTGGTTCCACAGAAAGTCCGCGTACCATCTCTCTCTGTAGGCCTCCACCTCGAACAGTAGGTCTCTGGTGACATACTGGTACTCCCATCCGTAATCAGCAGCCACCATTTGGTTGAACAGCCGCTGAAGCCTGGAGAGCGGTGGAAGTGTGGCACGGTCTCCCGCACATGGCAAACAATGGCCTCTGGATGCCTGGGCACTTTCACTGCCCTGGGACCCATTACAGCAGCACGTAGCAAAACACAGTCATCCGTTGGAATGTGCACGGGCACCACAGGTCCGGACGACTCAGGCCTGTGGTCAGGTCCTTTCTCAGACATATGGACTTCCACCCGGGGTGTAACATCCCCAGCAGACTTGGGTGAGTCCCTTCTACTTCTGGCGGAGGATAGGGGTATTCTGTCCCAGCCCTTTTTTATGAATTGTTCATCTATTTCAGCGTCTTCTCCCACATCGGAAGACAATTCTAGATCCGAGGTATCACAGTCCTCTGCTAGTATGTAATTCCTTGAAGCAGGGGAATTACTAGCTCGGGCAAGTTCAAATTCTTTGGGGTCCGGAACGCAAGCATCCCCAGCACTCTGGACGCTTCTCTCTGCTCCCTTCCCCGGCTCACCTCGACCTGTAGCTGTCGCGGATCGTCTGGAGGTCCCTCCGACTGGGCGATCCGACACAGGCAAACGCTGGGGTATAGCTTGACCACGACCGCAGGAGGCTTTCACGTAGCCGACCTTCTGCTTGGGCGGTGGGAGCGAGGACTCCTTAACAACCGAGGCAGCATCCTCCGGTTTCTCTGTCTCCGGTTCCTCAACTACCGGAACATTCTCAACAACGACTTCCACTGAAGTCTCGACAGTGCGCGTAGAGGTGACTGCAGAAGCGCTGGTTTCCTCTTCAAGAGTAGTGGCGCCCGTAAGGCAATTCAGCCGGAAGGCCCGAGGCTTTTCTGTGGGTTGCTCTACCTCGAACAAAAACTCTTTGTATCTCTGACATCTTCCAAAAGGCCGAAGGTGCACCACCAGTCCCTGGCATCTGGGACAAACCACTCCAAGGGCCTCCACATCTCTGTGAACGTAGAGGGCGAAGCAACCCCGAGGTTTCAGTCGGATCCCTGTATCCATCAAAGAAGCAACAAACAAAGTAACGTCGTTCATGGTACTAGGAACTGGAATCCATGGGGCATTAGACGCCATGTTCTCCGCTTGCCGATTCATTGCACACTGTCACTTTTGCGCCAAAGTCACCACGTGCAACTCATCACATGATGAGGCTCCTCCCATCTTCTGCAATGTTCGCGGGCTTTCTTACTTTTGACACGCCCACGAACTACGCAGCTTGGGCTCTCCTTGTGGCGCAGTCACTTTCTCTCAAAGATGGCCGACCTCCACGGAGCCTCACAGGGGGAATAAAGTCCAAACTCTGGGGGGTTTTCTTCTTCTTTCCGGCTGCAGAAATCCCGGACTCGAGCCCCCACGTATAGTGCTTACCACCCTCTCCTCCCTGTCTTTCGGCTCCTCGCAGGAGGAAAGGGCACACCCAGCTCTATATGCCCGTACCCTCCTGTGTGAGGAGGTTGAGCGGTGTTGTGATGGTTCTCCGCAGCCAGATACTCCCTCCGAATGGTTCTCATCTCTATAACCAATAAAGACAAGTCTCTATTTCCCCTAATGACTTCAATGTCCACACCAGCTGTGACTCCAACGTAGAGTTTATTTCTCTTAAATGACAGTCTCTGATAGGAAAGGTTGGAGAGAGAACAGGACAGCATAAGGTGTGGGAGAGGTCCAGGCACAAACGTAATACACTTCACTGCTTGGCTTCTCAAGCAGACTCAGCACATTTGGATAGTCTCCCTAGATAAGGACTAGCCGCCAAAATGGTACTCGAACCAACCGCACAATCACTACACAAACTGGTACACTTAGTCTCTGCCACAGACCTGGTGAACTTGGTGTTCAAAGCTTGGCCTCTTTGTAAGGAGAAGACATCCCTCCAGAGAGTTACCGGGCCCCTTCCTTCACTGTGACTTCTCACCAGTCCCTTGGAACGGTCCTCCCCCGGCCTCCTCGTCTAAGATGCGGGTCCCCTCGCAAGGCGGCACCCTGAGATTCCTCGATCCTTGATGGGCCCCAGCCGAAGGTGCTGGGCCCAAGGCCTTTAGTTGCAGCCCCAAGGCTAAAGGTGCCTGGGACTGATTCACCGACCTCTGTCCCTGGGCCAAAGGTGCCCAGGGCGGACAGGAACACACACTCCCTGGGAGTAGGACTCCCGACGACGAACCCCTGAACAGGCAGCGTCTGCCCCTTATATCCTCTCCCAGCATACACAGCAGGCCGACCACTCCCACTGTATGGTTGCCGAGAGGGGACACACAAGGCACAGCACTGTATCAGCAGTTCAACCCTGGCCCACTATGGCAGCGCCACCTGCAGGCCACAGGGAACAGTACATCGATACTCTTCCTGCAGACAACAATGGTTGATAATGTCCTAACAATTTAGGTGTTTGAACATAGCTACCACTCAAACACTACCCCTAAATTGAGGACCCCGCTACACAAAGTAAAAGAGCCTATTTGCCTTTAGTAAATCCACCTCAATGTCTCCTAGAAACTCATCTCTAGCTTTGTGTGATTTGTTAACAGATTTTTTGGTGTGTATTTAGATACAATTAACATTTTAAGAATGCCCTGCCATAGGAGTTTCCTTTTTGTTGAGATACCCCTTAAGGTCTGCCCTCTTCTAAAGGGATACAGACACTGCAGCTTTTCTCATAAGATCAAAGATGTGTTCTGGTGGCTATAATTAAAGCTGACCTATTCTGAAATCAGTCTGAGAGATGACACAGTGAAACAAATAGTAATTTCTTAACCACTTAAAGACCGGCTCATGCGGATATACGTCGGCAGAATGGCACGGCTGGGCAAAGTGACGTATATTTACGTCACTTTGAATTTCCTGCTGTGCGGGCGCGCGCGCGCCCCTGCCGCGAGCTCCGTGACCGTGCCCATGGGACCCGCGGACTTGATGTCCGCCGGTGTCCCACGATTGGGTCACAGAGCTGCAGCATGGGGAGAGGCCAGTGCCTCGGTAGCAGCAATCAGTGACGTGTCACAGTAATCTACGCCCCCTAACAGTTAGAATCACTCCCTAGGACACACTTAACCCCTTCCTAGCCCCCTAGTGGTTAACCCCTTCACTGCCAGTCACATTTATACAGTAATCAGTGAATTTTTTTAGCACTGATCGCTGTATAAATGTGAATGGTCCAAAAATAGCGTCAAAAGTGCCCGATATGTCCGCCATAATGTCGCAGTCACGATAAAAATCGCTGATCGCCGCCATTACTAGTAACAAAAAAAAATTGTTAATAAAAATGCCATAAAACTGTCCCCTATTTTGTAGACGGTATAACTTTTGCGCAAACCAATCAATAAAATGCTTATTGTGATTTTTTTTACCAAAAATATGTAGAAGAATACATATCGGCCTAAACTGAGGAAAAAAAAATGATATATTCACCTCCTAAATACCTGTCAGCCACACTTGTACCACCCTCTGAAAGGTGATCGACCGAGGGTCCTTTTTCAGAGAGCAACACAAGTGTAAACTAAGGCTGGCCATACATGGTCGAATTTCGAAAGAATTTTATTTAGAAAATCAGAAATTTCGTACGTTTTGTGATCCAATGGCACCACCATTGATTTTGAAATTCGACCAACCAAGCCTTCCATTTCACCTCCTGTTGCTACAGAAAATAATTTTCGTAGCTGGGAATCTTCTTTTCTTTCCTGGAATTTTCTTTTCTTGCAGATGCACATTTCTTTTTCGAGTACATTTCTTGCATCGATTCTCCCATCATTGATTAGAAAATTGTTTGTTTTTCAAAAAATGTCCAACATGCCTGATTACTCAAATTTGATTGCTGCACGAAAATCGGCTGTTGCTGCAGCCCACTAATGGTGCGAAATTCAAACAAAAATTCTAAGATAATAATTTCGAAATAAAATTCTTTCAAAACTTTACCCATGTATGGCCTGCTTAAGCCTAATGCCGTGCACACACGACCGTTTTTAATTTCATTGATGTCATTGAAAAAAAACGTTGTTTTTCTCGACGTGATTCTTCTCAAGCCTGCCTTGCCTACACACCATCGTGAAAAAAAATGCTCGAGCAAAGCATGGTGACGTACAACACGTACGACGGCACTATAAATGGGAAGTTCCATTCGGATGGCGCCACCCTTCATGTTAGTAAAGTTTGTTGAGCGACGATTCGCGCTTTTCAGCCTCGTGCTTTTCAGTCCGTTACAGCGTGACGAATGTGCTATCTCTACTACAAACGCTAGTTTTACCAGAACGAGCGCTCCCGTCTCATACTTGATTCTGAGCATGCGCATTTTTTTCACGTCGTTAAAGCCCACACACGGCCGTTTTTCATGATGAGAAAAATGACAATGTAAAAAAACGACGTGAAAAATTAGAGCATGTTCCAATTTTTTCATGGCCGTTTTTCACGTTGTGAAAAATGCTCTGAAGCCCACACACGATCATTTTTAATGACCATTTTAAAAAATTCAATTTTTCTCGTCATTAATAACGGTCGTGTGTACACACCATTATAAGCATATTCTGATCTATGGCTGTCATCCTTATCTGATCTATGGCTGTCTGTCATCCCTATTGTGGATTCTACTGTTTCTACACAGCATTGTTTTAGGACGTATCAACTAATGCATCCTAGAATTTGAAAAATATGCCTCAGTTTAGGTATTCTTTGAGAAGGGGTGGGTACCATCATCCACAATGGTATATAGAAGGGGAAATCCTGGGGCTGCCCCAAGCATGCCCCTGGCAAAGAAAGAGAAAGTTTTGGACTATCTCTGTACCCAAGGATCGAGCAAGGATATGATTAAAATAAAATAAATTATTAATAGAAAAACATGATTAAAACAAGGGAATGAAAGAAACACTCACAAACATAGCTTACCGGTATATACAATCAATAGTTACAGCTGTGCATGATTCTCAAAAGTTACAAAAAGGTTAGTGAACCCCAATAATGGCAAGGGGTGTCGGATATAGTAGATCTTGGCAATAGTGCTCTACATGTTTCACAGCGTAGGTCGCTTCCTCAAGAGGAGCCAATCATTATCATCTACAAGGTAAGTCATAATCATAATTTCATGATCAACCAGCCATAACAAAAATATAAAGAAAGGAAAAAATACAGTTGAATTTGATACAGTATATGACATAGCGTCAGCATGCATTTTAAATGTGATTAGGCTTCAGGCCTAATAACTCAGCTGTTCCTCACACACTCACCCCAGGCCAGAGCCCAGGAGGAAAAAAGAGAGACCACTAATGCCTTGTACACACGATCGGATATCCGATGGAATCTTACACACTGTCAGACTAAATTCCGACCGTCCAAAAAGCGGTGACATAAAACACTACGACGAGCCGAGAAAAATTAAGTTCAATGCTTCCGAGCATGCGTTGACTTGATTCTGAGCATGCGCAGATTTTTCTCCGATGGAATTCCACACAGACGATCGGAATTTCCCATTAGATTTTTTTCCATCGGAAAAATTTAAAACATGTTCTATTTTTTTACTCCGATGGAAAAAAGTCAGATGGGGCCCACACACGATCGGAATTTCTGATGAAACAAGTCCATCGGATTTTATTCCATCGGAAATCCGATCGTGTGTACAAGGCATTAGCCCTCCTCAAATATTTATAATCTCCACCAGCATGCACCAGTGTCCTACCACCCAGCAGAACAAAATTTGAGTAAAAGCCCCTGTTTCAGACAGGGTGGCTACATATATAAAGCCCTGTACACACGATCAGTTTGCTGATGAAAACCGTCCGATGGATTGTTTTCATCAGACAAACCGATCGTGTATGGGACCCATCAGTCTTTTTTCCATCGGTTTTAAAAAATAGAACATGTTTTAAAATTATCTGATGGATAAAAAACCGATGGCAATTTCCGATCGTCTGTGGGGAAATCCATCAGATAAAAAACCCAAGCATGCTCAGAATCAAGTCGACACATGCTCAGTAGCATTGAATTTAATTTTTCTCAGCTCATCGGAGTGTTTTACGTCACCACGTTTGGAACGGTCGTTTTTTTGACTGATGGTGTGTAGGCAAGACTGATGGAAAACAGTTTCATCGGATTTCTGATGGACAAATCCATCAGACGAAAATCCATAGGATATCTGATCGTGTGTACAGGGCTTTATTATAGATTAATTCTCATACACATGGCCACCTTGGGCCATATAATGCATGGTCCAGGCAGCCACGAGTAGGGATGAGCTCGGTGTTCGAGTCGAACATACGTTCGACTCGAACATCGGCTGTTCGATCGTTCGACGAAGATCGAACGATTTGGGCCGTTCGCGCCTAATTCGAGTGACGCGAACGGCCCACAATGCACTACGCCATCGCAGTGTCATCCAGGCGCTGTGATTGGCCAAGCATGCACTGTGACCCCGCATGCTTGGCCAATCACAGCGCCGGCAGCGAGGAGAGCAATGATTGGCCACAGGCAGGATGCCTGTGGCCAATTATTGCTGAGGGTGTTTAGTACACGCCCCACACTATAAAAGGCCGCCAGCACGGCGGCCTAGTGTAGTGTGTTCCGGAGCAGGGAAAGAGAAGCATAGGCAGGGACAGTGAAATTTTTTTTTCTTGCTTAACCTGGATTCCCTTAGTTTAGGGAAAGAGAAGGATAGGTAGGGAGAGTGTCAGTGTGTTTTACTGTGCTAATCCTTGTTTCTAGGGACAGGGAAGGACAGTGAGGGAAATTCTCCTTGTGCTATACTGTGCTAAAGCATTGATCATCAACCATCTTTAAAAAATCTTTTTTTCTAGGGACAGAAAACTATAGGTAGGGAGAGTGTCCGTGTGTTTTACTGAGATAATCCTTGTTTCTAGGGACAGGGAAGGACAGTGAGGGAAATTCTCCTTGTGCTATAGTGTGCTAAAGCATTGATCATCAACCATCTTTAAAAAAACATTTTTTCTAGGGACAGAAAACTATAGGTAGGGAGAGTGTCAGTGTGTTTTACTGTGCTAATCCTTGTTTCTAGGGACAGGGAAGGACAGTGAGGGAAATTCTCCTTGTGCTATAGTGTGCTAAAGCATTGATCATCAACCATCTTTAAAAAAACATTTTTTCTAGGGACAGAAAACTATAGGTAGGGAGAGTGTCAGTGTGTTTTACTGTGCTAATCCTTGTTTCTAGGGACAGGGAAGGACAGTGAGGGAAATTCTCCTTGTGCTATACTGTGCTAAAGCATTCCTCATCAACCATCTTTGAAATCCTTGTTTTTTGGACAGTCAGGGAAATTGTCGTTGTGCTATTCTGTGCGAAAGCAATCATCCTCAACCATATTTAGAAATCCTTAAGTAAAGGGACAGAGAAGGACACCTGAAGGTAGCCCTTATTGCTTTTTTCCCATCTCCCTGCAGGCCATCTATTAGAATGTCTGGAAGGCAAACAAGGAGAGGCAGACAGTCAGGAGGCAATAAAAGAGGGCAAGCAGGCTCTGTGTCTGGGGGCAACAGTGCTGGTCGTGGACGCGGTGCATTGTCATCAGCACATGGCCATGGGACACGCTTGTCCTTCTTTTCGGCAGCTGGACATGTTGAGCCACATCATGCCGAAGACTTGGTAGAGTGGATGACCAAGCCCTCCTCCTCCTCCTCATCCTCTCTCACCCAGGCTCAGGGTACTGGCAAAGCAGCTGCCAAAGCGTCCTCTTCCCTGGTATCAATGTCAGACTCATCATCAGTCACTCCTTCCCTAGACCCACCATGTCCTCCTCCTGAGGAGTCCCCCGAACTGTTTGAGCACAGTGTTGGGTACATGCTCCAGGAGGATGCCCAGCGTTTCGAAGGGTCTGATGATGAAACCCAGCTACAGGAAGGCAGTAGCGTGAGAGCAGACAGAGGGGATGCTCAAGAAGGACACCAATCTGGCAGTCATGTTCCAGCAGCTGCAGCATACTGCCAGATTGGCTCCAGTGATGAGGAGGGAGGGGATGATGAGGTCACTGA
Source organism: Rana muscosa (assembly GCA_029206835.1). NCBI lineage: Eukaryota > Metazoa > Chordata > Amphibia > Anura > Ranidae > Rana > Rana muscosa. Next base: position 1,025,816,726 of record CM055122.1, read on the forward strand.
CTCCACGTGGGTGCCTAATAGGAGAGAGGAGGAGGAGGAGGATGAGGAGGAGGCACATCTCCAACGAGGCAGGATGCCCTTTGGTGGCCAGCGTAAGGGCAGTACACCGACGGAATCACACCGCAGAGCTCCGCCTGTGCAGGGCGCTGCCTCTGCCCGTCATTCAAAAAGTTTTGGTGTGGGCCTTTTTTGAGGCTAGTGCATCAGATCGCACAGCTGCTGTTTGCAACATATGTCTCAAGCGTATATCGCGTGGCCAAAACATCAGCCGCTTGGGTACCACATGCCTGACCAGACATATGTTGACCTGCCATGCAGCTCGTTGGCAAGCCTACCTCAAAGACCCACACCAAAGAACAAAGCGGACCTCTCCTTGCACCGCATCAGCTGGGATCTCCAACCCCACTATAACTTCAGTCCTCTCTGAAACATGCACTGAGAGGAATGAAGGTGTAGAATTAGGTGTGTCACAGCCAAGTACTTGCGGCCACTCTGCTAGCAGTACACCGACGTCCGATTCTAGCAGGCAAATTTCCCTGCCCCAGCTGCTGGACCGTCGAAAGAAGTTCACTCCCAGCCATCCACATGCCCAGCGGTTGAATGCTAGCTTGGCTAAATTGCTAGCGCTTCAACTGCTGCCTTTTCAGTTGGTAGACTCGGCCCCCTTCCGTGAGTTTGTGCAATGTGCGGTTCCTCAGTGGCAGGTTCCCAAACGCCACTTTTTCTCACGGAAGGCTATTCCGGCTCTCTACCGGCATGTGGAAGGCAATGTCTTGGCCTCGCTGGACAGGGCGGTCAGCGGTAAGGTGCATATTACCGCTGACTCATGGTCCAGCAGGCATGGACAGGGACGTTACCTTTCTTTCACGGCCCATTGGGTCACTCTTTTGGCAGCTGGGAAGGATGCAGGACAAGGTGCAGTAGTGTTGGAGGTTGTTCCACCGCCACGCCTCCAAAATGCTACTACTGGTTGTGACACACCTCTCTCCTCCACCCCCTCCTCTTCTTCTTCCTCCATGGCCTCTTCCTGTGCTTTGTCCTCTGAACCAGCGGTGCTCCATAGCCGTTCAAGGGGCTACGCAATTACGCAGGCAAAAAGATGCCATGCCGTGCTTGCGCTGGTGTGTTTGGGGGACAGAAGCCACACTGGGGCAGAGGTCCTGTCTGCTCTGCAGGGCCAGGCCGAGAGGTGGTTGACGCCACGCCAGCTTAAGCCAGGAATGGTGGTTTGCGACAATGGCACCAACCTCCTCTCCGCCCTCCGACAGGGACAACTGACCCATGTGCCCTGTGTGGCTCACATCCTTAACCTGGTGGTGCAGCGGTTCTTGGGCAGGTACCCGGGCTTACAGGATGTCCTGAGGCAGGCCAGGAAAGTCTGTGTGCATTTCCGCAGATCTTATAATGCCAGTGCTCGCCTGGCTGAGCTGCAAAAGGAGTTAAACCTGCCCAAGAACCGCCTTATATGTGACATGCCCACCAGGTGGAACTCAATGTTGGCCATGCTGCAGCGGCTGCACACACAGCAGAGGGCCATCAATGAGTACCTGTGCGACTACGGCACCAGGACAGGGTCAGGGGAGCTTGGTTTTTTTCTTCACGCCAGTGGGGCATGATCAGGGATGCATGCACTGTCCTGGCACCATTTGAGGAGGCCACGAGGATGGTGAGCAGTGACAGTGCATGCATCAGTGACACTACCTCTTGTCCACCTGTTGGAGCACACGCTGCGTGGAATAATGGACAGGGCACTTGAGGCAGAACAGAGGCAGGAAGAGGAGGACTTCCTTGCCTCTCAAGGCCCCCTTTACCCAGACAGTGTTCCTTCTGTCCCACCCATCGCACAGGAAGAGGAGGAGGAGGAGGAGGAGGATTGTGTCAGCATGGAGGTGGAGGCTGGCACTCAGCATCATCAGCAGCAGTCTTTTAGGGATGATTTACAGTCCCAAGAAACCAGTGGACTTGTACGTGGCTGGGAGGAGGTGGCTGCGGATCATGTCGTCCTTAGTGACCCAGAGGACTCCGGACCGAATGCCTCAGCTAACCTACGCTGCATGGCCTCCCTGATCCTGCAAAGTCTGCGGAAGGATCCTCGTATTCTTCGGATCAAGGAGAGGGACCATTACTGGCTGGCCACTCTCCTTGATCCACGGAACAAGGGTAAGGTTGTGGACCTTATGTTACCGTCGCAGAGGGAGCAGAGGATGAGACAACTCCGGGAGGCCTTGCAGAAAGGTCTGTGCAACGCGTTCCCAGAGACTGGGAGGTTACAAACTCTTGGTCCTGGACAACGAGTTGCTGAGGCTTCGGCCAGTCAAAGAAGGAGCGGTGGGGAAGGTGGCCATCTGACCGATGCGTTCAGACAATTCTTTAGTCCGCAGCCCCAAAGTATGATCGGTTCCAGCAACCATCGCCAGCGTCTGATAAACATGGTGCAGGAATATCTAGGGGCAAGGTCAGACTTGGACACCTTCCCCACCGAAAATCCTCTGGCTTACTGGGTCTTGAGGATGGATCACTGGCCAGAGCTTGCACAGTATGCAATTGAGCTACTGGCCTGTCCTGCATCCAGCGTTCTTTCGGAACGCACATTCAGTGCTGCTGGAGGATTTGTCACGGATCACAGGGTGCGCCTGTCCACCGACTCGGTTGATCGACTGACTTTCATCAAGATGAACCAGTCTTGGATCACCACCAGCTACCACACACCTGATGCTGATATAACAGACTAATTGATTTTAACATGTCACATCCCTTCAAGACTGATGCTGATGCTGAGTGCCTGTGCTGTTATGTTGACTGGCTATCCTCCTCCTCTGAGTCCTCAATGATACGATTGATGATGATAGCTTGGAAGATCATTTTTGTTTATGGGTGCCACCACCAGTGGATAAGGCCCAATTTTTCAGCCCCTGTTTAACAGGGGCGTGTAATTACAATTTTTGAAGCAATAATTTGCCATAGGGCTCATTGCTGTGCTCCAAGTACAGTATCTGTGAGGGGTTGTAGTGTTGTGCCACCAGTGCCTAAGGCCCAATTTTTCAGCCCCTGTTCAACAGGGGCATGTAATTACAATTCTTGATCTAATAATTCACAGCAGGGCCCATTGCTGCACCCACCAAGAGTAACTCTGAGGGCTTACAGTGTTGTGGCAACACCACCACCACCACGAAAGGCCCAATTTTTCAGCCCCTGTTCAAAAGGGGCATGTAATTACAATTCTTGATCTAATAATTCACAGCAGGGCCCATTCCTGCACCCACCAAGAGTAACTCTGAGGGCTTACAGTGTTGTGGCAACACCACCACCACCACGAAAGGCCCCATTTTTCAGCCCCTGTTCAACAGGGGCATGCAATTACAATTCTTGATCTAATAATTCACAGCAGGGCCCATTGCTGCACCCACCAAGAGTAACTGTCAGGGCTTACAGTGTTGTGGCACCAGCACCACCATCAAAGGCCCAATTTTTACTACCACTGTTCAACATATTATATGTAATTAAAATTCCTGATATAATAGTTGACAGCAGGGCGTTCCAGCACCAACCAAGAGTAACTGTGAGTGCTTACAGTGTTGTGCCAACACCAACAACTAAGGGGCCTATTTCTGCAGAGTATATACGGCAGGTCCCTACTTTCAAACATCCAACTTACAAACGACTCCTACTTGCAAACGCAAGAAGACAACAGGAAGTGAGAGGAAATCTACCCCTTGGAAGGAAAATTCTCTCCTGTAAGAATTAATATGGGAGAAAGGTGTCTCCTCTGTACTGATGCTTTATCACCAATCCTTGTTTCAAGAAAAACACCACATTTCAAAAACAGTTGTCATTGGGACGGAAAGTGAGGTGAAATGTTCTGAACAGGGGCACAGACAGCAAAACAAATGTTACAGGGGTGATAACCCTTCCCTATGTTTTCCAAAAAGTTTAAAAATAGATTTTTGGGCTGGAGCTACACTTCAACAATGTACCTGTTCAAAATTACAAACAGATTCTACATAAGAACAAACCTACAGTCCCTGTCTTGTATGCACCGCCTGTATACGGCTGTTCAGAGTATATAGGGCCTTTTTTATTTTGGGTGCGGGGTTCCCCTTAATATCCATACAAGACCCAAAGGGGCTGGTAATGGGCTGGGGTGGGGGGGGGGGGGGGTCATGGGGTAGCTATGCCATTTTTCTTAAAGATTTTCATCCATATTACCGGGACCAGACATTACATTAAAGCCGCAAGCAGTTTTAAATGGCTTTTTTTTCCTTTAGAAGTGTCATTTTGTGCAGGGACAGTTCTAAACACGGGAAACACGTGGCACTTCACAGGCATACTTTAGACACCCCCCAGGTACGATATTTAAAGGAATATTTGACTTTTTTTTTCACTTTATGCATCATTAAAATGACTGCTCCCGAAAAACGACCGTTTTTAAAACTTCTTTTTGCATTGATACATGTCCCCTGGTGCAGAACCCGGGTTCCCAAACCCTTTTTAGGACAATAACATGCATAATAGTCGTTATAATTAGCACTTTAGAATTCGAACGTTCGCATCCATTGTATTTAATAGGGTTCTAATGTTCGTACGAACTTTCGGTCCGTTCGCTGGTTCTGGTGCGAACCGAACCCGGGGGTGTTCGGCTCATCACTAGCCACGAGCATGAGCCCTAATTCTCTAAGCTAAAAAGTAAATAGAACAGAGAACTTGATTGTTATGGGAAACGGCTTCTTTTTTAGTTCTCGTAAATCATTGCCACCATTTGCATATAACAACTTTCAACTGTACCATGAATAACATTCTTTCCTCATTAGTACACAGAGTACATTTACATGCTGCCTATAAAGTTTAGAAGCAGTTTCACCCGGTAAATTGCCAAAGTTTGCTGTTTTCCAGTTTTTCATTATGACAAGCTTAATATTTTAGAAAATACCATAGCCTGATTTGATGCCGATATTCTGATTAGGCTGTTGGAATGACTCAGTGATAAGATTTTATAAAACCCATTTGCTTGCAAAAGTGCAATCAGCACAAATGTTTCCTAATCAGCTGCCTATAAATTTACAATGCTTTCCACTTCATCATAAACAATTAGGAAATGCATAAGGCTTGTATTTAGTTCTCAAACTGTTTTGTAGTTTTTATACTTTTTACTCATTTGATCACATATTCTTTAATTATGAATTCATTTTCAAACTGAGTTATTCATAAAATGTTAAAAGCTAAAGTATGCACTTAATGAAAGCATTTTTTAAGTTAAAGTTTAATAATGTCATATATTAGAATAAGCATATTTATGCTATTTACCTGCATTGCATCATTCAGTTTATTAGGCTATTTATATTAGAATGAAAGTAAAAAAAAATCATTACAAATGACTCATTCAATAAAAGTACATTTTATTCTTGCTGATATTTTAAATATAATATAGTACTAATAGGTGTTGATGTGTTTTTATTAAACAAAGTTTTCTCAACTTTAATTCAGATGATTTTACTGAAGCATTAATTTTTACCACTATAATTCCAAGCACTTTCACCCCCTTCCTACCCAGGCAAATTTTCAGATTTCAGTGCTGTTGCACTCTGAATGACAACTGCGTGGTCATGGAACACTGTACATATATGAAATTTGTATTATTTTTTTGAGACAGAGCTTTCTTTTGTTGGTATTTAACCACCACTGGGTTTTTATTTTTTGCTAAATAAACAAATAAATACTAAAAAAATTGAAAATAAAAATGTTTTTCTGTTATAAAATAATAGCAAAAAAGTCTTATTCACTGTTTTCACTGATGAGACTGCACTGATGGGCACTGATAGGCTGTAATGATGGGCACTGATGAGGATGCACTGATGAGGCTTCACTGATGGGCACTGATAGGCTGCACTGCCCTTATTATTAGTGTAAAGAATTTACTGAGAGCCTTGCCAGTTATTGGCTCTCCTTTCCTCACACAAAGTGCATAAAGAGAACACTGCTAATAATAATGGCAAGTCTGTTTACATGTGATCGAAACAAATACAAAAAATTCCTCGCTGCTAGTGAATGTGAGCAGCTACAATACCAATAGACAAAAAAGTGCAAAAACAATAACAAATAAAATGTACGCTAATGAATATAGCTAAAAAAATTAATGAATAACACCCTGTGAAGAGAGAAAATAATCCAGAATCCAATATCAATAGTCCAACATGATGAGAACCAAATCAGAAAGTCTCTGGTAGTGATATCAAAGTAAGTTTGCGATGATTAAATAATACTCCAATGGTGCTCCAAAGAAGATATTTGTGATAATAAATCCAAACAATCTTGAGTAAATGTGCAGATAACCACCACCAATACAAAGGAGGCTTACCGGAATCAGTGGACCCTGCTAGACATACGTCTAGAGGGTCGGATCAAGCTTTGGATATATATCCCTGAAGGATCCTCAGCTGGTGATTCCCAAAAGGACGTCACTCACGGCAACCAACGGTTGAGGGATGAATGAGAACTTGGAAGATGGCGGCCCAATGATGGTATACCCAAATAGAAGCCAATGGCAATATAGAGAAAAGAAGAAGGGCACATAGCATAATACTGTTTGAAGAATATATTTTAATGTAGGTAGATACACTTACATTCAGATGGTCAAACAAGCGCTTTCATGTATAATCAATGGCAACAGTGGAAAGTCCCGACGCGTTTCGCAAGAAGTTGCATCGTCTGGGTGTGCAGACGATGCAACTTCTTGCGAAAGCACTCTCCGGTGCCCTCCGCTGCTTACCGGAGCCGTCGGCAGCGGTGGAGGCGATCGGGTCCTCTCTGCTGCTTGGTATGGAGACGAGTGAGGGGAAGATGACCCCCACCTGTCTCCATATCATTGCAGGGCGGAAGCGACGTCAAAACGTCACTTCCGCCCATAGTTTTTAAAGGGCTATTGTTTTTATTGCATTTTTGTGTAAATATGAGATCTGAGGTCTTTTTGACCCCAGATCTCATATTTAAGAGGTCCTGTCAAGCTTTTTTTCTATTACAAGGGATGTTTACATTCCTTGTAAAAGGAATAAAAGTGACACATTTTTTTTTTTAAAAGAACAGTGTAAAAATAAAAAATAAAAAAGGTAAAATAAATAAGGAAAAATAGTATATATTTTTTTAAACACGTCCCATCCTGCCGAGCTTGCGTGCAGAAGCGAATGCATACGAAAACAGTGTTCAAACCACACATGTGAGTTATCGCCACGATTGGTAGAGTGAGAGCAATAATTCTAGCCCTAGACCTCCTCTGTAACTCAAAACATGCAACCTGTAGAATTTTTTAAACGTCGCCTATGGATGTTTTTAAGGGTAAAAGTTTGTCGCCATTCCACGAGTGGGCGCAATTTTGAAGCATGACATGTTGGGTATCAATTATTTTTTTTTAACAGAAGGAATGTTTATTAAAATAATAAAGCATTACAAATGTAAATGACACATTCGCTTGACATAAGGGATTAACTCAACAGTGCTGTTGTAGACCTGATCTGCACCACCAGAACCAGTTGGCTTAGGATTGCTTATCACTAATACTTAAAGTGATACTATAGGTTTGATTTTTTTTTAACCACTTCAACACCGGGCTTTTTTTACCACTTCCATACCGGGCCTATTCTGGCACTTCTCTCCTACATGTACAAATCATCATTCTTTTGCTAGAAAATTACGCAGAACCCCCCAAAATTTTATATTTTTTTTTAGCAGACACCCTAGGGAATAAAATGACGGTCATTGCAACTTTTTTTCTTGCACGGTATTTGTGCAATAATTTTTCAAACGCCTTTTTGGAAAAAAATGGTTTCATGAATTAAAAAATAACAAAACAGTAAAGTTAGCCCAATTTTTTGTGAAAATATGAAAGACGATGTTATGCCGAGTAAATAGATACCTAACATGTCACGCTTTAAAATTGCACACACTCATGGAATGGCACCAAACTTCGGTACTTAATCTCCATAGGCGATGCTTACATTTTTTTTACAGGTTGCCAGGTTAGAGTTACAGAGGAGGTCTAGTGCTAGAATTGTTGCACGCGCTCTAAGGCACGCGGCGATACCTCACATATGTGGTTTGAATGGCGTTTACATATGTGGGCGGGACTTACGTGTGTGTTCGCTTTTGATCGCGAGCTACCGGGGACAGGGGCGTTTTAATTTTTTTTTTTTTTTTTTACTTATTTTATTAATTTTTTACACTTATTTTCCTTCTTTTTTTTTATCACTTTTATTCCTATTACAAGGAATGTAAACATCCCTTGTAATAGGAATGTGTGTGACAGGTCCTCTTTATTGAGAGATGCGGGGTCAATAAGACCCCACATCTCTCCTGCAGGCTGGAAAGCATGAGATCAGTGAATTTTTTTTCACTGATCTCATACTTACTAGCCGCAATGGCGGCTTTGGTTACATATGAGGACCCGTGCGTGATGTCATCACATCGCGCCCGGGCCTCCGACGATCATAGAGTTGACTGGTGACCATCTGGTCACCAGTCATCTCTATGCTCGTCACATGACCCACCACCGGTGCCGGACGATTCTCTCCGGGCCCCCGATGGCATGGGAGAGCCCGGAGAAGCACCGGATGGCGGCGGGAGGGGGGGATGTCCCCTCCCGCCGCCTATAAGAACGATCAAGCAGCGGAACCGCCGCTATGATCATTCTTATTGTGCGCAGGATCGCCGGCTCTAAACAAGGATATCTGAATGATGCCTCTAGCTTCAGGCATCATTCAGATATCCCCCTACAAACCCGAGGATGTCAAATAACGTCCACCCAGGATGGGAGATCCCATCTGTGGACGTAATTTGACTATGGCTGGGTAGGGAAGTGGTTAAATAACAAACATGTCATACTTACTTCCACTGTGCAGTTTGCTTTGCCACAGAGTGGCCCCGAACATCTTCTTCTGGGGTCCCACGGCAGCTCTCTCGGCTACTCCCCGCATCAGATAACCCCCTCTGGGAAGCCCTCCCAAGGAGGTTACCTTGCGGGCGCGCTCCCGTGTCCAGCATTCGGTGTCCGTAGCAGCCAAATGCAGGACTTGCTCCGCCCCCCGGAGCACACGTCATTGGATTTGATTGACAGCAGCGGGAGCCAATGGCTGCGCTGCTATCAATCTATCCAATGAAGAGCCGAGAACCCGTGGAGAGAGCGACGGCGGGATCGCGCCCACCGAAATTCAGGGCGCAGGTAAGTAAAACGGGGGGGGGGGGGGGCTGGGGGGCCGGACACTGCAAGGCGTTTTTCCACCTTAATGCATAGGATACATTAAGGTGAAAAAACACAAAGGTTTACAACCCCTTTAATACCCAAAGTCAAGTTACAACGTCTGGATGAGGGTTAGCATTCGGAACAATATGTCTAGTGGAGATTGCAACACACCTTCAGTTACTGCTAGGGTTGCCACCTGTCCAGGATTCACCCGGACAGTTCGGCTTTGGAATCATGCGTCCGGGTTTCAGACTGCCTGAAACCCGGACAAATTATTCAGACTGGACTTTGTCTTCCCAGCAGGGTTACTGGCTGCAGTTGTCTAAGCTGAGAGTGTCTGTTACACTCTCGTTCGTGCTGCCCAAAGCCAGCACTAACAATCCCCCCCAACACACACACAGACAGCAGAGGAGAGAGGGCTCGATCTGCAAGACTTCCACCCGCCCCTACCCCTCTGTGTCTGACCACACTCCAATCCCCGGGCTGTGCCTAAGAAAAGGAAAGTGGGGGCCGGAAATTTTAAGTCCAGCAGCCTCAGATACATCTGGATGAGAAGTGCTGACTGCCAAGGGGTGAGTGAGCTTACCATTCATCCCTGTTTGTGACTGAAGTCTCACTCCTTCTCTCTCCTGCCTCTGAGTGAGTACACTAAGGTAATTCAGGGTTCTCAGAGAACCCTTTACATCAGAGTTCCCCTTTACACCAGAGGCCACAGTGTTCCCCCTTACATCAGAGTCCTCTCCGTAAATCAGAGTTCTCAGTGTTCCCCCTTAAATCATGGTTCTTCAAGCATCCCTTATGTTAGAGTCCCCAGAGTTCTCCCATACATCAGAGTCTGCAGAGTCCTCTCTTACAGTGAAAGGGAACTCTGCGAGTTCAGATGTAAAAGGGGAACTCTGTGGACTCTGATGTAAAGGGGGACTTCATATGAATCGAAAAATATATGTATAGTTTATACTACGCAAAAAAAAGTTGCTGTGCGCCGCTAAGGTGTTCGGGTTTGACTTGAAGAAAAGAAGGCAACCCTAGTTACTGCGCCCCCTGCCGGGGGTTCGGTCTGACAGAATAGAGACAAGGGAGGGACAAGGGGTAGGGGGGGCAAGGGGGGAGGGGAAAGGGAGAAAGTCACCTCTGCCCAAAGTCATGGGATGCATTCCCTTCAGCTAGCAGACAAAAAGAGGATCCATCTATATCTACATATCCCTGATCCCTTGGGCTAACTTTACTGTTGCCTTGTTTTTTAATTCAAAAAAGTGTATTTTTTTCCCCAAAAAAGTGCACTTTTAAGACCGCTGCGCAGATACGGTGTGACAGAAAGTATTGCAACGACTGCCACTTTATTCTCTAGGGTGTTATATATATATATATTGTGAAGGACTAGCATCAAGTGTAGAGCTTGAAGGACACCGCCACTCGCTGGTTCTTCTTTTTAAGGGTTGTTTGCCCATTTTTATTAAAAGAAGTTCAAAACAAAATCAAAAGGTTTTCCCTCGCAGGGGTTTCAGTACTCCTTTTCAACAACAAAATGACATTCAGCCTCCTGGCTTATACATACAGCAGTGCTGCTCAGGCCTTCCACTTCAGGCTCTTGTCTGTCTCCTATAGACTATTCCATCTGCAACACCGTCCATCTGGATAGCAGCCCCTTGCTGCTCTGACCCTCAGACCTGGGTCTCTGGCTTCCACTGTGCACACTTGCACTCTCTGACTTCTCCAGTGCACACTTGCACTCTATGGCTTCCCCAGTGCACACCTGCACTCGTCGGGAGGGTGGAGCCCAGAATGCTGGTCCTGATTCTACTATCAGGCCCACACACACCTGAACAATCAGTGTGCAGTTGAGTCTCAAAACCCAGATCCAGGACTGGGGATTTCATCCCACCCGGATCTCTAAGAAATCCCCAAGCTCCGGGTCCCAAAGTGGATTTTAGTAAATCATGAGGAAACTGAAAAGCCAGTTTCCTCCCAAACAAGCAAATACCCTGGAGCCCCTCAACCTGCCTGGTTGAGAATCCTGTATTCATACACTGGTGGGGTACCACACTACCACATACCCTCCCCCTTTGTTTCGATTCGGAGGGAGGAACACCAGCACCCATCATTATGGTTGGGACACCTCTGTGCTGGCTGTCAGCCACGTAGGCCCAACCTTTTTTCCGGGTGCGCTTCCAGGTATGTCCCACCCTGGATCTTAACAAGGTCCTATATTTCCCTATACTCAGCCTTCTCCCTCTTCTTTTGGGGTTCCATAAGCACTGCCTCTCCTGAAATTTTAACAGGGCACCCCTGGTCTTTCTACCAACCCTTCTGCCTCCACGCTTCAGGTTCCCAGGTTTCCCAATACCTTTGGACACCACACTGTCATGTACCTTTAACAAACTATTTGGTTCATCATTGACAGACATATTCAAACCAACATTACACCTCTCAACGTTGCACAGATCACCAATGCCTTTTTTTTCAGCATTTGCTAGGGCAGCGTCTGCAGAGGGCACACATAATGGAGGGCCGCCATTACCCACGGGAACCTCACAGGGCGTCACCTCCCCTGGGTTCACCCACTCTGCAGGCAGCTGTCCTACCACTTGACCTGTTCTGATGCCATCTGTATTTTTATCCACCTGAACAGACAAGCTCTTGTCTGATCCACATACCATTTTTACCACACTTCTTATCCGTTTTCCTGTCTCGGGGACCTTATTAGGTTTGTCACCTAAACCAAACATCGGACTGGGGACCCCAGTCTTTTTAACCACCTTCGGTTGAGCCCCGGGCAGGATTTCTGCTGCTTTCTGGTCCACACTTGGCCCTTCCATCTCATGTGATTCTTCTACTGGTACAGCATACACACCCTTCACCGACAACTGACCAGTACTACCTTGGACCATAGCAGCAGAAATGCCTTCCACCTGGCTGTTAGGTGGTGAAACCTCAGACACTTTTTTTTCACCAAAGCCTCTCCCATATACCTCTTGTACAGGAAGTAACCCATCAGCATACCTAGAGGCGATTTTTAACACTAGTAATACAGTCATAAATAAACCATTTCTGTCTTGTCTTCCTTTGTGCTGTACCACCTGCCACTCAGGGGTCCACCTAATGGTACTCCGCAGTACCAGACTGTCTGACTGTGGTGGAGACACGCCAGTATAGACTGGCTGTACATCCCAAAGTTAAAGCATCTCCTTTAATACTTTTGTTAGAAACCATACCCCTGGCTCCAGACCCAAGTCCTTCCTGGGGACTTTCCTGACACTGGGGATGCAGACAGCTTCACTTGCTGAGACGTGAGAGGTTGCAAGGTTTAACGGAACTTTCTCCCAGCTGGAGACAACCACAGCCTGGTGCTCTACCAGAGCGCTGCCAGGTGCTTGACTCATACCCAACTTCTCAGGTTCAGCACCAATGAACTGCTTCACATTACCAGTGACAACGTCACTTTGACACGCCATGTCAGCATCATTTTTGTAGGTTACGGACAAAGTGTCTGCTGTGTGCTCGCCCTTATATGGTCCATATTTCTCACGAGGGTTAACCCCTGCAGCAGCCACCACGCCGTCAGGTATAAGCTGTTCTGCCGTCCCTCCTGCTGGCACAGCAGAAACTTTGTCCACCTTATTTTTGTGCATGAAAGCCTCATCTATCAGGGACATTCAATTTTTACCCCAACTATCCCAATCCATTGTAGCTGTGCTCCATTCACTGGCGTTCCTCAGCCCTGATCCATCCGCCCAAGGAGACACATTAGAACAGATGGGTTTAGTTTCAGATTCATCACCCAAATTACTAATCATGGCAGACTTCAGTAACACATGTTTTAGCACCACAGGTTGCAATACAACACAACCACCACCTTGCTCGGGCGGCGCTTCATAAGCCTCACACACCTTTGCATTTTTCACAGGTTGTGTTAACCCACCATTTAGCGGCACATTTTTAGTACTAGCAGCTCGCACTAACACATTACCATTACACAGTGTAGTTCCACTCTGTCCCAGCAGAGTGACATCGCAGTTGTCCATGGCAACCTCCGACTCCAATACATGAAGTTCCCTGGAGATTTCTGGGGACAACTGTGCTGTCTTACCACCAATTGCTACAGGCAACGACCCATTAGTGACAACAGCTTTTGCTCTGGAAGAACCTGGGCTTTTCCCAACAGCAGCAAACTTTTCATTAACAGTAATACTTATAGCATTTTTAATTTTTGCAGGTTCTCCTAGCCCACTGCCAACTTGAGGCTGGCAGACATTAGACACAACACTTTTAGTCATCAACACAGGTTCTGTTTGAACTTTAACCCCTGCATTCCCACTGGGTATGAAAAAGTCATTCTCAAGCGCACATTCTGTGGCCCCACTAACTGGGGTCACTCTCCCATCATCATGGACAGTCTCGTAGCCAGTTCTTTTATACCTGAAATCAGCAGTTCCAGGCATCATTTCATTAAAGATAGTCTTACCCACCACAGTAGTTGGGGTCTCCATCTTCATTTGAGTACGTTGTCTTAAGAACCAGCCCTCAGCCACACATTTACTAGCCAACTCCCCCTGATGGCCATGGGATGAAATCACAGCAGGCATCTCCCACTGTTTAGCACCCCCTGCAGACACCACAGAAAACTCATCCTTGTTGCCAGGGGTGACTGCAAACATATTTGCAAAGGGATCTTGGCCCACAGGTAAAGAGTTCTGTTTAGCAACATTACCTCTAGGTGCACCCCAGAATATAGGGCAAGACGATATTTCGTGCCCCAGCTGGCCACATTCCAGGCATGGTACTGGATGACTTTTCCCTAGTGCGTTTCTCTCCTGATGATTCCTTCCAGGCATAACTTCCACTCTCGTTGCCATGGGAGATCGCAGTCTCCCAGCAGAGCTTTGCTGGCTCTCTCCAACATGCTGTATTGGCTCCTCCGGAAGCCACTTGTCACGACCCATGGGAGGCACACCCCTTGATCCACAGACAGCCCGACTGGCCTCCTCTGTGTTGCTATGGGCAACCACTCTCTGTCCTGGCCTTTGATCAGCCTCTCTTCTGGCATATAACACAGGCTTCTCAGACCTTTGTTTTGCTAGGTAGCTTTGCACTGGAGCCAGGGACAAAAGGCACTTGGAGACTGCATGCCCCCACCCACTGCACCGCAGACAGCGCACTTGGTTCCATGTCTTGTCAGGGTTTCCCACCCTGCATCTGCTGGACCCTGTCTCAAGCTGTGTCACTTTCACACTTTTCACAACAGCTGCTGGTTTAACTGCAGCAGTGTTGCCAGGGACAACAACACCCCTCTCCCAGGCATGGACATTCGGCAGCTCTCTTTTTGTATGGAAGGTTGGCTTGCCTTCCACTTTAGCTTGGTCCAATCCTGCCAGGTGTCGCTTGCACCAATCCACTGCAGATTCAAACGCTGGTGGACTCTCCACACTAGCAGTCATCTGTGCATTCATTGCACCAGGGTTGCTAGGGACAACAGCAGCCCTCTTTTCCCTTGGAAAACTCTGTTTAGGCATGTATGGGGTTCGATCAGGCGGTAACAACCCCTCCAGCCACAGAGCTCTATCTATCATCTCAGCCATCCTTGCTTCTTTTAGGCGTTTTGATCGCCCCATCCTTGCGGTCTTGCACACAGCAACTTGTAACAGTTCTTGGCGGAGAAAAGGAAAACAAAAAAAATGTTTGTTTCTCCTTTCACAGGTACACAACCTGCATGCAACAGTCCATCAAATAAACTTCTGCGCAATGCAGTTTGCCTGGCTGCCACACACAGCTAGCAGCAGTTCACTGCAGAGAAAAAAAAATTGACTTTTTGTTCACAGGTACACCACTTGCAACAAATTGGAGCACTGTCTCTTCAAGGCTAGTTACCTTTCGCACGCAGGTTCTCTTCACCTGCACACACACAGATTATGCAGTCTCATGCACCAAAAACACAGTTCATATAACAGATGAACTTACTTGATTGTAGGGATCTCAGATTGTGCCCGCATTCTCCACCACTTGTGAAGGACTAGCATCAAGTGTAGAGCTTGAAGGACACCGCCACTCGCTGGTTCTTCTTTTTAAGGGTTGTTTGCCCATTTTTATTAAAAGAAGTTCAAAACAAAATCAAAAGGTTTTCCCTCGCAGGGGTTTCAGTACTCCTTTTCAACAACAAAATGACATTCAGCCTCCTGGCTTATACATACAGCAGTGCTGCTCAGGCCTTCCACTTCAGGCTCTTGTCTTTCTCCTATAGACTATTCCATCTGCAACACCGTCCATTTGGATAGCAGCCCCTTGCTGCTCTGACCCTCAGACCTGGGTCTCTGGCTTCCACTGTGCACACTTGCACTCTATGGCTTCCCCAGTGCACACCTGTACTCGTCGGGAGGGTGGAGCCCAGAATGCTGGTCCTGATTCTACTATCAGGCCCACACACACCTGAACAATCAGTGTGCAGTTGAGTCTCAAAACCCGGATCCAGGACTGGGGATTTCATCCCACCCTGATCTCTAAGAAATCCCCAAGCTCCGGGTCCCAAAGTGGATTTTAGTAAATCATGAGGAAACTGAAAAGCCAGTTTCCTCCCAAACAAGCAAATACCCTGGAGCCCCTCAACCTGCCTGGTTGAGAATCCTGTATTCATACACTGGTGGGGTACCACACTACCACATTATATATATATATATATATATATATATATATATATATATATATATATATATATATATATTTATTGTGAAGGACTAGCATCAAATGTAGAACTTGAAGGACACCACCACTCGCTGGTTCTTCTTTTTAAGGGCTTTGTTTGCCCATTTTTATTAACCACTTAACGACCGCCCACTGTAAATATACGTCGGCAGAATGGCACCGATAGGCAGAATCACGTACATATACGTGATTGCCTTTGTATAGTTGGGGGGTCCGATCGGACCCCCCTTCTTTACAGTGGGTGGTCGTTTTACCTTCGGGAGCGATCCGGCATGAGGGGACGGCCGTTCGATTCCGGCCACCCCCTCTCGATCGCTCCCGGCGAATGAGAGAGCTTCCCCTGCCTGCCAGGAAGGAGGAAGTGATGTCATCTCTCCTGCGGCGCTCACATATACCGAGCGCCGTACAGGAGAAGATGCAGGTTAGTACACAAAACAGCACACTGACACCAGGACACATAGGCACATAAATCGCCCCCCCAGGCCCCCCCAGACACCCCCAGATCACCCCCCCAGACCCCCCCAGCCCCCAGTCACAGTGTCACTGATTGCAGTGACCATTTATTTAGTGATCACTGCAATCAGTGACATTTGTGACTGTAAAAGTGTCACTACATTTAGTTTTAGGTCCAGTGTAGCCCCCTAACCCCCCTAATAAAGGTTTAACCCCCTGATCACCCCCCAGATAACCCTTTCACCCCCTAGCACCGCCGTCACTAAGCAATCATTTTTCTGATCGATGTCTTAGCGTCGGTAATGCTGATCGGTAGCCAGTAATTTTTTTTAGGTTTGCCGCAGGTTTTTATAGCGTCGGGTACCCCCATATATTACCTAATAAAGGTTTAACCCCCTTGATCGCCCCCCAGGTAACCCTTTCACCCCCTAGCACCGCCGTCACTATGCGATCATTTTTCTGATCGATGTCTTAGCGTCGGTGATGCTGATTGGTAGCCAGTAATTTTTTTTAGGTTCGCCGCAGGTTTTTATAGCGTCAGGTACCCCCATATATTATCTAATAAAGGTTTAACCCCCTGATCACCCCCCAGGTAACCCTTTCACCCCCTATCACCACTGTCGCTAAGCAATCGTTTTTATGATCGTTGTCTTAGTGTCGGTGATGCCGATAGGTAGCCAGTAATTTTTTTTTAGGTTCGCCGTCAGGTTTTTATATAGCGTCAGGTACCCCCATATATTACCTAATAAAGGTTTTAACCCCCTAATTGCCCCTAGTTAACCCTTTCACCAGTGATCATCATATAAGTGTTACGGGTGACGCTGGTTAGTTAGTTTGTTTTTTATAGTGTCAGGGCACCCACCGTATATAACCCAATAAAGGTTTAACCCCCTGATCGCCCGGCGGGTGATATCAATTAGGTTTTAGCGTCAGAGAGGGTCTGCATCACACCCCAGGCAGCGTCAGGTTAGTGCCAGTAGCGCTAACACCCACACGTGAAGCATACACCCCCCTAGTGGTATAGTATCTGATCAGCTCAATATCTGATCTGATCAGATCTATACTAGCGTCCCCAGCAGTTTAGGGTTCCCAAAAACGCAGTGTTAGCGGGATCAGCCCAGATACCTGCTAGCACCTGCGTTTTGCCCCTCCGTCCAGCCCAGGCCACCCAAGTGCAGTATTGATCGATCACTGTCACTTGCAAAACACAACACACATAACTGCAGCGTTCGCAGAGACAGGCCTGATCCCTGCGACTCCAGTGCTGTAGGAGGTGATTTCACCACCACAGTTAAAAAAAAAAGCATATATGCCGAAGCATTGGGGCAGCAGGAGCGGAGGAGCGATTTTGCTCCTAATGCCGCGTATATACGGTCGAAATTCCGACGGAGGCTTGCCCGTGGAAAAGTCTGACCATGTGTACGCGGCATAACTTTTGCGAGAAGATGCCCCCATGCTTCGGCATATATAAATGGTGCGTGTATGCCCATCATTAGAAGTGGGTGGATGAAGGGCGGTATTCTAATGGTGGGCATACCCACCAATCAATCTTTTTTTTTCGTTCAGCCAACAGGCTGCATGAAAAAAAAAGATTACAATACATGTCCAACAAGGACCAGCAACGTACTGGTATGTTGCTGGACTTTGAATGTTTATACCAGAATGATGCCTGCGGGTTTAGGTATCATCTTGGTATCATTCTTTTCAGCCAGCGGCCGGCTTTCATGTAAAAGCAATCCTAGTGGCTAATTAGCCTCTGGACTGCTTTTACAAGCAGTGGGAGGGAATGTCCCCCCCCGGATATAAAAAGCGCCATTGGGAAATTGGGAAAGCATTTTATCACACCGATCTTGGTGTGGTCAGATGCTTTGAGGGCAGAGGAAAGATCTAGGGTCCAATAGACCCCAGTTTTTTCAAAAAAGAGTACCTGTCATTACCTATTGCTATCATAGGGGATATTTACATTCCCTGAGATAACAATAAAAGTGATAAAAATAAATAAATATGGAAGCAACAGTTTAAAAATAAAATAGCAAAATTAATAATAAAAAAAAAGCACCCCTGTCCTGCCCTGCTCTTGCCCAATGGCGAACGCAAGCGTCGGTCTGGCGTCATATGTAAACAGCAATTGCACCATGCATGTGAGGTATCACCGCGAAGGTCAGATCGAGGGCAGTAATTTTAGCAGTAGACCTCCTCTGTAAATCTAACGGGGTAACCTGTAAAGGCTTTTAAAAATGTATGTAGTTTGTCGCCAATGCGCGTTTGTGCGAAATTTTAAAGCATGTCGTGTTTGGTATCTATGTACTCGGCCTAAGATCATCTTTTTTATTTCATCAAACATTTGGGCAATATAGTGTGTTTTAGTGCATTAAAATTAAAAAAAGTGTATTTTTTCCCCAAAAAATGCGTTTGAAAAATCGCTGCGCAAATACTGTGTAGAAAAAAAAAATGCAACACCCACCATTTTATTCTGTAGGGCCTTTGCTTTAAAAATATATATAATGTTTGGGGGTTCAACATAATTTTCTTGCAAAAAAAATATGTTTTCATGTAAACAAAAAGTGTCAAAAAGGGCTTTGTCTTCAAGTGGATGTAAGCTTCCTAATGTTGTGTATAAAATGCCAGAACAGTTCAAACACCCCCCCAAATGACCCCATTTTGGAAAGTAGACACCCCAAGCTATATACTGAGAGGCATGTCGAGTCCATGGAATATTTTATATGTTGACACAAGTTGCGGAAAAAATAAAATTTTTATTTTTTTTTGCACAAAGTTGTCACTAAATGATATATTGCTCAAACATGCCATGGGCATATGTGGAATTACACCCCAAAATACATTCTGTTGCTTCTCCTGAGTATGGGGATACCACATGTGTGAGACTTTTTGGGAGCCTAGCCGCGTACGGGACCCCAAAAACCAATCACCGCCTTCAGGCTTTCTAAGGGTGTCAATTTTTGATTTCACTTCTCACTGCCTATCACAGTTTCGGAGGCCATGGAATGCCCAGATGGCACAAAACCCCCCCAAATTACCCCATTTTGGAAAGTAGACACCCCAAGCTATTTGCTGAGAGGTATTGTGAGTATTTTGCAGATCTCGCTTTTTGTCACAAAGTTTTGAAAATTGAAAAAAAAAAGAAAAAAAAAAAAATGTTCTTTCTTCATTTTCAAAAACAAATGAGAGCTGTAAAATACTCACCATGCCTCTCAGCAAACAGCTTGGGGTGTCTACTTTCCAAAATGGGGACAAAAAAAAAAAAATATTCAATGGGCTCAACAGGCCTCTCAGCAATTTCCTTGGGGTGTCTACTTTCTAAAATGGGGTCATTTGGGGGGGTTTTGTGCTATTTTGGCATTTTATGGCCTTCAAAACTGTGATAGGTAGTGAGGAGTGAAATCAAAAAATTTGCGCCCTTAGAAATCCTGAAGGCGGTGCTTGGTTTCCGGGGTCCCGTACGTGGCTAGGCTCCTAAAAAGTCCCACACATGTGGTATCCCCGTACTCAGGAGAAGCAGCAGAATGTATTTTGGGGTGCAATTCCACATATAACCATGGCATGTGTGAGCAATATATCATTTAGTGACAACTTTTTGTAATTTTTTTTTTTTTGTCATTATTCAATCACTTGGGACAAAAAAAAAAAAAAAATATTCAATGGGCTCAACATGCCACTCAGCAATTTCCTTGGGGTGTCTACTTTCTAAAATGGGGTCATTTGGGGGGGTTTTGTACTGCCCTGTCATTTTAGCACCTCAAGAAATGAGATAGGCAGTCATAAATTAAAAGCTGTGTAAATTCCAGAAAATGTACCCTAGTTTATAAACGCTATAACTTTTGCGCAAACCAATAAATATACGCTTATTGACATTTTTTTTACTAAAGACATGTGGCTGAATACATTTTGGCCTAAATGTATGACTAAAATTGAGTTTATTCGATTTTTCTTATAACAAAAAGTAGAAAATATCATTTTTTTTCAAAATTTTCGGTCTTTTTCCGTTTATATCGCAAAAAATAAAAATCGCAGAGGCAATCAAATACCATTAAAAGAAAGCTCTATTTGTGGGAAGAAAAGGACGCAAATTTCGTTTGGGTACAACATTGCATGTCCGCACAATTTACAGTTAAAGCAGCGCAGTGCAAAATTCTGAATTCACCTCTGGTCCTTTAGCTACCAAATGGTCCGGGGCTTAAGTGGTTAAAAGAAGTTCAGAACAAAATGAAAGTTTTCAGCGCTCCTATTCATCAACAAAATGTCATTTAGCCTCCTGGCTTATACATACAGCAGTGCTGCTCAGGCCTTCCACTTCAGGCTTTCATCTGTCTCCTACAGACTTTTCCCTTGGCAACACCGTCCATTTAGATAGCAGCCCCTCACTGCTCTGACCCTCAGACCTGGGTCTCTGGCTTCCAGTGTGCAGACAACCACTCTCTGGCTTCTCCAGTGCACACCTGCACTCGTCGGGAGGGTCCAGCCCAGAATGCTGGTTCTAACTCTTCTATCAGGCCCACACACACCTGAACAATCAGTGTGCCGTTGAGTCTCAAAACCCGGATCCAGGACTGGGGATTTCACCCCACCCGGATCTCTAAGAAATCCCCAAGCTCCAGGTCCCAAAGTGGACTTTAGTAAATCATGAGGAAATTGAAAAGCCAGTTTCCTCCAAAACAAGCAAATACCCTGGAGCCCCTCAACCTGCCTGGTTGAGAATCCTGTATTTATTCACTGGTGGGGACCACACTACCACAATATATATATATATATATATATATATATATATATATATATATATATATGTATATATATATATATATTTATATATAAAGTTTGGGGGTTCTAAGTAATTTTCTAGCAAAAAAAACTTTTTAACTTTAACTGTAAACAAAAAAATCTCAGAAAGAGGCTTGGTCCTTAAGTGGTTAAACATGTATTCTCCCAGTCCTCTAACTACTACTTTTACTGATCAGCTTGATCTGCTCTAAAATGTGGATAAAATATAAATAAACAAATACATGTAAAATAAAGAAAGGAATTAATATACTGAATAATATTATTACACATATTAACTAAATACAGTTACTAGAATACAATATTTTTCATTGTAATGGGCCTTTAAGTGATTGCAAAGTCTTTAACCACTTCCCGCCCGGTCAATAGCATATTGATGTCCGGGAAGTGTTTCTGTTATCCTGACTGGGGGTCATATGATGTCCAGCAGGATAACATGCCCCCGCGCGCCCGTCAGTCTGACACCCCGCATCTTCGATCGTGATAAGAAGCCTCTGTCAGAGGCTTCTTACCACGTGATCAGCTGTGACCAATCACAGCTGATCATCGCGTGAACCAGGAAGTGCCGGTAAGCGGCTCTCACTGTCAGAGGGGGGGGGGGGGGGGGTCTGTGCTGATAATCAGCACTTTGACTATCAGCACAGCCCCCTGAAATGTAGCAATCACCTGCCAACCAGTGCCCACCACAGTGCAAAAATAAAATTCTGCCAGTGCCCACCACAGTGCCAATCACTGCCCACCACAGTGCCAATCACTGCCCAGCAGTAACACCTGTCAGCACTTTTCAGTACTTCATCATCAGTGCCACCTGTCAGTGCCAATCAGTACCCCCTATTAGTGACACCTGTCAGTGTCCATCAGTGCTGCCTGTCAGTGCCCATCAGTGCTGCCTATCAGTGCCCATAAGCTCTGCATATCAGTGCCGCCTATTGGGGCCCATCAGTGCTGCATATCAGTGCCGCCTATCAGTGCCCATCAAATTCTACATATCAGTGCCTCCTCATCAGTGCCCAACAGTGCCACTTTATCAGTGCCAACTCATCAGTGCCCATCAGTTTCGCCTCATCAGTGCCCATCAGTGCCGTCTCATCAGTGCCCGTCAGTGAAGGGGAAAACCAAATTTTATGACAGAAACTAAAAAAACAATTTTTCCCCTGCAAATTTTGGTCTTTTTTAGTTTGTTTAGCAAAAAATAAAAACCGCAGAGGTGATCAAATACCACCAAAAGAAAGCTCTATTTGTGGGATGAAAAGGATAAAAATTTAGTTTGGGTACAGTGTTGCATGACGGCGCAATTGTCATTCAAGGTGTGACAGCGCTGAAAGCTGAAAATTGTCCTGGGCAGGAAGGTGTGTAAGTGCATGGTATTGAAGTGGTTAAATAACAAACATGTTATACTTACCTGCCATATAGCAGTGGTTTTGCACAGGGCAGCCCCGATCCTTCTCTTCTTTGGTCCCTCTTTGCTGCTCCTGGCCCCCCCGAGCCCAGCTACAGCTCTGTGTATCCATTCAGACACGTAGCTGCCATTCGGCCCTGCCCCCTCTCTTTCCTGATTGGCTAACTGACTTTGATTGAAAGCCGCGGGAGCCAATGGTGCCGCTGCTGTGTCTCAGCCAATCAGGGGGGAGAGTCCCAGATGGCCGATGGACTTCGCTGGACAGAGAGAGGGCTCAGGTAAGTTTTAGACAGCAGCACTTTGCGGGCACTATCAACTCCTTCATCGCCCGCTAGCGTGGTTTAAAATCGCCCCGCTAGCGGGCGAAATGCGCAGCTATAACAACGGTAAAGAGCTGTCAAAAATAGCGGCGCTTTATCGCAGACCCCCCGTCCCCCGCCCCAGTGTGAAAGTGCCCTAAAGACTTATGCTGTGGAAAGTGAACGCCTTAGCCTGAGCACTGGCTTCCTGCTCTCATATTCCTTAAGTATAATTAAAGGCAAAACTTTTTTTTTTAGTTTTGGATAGAATGCAGAGGGATTAGAACAGCTGTCAGTTTTTGTTGGTGTCTGTGCCCCGTTAAGGAGATTCATCCTCTCTATTTGTCCTATTTACCATTATCATTGAAAGTGAAAGTAAAAGAAAATCCCAAATTTTGGGTTGTCACCAGAAAAGTAATAGAGGAGAAATCTCCCAATGGGGACAGTTCTTGTTCTGGTGACCTGGGGGTCCCCAAGGAAATCCCTTAATTTGCAGGGATTTCCTCTCACTTCCTGTTTGTCTATGGGACAGGAAGTGAAGGGAAATTCCAGCAATGAGACAAAGATGGTGGAATAAATATCTGACAGGGGTTACAACCCTTGC
This sequence comes from Rana muscosa, assembly GCA_029206835.1. Taxonomy (NCBI): domain Eukaryota; kingdom Metazoa; phylum Chordata; class Amphibia; order Anura; family Ranidae; genus Rana; species Rana muscosa. The sequence goes on from CM055122.1 coordinate 1,025,840,194, forward strand.
TTGCTCTATCCAAAATGAAAATAAAAGTTTTGCCTATAGTTCTACTTTAACACAGCAGTGACCTTGGCTGAGTTTTATTTGTACATACACTTTCAGTTGTGCTTGTGATTTATGTGACAATTAGTTTTTCTTCTGTATCAGCAAACTGATTACCGTGGCACAAATGGTTAACAACCCAGTCACAGGCTACAAAAGATAACATTCCCTTTATATAAAAAGAAAATAAGATGTTGAAAATAAATGAAAGAAAGCAAGAAAACATATGGGGCACAAAACAAATACTAGAGATAAGAAAAAAATGTACAGCACTAAAATCTGAAAATGATTAACAACAAAACAAAAAAAAAAATACAAAAGCCAACCGAGATGCAAGGAAAGATACAACAGAAAATGCAATGGACAAGAAGAGATAGAAGAAGAATATAAGTGGTCACAAATACAGCCCTAAAAATGAAGTAGAAGTTATATAACACCCCCCCCCCCCAAAAAAAAACAACAACATATCCAGTCACTTACATGTTCACATTATCTGGCTGTCCATATGTGTAGGGGGCAGATAGAAAAGACTCAGCTGGGAGGGCAGCGTGAGTGATGAAACTATATTAGCATTGGATATGAGTCAACTGTTTGGGGTTTCGGGTTAATATACAAAATTTTGCCCATTCGGCCCCTGTTTGGTGGAAGCAAAACATAATTTACAGTAGAGAAGCAGTAATTTTGCTGCTCTCAATGGTTGTTAAGGAAGGAGGGGGTGTCCCTAGCAACTTTTGATGTCACTGGCACTATTAACTTACAGGCCTGGAAATCCCTGGCCAGGTTAACAGAGGAGTGAGGATAGCTGCCTTGGCAGCAAGCGGTTATACAGGGATAATGGCTGCAGCCATGATCCTGGTATCATTTTTTCAGCTAGAGATTGGCTCCACTGTAAAAGTGATCAGAGTGATCTGAATGGGCCCCCCTCTCACCACCATTCTCAGGCTATGCCATTTCAATGGAGAGCCTGAGACCACTGTAAGTGGAGGGGTTGGCTGCGCATAGAGTAGATGGGGTAATATCTCCTCTGTCGCCGCTTAAAGCTATCACAAGGTGTGTTGTTCACTATTATTATTTTAGGGATTTTTCTAAAGTGGTCATGGATTTTGTGGTTCTCATAGTCCTTTTCACTAAGTTTTATACTGTATGCTCCTCATGTCGCTTGTGAAGGGTTGCTTTGTTCGGCCAAGCTATGGATGTGGGCAGCCACATCCCAAAACATACATTATGTTTTTTTGTTTCACAATTTAGAACCTCTTCTTCATCATAGCTCTTCTTTGTGCTATATCAGATAAATTTGTAATTGTCATCTCCGATTTGAAATTTTGTGAGAGGCTATACACCTCCTGCCCATTCTTAAAACCCTTTTCATAGTAAAAAAAGCTGTTACTGTTCTGACTATCACATTTTTTTGCCGTAATTTTTTTATTTAACTGTTTTGTCACTTATTTCTGTGTTTTAAAACCCTGATGGGCTGAGGTATGAGTTTATTGTATCACTTAGGGATAAATGGTCATCTCTTTGCTGCTTATCACATTTTTTACATCTTCACTTCAAATATGAAAATGTGTTCTTTCATTCTCCCCAAAGAATGGTGTTAGGGCATGGTTAACTGTATCTTTGTATTTCTTAAACATTTTGCACTCACATTTTCCATTGTGGTTCTAGAATCTACTTATAGCAGTCCTTCATTTTCTTTCCCTTTTCACATAATGACTAATAAATTGAAGAGCTGACTCTCAAGAGAAAGTCCAATATTATTCAGCAGAGCTACTCCATTATTTTGCATGGATTCCCATTCAACAAGAAATTCCACTTGGAGAGAATCTCACAGGAACTTGACGTATAGTCTGTACAATTTAAAAAATATATTAACACTTTATGCATTTTGTCAGGTCTTAAATGTCCTCTAAAATGCTCCCATTGTCATATTTAGTTATCTTTTGTACTACCCTCTATATATTGTCCCCTCCTGTTTGACACTAATCTAGTACCACATCCAAAAACTGCAAAGGAAAGAGAAAAAACTCAATATTAAACCATGCATCAAATAAAATATATACACACAATATTTATTACATAAATATTAATGACTTCAATACTGGACACTTTTAACCCCCTTCCTGCCCAGGCCAATTTTTAGCTGTTACTGCCCTCACAGTTTAAATGTCAATTAAGGAGAGCGCATGCGCGGCCGGCCAGAGCAGATGTGCCTCTGAGCTGCTCAGCACACAGTTTTAGCTATACTTAGCGGCCCTGCACCTCGCCCGCTGCCTACAATCACCCGATCCTCCTGTGGTGAAGACTGGGAACGTGTTGGATGCCACACCGATTGTGTGGAAAGCCCCAGGGTGGCTCCCGCTACTCGTTCTATGCTGCACAGAGGGATTCCGAGATGGCGACCGGCTGCGATACATGAAGAACTCCGGCTTCAGGGGAGGAGAAGCCGCTCCCTCAGAGTAAGATCCCTAAACCTCCGGACACTGGACATCTCAAGACAGGCCCCTCCAAGCATTCCCCAGCTAAAGGTGAATTCACAAATACACGCTGCTCACCATCTAGCCCTGCACAGTCTCCCTCACAGGCTGCAGCCCTGTCACCTAGCCAGGACTCTCATACCTCCTCTGTTTTAGATAGAGAGATGGCAGAAATCCTATGCAGTCAGTCCAGCAGCCAAGAGCTTGATCAGGACAGCACTGCAGATTCCCCTGCTATCCCATCAGCTCAACCACAATACTCGGGAGACCAAATACTCTTGACTAGTGATGAGCCGAACACCCCCGGGTTCGGTTCGCACCAGAACCCGCGAACGGACCGAAAGTTCGAACGAACATTAGAACCCTATTAAATACAATGGATGCGAACGTTCGAATTCTAAAGTGCTAATTATAAAAACTATTATGCATGTTATTGTCCTAAAAAGGGTTTGGGAACCCGGGTTCTGCACCAGGGGACATGTATCAATGCAAAAATAAGTTTTAAAAACGGTCGTTTTCCGGGAGCAGTCATTTTAATGATGCATAAAGTGAAAAAAAAAAAGTCAAATATTCCTTTAAATATCGTACCTGGGGGGTGTCTAAAGTATGCCTGTGAAGTGCCACGTGTTTCCCGTGTTTAGAACTGTCCCTGCACAAAATGACACTTCTAAAGGAAAAAAAAGCCATTTAAAACTGCTTGCGGCTTTAATGTAATGTCTGGTCCCGGTAATATGGATGAAAATCTTTAAGAAAAATGGCATAGCTACCCCATGACCCCCCCCCCTACCCCAGCCCATTACCAGCCCCTTTGGGTCTTGTATGGATATTAAGGGGAACCCCGCACATAAAATAAAAAAGGCCCTATATACTCTGAACAGCCGTATACAGGCGGTGCATACAAGACAGGGACTGTAGGTTTGTTCTTATGTAGAATCTGTTTGTAATTTTGAACAGGTACATTGTTGAAGTGTAGCTCCAGACCAAAAATCTATTTTTAAACTTTTTGGAAAACATAGGTAAGGGTTATCACCCCTGTAACATTTGTTTTGCTGTCTGTGCCCCTGTTCAGAACATTTCACCTCACTTTCCGTCCTAATGACAACTGTTTTTGAAATGTGGTGTTTTTCTTGAAACAAGGATTGCTGATAAAGCATCAGTACAGAGGAGACACCTTTCTCCCATATTTATTCTTACAGGAGAGAATTTTCCTTCCTAGTGGTAGATTTCCTCTCACTTCCTGTTGTCTTCTTGCGTTTGCAAGTAGGAGTCGTTTGTAAGTTGGATGTTTGAAAGTAGGGACCTGCCGTATATACTCTGCAGAAATAGGCCCCTTAGTTGTTGGTGTTGGCACAACACTGTAAGCACTCACAGTTACTCTTGGTTGGTGCTGGAACGCCCTGCTGTCAACTATTATATCAGGAATTTTAATTACATATAATTGTTGAACAGTGGTAGTAAAAATTGGGCCTTTGATGGTGGTGCTGGTGCCACAACACTGTAAGCCCTGACAGTTACTCTTGGTGGGTGCAGCAATGGGCCCTGCTGTGAATTATTAGATCAAGAATTGTAATTACATGCCCCTGTTGAACAGGGGCTGAAAAATTGGGCCTTAGGCACTGGTGGCACAACACTGCAACCCTTCACAGATACTGTACTTGGAGCACAGCAATGAGCCCTGTTGCAAAGTATTGCTTCAAAAATTGTAATGACACGCCCCTGTTAAACAGGGGCTGAAAAATTGGGCCTTAGGCACTGGTGGCACAACACTGCAACTCCTCACAGATACTGTACTTGGAGCACAGCAATGAGCCCTGTTGCAAAGTATTGCTTCAAAAATTGTAATTACACGCCCCTGTTAAACAGGGGCTGAAAAATTGGGCGTTAGGCACTGGTGGCGGCACCCATAAACAAAAATGATCTTCCAAGCTATCATCATCAATCGTATCATTGAGGACTCGGAGGAGGAGGATAGCCAGTCAACATAACAGCACAGGCACTCAGCATCAGCATCAGTCTTGAAGGGATGTGACATTTTAAAATCAATTAGTCTGTTATATCAGCATCAGGTGTGTGGTAGCTGGTGGTGATCCAAGACTGGTTCATCTTGATGAAAGTCAGTCGATCAACCGAGTCGGTGGACAGGCGCACCCTGTGATCCGTGACAAATCCTCCAGCAGCACTGAATGTGCGTTCCGAAAGAACGCTGGATGCAGGACAGGCCAGTAGCTCAATTGCATACTGTGCAAGCTCTGGCCAGTGATCCATCCTCAAGACCCAGTAAGCCAGAGGATTTTCGGTGGGGAAGGTGTCCAAGTCTGACCTTGCCCCTAGATATTCCTGCACCATGTTTATCAGACGCTGGCGATGGTTGCTGGAACCGATCATACTTTGGGGCTGCGGACTAAAGAATTGTCTGAACGCATCGGTCAGACGGCCACCTTCCCCACCGCTCCTTCTTTGACTGGCCGAAGCCTCAGCAACTCGTTGTCCAGGACCAGGAGTTTGCAACCTCCCAGTCTCTGGGAACGCGTTGCACAGACCTTTCTGCAAGGCCTCCCGGAGTTGTCTCATCCTCTGCTCCCTCTGCGACGGTAACATAAGGTCCGCAACCTTACCCTTGTACCGTGGATCAAGGAGAGTGGCCAGCCAGTAATGGTCCCTCTCCTTGATCCGAAGAATACGAGGATCCTTCCGCAGACTTTGCAGGATCAGGGAGGCCATGCAGCGTAGGTTTGCTGAGGCATTCGCTCCGGAGTCCTCTGGGTCACTAAGGACGACATGATCCGCAGCCACCTCCTCCCAGCCACGTACAAGTCCACTGGTTTCTTGGGACTGTAAATCATCCCTAAAAGACTGCTGCTGATGATGCTGAGTGCCAGCCTCCACCTCCATGCTGACACAATCCTCCTCCTCCTCCTCCTCCTCCTCCTCCTCCTCTTCCTGTGCGATGGGTGGGACAGAAGGAACACTGTCTGGGTAAAGGGGGCCTTGAGAGGCAAGGAAGTCCTCCTCTTCCTGCCTCTGTTCTGCCTCAAGTGCCCTGTCCATTATTCCACGCAGCGTGTGCTCCAACAGGTGGACAAGAGGTACAGTGTCACTGATGCATGCACTGTCACTGCTCACCATCCTCGTGGCCTCCTCAAATGGTGCCAGGACAGTGCATGCATCCCTGATCATGCCCCACTGGCGTGGAGAAAAAAAACCAAGCTCCCCTGACCCTGTCCTGGTGCCGTAGTCGCACAGGTACTCATTGATGGCCCTCTGCTGCGTGTGCAGCCGCTGCAGCATGGCCAACGTTGAGTTCCACCTGGTGGGCATGTCACATATAAGGCGGTTCTTGGGCAGGTTCAACTCCTTTTGCAGCTCAGCCAGGCGAGCACTGGCATTATAAGATCTGCGGAAATGCACACAGACTTTCCTGGCCTGCCTCAGGACATCCTGTAAGCCCGGGTACCTGCCCAAGAAGCGCTGCACCACCAGGTTAAGGACGTGAGCCACACAGGGCACATGGGTCAGTTGTCCCTGTCGGAGGGCGGAGAGGAGGTTGGTGCCATTGTCGCAAACCACCATTCCTGGCTTAAGCTGGCGTGGCGTCAACCACCTCTCGGCCTGGCCCTGCAGAGCAGACAGGACCTCTGCCCCAGTGTGGCTTCTGTCCCCCAAACACACCAGCGCAAGCACGGCATGGCATCTTTTTGCCTGCGTACTTGCGTAGCCCCGTGAACGGCTACGGAGCACCGCTGGTTCATAGGACAAACCACAGGAAGAGGCCATGGAGGAAGAAGAAGAGGAGGGGGTGGAGGAGAGAGGTGTGTCACAACCAGTAGTAGCATTTTGGAGGCGTGGCGGTGGGACAACCTCCAACACTACTGCACCTTGTCCTGAATCCTTCCCAGCTGCCAAAAGAGTGACCCAATGGGCCGTGAAAGAAAGGTAACGTCCCTGTCCATGCCTGCTGGACCATGAGTCAGCGGTAATATGCACCTTACCGCTGACCGCCCTGTCCAGCGAGGCCAAGACATTGCCTTCCACATGCCGGTAGAGAGCCGGAATAGCCTTCCGTGAGAAAAAGTGGCGTTTGGGAACCTGCCACTGAGGAACCGCACATTGCACAAACTCACGGAAGGGGGCCGAGTCTACCAACTGAAAAGGCAGCAGTTGAAGCGCTAGCAATTTAGCCAAGCTAGCATTCAACCGCTGGGCATGTGGATGGCTGGGAGTGAACTTCTTTCGACGGTCCAGCAGCTGGGGCAGGGAAATTTGCCTGCTAGAATCGGACGTCGGTGTACTGCTAGCAGAGTGGCCGCAAGTACTTGGCTGTGACACACCTAATTCTACACCTTCATTCCTCTCAGTGCATGTTTCAGAGAGGACTGAAGTTATAGTGGGGTTGGAGATCCCAGCTGATGCGGTGCAAGGAGAGGTCCGCTTGGTTCTTTGGTGTGGGTCTTTGAGGTAGGCTTGCCAACGAGCTGCATGGCAGGTCAACATATGTCTGGTCAGGCATGTGGTACCCAAGCGGCTGATGTTTTGGCCACGCGATATACGCTTGAGACATATGTTGCAAACAGCAGCTGTGCGATCTGATGCACTAGCCTCAAAAAAGGCCTACACCAAAGAACTTTTTGAATGACGGGCAGAGGCAGCGCCCTGCACAGGCGGAGCTCTGCGGTGTGATTCCGTCGGTGTACTGCCCTTACGCTGGCCACCAAAGGGCATCCTGCCTCGTTGGAGATGTGCCTCCTCCTCATCCTCCTCCTCCTCCTCTCTCCTATTAGGCACCCACGTGGAGTCATTGACCTCATCATCCCCTCCCTCCTCATCACTGGAGCCAATCTGGCAGTATGCTGCAGCTGCTGGAACATGACTGCCAGATTGGTGTCCTTCTTGAGCATCCCCTCTGTCTGCTCTCACGCTACTGCCTTCCTCTAGCTGGGTTTCATCATCAGACCCTTCGAAACGCTGGGCATCCTCCTGGAGCATGTACCCAACACTGTGCTGAAACAGTTCGGGGGACTCCTCAGGAGGAGGACATGGTGGGTCTAGGGAAGGAGTGACTGATGATTTGTCTGACATTGATACCAGGGAAGACGACGCTTTGGCAGCTGCTTTTCCAGTACCCTGAGCCTGGGTGAGAGAGGATGAGGAGGAGGAGGAGGGCTTGGTCATCCACTCTACCAAGTCTTCGGCATGATGTGGCTCAACATGTCCAGCTGCCGAAAAGAAGGACAAGCGTGTCCCATGGCCATGTGCTGATGACAATGCACCGCGTCCACGACCAGCACTGTTGCCCCCAGACACAGAGCCTGCTTGCCCTCTTTTATTGCCTCCTGACTGTCTGCCTCTCCTTGTTTGCCTTCCAGACATTCTAATAGATGGCCTGCAGGGAGATGGGAAAAAAGCAATAAGGGCTACCTTCAGGTGTCCTTCTCTGTCCCTTGAAACAAGGACTTTCACAGTGAAAGAAACTGACACTGTCCCTACCTAGAGTTTTCTGTCCCTAGAATAAATGTTTTTTTTAATCACAATATAGCACAAGGACAATTCACTCAATGTCTCTCCAGGTCCCTGGAAACAAGGACTTGCAGAGTGAAAGAAACTGACACTGTCCCTACCTAGAGTTTTCTGTCCCTAGAATAAATGTTTTTTTTAAGCACAATATAGCACAAGGACAATTAACTCACTGTCCTTACAGGTCCCTGGAAACAAGGACTTGCAGAGTGAAAAAAAAAAAACACTCTCCCTACCTACAGTTTTCTGTCCCTAGAAAAAATGTTTTTTTTAAGCACAATATAGCACAAGGACAATTAACTCACTGTCCTTACAGGTCCCTGGAAACAAGGACTTGCAGAGTGAAAGAAAAAAAACACTCTCCCTACCTACAGTTTTCTGTCCCTAGAAAAAATGTTTTTTTTAATCACAATATAGCACAAGGAAAATTAACTCACTGTCCTTACAGGTCCCTGGAAACAAGGACTTGCAGAGTGAAAGAAAAAAAACACTCTCCCTACCTACAGTTTTCTGTCCCTAGAAAAAATGTTTTTTTTAATCACAATATAGCACAAGGAAAATTAACTCACTGTCCTTACAGGTCCCTGGAAACAAGGACTTGCAGAGTGAAAGAAACTGACACTGTCCCTACCTAGAGTTTTCTGTCCCTAGAATAAATGTTTTTTTTAAGCACAATATAGCACAAGGACAATTAACTCACTGTCCTTACAGGTCCCTGGAAACAAGGACTTGCAGAGTGAAAGAAAAAAAACACTCTCCCTACCTACAGTTTTCTGTCCCTAGAAAAAATGTTTTTTTTAATCACAATATAGCACAAGGAAAATTAACTCACTGTCCTTACAGGTCCCTGGAAACAAGGACTTGCAGAGTGAAAGAAACTGACACTGTCCCTACCTAGAGTTTTCTGTCCCTAGAATAAATGTTTTTTTTAAGCACAATATAGCACAAGGACAATTAACTCACTGTCCTTACAGGTCCCTGGAAACAAGGACTTGCAGAGTGAAAAAAAAAAAACACTCTCCCTACCTAGAGTTTTCTGTCCCTAGAAAAAATGTTTTTTTTAAGCACAATATAGCACAAGGACAATTAACTCACTGTCCTTACAGGTCCCTGGAAACAAGGACTTGCAGAGTGAAAGAAAAAAAACACTCTCCCTACCTAGAGTTTTCTGTCCCTAGAAAAAATGTTTTTTTTAATCACAATATAGCACAAGGAAAATTAACTCACTGTCCTTACAGGTCCCTGGAAACAAGGACTTGCAGAGTGAAAGAAAAAAAACACTCTCCCTACCTACAGTTTTCTGTCCCTAGAAAAAATGTTTTTTTTAATCACAATATAGCACAAGGAAAATTAACTCACTGTCCTTACAGGTCCCTGGAAACAAGGACTTGCAGAGTGAAAGAAACTGACACTGTCCCTACCTAGAGTTTTCTGTCCCTAGAATAAATGTTTTTTTTAATCACAATATAGCACAAGGAAAATTAACTCACTGTCCTTACAGGTCCCTGGAAACAAGGACTTGCAGAGTGAAAGAAACTGACACTGTCCCTACCTAGAGTTTTCTGTCCCTAGAATAAATGTTTTTTTTAATCACAATATAGCACAAGGAAAATTAACTCACTGTCCTTACAGGTCCCTGGAAACAAGGACTTGCAGAGTGAAAGAAAAAAAACACTCTCCCTACCTACAGTTTTCTGTCCCTAGAAAAAATGTTTTTTTTAAGCACAATATAGCACAAGTAAAATTAACTCACTGTCCTTACAGGTCCCTGGAAACAAGGACTTGCAGAGTGAAAGAAAAAAAACACTCTCCCTACCTACAGTTTTCTGTCCCTAGAAAAAATGTTTTTTTTAATCACAATATAGCACAAGGAAAATTAACTCACTGTCCTTACAGGTCCCTGGAAACAAGAACTTGCAGAGTGAAAGAAACTGACACTGTCCCTACCTAGAGTTTTCTGTCCCTAGAATAAATGTTTTTTTTAATCACAATATAGCACAAGGAAAATTAACTCACTGTCCTTACAGGTCCCTGGAAACAAGGACTTGCAGAGTGAAAGAAACTGACACTGTCCCTACCTAGAGTTTTCTGTCCCTAGAATAAATGTTTTTTTTAAGCACAATATAGCACAAGGACAATTAACTCACTGTCCTTACAGGTCCCTGGAAACAAGGACTTGCAGAGTGAAAAAAAAAAAACACTCTCCCTACCTAGAGTTTTCTGTCCCTAGAAAAAATGTTTTTTTTAAGCACAATATAGCACAAGGACAATTAACTCACTGTCCTTACAGGTCCCTGGAAACAAGGACTTGCAGAGTGAAAGAAAAAAAACACTCTCCCTACCTAGAGTTTTCTGTCCCTAGAAAAAATGTTTTTTTTAATCACAATATAGCACAAGGAAAATTAACTCACTGTCCTTACAGGTCCCTGGAAACAAGGACTTGCAGAGTGAAAGAAAAAAAACACTCTCCCTACCTACAGTTTTCTGTCCCTAGAAAAAATGTTTTTTTTAATCACAATATAGCACAAGGAAAATTAACTCACTGTCCTTACAGGTCCCTGGAAACAAGGACTTGCAGAGTGAAAGAAACTGACACTGTCCCTACCTAGAGTTTTCTGTCCCTAGAATAAATGTTTTTTTTAATCACAATATAGCACAAGGAAAATTAACTCACTGTCCTTACAGGTCCCTGGAAACAAGGACTTGCAGAGTGAAAGAAACTGACACTGTCCCTACCTAGAGTTTTCTGTCCCTAGAATAAATGTTTTTTTTAATCACAATATAGCACAAGGAAAATTAACTCACTGTCCTTACAGGTCCCTGGAAACAAGGACTTGCAGAGTGAAAGAAACTGACACTGTCCCTACCTAGAGTTTTCTGTCCCTAGAATAAATGTTTTTTTTAATCACAATATAGCACAAGGAAAATTAACTCACTGTCCTTACAGGTCCCTGGAAACAAGGACTTGCAGAGTGAAAGAAACTGACACTGTCCCTACCTAGAGTTTTCTGTCCCTAGAATAAATGTTTTTTTTAAGCACAATATAGCACAAGGACAATTAACTCACTGTCCTTACAGGTCCCTGGAAACAAGGACTTGCAGAGTGAAAGAAAAAAAACACTCTCCCTACCTACAGTTTTCTGTCCCTAGAAAAAATGTTTTTTTTAATCACAATATAGCACAAGGAAAATTAACTCACTGTCCTTACAGGTCCCTGGAAACAAGGACTTGCAGAGTGAAAGAAACTGACACTGTCCCTACCTAGAGTTTTCTGTCCCTAGAATAAATGTTTTTTTTAATCACAATATAGCACAAGGACAATTAACTCACTGTCCTTACAGGTCCCTGGAAACAAGGACTTGCAGAGTGAAAGAAACTGACACTGTCCCTACCTAGAGTTTTCTGTCCCTAGAATAAATGTTTTTTTTAAGCACAATATAGCACAAGGACAATTAACTCACTGTCCTTACAGGTCCCTGGAAACAAGGACTTGCAGAGTGAAAGAAAAAAAACACTCTCCCTACCTACAGTTTTCTGTCCCTAGAAAAAATGTTTTTTTTAATCACAATATAGCACAAGGAAAATTAACTCACTGTCCTTACAGGTCCCTGGAAACAAGGACTTGCAGAGTGAAAGAAACTGACACTGTCCCTACCTAGAGTTTTCTGTCCCTAGAATAAATGTTTTTTTTAATCACAATATAGCACAAGGACAATTAACTCACTGTCCTTACAGGTCCCTGGAAACAAGGACTTGCAGAGTGAAAGAAACTGACACTGTCCCTACCTAGAGTTTTCTGTCCCTAGAATAAATGTTTTTTTTAAGCACAATATAGCACAAGGACAATTAACTCACTGTCCTTACAGGTCCCTGGAAACAAGGACTTGCAGAGTGAAAGAAAAAAAACACTCTCCCTACCTACAGTTTTCTGTCCCTAGAAAAAATGTTTTTTTTAATCACAATATAGCACAAGGAAAATTAACTCACTGTCCTTACAGGTCCCTGGAAACAAGGACTTGCAGAGTGAAAGAAACTGACACTGTCCCTACCTAGAGTTTTCTGTCCCTAGAATAAATGTTTTTTTTAATCACAATATAGCACAAGGACAATTAACTCACTGTCCTTACAGGTCCCTGGAAACAAGGACTTGCAGAGTGAAAGAAACTGACACTGTCCCTACCTAGAGTTTTCTGTCCCTAGAATAAATGTTTTTTTTAAGCACAATATAGCACAAGGACAATTAACTCACTGTCCTTACAGGTCCCTGGAAACAAGGACTTGCAGAGTGAAAGAAACTGACACTGTCCCTACCTAGAGTTTTCTGTCCCTAGAATAAATGTTTTTTTTAAGCACACTATAGCAGAAGCACAAAACACACTGACACTCTCCCTACCTATCCTTCTCTTTCCCTAAACTAAAGGAATCCAGGTTAAGCAAGAAAGAAATAACAGTCACTGTCCCTGCCTATGCTACTCTATCCCTGCTCCGGAACACACTACACTAGGCCGCCGTGCTGGCGGCCTTTTATAGTGTGGGGCGTGTACTAAACACCCTCAGCAATAATTGGCCACAGGCATCCTGCCTGTGGCCAATCATTGCTCTCCTCGCTGCCGGCGCTGTGATTGGCCAAGCATGCGGGGTCACAGTGCATGCTTGGCCAATCACAGCGCCTGGATGACACTGCGATGGCGTAGTGCATTGTGGGCCGTTCGCGTCACTCGAATTTGGCGCGAACGGCCCAAATCGTTCGATCTTCGTCGAACGATCGAACAGCCAATGTTCGAGTCGAACGTATGTTCGACTCGAACACGAAGCTCATCCCTACTCTTGACCCACTTTGCTGATCTGCTACAAAGGGAGTTGGCGAAAGCTACTGACAAATTAGCCTTGGACAAAAAAAAAAGATTTCCAGGAGCTGGGGAACTGTCTGGAGAGCATTGAATCAAAGGTAGACAACACTGTTGAACAAAAACAGAAACCGCTCAGGTGTAGACGTCCTCCAGGTGACTATCTCCTCCCAACAGCCAAGGGTGCAGGCAATGCAATTTCAGGAAAAACAAAAGATCAAGTCTTCTGGACAGCAGCACTCCAATAAAAAGCCTTTATTATGTAAAATCTTCAAAAATCCAAATACAGCACAGAAAGTCACAAAATTCTGGTTAGAGCTGACTAGTTTCACACTTTCTTAGTGTTTAATCATAGCTTACAAGCTTACCCCTAAACACTCACACATGGCACTCCCTAAAATTAGACTTGGGGAATCTCCCCCTCTCGTCCATTGCGGATGATCAGAGACCTTATGGACCAGCCTTTTACGAGTGAGGAGATCTGCAACACTATCAAACACTATCAAAACACTATCACTCCATGAATCTCCCGGCCCCGATGGTCTTCCCAACTCTTATTACAAAAAATTCTCCGAACAGTTGGCTCCACATATGGCTCTTTATTTTAATTCCCTGCGGGATGGAGGTACGGTCCCTTTCGATGAAAATAAGGCTTATATCAGTGTTATTCCTAAACCCAACAGGGACCCTACTGATGTTCGTAATTACCACCCAATTTCTCGAATAAATTGTGATTTAAAGATCCTAACAAAACTTTTGGCTTCTCGACTTAATACCTTTTTAGCGCATTATATCTATAAGGATCAATCGGGATTAATAGCAGGACGTCAGACACTGGATAAAATTCGTAGATCCATAACTTTGATCTCAGCAGGGCGTCCCAATTGGGATGCTCCATTGGCCCGGGAACTCTTGCTCTTTTTACTGGACCTTAATAAGGCCTTTGATAGTCCTACCTTTTTATTACTCTAGAGACCCTAGGGTTCGGCCCTTCGTTCCTTTCCCTGCTGAAGACATTATATAGCACCCCAGTAGCCCAAGTCTCGATTAGAGGCCATAAATCATCACCATTCCCTGTTAAGCGTGGCACAAGGCAGGGATGCCCACTTTCTCCTTTGCTTTTTGCATTGGCAATAGAACCCCTAGCTATGGCGATTCGTTCCCACCCCAAAATTCACGGAATTCATTGTGGACAACAGGAACATAAATGTTCATTATTTGCTGATGATGTCCTTATGTAAATCACTAACCCCCAAGTAACTTTGCCTAATTTGCTGTCCTTATTAGATAATTCTTTGGCCTGTCTCTGAATTCTCAAAAAACAATAGCGTTTAACATCTCACTACCCCCTGCTATAATACAGACTCTTCAAAATACCTATAGCTTTCAGTGGACTCATCACTCCCTCCCATAATTAGGGGTCCGGTTGACATCCTCTATTGACACTGTTTGAAGGCGAATTACCCCCCATTATTTAAGTAACTTAGGGAGGATCTTCGTTGCTGGGCAGATTATTCCCTCTCCTGGTCAACTCAATAAGAATGATGTTCCTACCTAGACGCCTTTTACTATTTTAGAACTCTACCAGTGGCAGTCCCGAGGGGAGACATACAACATCTGCAAGCTGAAGTCCTGCGCTTCGTGTGGGATGACAAGAGGCCTCGGATACAAAAACGAACACTTTATACACCTAAACCTATGGATGGGTTTGGTCTCCCCAATCTACAGGCATATTTCCAAGCAGCCCAGATTGCCCAGTTAGCTTACACCACTGCTAAAGGCTCAGTCCCCCTATGGGTTTACATTGAAGCACTCTCCTGCCACTCCTTTGCTATAGGATCCTTAATATGGCTTCCTAGTCATTTACGCCCACCTATATTATGCCCCACTTTATCACATTCTTTAGCAATCTGGGACAGAACACGCCACTGCAGCCCTTTATCATCCCCACATACACCACTAGCTCCCATCTTTTGTAACCCGGAGTTTCCACCTGGCTTGACTCCACGACTGTTCCAATGGTGGCTTAATAAGGGGTTACTAAGAATCTGCGATTTCCATAATGGAGATCAGATATACAGTATGCAGTATTTTAAAGACACATTTCTAATGCCTCCTAGTGAAATATTCCGATACAACCATCGTATCCTTCGCCAGATCTAAACTTAATTTACGGGTGGGACCCCTTACACTCACCACATTTGAATTGTCATGCCAAGCCAGAGGCATACAAAGGGGGCGGATATCTGCGATGTACTCTTCTCTTACTGAGCCAGATTTGAAACTTGCTTATATGAACCAGTGGAAGAGGGACTTGAACCTTAACTTTGATTTGACTGAGTGGCAAGACATCGCTTATAAGCGATCCAAAATTTCCATCAATACCACCCTTATAGAGGCCAACTACAAAACGCTCCTGCGTTGGTACTTGGTACCAACTAGGGTAGCTAAAATGCATCCTTCTACCTCACCGAATTGCTTCTGACGATGTGGACAGTTGGGGACGATGCTCCATATTTGGTGGCAGTGTCCCCTCGTAACTCGGTTCTGGATTAGGATTTTCAAATATATAAATTCAGTAACGGGGGTAAACATTCGCAGATCCCCAGAAGTCACTCTTTTCCACAAACTACCTGACGAAACACCCAAAAAATCAGTAAAGTTGATTACTTATATTTTGCTGATGGCGAGAATTACGATAGCTAAGCTTTGGAGACAGTCGATAATCCCTCTTGACCAGGTTAAAAGTAAACTCAACTGAATCATGATTAATGATAAACTTACCTATATTCTTTGTAATAACACCAAGAAATTTTATACGGTGTGGGACCCATGGACCGATTATATCTCGACTCCGTAGGGAACTCGAGGTTGACCCTCCCTTTTTTTTATCTCCTTTTTCTCTCCCTTTTTTTTTTTCTCTTTTTTTCTCTCTTCTCTCCTCTCTTCCCCTTTGCTCTCTTACTTTCTTCTTCTTCTGGTATTTATCTGAACAATACAGATGATCACCTATGGGGCCTCACGCAGAAGTGAGCCCTGAGATAATCTCGGGGTCCACTACCAGAATTCCCTGTGGTTTCGGGTCTCCGCCACTCACTGTACGTGGTGGGGCTCTGGTTCATGGGGAGAACATATTATTCATAGCCATGCCATTTTTCTCAAAGATTTTCATCCATATTACCGGGACCAGACATTACATTAAAGCCGCAAGCAGTTTTAAATGGCTTTTTTTCCTTTAGAAATATCATTTTGCCATTGACAGTTCTAAACAAGGTAAACACGTGCCACTTCACCGGCATAATTTAGACACCCCCCAGGTACGATATTTAAAGGAATATTTCACTTTTTTTTCACTTTATGCATCATTAAAGTCACTGCTCCCGAATAAATGACCGTTTTAAAAGATTATTTTTACATTGATACATGTCCCCTCGGGCAGGACCCGGGTCCCCAAACCCTTTTTAGGACAATAACATGCATATTAGGCATTATAATTAGCACTTTAGATTTCGAACGTTCGCGTCCATTGTATTTAATAGGGTTTTAAAGTTCGTACGAACGTTCGGTCCGTTCAAAGGTTCTGGTGTGAACCGAATGGGGGGTTGTTTGGCTCATCCCTAATAGTGATTCTAAATGCAAACTTTTTATATTTTTTAAATAACAAACATGTTATACTTGTAGGCAGGTACAGTCTATTTTTTCCACAGCAAGTGGCACTCACCGCAGTGGCACTGTTATTGGAGAGGAAGTCAGGAGGAACAAGATTTCTCTATGGTATTTGGGGTCACTGGGGGAGCTATCCGATTGGATGCTGCCACCCCATGTGACTCAAGCTGCTATCTTGGGCCAGGCAGAGCCTATTTAAGGCCCTGGCTCCTGGGTTTGGCATGCATTTTGGGAGTGGACAGCGTAGGGATAGGTACCCAGCCTGTTAGGAACAGTACCAGCGTAAGGGGAATGTTCCTGATGAGGATGGAAAGCATAGGGACTCTGCTCCTCTGAACATCTTCCCAACTGTGTACTGGAAAGCCAGGCCGAATTCTGCCCCTTTTAACAGACGCTGTCATTCCAGCTGAAATCTGCTCCTATCACGCTACTGGATCTGTGAGTGTACCTGGCTGGGTGGCCTTCCCACGAGGTTTGTTGTAAACTGTTACTGAATTACTTCAATACAAGTTTTCTTTGCATCTGCCTGTGTGAGGTATTGATTTTGCACTATGCTGCACCCCACCTATACACTTACCTGCTTGTGTGAGGCTTTGCACATTACAGCCCTTTTCCTTCTCTTCTGGTGTCCTCCCTGCTGCTGAGTGCCCCCAAGGAAATCCACTTGCTATGGGGACACTCATGCATGCTCGCTCCTGAGCCAGCTTTGTGCATCCCTGTCCCCCTCTCCCTACTCACTGGCTGTGACTGACAGCAGCAGAAGCCAATAGATCCTGCTGCTGTGTCTGAGCCAAAGAGGAGAGAGAGAGCCTCTGCTGTCGTGCACATCACGGGATCGAGATCAGGCTCAGGTAAGTATTTGGGGGGGGAAGGGCTGGGGAGCTGCTTGCAGAAGAAGGTTTTATTACCTTATGTAGTGCCCTCTACCATAGGTAGGTGTTAGAGGTGAGGTTTTTCTGTGATAGCTGCCAGGCAGGTAAATTTAGGCAGGCCTATGCTGCATGTTAGGCCTGTTTGTTTTTATCTGGGGGGCAGTGGGTGTGATCACCTGGTTAGTGTAGCAGTGGGTGTGACCACCTGTCTTTCAGTTCTTAGGTGCCTCCCCTGCTTCCAGGGAGAATGTTCTAAGAGAGGGGCAGGGCTGAGAATTGGAGTGACAGGGAGCTCATGTGAGGCGCCCTGAACAATCACCAATTGGAATTGGCAGGGGGCAGGCCTCCTTCATAAGCTCAGGTCCAGCCCACTGGAGGGGAGTTGTCGGCTGGGTGAAGTGAAGAATGGAGTGTTAGACTGCATGAGGAGGCCCATCCCCATCTGGGGGGGGGGGTGCGCACCTCGGCGGAGGAGCTCCGAGCTGCGAGGGAGCCTCATCCTTACACAGTCATGGAGGAGGTGTCCTGGAACAGAGGAGCTGGAGAAGCAGTCGGTACACATGTCTGGGTAAATTCTTCACCATGGACTCAGGGCAGGAGAAGGTTGGTGAGTGAGGCACAGTGGATATCTGCTGGAGGCATGCCAGGGGAGCTGGGTACAAGGCCAGAGGAGAGACTGTGGGGTTATGTGTCAAATCGATGTGGCCACCGGGTGCAGGTTTTGCAAGTCCGGCTAGCTGGGATCAGTAGTCCACCAACTAACTCAAGCTGCTAAACTTCTAGACCACAAGAAGGGGTACTGCAGGCCCCTGGCCTATCAGCGTACAGCAAGTTAGAAGCCACCTAGTATTATTCAGAGTGATCCCTGGTGCAGTGTAACAATGATGGGGCGGAGATACTGACAGGTTGCAGTGAAGTTTTGTGCAGGGGGAGAAAAGTCCTGGGAATAACAGTCTGCAGGAGTTGGTGCAGAGGAGAGACTGCAAATGTCAGAGTCCATCATTTACTCAGTGCTATTAATTCAACAATTCTTTAACAAAGATGGCAAAGTGATCTGTTCTATGGGCATCCCATACCCCCTTTCCCCAACCAAGTTATATCCCCCGAATAAACAAAAACAAAACAAAGCAAAATGACAGTTCATTGTCTCTGAGAGTGATATTTGGAGGTCTGGCAGCAGGGTGACATGGTGGATGATAGTAACTAGTAGCAACAATCCGCTACATTTGGAGGTCCCATCGAGATCCACCTTCACGGTTAACCTGCTGGCCTTTGCCCCTAGCAACCGTCAGGAAAAAGGGGGGACTTTGCCTGTTTTGCCATGTTTGAGATATAACAAGGGAAGGACTGTGTGTTTGCCTTAAAAAATTACTTTTGCCAATGCTGTTGCCCATAGCAACCAAAATCAAAGCTTGTTGCCAAGTACCGTTGTCCCTAGTAACCGTCCAGGATTAACATTTCCATCACATCCTGCACCCAGTTGCCTCAACCGGACACTCACTTGTAATAAGCCCTGTAATCAGTGCCTGTAAAACATGTGCCGTCACCCGTGGCAACCACAGCGAGCGATCGCGCTCATGGATTACAAATATGTCCAGCGCTCTACATGGTGCGGACATTGCACACTGCATTGCAGAAATCTGAAAGTGACTTTTAAATTCCTGCCTGACACAGTAAAGGGAGTTTTAATGTCTGCTGTTGCCCCTAGTAACGGAACGCAACCAGGGGGTGTCTATGACGGGATGCTGCAGGGTCAGTCCCACACAGTGAGATGTTTAAGGAGAGACTTTACTGTTGTCAAGGGTGATCACTGTACAGTTTGCCTGCCTTCAGTTTCCAGCTTCTGTGACGCAGTTTCTATACTACATGCCTGGACTGAGCCTGCAATTCTCAGTGCCTGTCACCAGGTGTCACTACAGCGCACACTGTCTGGAGCCTGCTCTACAGTTCCTCACTTGATGAACGAACGAGCGGAGGGGTGGAGTCACGCCTCGGCGGAAGAGGAAGCTGAAAGAGACCAGCTTGCTGCCCATACCACGAGGCCTCTGAAGATGAAGGAGGGTGGATGGAGGATGCTCGCTGTGCAGTGGTTGCCTGAAATGCAGGACCGAACGCTGACTGACACCGGCATCCGGCTGGAGCTCTGTGGAGGACTTGTCTTGGGGGTGATTGGAGGAGTGGAGCGGCTGGGTCTACTTTGTCCCAGGTGCAACATCCCAACAGCAGGAGTCACTGCCTGGGCCCGTTGCAGCCATTGTGGGTAGCCACTAACCCGGCTGAGGCCTGTACAGCAGGAATCAAGGTAATACATGACCAACCTGCTTTCAGAACTATGTGTGCCACAGCTGCAGAAGACTCGGAGGGCCGGAGAGGGCCAAGGATCACCAGCCAGAGATGGAGAGGAGTTACCATTAGGTGTGTCAGTCACAGAGATCCCGGACATACAGGGATAAGAGGATGCTGCGGAGACCCGTGGCCTGGCCAGGGACCTGGTGACTGCAGGTGCCAGTGTGCAGCCACCAGATGATATCCCTGAAGAGCCAGCCTGCTCTAAGCCCCTTGCTGTGCCCGTCTAGAAGGAGCCCATGCTGGAGGAAGGAGTGCCACCAGGTGAGCTGGATGAGGTGAGCGAGGGTCGGGTCATAGATTGGAGTTCACCCAGAATACTGGAGAAGTTTGGGTTCATTGAGAATCTGTTCTCCTGGTCGTCACTAGAGGAAGGCTCCAGTGAGGAGGAGTGGGAGACAGGAGTACTGCAGGCCTCTGGCCTATCAGCGTACAGCAAGTCAGAAACCACCTAGGATTATTCAGAGTTATCCCTGGTGCGGTGTAACAATGATGGGGTGGAGATACTGACAGGTTGCAGTGAAGTTTTTTGCAGGAGGAGGAGAGCCCTGGGAGTAACAGTCTGCAGGATTTGGGGCAGAGGAGAGACTGCAAATGTCAGAGTTAGACATGTGCAATTCGTTTAGTTACGAATTCGTTATTCTGCAAAATTCGTTATATTCGTTAATTCGTAAACATACGAATGAACGAACGGTTTACTAAAATTACCAACGAACAACTAAGTATCGAAAAGAACGAATATGGAAATCAACGAAAATACAAAATTATTAAATTAGAAACAGCGAAAAATACGAAAGAGTGAAAAAACAAAAACATAGAAACAAGGAAAATACCGAACAAAGATTCAAAATAACGAAAATGAAAATGAACGAAAATTCGAAACTACGAATATTTGGAAAACGGAAATCAAAACAACGAAAATACCGAACAAAGATTCAAAATAACGAAAATCAAAATGAACGAAAAAAAAATATAACGAAATTACGAATAATCGGAAAACGGAAATCAAAACAACGAAAATACGAAATAACGAAAATTTCGAATTCGTTAGTTCTGAAATAATTCTGGACGTTGGCCAATAAGCTTGTCCCTTCACCTGAAGAGGTTGTCCCTTCCCCCAATGAGCTTGTTTCTTATTCCCGTGTGTGTTTTTCTGTGTTAGACTGCAGTGCATTCCATCCAGAGTCCAGATAGGGGGTGGTTGGGTAGGTGGCACTGTTTTGGTGGATTTGTGAGTTAAGTTGTGACTTGTGAGAGAGAAATTCTTTGTTTCTTAAGCATACTCTGTCTAGATTCTAATTTCTATATTTGTATTTTGTAATATCTCTGACATATTTTTGTTTTCTCCTATGTCAGACTGCATTCTAGACAGGGTGTGGGTGGTGTTGGATTTGTGAGTCACTCTCTTGTGACACAGAGTGATAGAGAAATTATAAATTTCTACTTAGGCTCCATGTACACAGAAGCTGATAAACTGCAGTTAATGGGCGTTTTGCCGTTTTTTTAAAAAGCCCATTAACTGCACTCTATGTTAGCCTATGTGTTCATGTACACATAACGTTTTTAGCTTTAATGAGCAGTGGAGTTAATGGGCTTTTTTCTGAACGCAAGAAATTTGCGTTCAAAGTGCCGTTTTTCGGCAGGAAAAAACGCAAAACGCCGAAAAACGCTCATAAACGCTCATAAATGCTCAAAAACGCTGGCCGCGGGCGTTTTTTAGCGTTTTTTGGTCCATTGAAAAAAATTTTTTTTTTTTTTTTTTTTAAAAGCTAAAAAAAGCTACACTGAAAAACGCTAATACAAGTTAGTAAAAAAAACGCTGATAAAAGCTAGCTTTTTCTGCTGCTTTAAAAACGACCGTTTTTGAGCTTCTGTGTACATGGAGCCTTAGGCTTACTATTTATTATTCCTAGGATTTTCTGCAGTTATTTGTTTTCCCCTTTTGTGAGACAGTGTGGGACTGTGTTTTATTATCTTGCTGTCTGTCTGGCCTTCATAATTTTTTTTTTTATGTGTTAGCCAGTGCCACTACTAGGCCAGCATCTACTAGATATTGATGGTGGTAGAAGTAGATTAGTAGATCTTTGTTGCATGTTAATCCCGACCAATTGTAAGGACTGGTAAATTAATAATACTCCTCAATCCCTTTATTTTCCTGAACCAATTTTTATTTTTATTTAAAAAAAAAAAGATAAATACTATTACTATTTAAAAACAGAAATATTGTATAACGTTAGTAGCGTAGCGCCATTCTGACACATTACGTAAAATTACGAATTATGCCCCGATTACGAATCTACGAAAACAATGTTACGAAAGTACGAATAAATGAGCCAGTCAATCTCACGAAAGTACGAATTACAAAATTACGATGAGTAGTGTTTTGAATAAACTGAAAATTTAATTAAATCTACAAAAGTACGATTTTCCAATCAACGGAAATTAGACACGGAAATATGAATCATTGCAAATCAACGAAAATATAGTTCTTAAGAAAATACGAACGCGTCCGAATATAAAATATAGCAAAAATACGAATTTCGAATAAACGAAATTTAGACTAACGGAAAAACTAATCAACGGAAAAATTACCCTTACGGAAATACAAAAGAGTCCGAATACGATAACCCACGTCTTACGAAATTACGAATCAACGTAAACGAACAGAAACAAAACGAAACGAAACAAATTTTTATGCTGTGCACATGTCTAGTCAGAGTCCATCATTTACTCAGTGCTATTAATTCAACATTTCTTTAACAAAGATGGCAAATGATCTGTTCTATGGGCATTAAGGTATAAAAAAAACTTTAGAACCACTTTAAATAACAATTTACAAGCATTAGACAACCAGAGTGCCAGTGAACAATAGCACACTGCAGCCATATAGGTTAATTCAATTTTTGCACACTCATAGTTATTAGCAGAATAATAATGGCAATTTAAACTTAGTTATTATTATATTAATAGGTGAACACACAAAATATGTTCATATTTACTGATAATGTGTACTGAACAGTAAACTGGACTTAAGTCTCGTACACACGACCAGTTTTCTTGGCAAGAAAACTGCTGGGAGAGCTTTTTGCCGAGAAAATCGTTTGTGTGTATGGTTTCTCAGCAGGAAAACTGCCGGGAATCTCGACCAGAAAAATAGAGAACCTGCTCTCTATTTTTCTCATCTGGATTCTCGGCAGAGTTTTCCTGATGAGAAAACCGTTTGTGAGTATGCTTACCTGTCCCCGGTAAGCCCGCGCATGCTCGATGAGACTTTGATGCATGCGCGGTAGCATACAAGGGTAGTGTAGGGTGTAGCAAGATGGCGGCAACGGCATTGAATGTGACGAGCGCCGGCTCGTCATAGTCGATGACATCACCGCGTTCTTGCCAATGACTTATGAAAGTTGGTGCTCCCTGCGACTGTGCAGCCTTGTGCTACCATCTGTTGGCGTGTTACAAAACTGGTCTCAAAACTTTTTTATACCACCTCGTACACACACACACATATATGTACTAGAGCTGCACGATTCTGGATAAAATGAGAATCACAATTTTTTTGCTTAGAATAAAGATCACGATTCTCTCACGATTCTCAGGGCATAACATCACCTTTCACATTATAAAAAAAAATTGGGCTAACTTTACTGTTTAGTTTTTTTTTATTAATTGAAGTGTATTTTTTTCTAAAAAATTGCTTTTGAAAAAACGCTGCGCAAATACCGTGTGACATAAAATATTACAACAATCTCCATTTTATTGGGGTCTCTGCTAAAAAAAATGTATACAGTATAATGTTTGGGGGTTCTAAGTAATTTTCAAGCAAAAAATACATATTTTAATTTGTAAGCAACAAGTGTCAAAAAAGGTTAAATCTTTAAGGGGCTAAACTGACCTTATTTACAGACGGAAGTTCATTCCTTTGATCCAAAAGTACAGAGAGATACATTGTTTCTCTTTATCGCTGTTGATAAACATTTGCGGCTGGCTTTGCACTTGTTACATGGAATCGGGGAAATGCTATATTAAAGCGGGTTTCCAGCCACACTTTTTTTTTTAAAGTCAGCAGCTACAAACACTGTAGCTGCTAACTTTTAATAAGGACACTTTCCTGTCCAGGGAGCCTGCCATGTCGGTCCCCGGAGGCTGATCCGCCCATCGGATCGGGTGCAGGCGCCGCCATTCCAACTAAGGGAAACCGGCAGAGGAGCCTTCAGTCTTCCTACTGCGCATGCGCGAGTTGCGCGGCGCTTTCTGATTGGCCCCATCGTCTTCTGGGACACACACCGGTCCCAGTATTCAGCGGGGGAGAAGAGGAAATGACGCCCTGGGCCATGGGCGAGCTAGGATGGAAGTACACTCAGTACTTCAGAAAAGGTAATAAATAAATGATCCAAACTCGAGTGGTGGAGGGGTGGTCTTTCCTTTAAGATAAAGTAGTAAAAGTGGGTGAAACGCCGCTTTAAGATCGTGAGGGGGGTTAAATCGCGATAACAAGTTTTTAACGATTAATCGTGCAGCTCTAATATGTACTTTATGTACTATATATGTTTTCAAATGAATTCAAGATCTACTTTTTTCAAACATAAGAATTTGTCTGATAAACTCACTAAACCACAGGGTAGATAACATTTAACAAATGCTACCACTGTTATGTGTAATAAGAAATATTAAGTCATTTTGTAGATATTTGTGGGACTATTGATCTTCCAGGTGCCCCGGAAATGGCTTTGTGTACCAGTAATGCTCCCGTGCCTAGGTTGCTGACTCTTGTTTTAGACTTCCACACTTTGGTAGCTAACATTAGAATGGGGAATTAAAAATCAAAGGAACACCAAAGGGAATCTTGTATACTGCTGATAACACTAAAAATAAGCAGGAAATAATTGCTGTACCATGTAGAAAACGAAACCTGCCTTATTTCAAGCAAAAACAAATCTGAAATGGAGCCACAATTGTACAGGTTACATCTGGGACCTTATCCATTTGCTCCTATGGGAAATCTTGAATGAACATAACAAGACCTGAGGGCAATTTGTGGCTAGACTTTAACAGAACAAATACACCATGGTCCTTCATAATTAGTTTAAAGGAAGTATAGAAGACTCAGTAAAGAAAGGTAACCCACCTCACAAATAAACACAAATAGAATCAAGCTCTAGGAATTTTCTAGATAAAACCTTGCAACATTGAATGGCCGAAAATTAAAGCCCAGTCATATACTATTTTTCTGTCTACCTGGTCAAAAGTATATTACAGTGGAACCTTAGTTCACGAGTAACACGGTTTACGAGTGTAGCACACAGATCCCTGGCCTTACCTCCTCAAGGCAGGACACACCATACCACAATGCCCAGGTTCCTTCTTGAATAAGAGGGTGAGCGGTGTTCAGAAATTGTTGGGTCCCACAGCGAGTTACCTTCCCTCAGTTGGTTCTCACCCCTAGAGTGTAGGGAAGAGTCTGTTGTAGGTGCACCAATAAGGCCAATGGCCAGACAAGGTTAAACCCTAGTGAAGAAAGGTTTATTTTCTTTATGCTGAAGCTGGATAGGAAAGTTGGAGTTGAAGAATAAAAAAACAGGGAGGCAGGTTCAGGCACTTGGTATCACCACTCAATCCCGAGTGGACTCTGCTCACCCGGATAGTCCCCTCTCACGGGCCTAGCAGCCGGAGTGATGCACGGACTTTACTTCTCTTAATTTTCCCTTGGAGATACGATCGGGAGATTCTCTGCCACAGAATCTCTGAGCCCCAAACCTCTCAGCGCTTGTAATTAAAGAACAGGTGCAAGTTGCTGCACATTACAAGGCCTCAGATGATTAGTGGAATCCCTCCAGAAGTTTACCGGCCTCTCTTTCACCGTGAAACTCTCACCGGTCCCTCAGAAAGGTCCTCCCCCGGTCTCCTCTTCTTAGAGCGGGTCCCCTCTCAGGGGCACCCTGGGATTCCTCCTTTTAGAGCTGAGCCCCAGCTTAAGGTGCTGGGCCCAATGGCGAAGTTGCAGCCCCAGGCTAAAGGTGCCTGGGACCCATGCATATGCGCACCCCTGGCCTGGAGGCCGACCACGCCCACTGTACTACTGCCGAGAGAGGACACCCTAAGGCACAGCACTGTTACCAGTGGTTCAACCCTGACCTGTCATGGCAGTGCCACCTACAGGCCACAGGGAACTGCATACCAGTACAACACCTGAGAAAACAAAATAACAGAACCTATCAATAAAAGTGGTCTGAGCCTGGTACTGGCTCAGACCAACCCCTAAATTTAGGTACACAGCACCCCTCAAAGTAGAGGGGCGCTACACAAGCGTTTTGAAAAACGAGCAACTTTTTTTTTTTAAATCCTGACTCAGTTTGCGAGTGTTGTCTTGCAAAACAAGCAGGATTCAAGCCTCTGCAGTGTGCAGTACCGCATTTGGCCAGAGGTGCGGGGGCACCGGTGACACTCGGAGTGGTTCGGAAATACTCGGAAACTCTCAGAAATACTCAGTTCCCAAGTGTTTCCAAGCCTTTCCGAGGGGTTCCAAGTTCAACCAAGCTGTCTCAGAGTATTTCCGAGTCTCTCCGGTGCCCTCCCACCTCTGACCACATGCGGTATTGCATGCAATAGAAGTCAATGCGGAACAAATTATCTTTGTTTCCATTGACTTCTATGGGGAAACTTGCTTTGATATGCGAGTGCTTTGGATTACAAGCATTCTCCTGGAACGGATTATGCTCGTTTGAAAAAAATGTTTTACATTTTCTCATACAGAAAGTTAAAATATGAGCTCTGGTTTGTATACATAAAGCGAGGCGGCTAATATTTGATGGAGATAATATACATTAAGAAATGGTACATCTATAAAGTAGTATTTACACCATCTGATGCATGAAAGAACCCCGATGCATTTCGACCCCTGTAGTTACGGTCTTCTTCGGGGGCTTTTTAGTTTTCTATAAATACATCAAGGGAAAGAATTTCAACATATTTCCATTTTATAATTTTCTACACAAATAGCAAACTTTGTGTTCAAATATCATCTCAAATTTGCACATTTCTTGACATTCAGACAGTATACTTACCCTTCAAACAAAGTAACCTCTCATAACCAGAGACTTTTAAAACCAATACATTCAAACGACCCAGGACATGACCCCGGTTTGCAAGGGGTCACATATTGTGGGCCCTTAACTGGGGGCGTGTGTGTGTGAGAACACCTGCAATTTATAATTTTATATAATTAGAATGGATGGGTAAGTATCAGAGGATGCTCCGAGGGAATTTTCTTGAGAAAAAAAAACACTCAATTTAAACTAGGGAATGGTGTATTATGTTTATTGCTACATATATTGGATTTGTTATGGGGAGAAAGTTTTCATCCAATCTCTCCAAAAGAAAACTTTATTCAAAACAGATACAGCATAATCTAAATATTTAATGGAAGGAAGTGGGTATGTATTTGTAATGACCAAAATTAAAATGATCAAAAAATAATAAAAATTATATAAGGAATAATTAAGTGAAAAGATGAAGTTACTGAGCGTGAATGTGAGTAAAAAAAAAAAATCGTTCTCAATTTACAAAAAATGTGATCAGGATCCAGGGGGCTAGGAAGGGATTAGGTGTGTCCTAGGGAGCGATTCTAACTGTTAGGGGGCGTGGCTACGAGTGACATGTCACTGATCGCTGCTCCTGATGAGAGGGAGCAGACGATCAGTGTCCTGTCACTAGGCAGAACACGGAGATGCTTGTTTACACAGGCATCCCCCGTTCTGGAGCTCCGTGACACACGATCGCGGGACATCGGTGGACATCGAGTCCGCAGGTCCCGCGGGCGCGATCATGGAGCTCGTGGCAAGGGTGAACGCACGCCACACGGCGGCGCGCGCGCCCACACGGCGCCAAATTTAAACTGACGTATATTTACATCGATTTGCCTGCCTGTGCCATTCTGCTGACGTATATGTACAGGACACGGTCCTTAAGTGGTTTAAAAAAAATTACCACTGTATGAGCAATAATTTTTAGTTTCAGAATGGCATCATTTTATGTGCTATTGTGTATTATTGTAATAGCTGTGATTGGCCACAGCTGTCACAAATTATAGGTCCACTGTGATTATTAAAATAGTACACAATGGCTATGAATTAAAGCTATTGTGTTCAATTGACATGTGATTTCTGTGATTAGTCACAGCGATCACATGCTGCCAGGACCAATAATCTACATTCCGATGTGTCCGGTGGATACAGCGGGTCACAGACCCTGCCACAATGTGGCCCCCTAGGCCGTGCATGAAGTGCATGCCTGGAAGAATGTCATATGATGTCTACCCAGGATAACAGTGGTCCCACCCAGCTGTATTATTATTATAATAGGCTGGCCAAGAGGTGGTTAATTAACCTGTCAACTTCTTTAGAACCTGCTAAGTTATTACATGCTGATTAAGTGGTAGAAAAATAGATTAAAGTACTGTATATACACATATCCTTACAAGTTAGTAACTTTGGGATGGTTAAAGTTTATGTTAAACTCAAATTTGTGCAATTTATGGTTTTCAATGGCATAGTTCACACCAGTGCTTGCAGTTCCTGTGTGTTCCAGTTTCAGAAAAAAAAGTAGAACATGCTGCATTTTACCTGCACTGGACTGTACTGGAACGCTGTAAAACGCATCAAAAATGCACTGGAACGCACCGGAACGCACCTAAATGCACCAAAAACGCACTGGAACACACTTGTCCTTATCTTATGTTAATAAAAAAGAGGGGAGAAAAAAAGCACTGGACTGCATTAAAAACGTACCAAAAACGCACTGGAACGCATCAAAAACGCGTCAAAAACGTGCATACAAAAAAGCACCTGGAACGCATCCGGACTGCGTTTCTATGGTGTGAACTGGCCCTTAGAAAGACGTCCCCAGAACAAATATTCTGTCATGTGGCTGAGCCTAATGTGCAAAGTATGGCCTCTCGTACAGCCCCGTCTCGGGGACCACTAATGTTGCGACATACACACGATCATTTTTCATGCCATTTTTTAAACCAACGTTTTTCT
Source organism: Rana muscosa (assembly GCA_029206835.1). Classification (NCBI taxonomy): domain Eukaryota; kingdom Metazoa; phylum Chordata; class Amphibia; order Anura; family Ranidae; genus Rana; species Rana muscosa. Next base: position 1,025,868,981 of record CM055122.1, read on the forward strand.
TGTCGTTTTTTTTTCATGTTTCCTCTCAAGCCTGTCTTGCGTACACACGATCATTAAAAGAACCGCTCGAGCAAAGCGCAGTGACGTACAGCACGTACGACGGCACTATAAAGGGGAAGTTCCGTTCGAATGGTGCCACCCTTCTGAAGCAGGTGATATCGCCACCCAGGTGTACTTCAGGTAAATGCAAGATCATTTTCAGTGACCCCCGGATCCGTGAGAAATCAAAATGACACATGGAAACGGATTTGAGTGTGTTCATTAGATCTCTGGGCTTTATTGATTTTTTAGAGTGGCTTATATGTAAAAGAAAGATAGGAGGGGCTATGTCTTAACACATACGTTTCTAAAAATTATACAAACTCCGTATATTCTTATCTTATATTATACTGCTGACAATCAGGCTACTGCATGAACAGGCTTAATCACAATGACTATCAGTAGCAGGGTGTGACTCTATTCAGTTAAGCTAAGTATGTCAAAGTTCATTTCTACTTAAAATGGAGTTGATTATTTATACATTCTATTACAATCCCCTCTTTTATCACGAATGTGATAATCACAAACCCTGAAGCCCCCAACATTCACCTGGACTACTTTCTCATAAATGTATCATTATCCTAAGCATGTAAAAATAGAGAACAATAAACAGATAATCTCAGCTTCATAGCAATTGTCCATGAAATACAAAGGGGGGAGGGGCGTGACAGTCCTTAAAAGCAAGTGGGAGGGGCATGACAGCCTTTAGGCCAAAATAAAAAATTGTCCTAAAGAAAAGCACAAAAAAAATCTCTTGTATGGCTTCTGAATGTCCAATAAATTCATGAAAGGGAAGGAAAAAGAAATGTCCACATTATAATTCTCATTCTCCTAAACTATTCCCAAAACTTTTGGTTCGATTCTGTGTTTATCCATATTTTACAGAGATCCTTCTACCCCAAAACCCTGCCTCTTTGTAAGGATAGAACTCGATATCCACAGACAGATGGGAACTGATGCATTGGGCTAGACTTGGGTCTTCGGGCTGGCATATATGGATCACTCCCTTGTGATGCTCACTGGAATTTCGTAGACCTTGGGCGTGCGTCATGGCTAACCCTCAAGGTGTCATTCCAGGAATATTTTCCAACAGGTGTCCGCCTTTACTCATCTCAGCATCTCCCATGGCATTTGAACAACAAAGATGAACAATGAAGATGAACAATGAAGATGAACAATGAAGATGAACAATGAAGATGAACAATGAAGATGAACAATGAAGATGAACAACGAAGATGAACAACGAAGATGAACAACGAAGATGAACAATGAAGATTTCCATGTAAAAGCTGTAGTCATCTCTTCATCCGGATAGGGTATAAGGCAGGGTATGAATGGGGTATAGGGTAGGAATGGGATGGGCATTTCTTCTGGCTGGCTGGGGCGGATATTCCTCATCCAACATGAATAATCACAGAATCTACCTGATCAATTAAGGCCTTAACCATTGGAGGTATTAAAAATAATATTCCTTATTAACTCAAACATAAGTAAAGCATGCAGAAATATAAAATGTTTCTCAGCAACAGTCTTCATTATATAGATTCAATATGTTTAAACTAAACATTTTTTCTAATCCAGTATTACAGCAGGACTTCAATAAAACTTAAACAACTTTAGTTTCTTCTATCCCCGGGACCCAAGTGGACCCGAGGAACTCAGAACTGAACATTTTACCCAAACACATATTCTGACTCAGAAGTCAGCCTCCTAACTTTTCAAATATATCTGATCATCAGCAACAAACAAAACATTGATGGATAAACTTCATTACATCATTAACATATCTTCATGATTGAAACTCTATATATCCAGAATAGTCACTCTGACTGTTATTCAAACAAACTTTCCCATCATATTTCAGTACCTCATGGACTCAATATATGCAGCAATGTATTTCGTGTATCCTGGTTACTTAACCCAAACTTTTAGAGAAATATATATTATCAGGAACATGGGCCTAATAATTTTTACTCCCTGAACAAGAAAACACAATATAAGACGACTCTTTGTGTACATTTTAAACAAACACTTAAGATATTTTACTAATCAAATAATACCTTGTGCATTCATTAAACACAATACAAACACTTTCTCCTTTTATTCACATCCATTTGGCCACTCCATTCATTCTTCATTTAGAAATGTTTTCCATATTTGCCCTTTGAACATCTTTTAAGCACCTTTTACCATTACTTTTTTTTTCTCTCGTATTTTTCCCTAGTGCATAGGATTACACAAACCTTAAGTTACTTCCTTTTTTTTTTACCGACCACAATTCCTCTGGCGTAGCGCCAGGAATACATAACTTCCTTGGATGAGGCTGGCTCACACACCTGCGGTGCATTCGCACTCCGCACTACCCAAAAAGTGTGCATTTTCTAGGCAGTGCGGTCCGGCTTAGATGCGAATTCAGGGCCATTGACTTCTATGGGAACGCTTCTGAATCGCACATGTCATTCAGTTGTGAACAGTATAAAATCCTGACCTGATATGCAATCCTGACCTGATCAAAACTGACATGAAGCGCTGAACAACTACTTTGTCAATTAGCTGTGAAAGCAGAGCTCAAACTCGCACTGCATATGTGTGAACCCAGCCCTAAAATTGTATTTAACCAAAAAAAAAGAAAATCAAACATTTTTAAATCCCCAATCATTGTTCATACAGCCTAAACACAAATTAAAACCATTTGCACAAATATCCATTCCCTTGTCTTGTAACAGGCAATGTCCTTATACAATGCAAAAGTTCCCTTTTTTTTTTTTTCTCAACATCAACAAAACCATAATACCATAATACCATTCACTGAACACCGGAGCCCAGGGCAATTATATCACATTTGTCGATACTGAAAAGAAAACAACACCTTTTAACGTCAATAAAACAGTCCCCAAAGTCAGACTCCAAGGCTCTAAGGCTCTGTTTCCACTACTGTGAGTTGCTGTGCGACTTGACACATGCAAAGTCGCATGACAAGTCAAAAACCCATGTATTTCAATGGTCCTTGTTTTAATTTGTGCGACTCAAGTCGCAGCGACACAAAAAGGTTCTTGTACTATTTTGTTCCTACTTCGGTGCAACCTTTTCTCACACTTTTGAATGACATTGCATCAAAAATCGCATTGCAAAGTCGCACTGCAAATCACGCAAATCTGGGGTTGCAATAGCGGAAACAGAACCTAACTGAAATAATCAAAATACCCCATGTATAAGTTGAAATGCTACTCTAAAAAAAAATTGTATCTGATCAGATTCCTCAAAAAAAAAAAAAACATTTGGTACCAGCGCATACATCTAATTTATCAGTGACGTCACATTCCCCTTTTAATGTTTCCAATTCACTGTGCATTTGACATGGGAATATGGGCCCAACACATTTCATGAATAGACTGACAATAGTTGCAACATTTTAACAATAAACATGTATTTTTTAATCTATATAGATAACTTTTCTGAATCAAATCCTTCTTTAACATTTTCTCCACCTCAGCAAGTCTCTCGGACTCGCTGAATATGGAATGCAAATATAGCAGTATGCTTTGCGCAAAAGCGTTGACGAAGGTATGGTCGGTTGTTTGATCCCCTCTTTCACTTGAAGTGAAATAGCAGATTTATGCAAGTGGACATATACCTCTGTGTATTGTGCTAAACAATAATTTGGATAGGAGGAATCACTCCAATAAAGCACCACACACAGATGAGTACCCTACTCTGTCCCTCTCACGTGCCCACTTTAGCAACGCTCTCCTACTTGGCGGGATCAAAGGACATATCAATTACTCAACAATCCGTTTGCATTCAGAAGAAAAAACAACTTATACTTTAAATTGGAATTCCAAGACAACAACAAACAAACACATCAAATGTAAGCATTTTTCTCTGAGCAGATGGAAGAGAATTCCCTATACCAACAACAACTTTCCCTATAGTATAGCTAAAACTCCTTTGTCCCATCTGCACCACAGCGACAACATTTATCATACATACAAAAGTACTTACCACTCTCACAATATTTGGATATAAGCAAGGGAGATTTCTAATACTGTAGACCACTTTGACTGTTTAACCTTAGGGCCAGTTCACACCACATGCAGTCCAGTGAGTTTTAAAAAAATAAAATAATAATTCTGAAGCAGGTTATATGGTCTTCAATGGCATAGTTCACACCAGTGCTTGCAGTTCCAGTGCACTTCAGTTCAAGCATCCTTCCTGCACTGGAACGCTGCAAAAATGCATAAAAAACGCACTGGAGGGGTGAAAAAAACACTGGACTGCATTGAAAATGCACAAAAAACGCACTGGAACGCATCAAAAATGTGCATGTAAAAAAACCACCTGGAACGCATCCGGACTGCATTTCTATGGTGCAAACCGCCCCCTACAGTCAGTGTATCTACACAACAAATTATCTTATTACTTCTATGCGACAGATAGAAAAGCGAAAGTAGGTTGGATCACCGAAATATAATCCTCATTTACCATTTCAGCTCCTTGCCAAAAGGACTGTCGTGTACACTTTTCTACAGCGTTCCCAAAACGCTTCTAAATTAGGACCTTCTGAGAGGTACTTTACAGCGTTCCCAAAATGCTTCTAATTAATTAGGACCTTCTCAAAGGTACTTTACAGCGTTACCAAAACGCTTCTAATTAATTAGGACCTTCTCAAAAGGTACTTTCAAAGGCGGATTTTCCAAAAAAATCCCCTATACACCAAGGTGTGGTTCGTATCCCTCTTCTACATAAATTTAGTTCTAGATGAAATTTAAATCAGAGCTAAGGTAAGAGAAAACAGTCTGTCTAAAAGACAAAAAGATTCTTCTTACCAAAGGTTAGGGATGAGCTTCGTGTTCGAGTCGAACATACGTTCGACTCGAACATCGGCTGTTCGATGAAGATCGAACGATTTGGGCCGTTCGCGCCAAATTCGAGTGACGCGAACGGCCCACAATGCACTACGCCATCGCAGTGTCATCCAGGCGCTGTGATTGGCCAAGCATGCACTGTGACCCCGCATGCTTGGCCAATCACAGCGCCGGCAGCGAGGAGAGCAATGATTGGCCACAGGCAGGATGCCTGTGGCCAATTATTGCTGAGGGTGTTTAGTACACGCCCCACACTATAAAAGGCCGCCAGCACGGCGGCCTAGTGTAGTGTGTTCCGGAGCAGGGAAAGAGAAGCATAGGCAGGGACAGTGACATTTATTTTTTCTTGCTTAACCTGGATTCCTTTAGTTTAGGGAAAGAGAAGGATAGGTAGGGAGAGTGTCAGTGTGTTTTACTGTGCGAATCCTTGTTTCTAGGGACAGGGAAGGACAGTGAGGGAATTCTCCTTGTGCTATAGTGTGCTTTAAAAAAACATTTTTTCTAGGGACAGAAAACTATAGGTAGGGAGAGTGTCAGTGTGTTTTACTGTGCGAATCCTTGTTTCTAGGGACAGGGAAGGACAGTGAGGGAAATTCTCCTTGTGCTATAGTGTGCTTTAAAAAAACATTTTTTCTAGGGACAGAAAACTATAGGTAGGGAGAGTGTCAGTGTGTTTTACTGTGCGAATCCTTGTTTCTAGGGACAGGGAAGGACAGTGAGGGAAATTCTCCTTGTGCTATAGTGTGCTTTAAAAAAACATTTTTTCTAGGGACAGAAAACTATAGGTAGGGAGAGTGTCAGTGTGTTTTACTGTGCGAATCCTTGTTTCTAGGGACAGGGAAGGACAGTGAGGGAAATTCTCCTTGTGCTATAGTGTGCTTTAAAAAAACATTTTTTCTAGGGACAGAAAACTATAGGTAGGGAGAGTGTCAGTGTGTTTTACTGTGCGAATCCTTGTTTCTAGGGACAGGGAAGGACAGTGAGGGAAATTCTCCTTGTGCTATAGTGTGCTTTAAAAAAACATTTTTTCTAGGGACAGAAAACTATAGGTAGGAAGAGTGTCAGTTTCTTTCACTGTGATAATCCTTGTTTCTAGGGACAGGGAAGGAAAGTGAGGGAAATTCTCCTTGTGCTATAGTGTGCTTTAAAAAAACATTTTTTCTAGGGACAGAAAACTATAGGTAGGAAGAGTGTCAGTTTCTTTCACTGTGATAATCCTTGTTTCTAGGGACAGGGAAGGACAGTGAGGGAAATTCTCCTTGTGCTATAGTGTGCTTTAAAAAAACATTTTTTCTAGGGACAGAAAACTATAGGTAGGAAGAGTGTCAGTTTCTTTCACTGTGATAATCCTTGTTTCTAGGGACAGGGAAGGACAGTGAGGGAAATTCTCCTTGTGCTATAGTGTGCTTTAAAAAAACATTTTTTCTAGGGACAGAAAACTATAGGTAGGAAGAGTGTCAGTTTCTTTCACTGTGATAATCCTTGTTTCTAGGGACAGGGAAGGACAGTGAGGGAAATTCTCCTTGTGCTATAGTGTGCTTTAAAAAAACATTTTTTCTAGGGACAGAAAACTATAGGTAGGAAGAGTGTCAGTTTCTTTCACTGTGATAATCCTTGTTTCTAGGGACAGGGAAGGACAGTGAGGGAAATTCTCCTTGTGCTATAGTGTGCTTTAAAAAAACCTTTTTTCTAGGGACAGAAAACTATAGGTAGGAAGAGTGTCAGTTTCTTTCACTGTGATAATCCTTGTTTCTAGGGACAGGGAAGGACAGTGAGGGAAATTCTCCTTGTGCTATAGGGTGCTTTAAAAAAACATTTTTTCTAGGGACAGAAAACTATAGGTAGGAAGAGTGTCAGTTTCTTTCACTGTGATAATCCTTGTTTCTAGGGACAGGGAAGGACAGTGAGGGAAATTCTCCTTGTGCTATAGTGTGCTTTAAAAAAACATTTTTTCTAGGGACAGAAAACTATAGGTAGGAAGAGTGTCAGTTTCTTTCACTGTGATAATCCTTGTTTCTAGGGACAGGGAAGGACAGTGAGGGAAATTCTCCTTGTGCTATAGTGTGCTTTAAAAAAACATTTTTTCTAGGGACAGAAAACTATAGGTAGGGAGAGTGTCAGTGTGTTTTACTGTGCGAATCCTTGTTTCTAGGGACAGGGAAGGACAGTGAGGGAAATTCTCCTTGTGCTATAGTGTGCTTTAAAAAAACATTTTTTCTAGGGACAGAAAACTATAGGTAGGAAGAGTGTCAGTTTCTTTCACTGTGATAATCCTTGTTTCTAGGGACAGGGAAGGACAGTGAGGGAAATTCTCCTTGTGCTATAGTGTGCTTTAAAAAAACATTTTTTCTAGGGACAGAAAACTATAGGTAGGAAGAGTGTCAGTTTCTTTCACTGTGATAATCCTTTTGTCTAGGGACAGGGAAGGACAGTGAGGGAAATTCTCCTTGTGCTATAGTGTGCTTTAAAAAAACATTTTTTCTAGGGACAGAAAACTATAGGTAGGAAGAGTGTCAGTTTCTTTCACTGTGATAATCCTTGTTTCTAGGGACAGGGAAGGACAGTGAGGGAAATTCTCCTTGTGCTATAGTGTGCTTTAAAAAAACATTTTTTCTAGGGACAGAAAACTATAGGTAAGAAGAGTGTCAGTTTCTTTCACTGTGATAATCCTTGTTTCTAGGGACAGGGAAGGACAGTGAGGGAAATTCTCCTTGTGCTATAGTGTGCTTTAAAAAAACATTTTTTCTAGGGACAGAAAACTATAGGTAGGAAGAGTGTCAGTTTCTTTCACTGTGATAATCCTTTTTTCTAGGGACAGGGAAGGACAGTGAGGGAAATTCTCCTTGTGCTATAGTGTGCTTTAAAAAAACATTTTTTCTAGGGACAGAAAACTATAGGTAGGAAGAGTGTCAGTTTCTTTCACTGTGATAATCCTTGTTTCTAGGGACAGGGAAGGACAGTGAGGGAAATTCTCCTTGTGCTATAGTGTGCTTTAAAAAAACATTTTTTCTAGGGACAGAAAACTATAGGTAGGAAGAGTGTCAGTTTCTTTCACTGTGATAATCCTTTTTTCTAGGGACAGGGAAGGACAGTCAGGGAAATTCTCCTTGTGCTATAGTGTGCTTTAAAAAAACATTTTTTCTAGGGACAGAAAACTATAGGTAGGAAGAGTGTCAGTTTCTTTCACTGTGATAATCCTTGTTTCTAGGGACAGGGAAGGACAGTGAGGGAAATTCTCCTTGTGCTATAGTGTGCTTTAAAAAAACATTTTTTCTAGGGACAGAAAACTATAGGTAGGAAGAGTGTCAGTTTCTTTCACTGTGATAATCCTTTTTTCTAGGGACAGGGAAGGACAGTGAGGGAAATTCTCCTTGTGCTATAGTGTGCTTTAAAAAAACATTTTTTCTAGGGACAGAAAACTATAGGTAGGAAGAGTGTCAGTTTCTTTCAATGTGATAATCCTTGTTTCTAGGGACAGGGAAGGACAGTGAGGGAAATTCTCCTTGTGCTATAGTGTGCTAAAGCATTCCTCATCAACCATCTTTGAAATCCTTGTTTTTTGGACAGTCAGGGAAATTGTCGTTGTGCTATTCTGTGCAAAAGCAATCATCCTCAACCATATTTAGAAATCCTTAAGTAAAGGGACAGAGAAGGACACCTGAAGGTAGCCCTTATTGCTTTTTTCCCATCTCCCTGCAGGCCATCTATTAGAATGTCTGGAAGGCAAACAAGGAGAGGCAGACAGTCAGGAGGCAATAAAAGAGGGCAAGCAGGCTCTGTGTCTGGGGGCAACAGTGCTGGTCGTGGACGCGGTGCATTGTCATCAGCACATGGCCATGGGACACGCTTGTCCTTCTTTTCGGCAGCTGGACATGTTGAGCCACATCATGCCGAAGACTTGGTAGAGTGGATGACCAAGCCCTCCTCCTCCTCCTCATCCTCTCTCACCCAGGCTCAGGGTACTGGCAAAGCAGCTGCCAAAGCGTCCTCTTCCCTGGTATCAATGTCAGACTCATCATCAGTCACTCCTTCCCTAGACCCACCATGTCCTCCTCCTGAGGAGTCCCCCGAACTGTTTGAGCACAGTGTTGGGTACATGCTCCAGGAGGATGCCCAGCGTTTCGAAGGGTCTGATGATGAAACCCAGCTACAGGAAGGCAGTAGCGTGAGAGCAGACAGAGGGGATGCTCAAGAAGGACACCAATCTGGCAGTCATGTTCCAGCAGCTGCAGCATACTGCCAGATTGGCTCCAGTGATGAGGAGGGAGGGGATGATGAGGTCACTGACTCCACGTGGGTGCCTAATAGGAGAGAGGAGGAGGAGGAGGATGAGGAGGAGGCACATCTCCAACGAGGCAGGATGCCCTTTGGTGGCCAGCGTAAGGGCAGTACACCGACGGAATCACACCGCAGAGCTCCGCCTGTGCAGGGCGCTACCTCTGCCCGTCATTCAAAAAGTTCTTTGGTGTGGGCCTTTTTTGAGGCTAGTGCATCAGATCGCACAGCTGCTGTTTGCAACATATGTCTCAAGCGTATATCGCGTGGCCAAAACATCAGCCGCTTGGGTACCACATGCCTGACCAGACATATGTTGACCTGCCATGCAGCTCGTTGGCAAGCCTACCTCAAAGACCCACACCAAAGAACAAAGCGGACCTCTCCTTGCACCGCATCAGCTGGGATCTCCAACCCCACTATAACTTCAGTCCTCTCTGAAACATGCACTGAGAGGAATGAAGGTGTAGAATTAGGTGTGTCACAGCCAAGTACTTGCGGCCACTCTGCTAGCAGTACACCGACGTCCGATTCTAGCAGGCAAATTTCCCTGCCCCAGCTGCTGGACCGTCGAAAGAAGTTCACTCCCAGCCATCCACATGCCCAGCGGTTGAATGCTAGCTTGGCTAAATTGCTAGCGCTTCAACTGCTGCCTTTTCAGTTTGTAGACTCGGCCCCCTTCCGTGAGTTTGTGCAATGTGCGGTTCCTCAGTGGCAGGTTCCCAAACGCCACTTTTTCTCACGGAAGGCTATTCCGGCTCTCTACCGGCATGTGGAAGGCAATGTCTTGGCCTCGCTGGACAGGGCGGTCAGCGGTAAGGTGCATATTACCGCTGACTCATGGTCCAGCAGGCATGGACAGGGACGTTACCTTTCTTTCACGGCCCATTGGGTCACTCTTTTGGCAGCTGGGAAGGATGCAGGACAAGGTGCAGTAGTGTTGGAGGTTGTTCCACCGCCACGCCTCCAAAATGCTACTACTGGTTGTGACACACCTCTCTCCTCCACCCCCTCCTCTTCTTCTTCCTCCATGGCCTCTTCCTGTGGTTTGTCCTCGGAACCAGCGGTGCTCCATAGGCGTTCAAGGGGCTACGCAAGTACGCAGGCAAAAAGATGCCATGCCGTGCTTGCGCTGGTGTGTTTGGGGGACAGAAGCCACACTGGGGCAGAGGTCCTGTCTGCTCTGCAGGGCCAGGCCGAGAGGTGGTTGACGCCACGCCAGTTTAAGCCAGGAATGGTGGTTTGCGACAATGGCACCAACCTCCTCTCCGCCCTCCGACAGGGACAACTGACCCATGTGCCCTGTGTGGCTCACGTCCTTAACCTGGTGGTGCAGCGGTTCTTGGGCAGGTACCCGGGCTTACAGGATGTCCTGAGGCAGGCCAGGAAAGTCTGTGTGCATTTCCGCAGATCTTATAATGCCAGTGCTCGCCTGGCTGAGCTGCAAAAGGAGTTGAACCTGCCCAAGAACCGCCTTATATGTGACATGCCCACCAGGTGGAACTCAACGTTGGCCATGCTGCAGCGGCTGCACACGCAGCAGAGGGCCATCAATGAGTACCTGTGCGACTACGGCACCAGGACAGGGTCAGGGGAGCTTGTTTTTTTTTCTCCACGCCAGTGGGGCATGATCAGGGATGCATGCACTGTCCTGGCACCATTTGAGGAGGCCACGAGGATGGTGAGCAGTGACAGTGCATGCACCAGTGACACTGTACCTCTTGTCCACCTGTTGGAGCACACGCTGCGTGGAATAATGGACAGGGCACTTGAGGCAGAACAGAGGCAGGAAGAGGAGGACTTCCTTGCCTCTCAAGGCCCCCTTTACCCAGACAGTGTTCCTTCTGTCCCACCCATCGCACAGGAAGAGGAGGAGGAGGAGGAGGAGGAGGATTGTGTCAGCATGGAGGTGGAGGCTGGCACTCAGCATCATCAGCAGCAGTCTTTTAGGGATGATTTACAGTCCCAAGAAACCAGTGGACTTGTACGTGGCTGGGAGGAGGTGGCTGCGGATCATGTCGTCCTTAGTGACCCAGAGGACTCCGGAGCGAATGCCTCAGCAAACCTACGCTGCATGGCCTCCCTGATCCTGCAAAGTCTGCGGAAGGATCCTCGTATTCTTCGGATCAAGGAGAGGGACCATTACTGGCTGGCCACTCTCCTTGATCCACGGTACAAGGGTAAGGTTGCGGACCTTATGTTACCGTCGCAGAGGGAGCAGAGGATGAGACAACTCCGGGAGGCCTTGCAGAAAGGTCTGTGCAACGCGTTCCCAGAGACTGGGAGGTTACAAACTCCTGGTCCTGGACAACGAGTTGCTGAGGCTTCGGCCAGTCAAAGAAGGAGCGGTGGGGAAGGTGGCCGTCTGACCGATGCGTTCAGACAATTCTTTAGTCCGCAGCCCCAAAGTATGATCGGTTCCAGCAACCATCGCCAGCATCTGATAAACATGGTGCAGGAATATCTAGGGGCAAGGTCAGACTTGGACACCTTCCCCACCGAAAATCCTCTGGCTTACTGGGTCTTGAGGATGGATCACTGGCCAGAGCTTGCACAGTATGCAATTGAGCTACTGGCCTGTCCTGCATCCAGCGTTCTTTCGGAACGCACATTCAGTGCTGCTGGAGGATTTGTCACGGATCACAGGGTGCGCCTGTCCACCGACTCGGTTGATCGACTGACTTTCATCAAGATGAACCAGTCTTGGATCACCACCAGCTACCACACACCTGATGCTGATATAACAGACTAATTGATTTTAACATGTCACATCCCTTCAAGACTGATGCTGATGCTGAGTGCCTGTGCTGTTATGTTGACTGGCTATCCTCCTCCTCCGAGTCATCAATGATACGATTGATGATGATAGCTTGGAAGATCATTTTTGTTTATGGGTGCCGCCACCAGTGGCTAAGGCCCAATTTTTCAGCCCCTGTTTTACAGGGGCGTGTAATTACAATTTTTTTAGCAATAATTTGCCATAGGGCTCATTGCTGTGCTCCAAGTACAGTATCTGTGAGGGGTTGGAGTGTTGTGGCACCAGTGCCTAAGGCCCAATTTTTCAGCCCCTGTTTAACAGGGGCGTGTCATTACAATTTTTGAAGCAATACTTTGCAACAGGGCTCATTGCTGTGCTCCAAGTACAGTATCTGTGAGGGGTTGTAGTGTTGTGCCACCAGTGCCTAAGGCCCAATTTTTCAGCCCCTGTTCAACAGGGGCATGTAATTACAATTCTTGATCTAATAATTCACAGCAGGGCCCATTGCTGCACCCACCAAGAGTAACTCTGAGGGCTTACAGTGTTGTGGCAACGCCACCACCACCACCACCACGAAAGGCCCAATTTTTCAGCCCCTGTTCAAAAGGGGCATGTAATTACAATTCTTGATCTAATAATTCACAGCAGGGCCCATTCCTGCACCCACCAAGAGTAACTCTGAGGGCTTACAGTGTTGTGGCAACGCCACCACCACCACCACCACGAAAGGCCCAATTTTTCAGCCCCTGTTCAAAAGGGGCATGTAATTACAATTCTTGATCTAATAATTCACAGCAGGGCCCATTCCTGCACCCACCAAGAGTAACTCTGAGGGCTTACAGTGTTGTGGCAACGCCACCACCACCACCACCACGAAAGGCCCAATTTTTCAGCCCCTGTTCAACAGGGGCATGCAATTACAATTCTCGATCTAATAATTCACAGCAGGGCCCATTGCTGCACCCACCAAGAGTAACTGTCAGGGCTTACAGTGTTGTGGCACCAGCACCACCATCAAAGGCCCAATTTTTACTACCACTGTTCAACAATTATATGTAATTACAATTCCTGATATAATAGTTGACAGCAGGGCGTTCCAGCACCAACCAAGAGTAACTGTGAGTGCTTACAGTGTTGTGCCAACACCAACAACTAAGGGGCCTATTTCTGCAGAGTATATACGGCAGGTCCCTACTTTCAAACATCCAACTTACAAACGACTCCTACTTGCAAACGCAAGAAGACAACAGGAAGTGAGAGGAAATCTACCCCTTGGAAGGAAAATTCTCTCCTGTAAGAATTAATATGGGAGAAAGGTGTCTCCTCTGTACTGATGCTTTATCAGCAATCCTTGTTTCAAGAAAAACACCACATTTCAAAAACAGTTGTCATTGGGACGGAAAGTGAGGTGAAATGTTCTGAACAGGGGCACAGACAGCAAAACAAATGTTACAGGGGTGATAACCCTTACCTATGTTTTCCAAAAAGTTTAAAAATAGATTTTTGGGCTGGAGCTACACTTAAACAATGTACCTGTTCAAAATTACAAACAGATTCTACATAAGAACAAACCTACAGTCCCTGTCTTGTATGCACCGCCTGTATACAGCTGTTCAGAGTATATAGGGCCTTTTTTATTTTATGTGCGGGGTTCCCCTTAATATCCATACACGACCCAAAGGGGCTGGTAATGGGCTGGGGTAGGGGGGGGGGTCATGGGGTAGCTATGCCATTTTTCTTAAAGATTTTCATCCATATTACCGGGACCAGACATTACATTAAAGCCGCAAGCAGTTTTAAATGGCTTTTTTTTCCTTTAGAAGTGTCATTTTGTGCAGGGACAGTTCTAAACACAGGAAACACGTGGCACTTCACAGGCATACTTTAGACACCCCCCAGGTACGATATTTAAAGGAATATTTGACTTTTTTTTTTGTCACTTTATGCATCATTAAAATGACTGCTCCCGAAAAACGACCGTTTTTAAAACTTCTTTTTGCATTGATACATGTCCCCTGGTGCACAACCCGGGTTCCCAAACCCTTTTTAGGACAATAACATGCATAATAGTTGTTATAAGCACTTTAGAATTCAAACGTTCGCATCCATTGTATTTAATAGGGTTCTAATGTTCGTACGAACTTTCGGTCCGTTCGCGGGTTCTGGTGCAAACCGAACCCGGGGGTGTTCGGCTCATCACTACCAAAGGTGATTTTTTCATCCCACCGCTGCCACCATCTGAAGCAGGTGATATCGCCACCCAGGTGTACTTCAGGTAAATGCAAGATCATTTTCAGTGACCCCCGGATCCGTGAGAAATCAAAATGACACATGGAAACGGATTTGAGTGTGTTCATTAGATCTCTGGGCTTTATTGATTTTTTAGAGCGGCTTATATGTAAAAGAAAGATAGGAGGGGCTATGTCTTAACACATACGTTTTGTGACAGCAGGAAGGTGGGGTCACCTGGTTGCATCCAGGGGGGTAGATATATTTCGCCCAGATTCAGGCTTTACGCCGACTTATACAACTAGGTGGAGAGTTGTATAAGCCCAGCTGAGGCTAGTGGGCTCATGGATGACTCATACCTCTAGGGAGAGTGTGGGGCGTCGTGCAGGCAGGGAGTTGATGAGACCAGCTGAAGCTTGTCAGCTCGTTTAAGGCCTCTATAAAAACTCCCAGCTTCATTAGGTGTTAGCTCATGCCTGGAACCAGACCTGTGTGGACTGTCTAGGGAGAGTGAACCCCTGTGCGGTGAGACAAAGCCTGTGTGGCTATTTGCTTGGACATTTAAAACCAGGGACTTAGGGACTAGGACAGCACTAGGCTGATCCCAGTTGTTAGTTAGGAAACCTGTATGTTTACTCAGAGGTCAAGTTGACCAGGATTTATTTTATTTATGTTTCTTTTGCTTTGCTGTGTTTTGTCACTGTAAATAGAAAATAAACCGCACCTTTTTGATTTTGAAAACCACAACCTCTGTTTGCTGGGCCTGTTTTTGTGTGGGGAGCCCATCCCGGGGGTCACACACACCCGCTGCCGAGCTAACCCCCTCACAGTTGGTGGAGAATTCGGGCAGTTTTTTTTAAGCCAGCATGGAGGAGATACTGAAACAGCTGGCTCTAGCAAATGCCAATCAACAGCAGACAAATGCAGGTTTGCAAAGGAGCCTTGCAGCCCAGCAGCAAGCTCACCAACAGAGTCTGGAAGCTCAGCAACAAGCCCAGCAGCAATCTGAGGCCCGCTTCATAGACCTGTTACAGAAGCAAGAGCAGAGACTACAACAAATGGAAGCAGTAATGCAGCAACGTCCGCAGACCAGTGAGGAAAGCCGTCCCACTAATACCGCGTCCTTTGGGGTGAGTCGTTTATTGACAAAAATAACTGGAGAGGATGATCCAGAGGTATTTTTGACCACATTTGAAAGGACCGCTGAAAGAGAAAAGTGGCCTGAGGAGCAGTGGGCTGGACTGGTGGCTCCTCTGTTAACTGGTGAATCGCAGAAAGCTTACTATGACCTAGAGCCTAACCAAGCAAAAGACTATGTGATGCTAAAAGCTGAAATTTTGGCAAGGCTGGGTGTCACCCAGGCTGTCCGGGCTCAGCGTGTGCATAACTGGACTTTCCAGCTTGGAAAACCCCCCAGGTCTCAAATGTATGATCTCATTCACCTGAGCAGAAAGTGGCTACAGCCAGAGACTTTGTCCGCACCAAAGATTGTGGAACGTGTTGTAATGGATCGGTTTTTGAGAGCTCTTCCTACTGCCATCCAAAAGTGGGTAAGCCATGGAGACCCAGAGACGGCCGATGGTCTTGTGGATCGTGTGGAGAAATACTTGGCTACAGAGAACCTGACGGCCTCTTCCAGAGACACTCGGACTTTCCACCCTAAGACCAGACCATCCCCAGGGGCGGATAAGAGGATTCCAAGGGGTGAGGGTGGAGAGAGTGAGAGGGTGGGAGCTCTACCCCAAGTTTGGCGAGAACAGCCTGGGAAATCAGCGGCTCAAGAGGCGGCAAGAAGGATCGTTTGCTACCGCTGCCGGCAAGCGGGACATATTGCAGCCAATTGCCCGGTTATGGAGGAACCCATGCAGTGTGACTTTCTGACGGGCAGACGTCAGTCGCTGTGTGCGACAGTCGCATGCACTGCCATTCGAGGAACTGAGAAACATTTATGCAAAATGTGTGTTAATGGTAGAAATGTTGTGGTATTGCTGGATTCAGGTAGCCTTGTGACCCTGATAAAGGCTGAGTTAGTTAAAACAGAGGTCTTTGGGAATAGCAAGGTAGCTGTTATTTGTGTGCATGGGGACACCCGAGAGTATCCAGTGACTACAGTGTGTTTCGAGACCCCCAAAGGTACCCTCTCTCATCCAGTGGGCTTAGTATCTCAGTTACCGCATGACGCCATTGTGGGAAGGGATTTTCCGAAGTTCTGGGAACTGTGGGATGATCCTGAGCCCCCCACTGGTGCCCCTATGTACCAGGAATGTGATAGCCAGAACTCCCCTGAGAGTGGTGAGGACTCTCCGGAATTTCCCTTATCAGTATTGGCAGGGGAGACTCAAGAAACTGGAGAGGAGCCCACCTCCTCAGACGAAAACCTACCGTCTGTGGAGTTTTCTGATCTTGAGGTTCACAGGGAAAACTTTGCCACAAAACAGTTGAAAGACCCCGCCCTAATAAAGGCACGGGAAAACGTAGTGAAAATAGATGGCGAGTTAGTGAACCCAGATAATACCTGCACTTACCCATACTTCAGCGTAGAGAAGGACCTACTGTATCGGGTGGCAAAAAGGGCAGAAGAAACCGTTGAGCAGCTTGTGGTGCCCAAACCTTACAGGAAGTTGGTGTTGGAGTTGGCCCATGGGCACATTCTTGGAGGTCATCTGGGGACAGAGAAAACCCGAGAGAGGGTATTACAGAGATTCTATTGGCCGGGGGTGATGAAGGACATAGAAAATTATTGTTCCTCCTGCCCTGTGTGTCAGAGGTCGGCCCCGATGCCACATTTCCGTAGCCCGCTGGTCCCTCTACCCATCATTGAGGTCCCGTTTGAGAGGATCGCCATGGATTTGGTAGGGCCTATAATCAAGTCCGCTAGGGGGCACCAGTACATATTAGTTATAATGGACTATGCCACCCGTTATCCAGAAGCGATCCCTCTCCGAAATACCTCGGCCAAAACCATAGCCAAAGAGCTATCTCTTGTGTTTAGCCGGGTGGGTATTTGTAAAGAACTGCTTACGGACCAAGGTACACCCTTTATGTCCCGGGTTATGAAGGAGCTGTGTAAATTGTTCAAAGTGACGCAATTACGTACATCTGTGTATCACCCCCAAACCGATGGGCTGGTTGAAAGATTCAACAAAACCCTAAAACAAATGTTGAAGAAAGTGGTGGATAGAGATGGAAAGGATTGGGACTGTCTACTTCCTTATCTGATGTTTGCTATTAGGGAGGTGCCCCAATCCTCTACGGGATTCTCCCCCTTTGAGTTACTGTATGGGAGACACCCAAGAGGGCTGTTGGATATTGCCAAGGAAACTTGGGAAAGTGAGAGTTCTCCCCACAGGAGTGTGATTGAGCATGTCGCCCTGATGCAAGACCGAATTGCACAGGTAATGCCCATCGTGAAGGAACATTTGGCCCAAGCGCAGTTAGCACAGCAGAGAGTGTACAACCGTGGAGCCAAGACCCGTACCTTTTCCCCGGGGGATAGGATACTGGTACTTGTCCCTACGGTTGAAAGTAAATTCCTTGCCTATGAGATAATGGAAAAAGTGAGCGAAGTGAATTACAAGGTCAGACAACCAGGAAGGCGAAAGCCCGAACAGATCTATCACGTTAATCTGTTGAAAGCCTGGAGGGATAGAGAGTCCCTAGTCGCAGACACTTGGTCACCAGCTCAAACTGGTTGCATGATTCCTGAGGTTGGAATAGCAGCCACCTTGTCACAACCCCAACAACAGGAGGTTAAGGAGTTTGTGCTTCGCAACAAGGAGGTATTCTCTGAGCTGCCGGGACAAACATCTGGGGTAGAGCATGACATCATTACCCCGCCCGGTGAAAGGGTGAAGTTAAAACCCTATCGGATCCCAGAGGCCCGACGGGAGGCAATACGGGAGGAAGTACAGAAAATGCTGAACTTAGGGGTGATAGAGGAGTCCCAAAGTGATTGGTCTAGTCCCATTGTGTTGCTGCCTAAATCGGATGGGAGCTGGCGATTTTGTAACGATTTTCGTCAGTTGAACAAAGTTACAAAATTTGACACCTACCCCATGCCACGTATAGATGAGTTGATCGACCGGCTGGGAACAGCCCGATACATGACGACTCTTGACCTCACAAAAGGGTATTGGCAAATCCCCCTGGCCAAGTCGGCCAAAGAGAAAACCGCATTTGTAACCCCAGACGGGGCGTTCCAATATAAAAGAATGCCGTTCGGGTTACAGAATGCGCCGGCCACATTCCAGCGGAAAATGGACCAGATGCTGAGGCCCCATCGGAAGTATGCTGCGGCTTACCTGGATGACGTAATTGTCCATAGCACAGATTGGGCCTCACATCTGCCAAAAGTGCAAGCAGTCCTGGACTCTGTTCGGGAAGCGGGGTTTACGGCTAACCCCAAGAAGTGTACCATTGGGCAGGAGGAGGCCAAATATCTTGGGTACACCATTGGGAGGGGAGTAATAAAACCCCAACTCAACAAAGTCGAGGCCATCCAGAGTTGGCCACGTCCCAACAGCAAGAAGCAGGTACGAGCCTTTCTGGGAATCGCTGGGTATTATCGGCGATTCATTCCCCACTTTGCTTCTAAGGCTGTGCCCCTAACCAACCTGACGAAGGGGAAAGGGTCGGTCATGATTAAATGGACCCCCGAGGCTGAGGCAGCATTCCAATTCTTGAAACAAGTCTTATGTAGCCAGCCAGTGTTGTACTCACCCGACTTCTCTAAAGACTTTGTCGTACAAAGTGATGCGTCAGATGTGGGGTTAGGAGCAGTATTGTCCCAGGTCTGGAACGGGGAAGAGCACCCAGTCATTTACCTCAGCAGGAAGTTGAAGTCCCATGAGGTAAATTACGCCACCGTTGAAAAGGAGTGTTTAGCGGTGAAGTGGGCTCTAGATTCCCTTCGGTACTACCTGCTAGGTAGGCACTTTGACATGGTTACGGATCACGCTCCGTTAAAGTGGATGGCTCAAAACAAGGAAACTAATAGAAGAGTGAATAGGTGGTTCCTGGCCCTCCAGGAATTCAACTTCACAGTAAAGCATCGCCCTGGCGTTCAAATGGGGAATGTGGATGCTTTGTCTCGAGTACATGAATGCCTGATTGCTGGTGTTCCAACCCCGAGGTTAAAACAAGAGGGGGGGGTATGTGACAGCAGGAAGGTGGGGTCACCTGGTTGCATCCAGGGGGGTAGATATATTTCGCCCAGATTCAGGCTTTACGCCGACTTATACAACTAGGTGGAGAGTTGTATAAGCCCAGCTGAGGCTAGTGGGCTCATGGATGACTCATACCTCTAGGGAGAGTGTGGGGCGTCGTGCAGGCAGGGAGTTGATGAGACCAGCTGAAGCTTGTCAGCTCGTTTAAGGCCTCTATAAAAACTCCCAGCTTCATTAGGTGTTAGCTCATGCCTGGAACCAGACCTGTGTGGACTGTCTAGGGAGAGTGAACCCCTGTGCGGTGAGACAAAGCCTGTGTGGCTATTTGCTTGGACATTTAAAACCAGGGACTTAGGGACTAGGACAGCACTAGGCTGATCCCAGTTGTTAGTTAGGAAACCTGTATGTTTACTCAGAGGTCAAGTTGACCAGGATTTATTTTATTTATGTTTCTTTTGCTTTGCTGTGTTTTGTCACTGTAAATAGAAAATAAACCGCACCTTTTTGATTTTGAAAACCACAACCTCCGTTTGCTGGGCCTGTTTTTGTGTGGGGAGCCCATCCCGGGGGTCACACACACCCGCTGCCGAGCTAACCCCCTCACAGTTTCTAAAAATTATACAAACTCCGTATATTCTTATCTTATATTATACTGCTGACAATCAGGCTACTGCATGAACAGGCTTAATCACAATGACTATCAGTAGCAGGGTGTGACTCTATTCAGTTAAGCTAAGTATGTCAAAGTTCATTTCTACTTAAAATGGAGTTGATTATTTATACATTCTATTACACCTTCATGTTAGTAAAGTTTGTTGAGCGACGATTCGCGCTTTTCAGCCTCGTGCTTTTCAGTCCGTTACTGTGTGATGAATGTGCTATCTCCATTACGAACGCTAGTTTTACCAGAACGAGCGCTCCCGTCTCATACTCGATTCTGAGCATGCGCATTTTTTTTCACGTCGTTAAAGCATACACACTATCGTTTTTCACGTCGTTAAAAAAAACGACATGAAAAACGACGTGAAAAAATAGAGCATGTTCGAAATTTTTAATGGCCGTTTTTCACGTCGTTAAAAATGCTCTGGAGCATACACACGATCGGTTTTAATGCCCATTTTTAAAAATGGCATTTTTAACGGCATGAAAAACTATTGTGTGTATGGGGCATAAGTGCCTGTGTAGTCTTCCACTGGACATAGTGATGCCTAGCAGGTGTGTCACCAGAGTTGGCCAGATAGCTGGAACAGTAGATGACAGCAGGAACAGCAGACCCTGGGCTGGTAGACAGCAGGCAGTGGTAGACAGCGGCTGGTAGCAGGTGCAGGAAGACTGGTGGGCCACAGTAGAAGAAGCTCTAGCAGGAGCTAAGCAGATGCAGGCAGGGCAGATGAACACCTGGATGCGAGGTCAGACAAGCCAGGTCAGCAACAGATGGTCATAGATGGCCGGCAATGAATCGTCAAGGTACAGGCAGAGGTTGGCAACACAAGATCAGGCAGATAAGCAGAAGGCAGAGCAAAGTCCAGAGATAAGCTAAGGTAAGGGCAGGTAGTGTTCAAGAGAAGTCAGGAGCAAGCCGGGTCAGCTGAATCAGATTCAGGAACATGGGTACAGCTGAAAATCAGACAGCAATGGACTAGTGCAGCTACTGCACTTTTACAGGTCACTTGGGGCCAGTGTCAATGGCCACTGCACGTGCGCATATGTGTGCGCTTGAGCACAGTAAGACGGGCATCCGCAATTGCATGCGCCTTGAAGCTTCAGCTGCGCTATGGCCAGCAAGTTTCTGAAATATCGACAGTTGAAGAGGTAGATTTTTACCTCTATTCTTATTCTGGTGTCAGCTGTAATATTTTAGATTTCCTTTAACCCCTTAGCACCAACAGTACGCACATTTCTGTAGACCCTTGATCTCTCCATAAAGAGTACCTGTCACCACCTATTACTGTCACAAGGGCTGTTTACATTCCTTGTGACAGCAATAAAAGTGATCATTTTTTTTAAAGAGACAATGTCCCCGTGAGCTCGCACAGAAAAGAAAACGCATGCGTATGTGGCGCCCGCATACAATATGTAAACAGTATTCAAATCACCCATGTGAGGTATCGCCACGGCCCCCTGGTATCTGTGGTCCTATCACTAGCTTATGAGTGACTCCACAATGGAAGCACATGCATTCTATTGGATAGGTGAAGGTCAGGTGGACTGAAGGGAGCCCACCCCTTCTTAAAGGTACAGGGGCACATTGAACACCAAGCAAATCGCACAATGGCTGCAAAGGTGTCAGTGCGTTGCCTGACCAGTATAACAGTAATATTACAACAAAAAACGTTGTCCACTACCCCCACCTATAACTGGCCATTGCAGCAAGTAGCATTGGAAGGCAACATATGATATAAACAAGGCCAAGGATAAATCCAAGGAAAGATCCAAGCTTACTCACCGGCCAGCCTGCTGACAACTGAATCAACCTATCTAACAGTATGTGTTGTTTATATATTTATTTGGCCTAACATTATCTTTCACGTTACACAAAAAAAATCGGGCTAACTTTACTGTTTTTTTAATTCATGAAAGTGTCTTTTTTCCCTAAAAATTTTGTTTGAAAGACCGCTGCGCAAAGACCGTGTGACATAAAATTTTGCAACGATCGCCATTTTATTCTCTAGGGTCTCTGCTAAAAAATATATACTGTATAATGTTTGGGGGTTCTAAGTAATTTTCTAGCAAAAAATCTGGATTTTATCTTGCAAGCAATAAATGTCAGAAATAGGCTTAGGCATGAAAGACATTAAAGAACCATGAGAAATAAAATGTTCTAAAATTTGTATATACATGATAATGTACATTACATGGTGTGTGGCTTATGGGTGAATTTTCAAATACCCTCAAAAAATGCTGTATTGCCCTGTAAAAACATGTACTGTGCTTATTATTTTAATGTAATTTCTGCCAGCATCAATGCTAATATATATATAAATAAGTAAGCTGCCATTCAGGACAATGCTGGCCACTGTTATTACCTGATCACTGGCCGTGACCTCACATAGACTTGATGGAGCGCAGCTCCTTATCATTGGCATTTCATTCAAAGAGGGGAAAATAGATAGGAAGTGAGAAAATGAATCTGGATTCCAAGAACTTGGCTGGCTAAAGGGGAACAAATATTGTCTGATGTAACAGTGAAAATACAGACTCAGAAAACAAAGTAAGCAAAGGTCCTTAATCAAGGGCAAAGAATATCTAGTTATTCTATCAGCACAACACATCTGCAACCTATTTATTTCTATCTGGGTTTGTGCTGCAATGATGCAAGTGAATGTCTTTTTTTTTTTTACCTTATAAATCAGTGGTTCTCAACCTTTCTAGTGCCGTGACCCCTTGATAAAATTTCCCAAGTTGTGGGGACCCCTAACAGTAAAATAATTTTCGCGTGGGTTGTCAGCACCTAAGGCAAGACAAGTAATTTGCATCCCTAACCCGCAGATATTTAGCGCTCCCTGAATCCATTTCCACTTGTACAGAATTAAACCCCTTATGGTACATTTTAGGATGTGCCACCCTCTTTTTTCTCCTTTCTTTCCTTTTTATCTCTCTCTATCCTAATTTCTTTTTTTTTTCTCCCATCCCTCTCTCTAGCCAGGTTTCTTGTTCTTTCTATTATTCTTTCTCTCCCTTATTCTTTGTTCCTCCCCCTCTTTTCCTCTCCCTTCCATGTATTCTTTATTTTTATTCCTTCTCTTACTCCTTGGTGGGGGGTGGGGGGAATGGGATGACTGGCAGTGCTGGGTGGAGTTCTGATCAGCCAACTTAGGTGCTCTTGATCAAGGTCATCTGCTGATCTGAGAACTGTAGTGGTGACTTTTAATGGAAACTCTAATCACAGGTAGTGTTACTCACTGTGTCTCCGTCTTCACTGTGTCTCCAGCTCTGTGGTGTCTCGCAGCAGTGACACCTATGCCGAAATCAGGAGACAGGGTCTCCTCCAGCCCCTTCCACTTCACATTCCTCACCAGTCAGCTGACCTCTAGTCTCTGCCCCCACCTATTCCGTGAACTGAATGGGTGGCTGCAAAGAGGCTGAGTGGGCGGCCGTGGGCTCCAGGAACAGCCCAGCTAGGCGGCAACAGGCTCCAGGGACAGCCCTGCTGGGTGGCCACAAAAAGGTTGGGAGAGCAGTGCGAGCTTCAGGAACACCCCGAATTCAGTTACCCCTAGCAAATCATCATTCGACCCCCGAGCGGTCCCGACCCCCAGGTTGAGAACCACTGTTATAAACTCACAAAAATAATTTTCCATTAGAACAAGTAAAAGCAACACAAATACAATAATCTTCATACATACAGTACATGTACATTACTGTATGTGTAATTGTAAGGACCAATCTTTGGCCTATTTTAAATTGCAGGTTTAAATATTATAACCTTGATTTTTTTTTTAAAACCCTTAAGCTAATAAAATATAAATGGCACTTCTGCAGCTAGAAGGAATGCAATGACATAGGAAGACAGGTTTCCTGCATATTGAGATACTGACATCAAAGTATAATCTTTTCTGATCTCTATTGCTATTCTGGGTTTTCTGCATCATATTTTATCATGGAAATCACTGCGAAACCAGTTAATATTCCACTGGACAAGTTACTAGGCAACCCAGTCTCTCTCTAAAGAGCATCTTTTGTTAAAGTGGAACTTTATGTAAGAAATAAAAATAGGCAAACAGGCAGGATGTTTAATGCAGAAGAGACATTCTTTGTCTCTTCTGCTTTAAAGTGATATTAATCACTTTAGCCTCGGAAGATTTGGCCGCCCAATGACCGGGACATTTTTGGGCGATTTGTCACTGCGTCGCTTTAACTGACAATTGTGTGGTCGTGCAACGCTGTACCCAAACAAAATTAACGTCCTTTTTTTCCACAAATAGAGCTTTCTTTTGGTGGTATTTGATCATCTCTGTGATTTTTATTTTTTGCGCTATAAACAAAATAAGAGCGACAATTCTGGTGTAGCGGGGTTCCTTTAAAGACTCTTGAACTACTGTTCCCAGAACCCCACTGGTTCCCAGGATGTTTTGCTTTTGCCCCAGAGACTCATGAGTGGGGAGATATAAGGGAGGGGCGAGGCCTGGCTCGGCCTCTTTGGACACGGGACGGCAGAGACTGATACACCTGCGCGGACCTGCGCTGGGTAAGGCCCAAAGCCTGGGGCCTTCCGGAGCTGACCAAAGAGCCTTCCACCCCACTGCGAGCCTGGGTGGCATCCGACATCTCTACCTACAGCCTAGATTGGATCGGGGACCCGATCGCAGCGACCGCTGTGTGCGAGTGAAGACACAGCCGGTGGAAGTCCCGGACTGAGATCGCGTCCGGCGGGTGAGCGAGCGTAAGCTCATTCCATAACCTGTTTGATAGTACTGTGCCTATAGACTGCCGAGGCCTACTACCTCATGTTAAAGACTCTCACTGGAGATCCACAGCAGGACTGATCCAGAGGATCTCCAGTGAAGTGTTGCCAGTTATCAACATTCCCCTTTTCTTGGATTACAAATGTTGTTTATTCTTATGTGCACCACCTCTACAGATTGCCGGTGAAGAATCCATCATCCATACAGGACTGAGTTATAGAATTAGGAATCAGGCCTGATTCATTAGGTATCTAGTTTAGTTATTGCGCCACAGGGCGCCTAGTTAACGGTCGCCCCACGTGGCGTTTCCTTATCCACCCCCTCCCCCTTCTCTATGGTGTAGTGTGACTGTTATTGCAGGGCTCTGCATATAAGCTAAAGGTTAAGTTGTCATTACTGTTCATTCTCTTTGCATAGCTGAAAGTAAAATCTGTTATTCCTTTACAACTATTCTGTGTCTGAGTCTCTCATAAAGCATAAGTATCAAATGTGTATACCCCTAGACTAACTGTGCCAGAAAGGGTTGAGTAGATTGCCGGGGGTTGGAGGGAGCTGTATTCAGGGCCCAAACCAAATCTGCGGCCCTCTTAGTTGAGGGTGTCGCTACACGTGGGGGTTCTCGTCCGGGATCCTGATACAGCGGGAAAACCCGCCAAGAGGTACCGGCATGGACCCGAAAGACATCAGAACGTGGTGTGGAGTAGTTAAGACAGATCCAAGCCAGTCAGTGGTCATTAACATGCCGGGTCAGGATTGGTCGACCAAAACGGTGGAAGGATTAATGAAGTCAGTGACTCCAGATTGTACACCGTGGGTGATGGGAACAAAGTCAGACACAGACACCTCACACCAGTATGCGCTAGTGGAGTATTCAGATGGGAAGCCAGAGGCTTGCAAGCGCAAATATGCGCAGACGTCGGATAACAGATCTTATAGTCTGGCGCACGCTATTAAGAAGGAGCCACCACCAAGGGACCACCGCAGACTGCGGCCCGTACCTCACCAGAGAGGAAAGACGGAGCGACACCTCCAGTGACGCCTGCACCTGCCACGGCCATATCCCCCGAACTGATAAAGGTGTTAGGGGACCTACTAACAAACTGTCAGAAGACAAGCACGGTGCACGTAGAGACTAGCTATCGGAGACTAAAGACATTCTCGGGGAAGCTTCCCGTCCCTGCGGGGGAGGAAGATTTTGACACTTGGGTGGAACAGGCATTACAGGCAGTAGAGGCATGGGAGGTGCCTGAGGCACAGAAGAGACAGCGAGTCTTGGAAAGTCTGAAAGGTGCCGCGGCAGAAGCGGTGAAGAGCTTCCGGTTTGGAAATGAAAACTGTACAGCTCAAGATTGTCTGGCCATGCTGCAGGAAGAGTTTGGTCAGCTGGAGAAGGTGACAGAGATGATCTATCAATTTGAACACACTTTCCAGCAGCCGAATGAGAAACTGTCAGAATATGTTAGAAGGATGAACAGGCTGTTATGCAAGATTGTTCTGAAGAAGGGAATGCTGCCCAAAGATACAGATGAAGCACGAATGAAGCAGATCATGAAGGGAGCGTGGCGCTCAGACCCGGTTTGGCTGCACCTGAAAACCTCAGGAGGAGGAATGTCACTAACCTACTCTGATCTAATAAAAATTATTAGGGACGAAGAGGCGCTGCAGAAAGATCAGCAGGTGGCCAAGGCGAATGTCACCCCTGTACCAGTGTTGGTCAGTTCAGTCAAGAGCCCAGAAAGAGATGCAGAGGTCGACACTTTGAAATCGCAAATGGCCCAAGTGTTGGAGATGCTGACCTCTTTGATGGAGAAAGATCAAAGAAGACCAGAGAAACCAAGTCCAAGAAAGGAGTTTTTTCCGAATACCTCAGCACCGGCCTCCTTACAGGACCGAGAAGAGATGATTTGCTATAACTGCGGAGGGAGTGGCCATTTGCTAACGTATGTTCCAGTCCAAAGAAGAAGAGAACAGATAATTACAAGCCGGCGGGAAACTCCAAAGGGCCCCGGTGAAGGAGTCAACCGGGTGCCCATCATCTTCAGTGCGCTCCAAACTGAATAAAAAGGCCAAGAATGGAGAAGACAAAACTCCTAGGAGGAGATATAGTACCTCCTCACCAAGATATACCCCAGAGGGAGGGGGCAAGGCCCCTCAGTGGAAATACAGCACCCCGAAGAAGGAACATTCACCTAAGAGGAACAATAACATCCCTTAGCGGGTTTGTACCCCCATTGAGAGGGGGAAGATCAATGCATACCAGGCTCAGGAAAAAATAAAGTCCAAAAGGAGCTGGGCGAGGAAAAGTCCAAAGAAGAAGGTGACCCCAGTTCGGCCATACCCAGAGGAACTGGTGGGCCCATCCCCTACTGTGCCCATTCAAGTGGAAGGAGTCTACACCAAAGCTCTTTTGGACACCGGAGCACAGGTGACCTTGCTATACCGAGACTTCTATGATAGGCACTTGAGTCATCTGCCTATCCAGAAGATAGAAGAGCTGGAGATATGGGGACTTGGAACCCAGAGTTTCCCTTACGATGGTTACCTGCCCATAAAGATGACTTTCGACCCATCCGTAGCTGGGAAGGCTGAAGTGTTTGACACCCTGGCAGTTGTGTGTCCTCGGCCGCCTGGAGCCAGCAAGATTTCTCTGATTATAGGGACAAACACGGATCTAGTCCGGAGACTCCTGACCCCTCTAGTGAAAGAGAGAAACCATTCAGCCGCCAAAATCCATCCCATGCTAAAGACGGCCTACCAACGACTGGTCTTAGAGCAGAAGACCCGGGAGAGAGGATAGGGAAGGTGTGGAGACTTGGCAGAGAAGGAGTAGTGCTGCAGCCCGGAGAAGTAACCTGTCTTAGGGCCACTGTGAAGCTTACGTGGGAACAACCTGGCCCCTTTGTCATGCTGGAATCCGACCCAAGGGAAGAGTCCTCGGGCCTGGAAGTGATACCAGAAGTGATCCCGCTCAAGGCCCTGAAGAAGGCCCATGGCAGAGTTCAGGTGAGTGTTAGGAACACTACAGGAGGGCCCATGGAGATCCCTGCCAGAATGTTGCTGGGACAGGTGAGCCCTGCTGCCCCGGTCACTCTGTCAGAAGTCAAGGGGACGGGTGACGGAGGAGATGTTTGGGAGAAGCTGTTCATGGAAAACCCGAACCTACCCAGGGCTTGGAAAGAAAGAGCCAAGGCCCAGCTGACCAGATGGGAGAAGATCTTTTCCGAAGATGAATTCGATGTGGGGTGTACGAGAAGTGCCACCCATCGAATCCGCCTCCAAGAAGATAAGCCCTTCCGAGAGAGGGTCAGGCGGGTCCCCCTGGCAGATCTGGAGGATCTGAGGGAACAACTTGCAGAACTGAAAAAGACTGGTGTGATCCGGGAGTCTAGAAGCCCCTATGCCTCCCCAATAGTGGTGGTCAGAAAGAAGAATGGATCGTTGAGGCTTTGCATCGATTACAGGACCCTCAACAGGAGAACCATCCCTGACCAGTACACCACGCCAAGGATAGAAGATGCCTTACAGAGTTTGTCTGGAGCCAAATGGTTCAGTGTGATGGACCTAAAGAGTGGGTACTATCAAATCCCTATGCACCCAGAAGACAGAGAGAAGACAGCCTTCATAACCCCGGTGGGATTCTTTGAATTCAATCGGATGCCTCAGGGTCTGTCTGGAGCTCCTGCTACCTTTCAACGCCTTATGGAGAAGACTGTTGGAGACATGAATCTTATAGAAGTCCTTGTGTACTTGGATGATGTCATTGTCTTCGGGAGAACCTTGGAAGAACATGAAGCCAGGCTGGAGAAAGTATTGAGAAGACTCAGCGAAGAGGGACTTAAGCTTTCCCCCGAGAAGTGTCGGTTCTACCAGTCTTCTGTGAACTATCTGGGGCACATAGTGTCTGAAGAAGGGGTGGCCACAGATCCTGAGAAGTTGGAAGCAGTCACCTCCTGGCCACGACCCACCACGGTAACAGAGCTCAGATCCTTCCTGGGGTTCTGCTCCTATTATAGGAGGTTTGTGGAGGGGTTTGCTCGGATTGCCCACCCGTTGAATGAATTGCTAAAGGCAGAAGGGGAAGAGGATGACTCAGGGCCCAGGAGGCCTGGTGAGTCAGTTCAAGATCAGTGGAACCCAAGGTGTGAAGAGGCCTTCCAGGCCCTGAAGAGGAGCTTAACCACTGCCCCAGTCCTGGCCTACGCCGACCCTACCAGATCTTATGAATTACATGTGGATGCCAGCCATGAGGGTCTAGGCGGAGTGCTCTACCAAGAACATGAAGGACAACTGCGACCAATGGCCTATGTGAGCAGGAGCCTGACCCCCTCAGAAAAAAACGACCCCACTCATAAGCTGGAATTCCTGGCCCTCAAATGGGCAGTAGTAGACAAGCTAAAAGACTACCTCTATGGGGCAGAGTTTACTGTGAAGACAGATAACAACCCCCTGACCTACCTCTTCACCACCGCAAAAACTAGATGCAACCGGACACACGTGGTTGGCTGCATTGTCTGGATTCAACTTCAGTCTGAAGTACAGACCAGGGGCTGGAAATAGGGATGCAGATGCCCTGTCCCGGAGATCTCATGCCATGACCAATGACTGGGAAGACTGGACCCAAGTAGCACCCGAGGGAGTACGGGCCCTTTGTCAGGGAGCTGAATTTCAAGCCAGAGCAGGCTCCAGGGCAGAGGAGATAGGAGTTACCATGGTAGGAGTCCCTAAACACTATTGTGGAGTAACGCAGCTAGAAGAAGATAACCTGCCGAAGCTATCCAAGAGGGAGTTGAGGTGTGACCAACTGGAAGACCCCATGGGGAGATTGGTCCTCGAGGCCCTGGAGAATCAGGATCCCAACAAACTCCTACATCACCCCTCAAAGGAGGCCCGCCTGTTGAGGAAGGAATGGGACAGGCTGCAGGTGCATCAGGGAGTGGTCTACCGAAGGGGCCCCTCTGATGACTCAGAAGATAAGTGGCAGTTGTTCCTCCCAGAGAAGCACCGAAAGACTGTACTAATTGCTCTGCATGACCATCATGGTCACCTAGGGGCAGAAAGCACCTTCCAGCTTGTCAGAAGTCGGTTCTATTGGCCCTGCATGAGGGCAGAAGTAGAGGAGTATTGCCATTCCTGTGCACGATGCATTCAGAGAAAGACCCTACCCCATCAAGCTGCCCCAATGGGCCACTTACAGAGTCAGGGCCCAATGGATCTGGTATGCATTGATTTTCTTTGCCTCGAACCCGACCTGAGTGGATTGGGGAATGTTCTGGTAATAACCGACCATTTCACCCGCTATGCCAAAGCTTTCCCAACCAAAGATCAGAAGGCATCCACCGTGGCCAAGATACTTATGGAGAAGTATTTTGTCCATTACGGACTATCACAGAGACTCCACTCAGATCAAGGAAGGGACTTTGAGAGTCGGCTGATCCGGAAACTTCTGGACTCATTGGGAATAAAGAAGACCAGAACTACACCTTACCACCCACAAGGAGATGCTCAGCAGGAGAGGTTTAACCGGACCCTGCTCAACATGTTGGGAACTTTAGAAACAGAGAAGAAGCAACACTGGAGCCAACACATATCAGCCCTAGTACATGCCTATAACTGTACCACAAGTGATGCTACTGGCTACTCCCCTTATCGACTCATGTTTGGGAGAGAAGCAAGGCTGCCCGTGGATCTGGCCTTTGGCACTTCTTTAGATCATACCTCAGCTACATCTCACAAGGGATACGTGGACAGACTTAGACACAGCTTGCAGGTGGCCTATGAACAAGCCCAGGCGGCCCAAAGGGGAGCCCGCAACAAGAGAAATTTCGATCTGAAGGTTGGAGTGCAGGATCTGCAGCCCGGGGACCGAGTACTGCTACGTAATCTGGGGGTCCCTGGAAAACACAAGCTTGCAGACAGATGGAGATCGGAACCCTATGTCATCTGTAGGAAGTTGCCCGGTTTGCCTGTTTACAAACTAAAGCCAGAAGGGAAGGTGGGACCTCTGAAGACGTGGCATCGAAACCACCTGCTCCCACTTGCTGAAGCAGTCAGGATACCCCCAGCAAGCAACCCCCCTGAACCAGTCTCTATCCTGAATATTCCCAGGCCGAGCACTCGGTCTCAGACCTCTCGATGCTGAAGATGGGGAGGCCTCTCAACTGAGTACAGATGAAGGAGGAGAACTGGACTGGCTGTGGCCTTCCTCGACTCCGGGAACGTCCGCCATAGATCTCCCAAATACAAGGGATACTCCAGATGCAACGCTGAATCCGGAGGCCACTGAATTCATACCCTTCAGTCCCTCAGCTGATTACTGGGAAGATGTTCCTGACACTTGCTCAGAGGAGGATCCTAGAGATTCCAATTATCAGTCAACTTCTGAATCAGAGGTTCCAGAACCAGCAATGTTACCTGAACTTACTCCTGAAGAAGAGCCTGTGGTGCAAGAGCCAGAAGCCCCAAGAGAGCAGAGGGCTCGCAGAGTTACCAGGCCTCCCAAGAAACAAACTTACCCCCAAATGGGGACGAGCTCAGAGGACTCTGTTGTAACGGCTAGGAGAAGTGTTGAGCATCCTGATCCCTCCACTGTCCATTTGGTGGAGGGCAACCCCAGCTCACTCTCTGGCACAGTTAGGCAGGCCACTCATGGTAGTGTGACCTGTGGGCAAGAGAGTTCCATCCCAAAATTTTGGTGGGAATTCCCTATGCCAACATCATACTCGACACTGTCCAAAATTGTACATAGCATTTGTTGAAGTTTATCTTTGGGGACCAAAGAGTTTAAGTGGGGGGAGTGTGTAGCGGGGTTCCTTTAAAGACTCTTGAACTACTGTTCCCAGAACCCCACTGGTTCCCAGGATGTTTTGCTTTTGCCCCAGAGACTCATGGGTGGGGAGATATAAGGAAGGGGCGAGGCCTGGCTCGGCCTCTTTGGACACGGGACGGCAGAGACTGATACACCTGTGCGGACCTGCGCTGGGTAAGGCCCAAAGCCTGGGGCCTTCCGGAGCTGACCAAAGAGCCTTCCACCCCACTGCGAGCCTGGGTGGCATCCGACATCTCTACCTACAGCCTAGATTGGATCGGGGACCCGATCGCAGCGACCGCTGTGTGCGAGTGAAGACACAGCCGGTGGAAGTCCCGGACTGAGATCGCGTCCGGCGGGTGAGCGAGCGTAAGCTCATTCCATAACCTGTTTGATAGTACTGTGCCTATAGACTGCCGAGGCCTACTACCTCATGTTAAAGACTCTCACTGGAGATCCACAGCAGGACTGATCCAGAGGATCTCCAGTGAAGTGTTGCCAGTTATCAACATTCCCCTTTTCTTGGATTACAAATGTTGTTTATTCTTATGTGCACCACCTCTACAGATTGCCGGTGAAGAATCCATCATCCATACAGGACTGAGTTCTAGAATTAGGAATCAGGCCTGATTCATTAGGTATCTAGTTTAGTTATTGCGCCACAGGGCGCCTAGTTAACGGTTGCCCCACGTGGCGTTTCCTTATCCACCCCCTCCCCCTTCTCTATGGTGTAGTGTGACTATTATTGCAGGGCTCTGCATATAAGCTAAAGGTTAAGTTGTCATTACTGTTCATTCTCTTTGCATAGCTGAAAGTAAAATCTGTTATTCCTTTACAACTATTCTGTGTCTGAGTCTCTCATAAAGCATAAGTATCAAATGTGTATACCCCTAGACTAACTGTGCCAGAAAGGGTTGAGTAGATTGCCGGGGGTTGGAGGAAGCTGTATTCAGGGCCCAAACAAAATCTGCGGCCCTCTTAGTTGAGGGTATCGCTAAATTGGAAAAACACGATATTTTGTACTTTTTGCTAAAATAAATATCCCCAATTTTTTTTTTTAAAAGTGAATTTTTTCTCAGTTTAGGCCGATATGTATTCTTCATGTTTTTGGTAATAAAAATCGCAAAAAGCGTATATTGATTGGTTTGGACAAAAATTATAGCATCTACAAAATAGGGGATAGATTTATAGCATTTTTATTATTATTTCTTTTTTTACTAGTAATGGCGGCAATTTTTATCGGGACTGCAACATTATGGCGGACACATCAGACACTTTTGACACATTTTTGGGACCATTGGCATTTATACAGCGATCAGTGCTATAAAAATTCACTGATTACTGTAAAAATTTCACTAGCAGGGAAGGGGTTTACACTAGGGGGTAATCAAGGGGTTAATTGTGTTCCCTATAGTGTGTTCTAACTGAAGGGGGGATGGGACTGACTAGAGGAAATTACAGATCGTGGTTCCTAGCTATTAGGAACTCACAATCTGCATTTCCTCAGCTCACAGAACAGGGATGTGTGTGTTTACACACACACGTCCCTGTTCTGCCTGTCGTGCCCGGAGATCGCTCACGAGCGGCGGTCATCGCGACCACCGGCCACGAGCATCGGCACTCCCACGATGCAGCGTGCGCCTGCTAACACCGCTTAAAGCGACCAATGTACAGCTATGACGCCCAGTGGAGCCAACCTGCCACAGTATAACTGCCACGGCTGGTCCACAAGCAGTTTAAGGCTTGTTTTTTTGTTTTGTTTTATTTAATAACAAACATGTCATACTTACTCTGTGCAGTTGGTTTTGCACAGAGCAGCTCTGATCCTCCTCTTCTCGGGGCCCACACCGGTGCTCCTGGACCCTACCTTTTTCCGAGTGCCCCCACATGCAAACAGTTTCCTATGAGGGCACCTGAGCCGAGCCGCTGCTCCATTTAGACACAGAGCCGTGGCTCAGCTCCACCCCCTCTCTCCTCATTGGCTCACTGACTTTGATTAACAGCAGTGGGAGCCAATGGCACCCGCTGCTGTCTCAGCCAATGAGGAGGGAAAGCAGGGCCTGGACAAAAGGGTGGGCGAGAGGGGCACTCGCCCTCCATGCAATGGTTTACTGTGTGCATGGGGGCACCTTAATTCTGTTACAAGGCTGACAGAATTAGTGACAGCGGCAGTGAGTTTGACAAGTGAGTGACTGCTGGGGAGCTTGCACATCATGAAGAGGGGGGGGGGACTGGGTCATGCAATTTGGAATCTTTGCCCTTGTCCTGGTACTGAGGGAGAGTCCCGGGCAGTCAAGTCTCTTGGGCAACACCGCTGGATCGAGATGGGGCCCAGGAAAGTAATAGGGGGGCTAAGATAATCTTTGCCCCTATACAGTAAGCTGTGCACAAGCAGCTCACTGTAAAAATTCATCAACGCCGAAGCTGACTGCACTCCCGCATATGTGCAGGAGTCATGTCATTATGATATAAAGGACAATCAGCGCACACACAATATTTTAATGGAAAAAAAAGCTGAACACCAAAAGGTTAATCAAACAAAGAAACCTCAATAGCAAATATGAAAAAAGTAAATAGTGCAGCGCAAAATATGTGATACATAAAGTCCATGTACTAAATATAAATGGTGAGTCAATGTAGAAAGACACCCCATGTGGTAGAGATCTTCAAACGAGTGTGGTTGTTCAGACTAGTAACAAATCCTCCACCATAAGAAATAAACACCCTTACCGGATGAGGTGGACCATTGAGGGAACAAATGGTCAGATAAGCTTGTTCCCACCACATGGGAGATGGTGTTTGATGAATGGAGTCCAACGAGGTGGCAGACAGGCATCAATCAATGATCTTTGGTGAATGGAGTCCAACAAGGTGGCAAACAGGCATCAATAAAAAAATGGGCTATGCGTGGAATAAAAAGCAAAAACACAATCTAAGTGTAGACTGGTTTATTCCAAAAAATGGGGGGGGGGGAAACAATCCAAGGAAGGCACAACGGCCTGATAAAAAGCAGCATAAAATGGTAAAACACAGCAGTGTATCAGCGGTGTAATGACCGTGAGTAAACAGATGGGACGCGAGTGACGTCACGTAAGGTAACTGCTCCCCCGTATGCATGTTCCAGTACGGACTTTGTCAGTGGTGGGTGGAGCTACTGCGTCACCCGGCATTGTATAAATAGCAGCCTGGTAAACATGGAGAGCGTCTGAAGGGCGGGGCGTGCCGCAACTGGAAATCCGGAGGCTGGAACTAGTCACAACTGAACAAATAGACTAAATCTCCTATGGGGTCAATAATAGGCTTTCCTAAAAAGTGAAATACACTTATAAGGGTACACATATATACACTTAATTACAATCAATATAAACAAGGATAATATGAATTTACAATTTAAAATGTAAAATTAAATTAAAAATTTTTTTTATGAAGACGAACACCCGCGACCATCTGTATTATAGCTAAAGGGGAAAATTACCCACATGAAGGTAAAAAAGGGGGCGTAGCACTAAAAAGTACAGAAAAATGCACCATCAATCCTGAGGGGGAGGAGGGAATGTCATGTTTATTTGTCAGAGATAAAACAGTTGAGGTCGAAGTCAACGTTCAACCCTCCAGGTACCAAAACCTGCATTTCGTGAATCCAAAAAGATTCACGTTGACTGAGTTGACGTATAAAATTCCCGCCTCTCCAGTGCGGACTGACTCTTTCAAGACCCCAGAACTTAAGACATCTGGGGACATAGGGACTTTTTCCACCTTGTTGGACTCCATTCATCAAACATCATTGATTGATGCCTGTCTGCCACCTCGTTGTACTCCATTCATCAAACACCATCTCCCCTGTGGTGGGAACAAGCTTATCTGACCATTTGTTCACTCAATGGTCCACCTCATCCGGTAAGGGTGTTAATTTCTTATAGTGGAGGATTTGTTACTCTGAACAACCACATTCGTTTGAAGATCTCTACCACACGGGGTGTCTTTCTACATTGACTCACCATTTATATTTAGTACATGGACTTTATGTATCACATGTCATGTCATTATGGCCCGATCAATGAAAATGGATGTCAATCAATACCAGGAAGCTGGCCACTCGAAGATGTCAGCGGCTGGTGGGGAGCTCCAGCCAAGGTGAGTATAGTTCCTCTTTAATAGCTGTTTTACTGCATGTTTACTTTGAAAATACAATGTCAGCAGGACATGCTCTGTATTTTAAACAGGTGTCTGATCTTTGGAAAAATCAAAAGGTGTTGCTATGGGAGGAATCAAAAAGTTACAGTAATAAATGTATATACTGTATATGTAATAATGTGTATGTCAAGGCAAAAAACAAAACAAAGCATGGTGCAGTACATCTCTACAATACATGAAAAAGTGCACAATGGCTCTCCTGGGCAAAATACCGTATATTTACGGGTTTACGTTTAAGAGCCGCCAGAGGGCGCATGACCGGCGGTCGCGATTGCCACCAAAAGAAAGCTCTATTTGTGGGAAAAAAAGGACGCAAATTTTGTTTGGGTACAGCGTTGCACTACTGCACAATTGTCAGTTAAAGCAACACAGTGCCAAATTGTAAAAAGTTCTCTGGTAAAGAAGGGGGTAAAATCTTCTGGGGCTGAAGTGTTTAAACTGTTTAGACTTACCCCCTCTAGAGGTATGAACTATGTACCAACTATGAATTGATGTTGCTACACTATCTAGTGGATCTTTGGTGGTATTATCAAAGGAATATAAAAACACTATATGGCTAAAAAAATGCAGGTGCCTTCTGTTCCATCTTGTGGAATGAAGATGGCACTGCACCAAATTTTTTTTATTTTAAAAAAATACTAAACAATAAAATTAAAAATTCTGTTGCCCCATCTTACAAAAAAGAACTATAGGATTAAAAAAGATTGGAACACCATCACAATTAATAGTTTGAGATATAATAATTCAAATCAATATCCACATTGATGCCTGCGGGATTGAGAGTATTTAATTAAAAAATCCATTCCGTTTTGTTTTTGGATATTTTATGTCTCATATTACCTCCTCGCCAATGTGGTTCAACCCTATGTATTCCACAAAAAGAGGCCAGACTGGGATCCCTATTGTGATGGGTTCTAAATTGGTTTGATAAACTGTGTTTTGGGAACCTCTTCTTTGTTATTCAGATGTTCATTGATTCTAGTCCCTAGTTTTCTGGTCGTGCTTCCCACATACTGAAGCCCGCAAGGGCAAAAAATAAGATAATTCACATGAGTAGAATCACAAGAAATGTATGTATTAATTTTATATTCTTTCCCAGTACTATGGGACTTGAAGATTTCTATTTTCCTAATCTTAATTTTAGTTGTCCTACAGGCTTTACACCTTTTGCAATGGTAGAACCCAGTAGTATCTAAAAAGGTATGTATCTTTTTAGATGGGTTATAAATATTCAGGGAGATCGGTGCCCACCGGTAGATAAATGTGGGATATTTAGGGAGAAAAACAGCTAACGTATCCCTCAATAAAGTGGGCCAATGTTTTTTAACAATGTGCTCAAGTGATTTATAATCTCTATTAAAATCTGTCAAAAAATGGTATATTGTTGGTGTGTTTATTTATTCTTTTTAGTTTATCCTCCAATAGGCACTGTCAGTTCATGTTTTTAACTTGTGCCTGGATAGGTACTAATATGTTATCATGATAGCCCTTTACTTTGAACCTATTTACCACAAGTTCGGATTGTTGGACATAGTCTTCCATATTAGCGCAATTGCGTTAAATACGCATAAGCTGTCCCTTAGGGATTGCCCCCAGCCCTTTTGGGTGATGGCAGCTAGCTGTAGGAATGTACCCGCTCCTGTCTGTCTCTTTAGAAAAAATCATTAAAGTGTTACTAAACCCACAACAGTTAAATCAGTCTTTTTATGCAGTAAAGCATACTTGTTATACTCACTGTGGAACCTAAGGGGTTAATCCTCTGCATTGTGTAAAAAGGCTGTTTGACCCTGTCTTCTCTGATCCTCCGTTCCTTCCACTGACAACTAAGAATTTCCTGATGACACAAAGTCTGTGGAGTCAGGCTGCACATGCTCAGTTTGGTGTGTATTGAGAGAGGTTTCTTTGGGGAAGAGTGCATGTGGGCCAATCAGCACTATCCAGATAGAGGGTCAGGGGGTCTTGCAGTCTCATAAGTCAGTCAGAAAACTCTTCCTACAAGCTTAAACCAGTGCTTGGCTGGACACTGATAAAAGTCACAAGACTGCTCTAACTGCTGATGAGAAAAGGTATTTAGCAGTTAGCATTTACTAAAATAATTGCATTTCCATGTTCTGTGTACTGTGGGAGACCAGATATAGTGAATGCAGCATCCTGGGTTTAAAAAAACTTTACATTTTCTCACCAAATGCTTTAAACCAGAAATTAAAGAGACCTTACTATTTGAAAAGCGTTACTATATTTTAAATGTTGTTACCATTCTGTCTACATAGTCAAAAATTGAGAGAAATCAAGATGGACTTTTGAGGTGCCAACAATGAACGAGCAATATAAAAACGATACGTTTTTAATGTTACAACATCCATATAATCACATACTGTAATAAAAATAAAAAGGACCATATGGTCCTTTTTATTTTATATTACTGTGTTTCTTTTTTTGTTATGTTTTAATAGTCATTGTTTTTGGCTGATTAGTCCTCCACCACTAGGGGGCCCTGTGTGGTTGGGCGTGGTTTCTGTTCCTGGTCTGTTGGCAGGTATTTGTTGACCCACAGGAGCAGTCCAGTGGCTAGGGAAGCAGATTGTGTGTGGATAGGGCTCTCCTGCTGCCCCGGGCATCTGGTGCTCTATGTCCTGCCGCTTGTCTTTTTTTTAAGATGGTGGCAGCAGGTGTTGGTGTTATTGCACATACGCAGACAGCTATCTTGCACATTTGCAATATAGCTGCGGTTTCTGGGCTAGGGAATTGGCGTTGGGTGGTGTCATTCTCCCGGAGGGAGTATCTAAGGCAACAACACTCATTGCTTGACCTCTTGTGGAGGCACAGTGGCATTGGACACTGTTCGTACATGGGCGTTTTTGTAAGCTTTAATGCAGGCTAGAATGAGTGACTTGTTTTGTGGCTGTAAATTGGCTGCATTTTTTTTTTAAAGTTCCTTCTTTTCTTCTTTTATTATTTATAGATCGATATCCGTTTTGGCTGCTGCAGTCTATTCTTTAGCCTCTGGATGGTTAGCGGGGGCACAGATTAGTATTGTCCATATATCCTGTTTTTCACTGTGAGCCTCTTTGTGACTTTCGCTGTCTCAAAAGTCCATCTTGCTTTCTCTCAATTTTTGACTACATAAACAAGATGTTGGTGCTTTTGGCAGTCCCGTGGTATATCAAACTCTAATATCTGTCTTCGCAATTGGGGACTTAACTGACCCCAGGGATGACTGCTAGGGATGAGCTTCGAGTTTGAGTCGAAGCCATGTTCAACTCGAACATCGGCTGTTCGATCGTTCGACGAAGATCGAACATTATGGTCCGTTCGTGCCAAATTCAAGTGGCGCGTCACGCCCCATAATTCACTGCGGCATCGCAGTGCATTGCTGGCTGTTGATTGGCCAAGCATGCACTATGACCCGCATGCTTGGCCAATCACAGCGCCGTCTGAACAGAGAGCTGTAATTGGCCAAAGCCAGGGTGGCTTTGGCCAATTATGGCTATGGGGGTTTAGTACACGCCCCACACTATATAAGACCGCTGGCTCTGCGGCCTTGTGTAGTGTGTCGGAGTTGTGAAAAGAGAGAGTTTACAGAGACAGACAGTGTCATTTATATTGAGTTAGATAGAGCAGGCAGGCGAGTCAGTTAGCTGCAGTTACAGTGTGTAGAGGATATATATGCATCCTAGGTGTTGTATATATATTTATACACTGTATTGAGTTTAGCTAGATCCGTTCCTGTTAGTCTCTATACTGACAGGCAGGCAGGTGATTGTGCTAGCTGCAGACAGTCAGTGTTTCACTTAGTGTACTACTGTGTGCTTTGCATAGCGTTCACCTAAAGCTCACCTGAATACAGTTAGTCTCTATACTGTGACAGGCAGGCAGGTGATTGTTCTAGCTGTAGACAGTCAGTGTTTCACTTAGTGTACTACTGTGTGCTTTGCATAGCGTTCACCTAAAGCTCACCTGAATACAGTTAGTCTCTATACTGTGACAGGCAGGCAGGTGATTGTTCTAGCTGTAGACAGTCAGTGTTTCACTTAGTGTACTACTGTGTGCTTTGCATAGCGTTCACCTAAAGCTCATCTGAATACAGTTAGTCTCTATACTGTGAAGGGCAGGCAGGTGATTGTGCTAGCCTCAGAAAGTCAGTGATTCACTTAGTGTACTACTGTGTGCTTTGCATAGCGTTCACCTTAAGCTCACCTAAATACAGTTAGTCTCTATACTGTGAAGGGCAGGCAGGTGATTGTGCTAGCTGCAGACAGTCAGTGTTTCACTTAGTGTACTACTGTGTGCTTTGCATAGCGTTCACCTAAAGCTCACTAGAATAAAGTTAGTCTCTATACTGTGACAGGCAGGTAGGTGATTGTGCTAGCTGCAGACAGTCAGTGTTTCACTTAGTGTACTACTGTGTGCTTTGCATAGCGTTCACCTAAAGCTCACTAGAATAAAGTTAGTCTCTATACTGTGACAGGCAGGCAGGTGATTGTGCTAGCTGCAGACAGTCAGTGTTTCACTTTAGCCCTGTACACACGATCGGTTTCACCGATGAAAACAGTCCGTTGGACTTTTTTCATCGGACAAACCGATCGTGTATGGGACCCATCGGTCTTTTTTTCATCAGTTTTTAAAAATAGAACATGCTAAAAAAGCCACGCATGCTCAGAATCAAGTCGACGCATGCTCAGAAACATTGCACTTCATTTTTCTCGGCTCATCTGAGTGTTTTACGTCACCGCGTTTGGAACGGTCGGTTTTTTGACTGATGGTGTGTAGACAAGACTGATGGAAGTCAGCTTCATCAGATTTCCGATGGACAAAACCATCGGATTAGAATCCATAGGATATCTGATCGTGTGTACGAGGCTTTAGTGTACTAGTGTGTGCTTTGCACAGCGTTCACCTAAAGCTCACCTGAATACAGTTAGTCTCTATACTGTGAAGGGCAGGCAGGTGATTGTGCTAGCTGCAGACAGTCAGTGTTTCACTTAGTGTACTACTGTGTGCTTTGCATAGCGTTCACCTAAAGCTCACTAGAATAAAGTTAATCTCTATACTGTGACAGGCAGGCAGGTGATTGTGCTAGCTGCAGACAGTCAGTGTTTCACTTAGTGTACTGTGTGCTTTACATAGCGTTCACCTAAAGCTTACCTGAATACAGTTAGTGACTATTATAGTGGTGTTCTCATAATAAAACCACAAGCAGAGAGCTGCAAGTATTTTCAGTGTACTGTGTCCTCTGCACAGTTTTCACCTAAAACTAACTGAAAACAATTGCTGCTTTTCCCATACTAACACCACAGCAGGCAGTTGATTCTGATAGCTGCATTATCAGTACAGACAAATATATATATATATACCTGTATATACACATCCCACCTTTGTGTAGCTACATCTCACTGCAGGCCATTAGTATGTCTGGAAGGCAAACAATGAGAGGCAGACAGTCACGAGGCAATAAAAGAGGGCAAGCAGGCTCTGTGTCTAGAGGCAACAGTGCTGCTGGTCGTGGACATGGTGCATCCTCATCAGCACGTGGCCGTGGGACACGCTTGTCCTTTTTTTCGGCAGCTGGTCATGTTGAGCCGCAACATGCCCAAGACTTGGTAGAGTGGATGACCAAGCCGTCCTCCTCCTCCTCATCCTCTCTCACCCAGGCTCAGGGTACTTTGTCTGGCAAAGCAGCTGCCAAAGCGGCCTCTTCCCTCGGCTCAATGGCATCAGTCACTCCTTCCCTAGCCCCACCATGTCCTCCTGAGGAGTCCCCCGAACTGTTTGAGCACAGTGTTGGGTACATGCTCCAGGTGGATGCCCAGCGTTTTGAAGGCTCGAATGCCTTCAAGGCTCCCAGCTTGAGGAAGGCAGTAACGTGAGCTAAGAGAAAGGGGGTAGTAACGTGAGCCCAGAGAGAGGGGGTGCCCAACAAGGTCAGCTATCTGGCAGCCATGTTCCCCCAGCTGCAGCATACTGCCAGATTGGCTCCAGTGATGAGGAGGGAGGGGATGATGAGGTCACTGACTCCACGTGGATGCCTGATAGGAGAGAGGAGGAGGAGGAGGAGGAGGCACATCTCCAACGAGGCAGGATGCCCTCCAGGAGCCAGCTTAAGGGCAGAACACCGACTGCATCACACCGCAGAGCTCCGCATGTGCAGGGCGCTGCTGTCGTTATTCAAAAAGTTCTTTGGTGTGGGCCTTTTTTCAGACGTGTGCAGCAGATCGCA
The DNA here is from genome assembly GCA_029206835.1 of Rana muscosa. Classification (NCBI taxonomy): domain Eukaryota; kingdom Metazoa; phylum Chordata; class Amphibia; order Anura; family Ranidae; genus Rana; species Rana muscosa. The sequence goes on from CM055122.1 coordinate 1,025,910,933, forward strand.
CCGTTGCCACTTGCAACATATGTCTAAAGCATATCTCGTGTGGCCAAAACATCAGCCGCTTGGGCATTACGTGCTTGACCAGACATATGTCGACCTGCCATGCAGTCCGTTGGTAAGCTTACCTAAAAGACCCACACCAAAGAACAAAGCGGACCTCTCCTTGCTCCTCATCAGCTGGGATCTCCAACCCCACTATACCTTCAGTCCTCTCAGAAACCTGCACTGAGAGGATTGAAGGTGTAGAATTAGGTGTGTCACAACCAAGTACTTGCGGGCAATCTGCTATTGGTGCACTGATGTTCGATTGTACCAGGCAAATTTCCCTGCTCCAGCTGCTGCACCGCCTAAAGAAGTTCGCTCCCAGCCATCCACATGCCCAGCGGTTGAATGCTAGCTTGGCTAAATTGCTAGCACTTCAACTGCTGCCTTTTCAGTTGGTAGACTCTGCCCCCTTCCGTGAGTTTGTGGAATGTGCAGTTCCTCAGTGGCAGGTTCCCAAATGCCACTTTTTCTCACGGAAGGCAATTCCGGCTCTCTACCAGCATGTGGAAGGCAATGTCTTGGCCTCGCTGTACAGAGCGGTCAGCGGTAAGGTGCATATTACCGCTGACTCATGGTCCAGCAGGCATGGACAGGGACATTACCTATCTTTCACGGCGCATTGGGTGACTCCTCCTCTTCTTCTTCCTCCATGGCCTCTTCCTCTGCTGATTTGTCCTAGGAACCAGCGGTGCTCCATAGGCGTTCAAGGAGCTACGCAAGTACGCAGGCAAAAAGATGCCATGCGGTGCTTGAGCTGGTGTGCTTGCGGGACAGGAGCCACACTGGGGCAGAGATTCTGTCAGCTCTGCAGAGGCAGGCTCAGAGGTGGTTGATGCCACGCCAGCTTAATCCAGGAAAGGTGGTTTGCGACAATGGCACCAACCTCCTCTCCGCCCTCTGACAGGGACAACTGACCCATGTGCCCTGTTTGGCTCACGTCCTTAAATTGGTGGTGCAGTGGTTATTGGGCAGGTACCCGGGCTTACAGGAGGTCCTGAAGCAGGCCAGGAAACTCTGTGGGCATTTCCGTCGGTCATATAATGCCAGTGCTCAGCTGTCTGACCTGCAAAAGGATTACAACCTGCCCAAGAACCGCCTAATCTGTGACATGCCCACCAGGTGGAACTCTACGTTGGCCATGCTGCAGCGGCTGCACATGCAGCAGAGGACCATCAATGAGTATCTGTTGCAATATGGCACCAGGACAGTGTCAGGGGAGCTTGGATTTTTTTCCCCACTCCAGTGGGCCATGATCAGGGATGCATGCACTGTCCTGGCACAATTTAAGGAGGCCACAAGGGTGGTGAGCAGTGACAGTGCATGCCTCAGTGACAATGTCCCTCTTGTCCACCCGTTGGAGCACACGCTGCATGGAATAATGGACAGGGCACTTGAGGCAGAACAGAGGCAGGAAGAGAAGGACTTCCTTACCTCTCAAGGCCCCCTTTATCCAGACTATGTCCCTGCTGGCCCAGCTATCACACAGGAAGAGGACGAGGAGGAGGAGGATTGTGTCAGCATGGAGGTGGAGACTAGCACTCAGCATCAGCAGCAGTCTTCAAGGGATCAATTACAGTTGTTGCCGAATAATATCTATATTTAAGATTTAATATCTCAAAGATATGATATGGGTTAAATAAGAGTTATTTTGAGCAGAAGTGAAAGCTTTAACATAATGAACATTTATTATGTATTTGTTAAAGTCTAATCTAATACACAGAAACTATCTATATAGTCTTAGACAAGCAGGAAATAGTAGGTTAATATATACAAAGTATTTACATGGAAGAACATAGAGCCTATTCCTCTAAAACATTACAGTACAAGCATGTGTAGTTACAGGTCAAACAGACTTTTACCATAGTTATCCCTTTAGACCCATCCTCCAGGCTTTCCTTCCATAAAGAGAGCTCCCTCCTCCTGCCCTCTGAGTATATCTCTCTATCCTGATATCCCATAGGTTGGACTAGCTTGGGTCATGATTGGAGGGCTTACTTCATAAGTCAGCCTCCTTTCATGCAAATCCGGGTGTCTCTATCTGGGCAGGAGATGTAATTGAATTTTCCCAGGATTACAGGATATTGCATGACCCAGCATGGGATCCTTTGAGGTGTGTAGATGCCAACAATGGAATTGGCTCTTCATTGTCTGTATATACAAGCCTCGGCCCGCATAGTCTGCTCTTAACAAAAGGGCTTACCTAGGTGCTAAATTAAATATATTCAGTTAGCTAAGTGAAATATAAATACAGCAAGCTAATTGAAATATATTCATAATTACAATATTTTACAGCGATTAAATGGAAATTATACATATGCCATAAGGCAACACAGTCCCAAGACACCCATGGACTTGTACATGGCTGGGAGGAGGTGGCTGCAGATCATGTCATCCTCAGTGACCCAGAGGACTCAGCAAACCTACGCTGCATGGCCTCCCTGATCCTGCAAAGCCTGCGGAAGGATCCTTGTTGGGAGGCCTTGCAGAAAGCTCTGTGCAACGCGTTCCCAGAGACTGGGAGGTTTCACAGAGTGCGGCAGTCCAGGATTTTTTCTTTTTGACAGTCCCTGTCATGTTTGCACCGCCTGTATACTGCTGTTCAGAATATATAGGGTCTTTTTTTATTTTGTGTGCGGGGTACCCCTTAATATCCATACAAGATCCAAAGGGGCTGGTAGTGGGCTGGGGTGGGGGGGGTACCCATGCCATTTTTAACAATGATTTTCATCCATATTGCCGGGACCAAACATTACATTAAAGCCGCAAGCAGTTTTAAATGACTTTTTTTCCTTTAGAAATGTAATTTTGTGCAGGGACAGTTCTAAACACGGGAAACACATGCCACTTCACAGGCATACTTTAGACACCCCCCAGGTATGATATTTAAAGGAATATTTCACTTTTTTTTTCACTTTATGCATCATTAAAATCACTTCTCCCGAAAAAACTGCCTTTTTTAAAACTTCTTTTTGCATTGATACATGTCCCCTGGGGCAGGACCCGGGTCCCCAAACCCTTTTTAGGACAATAACATGCATATTAGCCATTATAATTAGCACTTTTGAATTCAAACGTTCGCATCCATTGTATTTAATAGGGTTCTAAAGTTCGCGCAAACTTTCAGTCCGTTCGCAGGTTCTGGTGCGAACCGAACAGGGGGGTGTTCGGCTCATCCCTAATGACCACTATCAGTTGCTGGCTCCTAGATTGTGCACATACACAACCTTAATCAGTAATACATCTCAAAGTATTAAAGATAACAAAACACATTTTGGAACTGTAGGTAAGAATACAGGCATTCTTTATCCTGTGTGTTTTTCCTGCAAGTTGTATTGTCTTGCTATGAATAACCTGACAAACTTACCACTGCATCTTTGCTTCTGACAGCTGAAGCTGTCAAAGGTTAGGGAGAACAGCTCCTCATGGGAGACAAGTTGGCTGACAGAAGCTGGGATTTGGTATTGACCTTGGAAGTGAAGTGAATTTTAATAAATATCTTTGGTAGTCTGAATATGTTGTAAGCCAACAATAATAAATAATTTTTATATAGGTCATGAGGAAAAAAATTAAACCAATGAAAAGTTTTCAAACTTTTGTGTCCTGGTGTCAAATGCATTTGTTTCAACCCAATATACTTTCTTGTGTTTGGAGGAAAGGTATTCATAGAAAAAATAAGTGTGAGACCTCCACTGACATAAACCTGCATACTTGGTAGAGAATTTCATTTGGAGGAAAAAAAAAACGAAACAAAATCAATTAAAATAAATGTAGTGGACCCCCCAATAATTGGGGGTCTCTATGCTTAAATTTAGAGGGTAGCCTGAGCCCATAGTTAGACTCAGGCTGTTGAATTCTTCAAAAACTGGCTTCTGCTCTGAGGTAATGTTGCCTGGCAGTACAGTTCCCTGTGACCTGTGGGTGGCACTTTCGCCCCAGGCTCAGGTCGAACCACAGGTAGCGTTGCAGCGCCATTGGGTGTGCTCTCTCGGCAGCCGTGCAGTGGGCATTGGATACCCGCTGTGCATGCTGGGAGAGGATACATAAGGGGCAGATGCCATTATTCAGAGAGCAGTTTGCGCCTCCCGGCCCTCCAGGCCAGGGGTGCGTGTGTGTACCAGCCCCAGGCACCTTTAGCCTGAGGCTGCATCACTGTGAGTAGGCCCAGAACCTTTGGCTGGGGTCTACACCCGAAGAGGAATCCCAGGGTACCCAAGTGAGGGGTGACCCACTCTGAAGGAAAGGCAACCAGGGGAGGGTCTACCCAAGGGGATCCGTGAGAGAAGTCACTGTCTCGGGAGAGGGCTGGTTACCTATCGGAAGGAGGGATTCCATAGTCTGCCACAAGCCTAGTAACATGCCCCATTGGCACCTAAGGACTCAAGTGTTACTAGACTGGGAAGTTCGGGACTTAGAGGTTATCTCCTGATCGTATCTCTAGGAAACCACAAGGAAATGTTCCATGCTTTACACCGGCTGCTAGGACCGCTCTTAAGGGGACTATCCGGGTGAGCAAAACCCACTCAGGCCTGAGTGGCGACGAGTGATAGTTAAGTGCCGCGTGCCTGAACCTGCCTCCATGTTCACTTCTCTTCATCTCCAACTTTTCCTGTCAAGTTCTCAACCAAAGCAAAATAAACCTTTTTGTTAAGTTTAATACTGTCTGGACATTGGCCTTCCTTAACCACTTCAATACAGGGCTTTTATACACCCTTCCTTACCAGACCAATTTGTAGCTTTCAGCGCTCTCACACTTTGAATGACAATTACTCAGTCATGCTACACTGTACCCAAACCAAATTTTTATCATTTTTTTCTCACAAACAGAGCTTTCTTTTGGTGGTATTTAATCACCGCTAGGTTTTTTATTTTTTGCAATATAAGCGAAAAAACTTAGATTTTTAAAAAAAAAAACACTTTTTTTTTTTGTTTTTATTGTAAAATTTTGCAAATAAGTAATTTTTCTTCATAAAATTGGGCCAAAATGTATACTGCTACATATCTTTAGTAAAAATAACCAAAAAAGTGTATATTATTTGGTCTCTGTGAAAGTTATAGAGTCTACAAGCTATGGTGCAAATCATTGAAAAATTATCACATCTGATCACACCTGATGTACTGAAGGCCTATTTCATTTCTTGAGACCCTAACAAGCCAGGAAAGTACAAATACCCCCCAAATTACCCCTTTTTGGAAAGCAGACATTCCAATGTATTTAGTAAGAGTCATTGTGAGTTTTTTGAAGTTGTACTTTTTTCCCACAATTTTTGGGAAATTTTTTAAATTTTTTAAAATTTTTATTTTTTTGCACAAAATTGTCTTAATAACAAGTTATTTCTCTCACACAGCACATGCATACTTGCAATGACACCCCAAAATACATTCTGCTACTCCTCCTGAGTATGGCAATACCAAATGTGTGGGACTTTTACACAGCCTGTCCAAATACAGAGGCCCAACATTGAAATAGCACCTTCAGGCATTCTAGGAGCATAAATTACACATCTCATGTCTCAACCACCTATTACAGTTTTGAAGACCCTGGAGCACCAGCACAATGGAAACTCCCATAAAATGACCCCATTTTGGAAAGCTAACACCCCAACGTATAATCTATGAGGCATAATGAGTCTTTTGAACGGTTCATTTTTTTCCAGAAGTTTTTGGAATATGTGGGAAAAAAATGAAAACGCATTTTTTTTATACAAAGTTGTCCATTTATAAGATATTACCAACACATAGCATGTACATAGCAAAAGTGACACCCCAAAATACATTCTGCTACTCCTCCTGAGTATGGCGATACCAAATGTGTGAGACTTTTACACAGCCTGGCCAAATACAGAGGCCTAACATCTAAGTAGCACCGTCATGTGTTCTAGGAGCATAAATTACACACATAAATTCCTGACAACCTATCACATTGTTGAAGGCCCTTCATATTTCTAAAACATAGCATGTACTGTACATACCAATTATAAACCAAAATACATTCTTCTGAGAAAAAGGGTAAAGAAAAGATTACCTGCGGTTTTAGTAGTGCAGTGGTCCAAAGAGGAGAGCATCGGTCCAGGCAGCAGGCAGGAACGTGGACAGCGACAGCAAAACAGGCAGCAGGCAGGAATAGTCAGTACAGGTAGAGATGATGTCAGCACAGCCAAAGCATTGGTCCAGATAGCAGGCAGAGATGTGGTCAGCAGTAGCAAAAGGAACAAAGGATCGTCCATGCAGCAGGCAGGAATACTGTCCATAGTTAGTACATGCAGCAGGCAGAGGTATAGTCAGCACAGCCAGAGTATTTGTCCAGGGAGCAGGCAGGACCATCAAGCTTAGGGCAACGGTCAGGAAAGAATGGGGACAGGGGTAGAGGCTTCTCCCACCCAAATCGCTTTGAAGCCTCCGGACAACCAGACCCTGTTCTGGGAACACAGAAAACCAAAAACTGGTTTTCTGAACTCAGAACACTATTCTGGAGCCCCTCACATATGTGAGACCCCTGTGTAGCAGGGTGAAAGATCAGTCCAAGGGGGCAGGCAAAAACATGGTCAACAGGCCGAGGTCAGTGCAGGTAAAAGGCAGAAATAAACGGTAGGCAGAGGCATAATCCATACAGTCCAGGGTCATGTCACGTGAAAGGCAGAAACATGGCGGATAAACAATGCAGACGGTAGGCAGAGACATAGTCGAGAAACAGGCCAGGGTCAGTTCACATGGAAGACAATGATATGGTTGGTTGAGGCAGGGAAATATTCGGGACATATTGAAAACGGGGAAATGGCAGTATTAGAAATATGGGCTAATAGTTTTCGAGAGTGTGATATCGCTTGAAGCATTTTCCGATGCAAAGGCCAGGTTGGGAGGGACAGTCGGGACAATGGAAGCTGGTGTCTTTCCTAATTCCTCTTCTGGTGCACACCCGACATTTTTTTTGGCGTCGTCTTCCGGATCGTGATGGTGGAATATGGTCTGAAAAATGGCGCTCATGTAGTCTGCTGACACAATCTGAGTGAATGCTTTCTGGGGGGATGTTTGTTGGTAGATCAGGGCAGTGACAATGTCTTCAATAAATCTCATGAAGGTGGTGGGTCTATGTGTGGATTTTTGGTAGAATATGAAAGAATTTAACAGGGCCAAATGAAAAAAGTAAATTGTGATTTTTTTATACCAGAAGAGGGATTTTCGGGTTGAAAGATAGGGCTGCAACATTTGATCATTTTAATCCACACCCCCCATGAACTTATTGTACTCATTGATGCAGGAAGGCTTGCGAACGGTACTGCGTCTTCTGTGAAGTTCCACCGAGGTGTCATCGTGGATGGTGGACATGATGTACACATCTTTCCTATCCCTCCACTTCACAGCCAACACTTCCTCGTTCCTCAAGCTTGCCGATTCCCCCTTTTGAATGGTTGTGGTGACAAGACGCTGTGGGAAGCCCTTTCTGTTTATTCTTGTTGTACCACACGCCAGAGTTTTTTTTAGGTAGAGGTGGCGGAGAAGGGGCAGGCTGGTATAATAGTTGTCCATATAAATATGATACCCCTTTTGGAGGAGTGGAAATACCAACTCCCAAACAATTTTTCCACTTATTCCCATGTACGATGGACACTCAGGGGGCTCGAGCTGGGAATCTTTGCCTTCGTACATGCGGAATGAGTGCACATAACCAGTGGCGCTTCCACAGAGCTTGTTGAGCTTCAAGCCGTACCTCGCCCGCTTACTGGGGATATATTGCTTGATTCCCAGCCGGCCTGTGAAATGCACCAGGGATTCGTCCACAGAAATGTTTTGGTCAGGGACATAAAGTTCGGCAAACTTCTTGGAAAAAAAATTAATTAGGGGGCGAATTTTATATAATTTGTCAAAGTTTGGGTGATCTCGGGGGGGGGGGGCACTGTGAGTTGTCACTGAAATGCAGGAACCGCATTATAAGTTCGTATCGGGACCTGGACATGGCCGATGTAAAAATTGGCATATGGTGGATGGGTTTCTTCGACCAATACCTATTCATTTCATTTTTTTTTGTAAGCCCCGTGTTAAACGTTAGGCCTAAAAACAATCTAAGCTCCACCACTGTTAGGGGTCTCCATTCAAAAGGGCGGGCATAGCTGGAGCTGGGGTTGTTTTCAATGAATTGTTGAGCAAAAAGATTAGTTTGCTCCACAATGCCTTGAACCAATTCATCAGGGAAAAATAAATAAAAAAAATCAAGTTTGGAAAAACCCTCAGTGTTGACCTGCACACCTGGCTGTGCTGTAAAAGGGGGGATCGTGGCTGACCCTGAGGTAGAAGGCAGCCACAATGGGTTTGCCAAGCCACCTGGAAGCTGGGTTCGGGTCCTACTTCTTTGGCGTGTACTTGCACTGGGCCTTTCCTCCTGGGGTCTAGCAGCGCTTGCACTGGGCCTTTCCTCCTGGGGTCTAGCAGCGCTTGCACTGGACCTCGCCTCCTGGGGTCTACCGCCGTTGGCACTGCTGGTCGCTGCCTGGTGTTCAGACCGTCTTCTTTTTGGATGGACTGTGTCCTCCTCTAATTCGGATCCGGATGTGCTGCCTTCGGGGGGTTCATATTCCGAACCAGAATCGGAATCAGAACTGAGCGGTGAGAGCTCCCCGTTGCTCTCATCGGTCAGACTGAGTATTTGATATGCTTCTTCTGGGGTGTACACCTTTCTGGACATAGTGGGTACGCTGGTGAGGTGGCAGGTACTCTGGTGGCAGGTTCTCTGGTGAGGTGGCGGGTACTCTAATGGACAGGTACTCCTGATGGATTGGTGGTGGGTACTCTGGTGAGGTGGCGGGTACTCTGGTGAGGTGGTGGGTACTCCTGATGGACAGGTACTCCTGATGGACTGGTGGCGGGTACTCCTGGTGAGGTGGCGGGTACTCCTGGTGAGGTGGCTGGTACACCTGATGGACAGGTACTCCTGATGGACAGGTACTTCTGATGGACTGGTGGCGGGTACTCTGAGGTGGCGGGTACTCAGGTGAGGTGGCGGGTACTGCTGATGGACAGGTACTCCTGATGGACTGGTGGCGGGTACTCAGGTGAGGTGGCGGGTACTCCTGATGGACAGGTACTCCTGATGGACTGGTGGCGGGTACTCTGAGGTGGCGGGTACTGCTGATGGACAGGTACTCCTGATGGACAGGTACTCCTGATGGACTGGTGGCGGGTACTCTAAGGTGGCGGGTACTCAGGTGAGGTGGCGGGTACTCCTGATGGACAGGTACTTTTGATGGACTGGTGGCGGGTACTCAGGTGAGGTGGCGGGTACTCAGGTGAGGTGGCGGGTACTGCTGATGGACAGGTACTCCTGATGGACAGGTACTCCTGATGGACTGGTGGCGGGTACTCTGAGGTGGCGGGTACTCAGGTGAGGTGGCGGGTACTCCTGATGGACAAGTACTCCTGATGGACAGGTACTCCTGATGGACTGGTGGCGGGTACTCTGAGGTGGCGGGTACTTAGGTGAGGTGGCGGGTACTCCTGATGGACAGGTACTCCTGATGGACAGGTGGGTGGTGGGTGATCTGGTGGCAGGTACTAGATGACAGGTACTCTTTATTTAGGGGGGGCAATCTGGGCACAGTAGTACATATGTATATGTGTATAACATATGTGTAACTCACTGTTAGCTGATCTCCTCCTCACAGGTGTGTGAAGAGGAGAACCAGGCAACAGTGAGTTACACACAATTGTGTGTTTTGTTTACATTTAGTGACCTGCTGTGATTGGACACAGCCGGTCACGTGGTAAAGAGCCAATTTCATTGGCTCTTTACCCTGATCGAGGCTGGGCTGTATCCAAGGGAAAAACCTCAGCCCCGATCGCCGCGCTGCGCAGCTCTGCATCATCAATTCCGGTAAGTTTATACCGGAATCTCCGCCGCCACATTACTTGAATCGGTGTGTCCAGAGGGACACACCGGATCCCAGATCGCCGCGCTGCGTGCCCCCGGGGGCGCGCGCGGGCGCCGTGCACGCCGCTGCTGCAGCTCTGCATATGGGAGCTGGTAAGCCGCTCCGCTGCCCGCCGCGCCGCACAGAAAGCTCCGCTGCCCGCCGCTGCTGCTCCGCCGCCACTCATTTACCCCCATCAGGGAACTGCTGTGTCCTAAGGAACACAACGGTACCTGGGAGAGCCGGCGAAGCACTGGATGGCGGCGGGAGGGGGGGTGCCCCCTCCCGCCGCCTATAAGAACGATCAAGCGGCGGAACCGCCGCTATGATCGTTCTTATGGTGCAGAGAATCGCTGGCAGAACAAAAGGATATCTGAATGATGCCTCTAGCTGCAGGCATCATTCAGATATTCCCCTACAAAGCAGAGGACGTCATATGACGTCCACCCAGGATGGGAGATCCCATCTGTGGACGTCATATTACTATGGCTGGGTAGGGAAGTGGTTAAGAGAGAGAATAGACTTCTTCCTACACTCTAGGGTGAAGAACCAACGGAAAGAGGTAACTCGCTGCAGGACCCAAAAATAGATAACACCGCTCACCCTCTTCAACAAGTAGGATACTGGGCATGTGGCATGGTGTGTCCCACTTGCTGGCAGAGGTAAGCAAGAAAGGGTTCTGTTGCTACATAAAAAATACAAAAACTGTAATGGGAGACTGTTGAGACTGTTGTAGTGTTGTGTTGCACTCAACCAAACCTAATTCTTTAAAATATCATAGTGACTGTGCAGATGTCCTTAGTTAATCCAATAAACTATCAGTACATACAAAAAGTGGCTGGGATTAAACATGGACTAAAACATATAAATCATGTCAGGTAACTGTGCAAGGGACAAAAATAATATACAAAAGGGAGAGAAATCTCCCCACATCGTGAAGTCAAAGTGAAAAGCATAAACAAAGTCCAATTTCAATCCAAATGTGTGACAAGAAGATAATCAGAGGTGAAACATGGTTTACAGTCCCACAGATTATATGATGACACCCACCGACACCTTCACCCAGAGTGATAGGTGAAATGGTTGCTTACCGACTTCACATGGCCCCTCTTTCAAGATTGTCATAAAAAGCTTTTTTGGGCGTTAAAGTGTTACTAAACCCAGGACCCTGCATTCACTATATCTGGTCTCACACAGTAAACAAAACATGGACATGCAATTATTTTAGTAAATATAAACTGCTAAATTCCTTTTTTCATCAGCAGTTAGAACAGTCTTGTGACTTTTATCAGTGTCCAGCCAAGCACTGGTTAAAGCTTGTGGGAGGAGTATTCTGACTTTCCTATGAGACTGCAAGACCCCTGACTCTCCATCTTGACAGTGCTGATTGGCCCTGTGCTGATCACATGCTCCCTCCCAAGAAAAAAACAAACCTCTCTAGCAATAAACACTAAACTGAGCATGTACAGCCTGACTCCATAGACTTTGTTTTATCAGGAAATTATCAGGGGACAGTGGAAGGAGGGGAGGATCAGAGTAGCCAGGATCAAACACCCTTTTTACAGAATGCGGAGGATTAACCTCTTACACAGTGAGTATAACAAGCATGTTTTACTGCATATACATACTAATTTTACTGTTGTGGGTTTAGTAACACGTTAAGGGTGGACTCCAAATCTCCATTGTGGACTCTCCTCAATAAAACAGGGATACCGATATACACATATGGCTGTGATGCTATGTAATACGAAAAAAAAAAGTGTATATCCATAGATTCAAAGCCAGCATTCATCTTGTAATCCATGACACCATCAGATAGAAGCTCTGCCTGACCAGTTTCGTCATCAAAAGACATCTTTCGGGGCTAAAGGTATCATAAAGTGTTGCAAAAATAGTAGCTGGATAAAAATGTATAATACCTAAAGGACCTTACAGAGGAAAAGTTGCTATTTAGATTAAGGTTGGCCAAAAAATTATAGGGTAAACATGAGGCCATCTTTCAACCACCCTCAAGTTGCTAAATTGACAAAGAACTGCTGCGTGTTCTGTTAACTTGGAAGCTGACACTGGCTTCTGCTTTATATAACAAAGGCAGTAGAAGTTGATCGCCGCCGGACTGTCGGTGACATCAGGCGTATGCGTGGGATTCCCACGCATGCGCGTGATGCCAAGACATCACGCTTTTGCCTCGGAGGCGACGACGGATGTCGGGGCATTGCCTTCCGGAACGCCAATGGGACCACGTAAACGCCGCCCAATAGGTGGTGCTGACCCATGTGAGGGTGGATGGGGAGGGGCTTCACACCTGTGAACCATGGACATTATTGCACACACTATATAAACCGACAGCCTCCAGGACTCCTCTGATGATCTCTGGAGAGCTGCCACATACTACTACAAGATAGATGGAGTGCATAGTAAGTACTATGCTTGGAACACATCAAACTGGCTTATATTGTTTATGCCCTTTCCTTGGGATTTCATTTAATACAACCTAATTTAATTCAATACCACTTTACCCATCCAACTGATTTTTGCAATAGATTCAAGTCTGTAACACTTTACACTTTTAACAGAGTGCCATGCATTTAATTGTCTGGCACCACACCCTATCACATAATTACTGCATTTTTTCCTTCAAAATTCCTTTACTCACTTTAGTTTACCCTATATTTGGTTTAATCTATCACCCCATGCTATTCACCTCATTAATCCTCACACCCTTCACATCTCCATGGTTGAGCACACCATTTTCTTAGCACTTTGTTGCATTTCCCATGCACCTATACCCCCACTAATACCCCACTACACCATTCACCCTAATTTGATTATCAATAATAAAAATAATACTGCGCTAATGTGAACAAGTGAAAATATTGTGCTAATTGGCAGCTAGGCTGCGACAAATAAAATATGTGAAACCATATCCAGTAAAGTAGTAAATTAAAAAATGTTGCACACATGTAAGTGAAAAAAGTAGAATACTGGTGAAAATTACTCAAATTAGTGAAAAATATAAATACAGTGATGTATATATATGTATACATAAGCACCAAAACGTGTAAATAACGGGAAATCAACCCCTCCTCAAAATACTGAGACAGTGTTCAAAAAATGAGAATTGAAATATTCATAAGTATATCTAAACAGTGTACTAAACCAATCTGTGATATTAAAACACACCAGTTATTGACAGCATATGAAGCTGATAAGGTAATATTAAATAAAACATATACAGCTCGATGCTATTATTAATAGTAACTGCAGTAATGCTCTAAATATTAAAAGGTGGAGATAGAAAGAGTCTATTCCTTATTAGTTCAAAAGAGGTCCAATGTAACACACAGTTCCCATATGGCAAAAAGTTGCTTCAAATGAAAGGGCAAGGGGTTGTGAGGAAATGCTGGAAAAAGGTAGAACCCAGGGTAAATCCACAGAAGTCACAGGAGAATTACATCCACCACGGTGTGTAGGGAATCAAGATGGGTACCTTACCGCAAAAGTTGGACCTCCACTGTGGCAAGGTCAGAAGAGCCTGCAGATATCACCCTCTGCGGGGTATTAGTACTGGTCCTGGGGGTGTCACGGCTCCAGAGTCCTTACGTTCCCTCTACCTCTCGTTGCTCTGTCTCCTCCACTGGTGGCTGGTGTGCTCCAATTGTTTAAAAAGAACCAACAGACCTCCAATGTAGATACCAAAAAAGAAGAGGGAGGGACTCGGATAGTGTATTACCTCAAAGCAGCTTTATTCCAATCGTCAAGGTAAAAACAGGAATGCAAAGTTCCTAAAAGTAGTTTAAAATTGCCGGCATAAAAATCCTAGCGTTCGCCCGTGCTTCCGGGGTCACGTGGTAATAGTGACGTCAGCGCGTAGCACCGCCCTGACTAGTTTCGTTTCAAAAAACGTTATCAAAGGGCATTCCTGTTTTTACCTTGACGATTGGAATAAAGCTGCTTTGAGGTAATACACTATCCGAGTCCCTCCCTCTTCTTTTTTGGTATCTACATTGGAGGTCTGTTGGTTCTTTTTAAACAACTGGAGCACACCAGTCACCAGTGGAGGATACAGAGCAACGAGAGGTAGAGGGAACGTAAGGACTCTGGAGCCGTGACACCCCCAGGACCAGTACTAATACCCCGCAGAGGGTGATATCTGCAGGCTCTTCTGACCTTGCCACAGTGGAGGTCCAACTTTTGCGGTAAGGTACCCATCTTGATTCCCTACACACCGTGGTGGATGTAATTCTCCTGTGACTTCTGTGGATTTACCCTGGGTTCTACCTTTTTCCAGCATTTCCTCACAACCCCTTGCCTTTTCATTTGAAGCAACTTTTTGCCGTATGGGAACTGTGTGTTACATTGGACCTCTTTTGAACTAATAAGGAATAGACTCTTTCTATCTCCACCTTTTAATATTTAGAGCATTACTGCAGTTACTATTAATTATAGCATCGAGCTGTATATGTTTTATTTAATATTACCTTATCAGCTTCATATGCTGTCAATAACTGGCGTGTTTTAATATCACAGATTGGTTTAGTACACTGTTTAGATATACTTATGAATATTTCAATTCTCATTTTTTGAACACTGTCTCAGTATTTTGAGGAGGGGTTGATTTCCCGTTATTTACACGTTTTGGTGTTTATGTAAACATATATATACATCACTATATTTATTTATATTTTTTCACTAATTTGAGTAATTTTCACCAGTATTCTACTTTTTTCACTTACCTGTGCGCGACATTTTTTAATTTACCCTAATTTGATTAATTGTAGATTTATATCCCTACTCACTTCTATAATTTTCACAAGTTCACTTTTAACACCCATTATCATCATCAGAAACCCATTATAGAACCCAATGAATAAAATAGTTTTAATTCCATATGTATTTACTAATTGATTCATTATCAGCCAGTGTTCCAATGCACTTCTTTACACTCCTATAATTCTTGATGATCGTTTACTGACAATTCTGCATGTCCTTTTATAGGTGCCCTGCCCCCTGTCCTCCCCTCCCCTCTGGGCCCACATATGTGGCCCCCTGCAAGCTAGATGGACTATGCACCCGCCCGTCCCCCCGGGGGGGACATGCGGCCACAGTGGATCTACCAGGGTGAAGGCACCCACAGCTATCTGGTTTTTGCAACACACTCTCATTCCTTCACCCACTTAATGGTAAATACACTGTGTGAACATGAATATAATTTTGCACAATTCGTAATGTTTTACCGATGTTCTGAATACTGTTAAATGTCTCATTTTTGATGTTCTGATATATTCCCCTAGAACGTAAAAACCCCTGAAGATGACTGAAAAAATTAATGGTCGAAATGCATTGGGGTATTCTGTGGATAACAATATTGTATATTTTAATTGGCAAATCATGTTTTTATCTGGGATGTCTTTTGCCCTAAGTGATGCTGTATGATGTCATGTGTGCTCTCAACCAGAGTATGTATTTTTATTTATTGTATATCTCCATTTTTCTGTTTAGATCAATAAAAAATATATATTTTTATACAATTACTCTTTATATAACTTCTTGCTGCCTTTGAAAAACCCCTGGGGAACCTTCCTTGTTTTTGTATGTTACTGGGTTGCGCAGCCCCCATCGAGGACTCTCCCATTGTGTGTTTCTCCTTTTTCTGCTTTATATAACAGAGCAAAATAAAATAATATAATTGCTGTGCTAAATGAGATGAATGGTGACTGTTGATAACCATATAGTTGACAGAATAGTCTCTAGGAAAATAAAAGTCTCTAGATCAGTGGTTCTCAACTCCAGTCCTCAGGACCCACTAACAGGCCAGGTTTGCAAGATAACTGAAATGCATCACAGGTGATATAATTTGCTGCTCAGGGATTGCAGGATTTTAGTCTGCATCTCCCCAAGGTAATACTTAAAATCTGGCCTGTTAGTGGGTCCTGAGGACAGGAGTTGAGAACCACTGCTCTAGATGTTGTCATGATAATCCAAATACAGTGCAGAGATGAATTGAGTGACACTCTTTCAGGTATAGAATTATAGTGGTGACCCTCAAAGATAACACCAACAAAACACTTGTGATCCACCACCACATAGATTCTCTGCTTACCAGAGGGCAAGCTAAAAACAGCCTGTATGATGATTGATCCGTGGATTACGACCAAACTCCGATAACCAAAGTAGGATAAGGCCCAGACTGGATGTACTCAAAACACCAAACATGCAGGGAACCCCTCACTCGTAACCCAGAATGTAAGAAAACTCCATAGTGTGATACAGTAAACACGGAGGTTTATTTATATAAAAGATTGCACTTACAGTTAAAAATACATAAAAGAGCGTCCGTAATGGTAAACAAAGCTGGCCGGCATGCGGGCGCCCGTCCAGTGGCGATGACGTCAGCACGTCAACCTCCCGACGTACGTTTCGTCTCACATAGACGTCGTCATTGGGGATTATATAACAGAGGCATGTGTTATTTTATGTCCATGATTACTCTTGGGTGATATACTGTATAACTAGGTGTTTAGGTTACAGTCACAACAGCACTTCTATGTTTAGGTGATTTAAATGCAGGAGAAATTGTCTGGGCAGTATAAACAACCTTTACGCTTCCCAAATCAAGTTCTCCTGCATATAGATCTTCTTATGTTTATGCACATTTACATGCATTTTCATTTCTTTAAATGCAGCTAAAGAGAATTCTCCTAAACGCAGGTACACATCGACTCTGAATTATAACCTTTAAAATCATGACATACATTTATTGTATGTACATTTAGAAATGTCCAATAAATGCATATGTAGCGACCTCACCCCTCTCACCCCTTCTCATTCTCGGCTTGTCTTTCTTTGTCTAGGGGTGTTAGTGCTGGGGGGAGGGATGAGATACACCAATGCCCATGTCCTCCATAGTGAAGAGGTGAAGGCCAAAAAGATCGGGCTTTGTGTAGGTGTCCTAGAGTCAAGTCCTGTACTTCGTCCCTGACTCCTTTGCTCCTAGTAACCAGAGTTCCACACAGTGAATAGGTCCAACACAGTTTTATTCTTCTCAGCGAATAAACACACAGAACGGTTAAGTTGGATTCTTTTGCAACAACTTAGTTTCAATGGGGTTAGGTCGAGGCACAATCCTTCCCCTTCTCTTGCCAACCACTGTGGTATCACCAGTGGCAAATAGTCACTGCCACTGACTATGTGAAATAGAACGTGAATTACCTCCGCTAGCAAAGCCCCTGTCAGGGGAAGGATATCCGTCCAAGGGAGATACCGGAGGCCTCTCTGTCACCAGCGATGCTGCGCTGGACTCTCCAGAGAAGTTCTGCACACAAGACCTCACAAACTCAGACACGGGCACCCAAGGAGTTAGGGCCCCCTCGGATTCCTCCACCCTCGCGGAACTCAGTCGAAGGTACTGAGCCCCAGGCATCCGCTATAGTACCTCACCCCAGGCTAAATGTTCCTGAGATGGACTCCATCTCCGCTCCGGCCAGGTCAAAGGCACCTGGGCCCGGAACACCGGAACGCCAGCACCCAAGCTGAAGGTGCCTGGGTGCGGCCACGTCCTCCGACTCTGCACTCCGACCCCGTGGTCAGGGCGTCCGCCCCTTTTATCTCCTCTCCCTTCGCGCCACAGCGGGTTCCCCGCCCCGCTGTACCAGCTCCAGGGGAGGACAAAAAGGCACAGTCCTGCAGTGTGAGTTCACCTCCGGCCCCCCGCAACAATGCCACCTATAGGCCCAGGGAACCTCACACCACCAGAGTCCTCCAAGAACCATAAAAGGACCTCAAATTCCCTAGCAATCAGTGCATCTGGGTTACACTACCACCCAGATGCTTCCCCTAAATTCAAATACCCGCTACACATATACACACAATTTTCTCAATACCAGTGTCAATAAGACCTAACATTTTTCGAATTCCACTCGCTTTCCCAACCAGTGATCTTAATACACAGCTCTGCCGAATTCAAATGAAAATTAATGGTACCGTTCAAAGCCCAATCTGAGCATGTGCCTTGATCTGGATTTATACAAATCTCATCATCACAATGCCATTTTTATACAAGTAGAAATGATCTTTAACCCTGGTGAGATTACAGAGTGCTGACTGTGATTTATATTACTTCTACGGCCACCAAAGTCAACCAAGACACAGGACATGAATTAGCATTACATTTTGGTTCTCAAAATATATGCATTCCCAACAAGTATATATCATATTTTTTTTATTTGAAAGAAGATATTTCCCCTTTAAATGTATTGTTATACTAATAGCTTCCAAAATACCCATTCCAGGAATTAAGCCATTTAGTATTGAAAACATTTTTTTTAACATTATAAGGTTTAGCATGCCTGCTGTAGTTAGATGGAGCCAGTACAATGAAGATGAATGAAAGCACTCAGAAAGCCAGTCTCGTCCATGAATAAAAAATGCATCTCTACATCTAACCCTGACTAGAAATAATTACAGAATATAAAAACATGGGCTCTATTCCTGCCAAATTACACTGCTTTGAAGATTCAATTTGATATAATATATATTCCATGTTTGTACAGAAAGTGCATACATATAAAACACAAGATATAAAATAAATAATCTTAACATACAATTTATACATGATTTATTTGTAAAATTGCTTGGAAAACTTCATTTGTTTTCAAATGTGCAGATCCAGCATGTATACTTGTATGTGAAAGCTCATTATTATTAATAGATCAAACCAACATTGAATATTTTACTTGGCGTTATGTGTTTGATCTATTATATTTGCCCTGATTTCTCTGGATGCATTAACACTGAAGGCATTTAAAGTGACCTCTAAATGTTATGAAATGATCGGCCAATTTGGCATGTAATGGGATGAATCATGTCCATCATATGCTTTTTTATAAAACAAAACGTACAAACTTTTATAGTCCCAATAGAGAGGCAATGACTTATAACATCAATTCTAAATCAAGCATAATGACTTGGAGCCAAGGGAACTCTAATGCCCTGTTTTGCCACAGTGCCAGCAAAATTTCTTCAGAGTGAGGCCTCGTACACACGGCCGATTTTCTCGGCAAGAACCAGCAAGAAACTTGCTGGCAGAGAGGTCTTGCCGAGTAAATCGGTCGTGTGTACGCGGCTATCGGGTTTCTCGTCGAGAAAACCGACAAGAAACCTCGACGAGAAAATAGAGAACCTGCTCTCTATTTTCTCGTCGAGATTCTCGTCGGCATGTTTCTCGACGAGAAAAGTGAGTGTGTGTACACTTACCTGTCCTCCCGGAAGCCCGCGCATGTTCGAAATGAATTTGACGCATGCGCGGTAGCTTCCTAGGCATACGTAGGGTATACCAAGATGGCGGCGACGGCATCGAATGTGACGAGCGCATGCTCGTCGTAGTCGATGACGTCACGCGTACGCTCCATTCAAAGAACCGCGGGTTCTTTGAAACGAGCGTGTGTACACTCGGCCGGGACAAGTTTCTTGTCCAAGAATCTCGTCGAAAAAAACGACATGTTTTTTTCAACGAGAATCTCGGCCGTGTGTGCGAGGGCTCACTCTCCAAGAACATTCAGGTACTGTAAGCTCTAACGTCTTGATCCAGAAAAGACAAGGGGGCAGAGAACACCAGATGCCACAACAGCTCTGCTTTTGATCAGACATCTAACCTTGTGTCTGGAGTTGGTAAGAATGACAACATTTTATAATAGAACAACAGTTATGAAGGTGACCACGTGAAGGGGATGAAGTGGAAGATGAGACAGCAGAGAAGGGAGTAGGAAGGTTCCATACCTTGCTACCTCTCCTTTCTTCAACCTGTTACAAGCCTTTACTGTATATTACATAGTTTATAGCAGGCTGAGGAAAGGAAAGGCAGCTAGGTATTAGAGCAATATATACAGTGCCTTGCAAAAGTATTCAACCCCCTTGGCATTTTTCGTGTTTTGTTGCCTCACAAACTGGAATTAACATGGATTGTTTGAGGATTTGCATCATTTAATTTACAGAACATGCCCACAACTTTGAAGATGTTTTTTTTTTTTATTGTGAAGCAAACAACAAATAGGACAAAGTAACAGAAAAAGTCAATGTGCATAACTATTCACCCTCCTAAAGTCAATACTTTGTAGAGCCACCTTTTGCGGCTATCACAGCTCCAAGTCACTTTGGATAAGTCTCTATGAGCTTGCCACATCATACCGCTGGGATTTTTGCCCATTCCTCCTTGCAAAACTGCTCCAGCTCCTTCAAGTTGGATGGTTCGAGCTTGTGAACAGCAATATAAGTCTGACCACAGATTTTCTATTGGATTGAGGTCTGGGCTTTGACTAGGACACTCAAGTGTTGCTTTAGCAGTGTGTTTGGGGTCATTGTCCTGCTGGAAGGTAGACCTCCATCCTAGCCTTAAATCACACACAGAGTGGTACAGGTTTTGCTCAAGAATATCCCTGTATTTAGCACCATCCATCTTTTCCTCAACTCTGACCAGTTTCCCAGTCCCAACTGCTAAAAAACATCCCCACATCATGATGCTGCCACCACCATGTTTCACTGTGGGGATGGTGTTCTTTGGGTGATGTGATGTGTTGGGTTTGCGCCAGACATAGCGTTTTCTTTGATGGCCAAAAAGTTGAATTTTAGGCTCCATGCACACAGGACACTCAAAAGAGTCGTTCTGAACGTCGGATTGCTGGCAGGAAAACGCTGCTTTATAAACGCGATTTTATCAGCGTTTTGCATTGCCGTCAATGCACGTTTTGCGGGTTCCCTATGGAAGCCCATTGATTTGAATAGAAGTCGCACTGCAAGTTGGGTCATCATGATCCGACTTGCGGTACGACTTGTGTGCCGAGGATGAAGGGGAACCCCACCAAAATGAAAAAAAAAACTGGCGTGGGGTTCCCCCTCGGACGATAACAGGCCCTTCGGTCTGGTATGGATATCAAAGGGGAACCCCCTAAGCCGAAAAGACGGCGTGGGGGTCCCCCCAAAATCCATACCAGACCCTTATCCGAGCAGCCGGTCAGGAAAGGGGGTGGGGAAGAGCGAGCGCCCCCCTCCTGAACCGTACCAGGCCGCATGCCCTCAACATGAAGGATAGGTGCTTTGGGGCAGGGGGGCCCTGCGTTCCCCACCCCAAAGCACCTTGTCCTCATGTTGATGAGGACAAGGGCCTCTTCCCGAAAACCCTGGCCGTTGGTTGTCGGGGTCTGTGGGCAGGGGGATTATTGGAATTTGGGAGCCCCCAGATTCCGGCCCCCCACCCTATGTGAATGAGTATGGGGTACATCGTACCCCCAACCCATTCACCTAGGGAAAAAAGTGTCAAAAATAAAACACACTACACAGGTTTTTAAAGTAATTTATTAGGCAGCTCTGGGGGTCTCTTCCGACTTCGGGGGTCTCTTCCGACTTCTCCACTCTCTTCGGCCTCTTCTCCCGCTCTCCGGTGTCTTCTGCCGGGCTCCTCCGCTATCTTCTGCTCTTTTGCCCGCTCTTTTGCTAACGGTTGCCTGGTCTTCTCCGTCGTCTTCTTCCCTCTGCTCTTCTTCCGATGTTAACTCAACGCTCTCTCCGGTGCGCAACGACTTATATAGGCAAGGGGCGGGGTCACCGGGTGATGTCATCCGGTGACCCCGCCCCTTATGATGTCACCGTACCATCATGCCCCGGGTGTACTGGCAAACACAGTAAAAACAGCGTACTGGCAAACACAGTAAAACAGACACAATTGTAGTGAACAGAAAGTTTGTTTACTGAGATCTCAGACTCTAACCCCACCCCCTCTGAGCCATGCCCCTCTAAGCCACGCCCACTACTTCACGTAAACCATGCCCATTTTTTGCTATGCCACACCTACAAATCAATGCCCCACCCCTAATTATAATTATAATAAGACTCCGCCTACAGGCAAAAAAGTGTCCCTATAATTATTTTTTCAATATTGGCAGCTATAATATAAATATATATATATATATATATATATATATATATATATATATATATATATATATATCGCCCTCTAACTTTGCTAGGAAGGTGCTAGAGTAGTGGGTTTGTTTTGTACTGTCAGCTCAGATAAATTGGGGGGGGTGAACTCAGGCCTGGAGCTCGGGAGCTGGGAGGGAGCCTCTCTACATTGAGAGGTGTCCTGGAACAGGAGCAGGAAGAGGACAGTTGGGAGCACTGCCAGGCAAGTCATTCAGGAGGGATCCATGCCGGGGTCGGTGAGTGAGAAGCACAGTGTGAAGCTCTGGGATAGACATGGCAGGATTTGGATGTGGAGCCAGAGGGAGAGACTGTGGTGTTGTTTTGGAGTCAAGTCGTTGCAGCCACGAGGGCTGGCAGGATTTTCATTGGACGTGCTAGGATCAGTAGTCCACCAAGTTAGCACATTTATTCTTCTCAACTAAAACGGTTGCTACCACAAAGAAAGGGGATTGCAAACCCCTGCCTGTAAAGGGCTATTAGGAAAACGTTAGGACTTATTCAGAGTGAGGCCTGACACTCCCTATTCGGGTGCCAGGCCCCTTTTTCGGGTGCCGGGCGCCTGAATTACAGCGGCAAGGTATTTTTTTATCACCTAATTAGAGCCATAGGCTCAAATGGGCGTCAAAAAAAGTGAACAGTGAGCGCCATGCTGGGCGCTCGCAGTTCACTCAGCTGTGTGTTAGGAAAGCAAATGAATATTTGCTTTCCTAAGACTGAACTGCCTCTCCGCCAGTCAGGTGCTCAGGTCTGTTACCTGTCACCTGATTGGCTGAAACAACAGGCGCTGTGATTGTACGCCTATCAGGCATCCAATCATATGAGAGGACAGGAGGAGCGGATGGGAGAAGACATCGAGAAAGACGTGAAGGACACCGGGCACCGCCTGCCCCCGTCACCCGCTGCCCACCCGAGACAGGATAAGTGCCGGGCAGGCGGGGGGCACAGTGGCAGAATTTGATTGACACAGTGGCAACATTTGGGGCACAGTGGCACAGTTTAATGGGCACAGTGGCAGCATTTGGGGCACAGTGTCAGCATTCAATGGGCACAGTGGCAGCATTTGATGGGCACAGTGGCATCGTTTGATGGGCACAGTGGCAGCGTTTGACGGGCACAGTGGCTGGGCTGCGTTTGATGGCACAGTGGCAGCGTTTGATGGGCACAGTGGCTGTGTTTGATGGCACAGTGGCTGCGTTTGATGGCACAGTGGCTGCGTTTGATGGCACAGTGGCTGCGCTTTATGGTACAGTGGCTGTGTTTTCTGGTACAGTGGCTGCATTTTGTACAGTGGCTGCGTTTGGTACAGTGGCTGCGTTCGATGGGCACAGTGAAGCTGCAATTGATGGGTTTTTTTTTTCCCAGAATTTTTCAGTTTGTTTGCACCCCTCCAAAAATGTTGAGCACCAGCCGCCACTGGTTTAAATCATGTATCTTTAAGAGAGATTTCTACCGCTTTAATGTGTCTGCATATCAGTCTCATTATATAAGGCCTACATAAAAATATTTGCGTGGGGTCCCCCCCAAAATCCATACCAGACCCTTAACTGAGTATGCAGCCCAGAGTTAGGAAAGGGAGGGGATGAGCGAGCGCCCCTCCTCCTGAACCATACTAGGCCACATGCCCTCAATGTGGGGGGGTGCTTTGGGGCAGGGGGGCAGTTCTTTTGTTTACATTTCAGCTTTCAGTGGGGAAGCCCACTGACAGCTGATGAGTTAACAATTGTGAAGGACGCGGTGGCCGGCTTCATGGCCCTCTCCTTAACAATCACCTATTCTTCACACGGAATTCGAATCGGTCGATTATTTTTCAACAGATCCGAATTTGAATCATTTCAAAAATTTCAAATGTGTTCGAAAATTAATAAACAAAACAATTAAACAAATCTAAATGAATTCCAAAACAAATTAACAAAACAAAATTAGTAACATAACGAATCCATCTGAAACCAAATGAAACAAAACTTTCTGTTCTACACATGTCTAATGTATACATGTGTTACCAAATGAAACATACTGTTTACATCATAATATAAATAAATACATGTGAAAAAAAAAAACAGTTTTAAAGAGTAGGCAAACACTTATGTTATTAAATAGCAGGAGAAGGTAGGTAAATTGCAAACTTATGATGCAGTTTTAATGACAAACAATATGAATCACATTACAAAAATTATTGCAATATAGCTTTATCAAATTGCTGACATCTGCCTTTCAAAAGTTACCTTTTAACTGTTTAAAAAATTATTACATGGGGATTGATTATTAAAAACACCTGCACACTCTTTTTATTGTCACCAGAAAGATGACCTTTTAAAATGACTCCCAAACATGTGTGATGCAGGACAGGGACAAGGGGTGGGCAGGAGGGGAAGCTTCCATGGGCACTGTGGTATCATGTGAGGTGAGGCGCACCACAGGGAGATTGGGGGGAGGATATTTATGTTAAGAAGGGGAATTTGGGGGCGGCAGTAGGTTAGAGCTAGGAGGACAAATTTGGGGATGTGTGCTTGGAGTGGTGGGTTTTGGGGGGGTGGATTTGTGCTGGGGGCACATGGGGAGAAAGAGGATTTGTGCTGCGGGGGAGGGGCAAATTTTTTTTCTGGGAGGGGGGATTTCAGCAGGGGGAGGATTTCTACTGGGAGGGGGGGGGGGAATGTATGCTTAGGGGGTGAGCATGCAGATTAGTGTTGATTTCTTTTTTATTTTGCGGGGGGGGGGATTTTCACTGACACATAATGCTACAACTTTGGGGGGGGGGGGGGTGCTGCAGTTTTGCATGTTTGCCCTGGGGTCTAGATGACCTTGTTTCGGCATTGGTGTGGTGTGACTTATTATGGGATACATTTTTTTAAGTGCTAGTTCACACCAGACGCAGTTCCGTTCAGTTCTGTGTGCTTTTTTTCTGCACAAAATGTATGGACAGTGTTTTCCATGTATTCCAATGGCTCTAGTTCACACCATGCAGTCAGTTTCCGGTCAGACCAGAAACTGACTGCATGGTGTGAACTAGAGCCATTGGAATACATGGAAAACACTGTGTATGCATTTTTAGTGCAGAAAAAAAGCACACGGAACTGCATCTTGTGTGAACTGGCCCTAAATCAACACAGTGTAGCGGAGCCTCACTCTCCCTCTCGGTTTTCTCATTTGAGTGGTTTGTGTCTAGGGGTACCTGGGAGACGAGAGTGCAGGAACACGACTACGCCAAGCTCTCCCCTCGTATGTGTATGAGGGTTGAGCAAAGTCACTTGAATTACCTCCGGGTCTGTTCACTGCGTACAAAGCCTCTCCTTGTACCGTGGAGATGTGTCTGCCAATAATAGAGCCCCACACCAATCAAAAGTCCAACACTCTTTTATTTCTCTGCTTTCAGGGTGAACACAATTAGTTGAACTTTTAGTAAACAGACAGACAGGGGTGTGGATACGAGTAGGCCCAGGCAAAGCTGAACTCTCCTATTCCTTTGCTAGCGAATAGGCTTGGTGCACGGTCTCTGCCACCGACCGTGAGTTTTGGTCGCTGCCACCGACCGGATGAACCGTTGAGGCCCCTGCCACAGGCCTAATAGCAGGTCTCTGCCACTGACCTGAGTGGAATAGTTGGACCGTTGCCACCGGTCATAGAACATGAACCACCTTCTTCTATGAACTTGGCCCCTGTTCGGGAAAGATATCCCTCCGGGTGGTCTCCAGAGGTTCACTCGGCACTGGCAATATGCTGCACCAAGTCTTCGGATGAATCCCTCCTCCGGTCCCTTACGCCTCTGGATTCGGGTGCCCAACTCCCTGGGGCCCCCTAGGACAATCCCTCCCTCGCGGGACCCAGCGGAAGGTACTGGGCCCCAGGCCTCCGGCTGAGTACCTCACCCCAGACTGAAGGTGCCTGGGACTCGAACCTCGTGGCGAAGATGTCCGCCCCTTTATACCTTCCCCCAGCAAGCACAGCGGGTTCCCAGCCCCGCCGTACAACTGCTGCGAGAGGTCACAAAGGGTACGGCACTGCAGCGATGGTTCAACCCCGGCCCAAAGTGACAGCGCCACCTGCTGGGCCGCAGGGAACTAGACATCACTAATGTCTTCACCAGATTTAAAAGTACATACCCGCTACAACAGTAATGGCAGAGGGGTGCCATTCTATGCAGAAAATCAGCTGACTGATACAACATTGCTATGGACACTATGGTATAGAAAGCTATTCTAGTTAGAGAACTATTTCTAACTAGCTGAACTAACTGGAAAATTATTGCAGTGATCATACAGGAGCATCCTTGCTCCTTTGCGTAAATACAAGGCCCTTATGACAAAGCTTCTGCACTACCCGGGGCCGGGTAGTAATAAAGCTTGCCTGTACCACCCTTCCCTATGCATGTGTAGAAGAAAGCAGCAAAATTTGACACTATCAGGAAATGTCTGAAAGTGACAAAATCTTGTTAAAACTGAAATCCAGACATAAATAAAACCAAGACTGGTTTAGAGGCACTATCGGGTCTTGCAGAGGAGAAAGATCAAAAACAGCAGTGACTTATTGTCAATGTTTCAATGAAGCTCAGTCCATTTTTAATAAAGATATAAATAAAATATAGAACAATATAGAACAATGCCCCCCAGCTGAAGCAGAACATAGTGCTCATTTTACTAGGGGGTTATCTAAAACGGAGAACGACTTAAAGTGTTTGTTACCCCAAAACTTCATATTCCTGATATGTGCCTGCTGTACCATGTACTTGTATTAGAAACTATCCTGTTCTGTTTGTATTCCTTCCTTTATGTGAAATCCCTGGTGTTCCTGCCAGTCCCTCTGCTTTCCTATTAAAACTGACCACACTAAGCAGGAGAGCACATCGTGGTCAGTTCTCTAGCTATGCTGGGAACTCAGTGTACTCTCCTCCAATGATCAGACTTGTCCGGACACGCCCCCGCTGCACAGCCATTCATTGAGAAGATCAGTGTTCTGCTGTTTCTCCTCCACCAATCTCTTATGCAGCTGAGAACAGAGGAAATGTGATTACTTATAAAAAAGGGAAAAAGCTTTTTCTGTTTTTTTTTGTTTTTTTATAGCTATATGTAGCGGGGCTTTAAATCTAAGGGAATGTTTGAGTGGTAGTTGTACTCAAACACACTATTTGATAGGGTTCTGTAAAACCCATTTTATACTACAGGTGGGATGCTGGCGTGTAGTTCCCTGTGGCCTGTTGGTGGCGCTGCCATCGGAGGTTGGGGTTGAACCGCTGGTACAGTGCTGTGCCTTGGATGTCCCCTCTCGGCGGTAGTATGGTTAGTGTGTCGGACTGCTGTGCATCCCGGGAGAGGATATCAAAGGGGCAGACCCTGTCTGGAATGGGGTGAGTTCCCGGGGGTCTGACCCCGGGAGCGTGTGATTATGTACGTGGCCACCCCAGGCACCTTTAGCCCTGGGGTGGAGTTCCTGGCCCGATACACTGGCGGATCAGTCCCAGGCACCTTTAGCTCTGGGGCTGCAACTGAAGGCCTTGGGTCCAGCACCTTCGGCTGGAACACACGGAGGGAGGAGGAATCCCAGGGTGCTGCCTTGTGAGTAGACCCGTATCTAGAAGAGGAGGCCGGGGGAGGACCGTTCCGAGGGACTGGTGAGAGATCACAGTGAAGGAAGGGGCCGGTAACTCTGGAGGGATGTCATCTTCCTGATAGAGGCCTACTACCCGAACCAACGTTCACCAGGTCTGTGGCAGAGACCTATCATTCACCGGGTCTGTGGCAGAGACCCATCGATCACCAGGTCTGTGGCAGAGTTTGTGCAGAGACTGTGTGTAATCTAATTTGAGCATCATTCCGGCTGCTAGGATCCACTCTAATGGGAGACTATCCGGATGGGCTGAGGCTACCTGAAGATATGGGTAGTGAATAAATATTCGTTTGTGCCTGGACCTACTCCAACACCTCTTGCTGTCCTATTCTTTCCTCCAACCTTGTCTATTTAAATGACTGTGCATAAGAGAAAAATAAACTCTACGTTGGAGTTGCAATTGGTGTGGATCTTGGAATTTTTGGGGAATAGAGACTTGTCTTTATTACATTGAAGATGGGAACCATTCTCTGGAGAACCTGACCATAAAGACCCGGGTACATTACAACGCTCAACCTCTTCACACAGGAGGGTACGGCATGTGGCATGGTGTGCCCCTTTTCCTATAAGTGAGCCAAAGGTAAGGAAGAGGGGTCTGTGTGCTACACGTGGGGGCTTGAGTCCAGGATTTTTGTGGACGAAAATTCCCAGAGTTTGGACTTTGTTCCCCTTGTGAGGCTCCGTGGAGGTCGGCCATCTTTGGAAGAATTTTGGCTGCGCCACGCGGAGAGCCCAAGCTGCGTAGTTCGTGGACGTGTCAAGAGAAGAGAAAGCCTGCGAACATTGCTGGAAAATGGGAGGAGCCTCGCCATGCGGTGAGATGTGCGTGGTGACTTTGGCGCCAAATGGACAGTGCGTGATGGATCAGCGAGTGAGCAACATGGTGACTAATGCCCCATGGATTCCAGTTCCTTCAACCATGAACGTTGCCTCTTTCGCTGCTCCCTTGATGGATACGGGGATTCGGCTGAAGCCTCAGGGTCACTTCGCTCTCTACGTCTGCAGAGATGCAGAGGCCCTTGGAGTGGTTTGTCCCGGATGCCAGGGACTGGTGGTGCACCTTCGGCCATTTGGAAGATGCAAAAATTGCAAGGGGTTTATCTTTGAGGTAGAGCAACCTACAGAAAAACCTCGGGCCTACCATTTGAATTGCCTTACGGACGCCACTACTCTTGAGGTGGAAACCAGCGCTTCTGCAGCCACCCCCACGCGCACTGTCGTGACTTCGGAGGAAGTCGTTGCCGATGTTCCCGGTAGAAGAGGAACCAGAGACGGAGAGGCCGGCGGATGCTGCCTCTGTCACTACAGAGTCGACGCTCCCACCGCCCAAGCGAAAGGTGGGCTATGTGAAAGCCTCCTGCGGCCGTGGTCGAGCTACACCCCTTAGCGCTTGCCTGAATCGGATTGCTTAGTTGGAGGGACCTCCAGGCGATCCGCGACAGCTACAGGCCAAGGTAAGCCGGGGAAAGGGACAAAAGCTAGTGTCCGATGTTTCGGGGATGTTTGGGTTCCCGACCCTAAAGAACTTGTTAAGGACAGTGATTCCTCCACCACCAAAAATTATTTGCCGGCAGAGGAGTACGATACCTCTGACCTGGAGTCATCCTCCGAGGTGGGAGACGATGCCGAGATAGACGAACTGTTTGTCAAGAAGGGATGGGATAAGATACCCCTATCCTCCGCCAGAAGTAGAAGGAATGCACCCAAAGTTCCTGGGGCTATCGCACCCCCGGTGGAGGCCCATGTGCTTGAAGAGGTATCTGACCCCAGGCCTACATGACCCAGACCTGTATTGCCGGTGCCAACCGCTGTGGCTGAGTATGCGCCATTGCGGGTTGCTATGTTGGGTCTCAAGGTGAAAGTGCCTAGGCATCCGGATGCCATTGTCCTACCGGGTGCAGGAGACCGTGCTACCCTTCCTCCACTTTCCAGGATGCAACGGCTGTTCAATCAAAGGGTGGCTGCTGACTACGGATGGGAGTACCCGTATCTCTCGAGAGATTTGCTTTTTGAGGTGGAGGCCTACAGGGAGAGATGGTACGCTGACTTTCTGTGGGACTATTTTAAAGTGCCTAATGCCCGCAGGTATCTCTCATGTTCTGCAGCTGTTGCTGAGAGGTACAAAGGGTGTAAGTTGGACTGGGTGCTGGGTCGGCACATACACGCAGATCGGGTGGTTGTGTTTTGGAAGGAGCGGGAGGATGCCGTGTATTCCATTGAAACTTTTGACAAGAATTGGAAGCTCCTTGTTTTACCCGATCCTAAATTTTATCTCTAATAGACTGGACTCTAATGTGTTCTAATGTTTTACGGAGTGTACTCTCCTGGAGTCTAGGGACTTTGTCCTTGTGAATTGGGGTAATCTACTCTGCTGGGGAGCCAGGAGAGCTGTTGCCGTTGCTCTCCGCTCACAGCACCACAAAGACAGAGACTTTTGGGAGTAGGTACAGTTAGGGCTACAGAGAGGAAATGGAGAAGATGTAATTTTCAAATGTTGGGACAATGTTATAACGGTAGCACTTCCACTAGGTGGCGGTGTTACAAGGGTTTCTGTGCGCTCAAGGAAAAGATTATATATATATATATATATATATATATATATATACCGTATATATATATATATATATATATATATATATATACCGTATATATATATATATATTGTAATGTTCGGGGAACCAGCTAGATCGCAGGACACAGGCTTTTCAAACAAAAGGACGTTTATTTAAACTTAAATGGCTTCACAGCAGCAAAACAAAAGAAATGACAGTCTCACCGACTTGTAGAGTTTATAACTGCTGTCGCAGTTAAACAGTCCTTCCTTGGTGTTGCAGGTAAGTTTCCCAGATAGCAGGCTTCCATGCAGGCCACTGCCATGTACATTCACAGCTTCCCAGAGCTTTTCACAGCCTCCACAGCTTTTGCAGTGTCCACCATTCACCATGCAGACTTCACTACATTCCTTCTCTCTCTAACCTACAACTTCCTGTCTCTCTTAAACCACTTCCTTGGACAGGTGTGTTAACCATTGCTGTTCCCTTAAAGGAACCACAGCCCAAACAGAGGGGAAATATAGCGTCCTTTCAGGACCCAGCCACGGCGTCCTGTACATATCCCCCCCCTGTGCCCCAACGCCAAGGAGGTGGAGGCAACAGTGGAGCTAAAACAATGGACTCGGGAGAGGGCATCTGCATTTTGATGCAGTCTCCCGGGCCTATGCTCCACTACAAATTTAAATTCCTGGAGCGCCAGGAACCAACGTGTAATTCTGGCAATAGTCCCTTTACCCTGCCTCATCCATGTTAAAGGGGCATGGTCAGAAATTAACCTAAACTTCCTTCCCAAGAGGTAATATCTGAGGGATTCCAGAGCCCACTTAATGGCCAGACATTCTCGTTCAACTATAGCGTAGTTTTTCTCCGCTGGTGTCAACTTCCTGAGGAAGACTACTGGGTGCTCCTCACCATGAACAACCTGTGACAACACAGCTCCCAATCCTACATCGGAAGCATCAGTCTGGACAACAAACTCGTTTGAAAAATTGGGTGCTATCAGGACAGGGTGTTGGCACAGTGCTGACTTGAGCTCCAAAAAAGCCTTTTCAGCATCTGCATTCCATTCCACCATGACCGATTTCCGTCCCTTAGTCAGATCGGTCAATGGAGCCGCCAATGTGGCAAAGTTGGGTACGAATCTCCTGTAGTATCCCACCATGCCCAGGAATGCACGTACCTGCTTTTTTGTGAGGGGGCGGGGCCAATTCTGTATAGCCTCTACCTTGTTAACCTGAGGTTTCACCACCCCTCTACCTACAATATAGCCCAGGTATTTCACCTCCTCCATTCCCAAAGCACATTTTTCAGGGTTTATTGTAAACCCCTCCTTCCAAAGAGAGTCCAGTACTGCCTGGACTTTGGGCAAGTGTGATTCCCAGTCTCTGCTAAAAATGACTATGTCGTCCAAGTACACTGAGGCATACTCCCGGTGAGGTCGTAAAATCCTATCCATTGCTCGCTGGAAGGTGGCTGGAGCAGTTTGTAGTCCAAAAGGCATTCTTTTGTACTGAAAACTCCCCTCTGGGGTAGAAAAAGCAGTTTTCTCTCTAGCAGCCTTAGTCAACGGGATTTGCCAATACCCCTTGGTAAGGTCTAATGTTGTAATATACCTGGCTGGACCTAGTCTCTCAATAAGCTCATCTACCCGGGGCATGGGGTAGGCATCAAACCGTGAAACCTCATTAAGTTTCCGGAAATCATTGCAGAATCGCAGAGTCCCGTTGGGCTTTGGTACCAACACAATCGGGCTCGACCACTCACTCTGCGATTCTTCAATGATCCCCAGGTCCAGCATCTTCTTCACTTCCTCTGAAACGGCCTTCCTTTGAGCCTCTGGGATGCGGTAGGGCCGGACAAAAACTTTGACTCCAGGTTCCGTGATAATATCATGTTCTATGACACTAGTTAGCCCTGGCAAGTCTGAAAACTTTTCTTTATTTCTCTGCAAGAACTCCTTTGCCTGCTGACTTTGGATTTTAGACAGGGTACTTGCTACTTGGACACTCTCCACCCCAACCTGAGGCTCAAGTCTTGCACTAGCCAGGGAGGTCACCGGTTCCCTGTCTGTCCAAGGCTTTAACAAGTTGACATGATATATCTGATACGGTTTCCTCTTGCCTGGCTGGTGGACTCTATAATTTACCTCTCCCACTTTTTCCACAACTTCAAAGGGACCTTGCCATCTGGCCAAGAATTTACTTTCCACAGTGGGAATTAGCACCGCTACTCGATCCCCCACTTGGAAGTGCCTTATTTTAGCAGCCCTGTTATAGACCCGTCGTTGAGCCTCCTGGGCTTTTTGCAAATGCTCTTTGACTAGTGGCATCACAGTTTGGATCCTTTCCTGCATTTGGGAGACATATTCAAGAACACTCTTATGCTGAACAGGTTCACTTTCCCATTCCTCTTTAATAAAGTTAAGTAGTCCGCGAGGTCTCCGCCCATATACCAACTAAAAGGGCGAAAACCCAGTGGAGGCCTGGGGCACTTCCCTGATAGCAAACAGGAGAGCTGGTAACAGGCAGTCCCAGTCTTTCCCATCCCTTTGTACCACTCTCTTTAGCATAGACTTAAGGGTCTTGTTAAAGCGTTCCACTAACCCGTCCGTTTGGGGATGGTAGACCGATGTGCGCAGCTGTTTAATCCGGAACAGCTTGCACACATCGGCCATAACTCTCGACATAAATGGGGTGCCCTGGTCTGTGAGTATTTCCTTGGGAAAACCAGTCCGTGTAAACAACTGGAATAATTCCCGGGCAATAGCCTTAGAGGAGGTATTCCGCAGTGGAAGCGCCTCAGGATATCCGGTGGCATAGTCAAGAATCACCAATATGTAGGAGTAACCTCGAGCCGACTTTACCAAGGGACCCACTATATCCATGGCTATCCTCTCGAATGGGACCTCAATTATGGGCAGAGGGACCAAAGGGCTCCGGAAGTGGGTCACCGGAGCGGTCAACTGACAGGTGGGACAAGAGGCACAGTATTTCTTTACCTCTGCTTTCAGACCTGGCCAGTAAAACCGGTCGGTGATCCGTGCTTCCGTCTTCTCAACTCCCAGGTGTCCCCCTAACACATCATCATGGGCCATGTCCAGTACCTTTCGTCTATATTGTTGGGGTACCAACAATTGTTCTACCACATTTTCCCTCACCTTGGTAACCCGATACAACAACTCATTATACATTGCGAAGTGTGGCCACCGCTCATTTGCACCTGGCTCTTGGGGAACCCCATTTACTACTACAACTTGTTCCCGTGCACGGGCCAAAGTGAGGTCCTGCATCTGAGCAGTACCAAACGCCCCCTGTGGAACACCCAAATCTGGCAGGGCAGGGGTAGAGGCCACTTCCTCGTCCTCTTCCCCCAGCATTACCTGAAGTGGGGAAGATCCTCCCCCCTCAGTGTTTTGGTAGATCTGTGGACCACATGTCTTGACATTATCAACATTATCAGCTCTACTTTCATCACCATTAACCCAACCATTAGCAATTTCATCATTTGGATCCACATTAAGAACATTTGGCAGTTCAGAGTTATTCCTCTCAGCAGCAGGAACAGGGAGGCTAGTTTCTCCCCAATCTCTGAACTGTTCTCCTTGTTCCCACAGTTTTGTAAACAACGGACAGTCTCGTCCTATTATAACATCATGTACCAAGTTCTTTACCACCCCCACCTCTTGAGTACCAGTGCCACATGCTGAGGAGATGGTCACCGAGATGAGAGGGTACTCTCTAGTGTCCCCGTGAATGCACACCACCCGTAAGGTTTTTCTTACCGGACTGATCTTCCCAATTACTCTAGGATGAACCAGGGTTACCATGCTTCCGGAGTCCAACAAAGCCCGGGCAGGGAGGTGGTTCACTTGGACTTCACACTCAAATTTTTCCTCACCCAGGTCGAGCTGTGTGGTGCATACTTTATGGGCATAAAAAGACCCCCTCCGAAGAACCCCGCATTCCATGGGCTCCTCTTGCAGTGGGCAGTGTGCCCGGGTATGACCCCAGGAATGAGATCGCCAACATTGTACATCCCCTCCTCTCCGAACAGGAACAGAACGCTGAGGAGGTACCGGGAATGACTCTTGACCTTCCGGGGTGTTTGCTCCAGG
Organism: Rana muscosa; assembly: GCA_029206835.1. Lineage (NCBI taxonomy): Eukaryota > Metazoa > Chordata > Amphibia > Anura > Ranidae > Rana > Rana muscosa. The sequence continues at coordinate 1,025,945,117 of CM055122.1, forward strand.
ACTCCTTGGAACATCCTTTCGAAGGGCAGCAGTTGGTCGAACAGGCCGTGGTAGACTAGGGCCTATGCGCTTGGTAGGTCCGAGCAGGTCCTCCACCACTGTATATCGTTCCACCATCTCGACAAGGAGGTTTGCTGTTTTGGGGTCTCCATGGCTGACCCACCGTTGAAGGTCGTCTGGCAGGGATTGCAGGTATCGGTCCAGCACAACCCGTTCCACGATTTGGGGGCCCGACAACACCTCAGGCTGCAGCCATTTTTTTACCAGTTGCACCAGGTCATGCATTTGAGACCGAGGTGGCCGATCTGGACGATACTTCCATTGGTGCACTCGTTGGGCCCGAACGGCCGTAGTCACCCCCAGACGAGCCAGAATTTCTGCCTTTAACTTTTGATAGTCTTTAGCATCATCGGGTGGCAGGTCAAAGTAGGCTTTTTTAGGATCTCCGGTGAGAAAAGGGGCAATGAGGCTGGCCCACTGGTCCTGAGGCCACCCTTCTCTCTCTGCCGTCCTCTCAAATGTAGCAAGAAATGCCTCTACATCATCGCTCAGGGACAATTTCTGCAAAAAATGGCTTGCCCTCACAGTCACCTGGTTGCCAGGGGCAACAGCCGCTTGCTCCCGAACCTGAGATAGCTGCTGCACTGCTTCCTTTAAGACAGCCACCTGAGCCTGCATAACCTCTTGCTGGGCTGCTTGCTGGGCTGCCAACTGGGTCACCAACAGGCGGGTATTTTCTTGCTGCAGCTGATTTGCTTCCTCATGGCGAGTTTGCGCTTGCATATTAGCCAGGGACAGCTGTTTAATTAGCTCCTCCATTGCTTCAGCTTTCAACGTTTGTGCAGCTTTAACCCAGGACATAAATCCAATGTACTGTCCCTTTAACTGTCAGTTCAATGTCAAGTTCAATGCAAAAAAAAACAAAAACGTTTTGTTTTTTTCTTCTTATGCCTGTTATTCTGTCCTGCCCGCATTCGAGCACCAGTGTAATGTTCGGGGAACCAGCTAGATCGCAGGACACAGGCTTTTCAAACAAAAGGACGTTTATTTAAACTTAAATGGCTTCACAGCAGCAAAACAAAAGAAATGACAGTCTCACCGACTTGTAGAGTTTATAACTGCTGTCGCAGTTAAACAGTCCTTCCTTGGTGTTGCAGGTAAGTTTCCCAGATAGCAGGCTTCCATGCAGGCCACTGCCATGTACATTCACAGCTTCCCAGAGCTTTTCACAGCCTCCACAGCTTTTGCAGTGTCCACCATTCACCATGCAGACTTCACTACACTCCTTCTCTCTCTAACCTACAACTTCCTGTCTCTCTTAAACCACTTCCTTGGACAGGTGTGTTAACCATTGCTGTTCCCTTAAAGGAACCACAGCCCAAACAGAGGGGAAATATAGCGTCCTTTCAGGACCCAGCCACGGCGTCCTGTACAATATATATATATATATATATATATATATATATATATAATGTATGTTAATGTTTCTCTATTTACACTAGGACTAGTGTAATAGGTACTTTATTAAGAAGGAAAATATCCTCCCCTCAGGGAGGGTAGTTCCATTCCTTTGTATATAATAGTATAGGATGTGATTATGTTGGTTTATGTGTGTTTCTCCCTTTGCAGGTGAAGGACTGGCAACCGCTGAGCATGGGTGGGTTAGCTAGCATAGGAGGGGAGAAGATGTAAATGTATATAAAGTGATGTGTTTTATATTGTATATGTGACAATGAGAATGGGATGTACACATTTTTCTTTTTTTTTTCTTCTCTTGTTAATCTTCCTTCATTTCTTTATTCAACCCCTTTCCCCACATTTAGGTTCCGGCACAAACAAACCATTTTTCTATAGTTTTTTTGTACATAGTTCTGAGATAAACATGCGCAAACTCAGGCTTGAGGTACGTGGGTTTACCCCAGACACTAGGGACAGTGTCTATTTGTCCTGGGGGAGTGTGTAGCGGGGCTTCAAATCTAAGGGAATGTTTGAGTGGTAGTTGTACTCTCTCAAACACACTATTTGATAGGGTTCTGTAAAACCCATTTTATACTACAGGTGGGATGCTGGCGTGTAGTTCCCTGTGGCTTGTTGGTGGCGCTGCCATCGGAGGTTGGGGTTGAACCGCTGGTACAGTGCTGTGCCTTTGATGTCCTCTCTCGGCGGTAGTATGGTGGGCATGTCGGCCTGCTGTGCATTCCGGGAGAGGATATAAAAGGGGCAGACCCTGTCTGGAGTGGGGTGAGTTCCCGGGGGTCTGACCCCGGGAGCGTGTGATTCTGTTTGTGGCCACCCCAGGCACCTTCAGCCCTGGGGTGGAGTTCCTGGCCCGATACACTGGCGGATCAGTCCCAGGCACCTTTAGCCCTGGGGATGCAACTGAAGGCCTTGGGTCCAGCACCTTCGGCTGGAACCCACGGAGGGAGGAGGAATCCCAGGGTGCTGCCTTGCGAGGAGACCCGTATCTAGAAGAGGAGGCCGGGGGAGGACCATTCCGAGGGACTAGTGAGAGATCACAGTGAAGGAAGGGGCCCGGTAACTCTCTGGATGGATGTCATCTTCCTGATAGAGGCCTACTACCCGAACCAACGTTCACCAGGTCTGTGGCAGAGACCTATCATTCACCGGGTCTGTGGCAGAGACCCATTGTTCACCAGGTCTGGGGCAGAGACCTATTATTCACAGAGTCTGTGGCAGAGACCCATCGTTGACCAGATCTGTGGCAGAGTTTGTGCAGAAACTGTGTGTAATCTAATTCGAGCATCATTCTGGCTGCTAGGATCCACTCTAATGGGAGACTATCCGGATGGGCTGAGGCTACCTGAAGATATGGGTAGTGAATAATTATTTGTTTGTGCCTGGACCTACTCCAACACCTCTTGCTGTCCTGTTCTTTCCTCCAACCTTGTCTATTTAAATGACTGTGCATAAGAGAAAAATAAACTCTACGTTGGAGTTGCAATTGGTGTGGATCTTGGAATTATTAGGGAATAGAGACTTGTCTTTATTACATTGAAGACGGGAACCATTCTCTGGAGAACCTGACCATAAAGACCCGGGTACATTACACCGCTCAACCTCTTCATACAGGAGGGTACGGGCATGTGGCATGGTGTGCCCCTTTTCCTATAAGTGAGCCAAAGGTAAGGAAGAGGGGTCTGTGTGCTACATATACAATAATGTTTTGCAATTTATTTCTATTTTGAACTGAATAGGTTGCTTTACAAGGTGATCATTTACAATCACTTTAACTTAGTTGGCCATCCTATGGCATCTCTCCAACAAATGTTGGTGGGCACCAGTCCTGCATACATGATGACCTTAGTAAGGGCAGCAGCTACGAGATTGGTCAAAGACCAGCAAGAATAGTGGATTCTGGGGCCCAGAACTGGAACCATCTGGGAGGCAGACCAATTATTAAGTTAAGTATTTCTTTGTATAAAACCATGGCTTTGTAAAATGAAAATAGAATTTATTATCAGCGTGTTAAGATAGTAGGCATGAATTGTCTGTTAATGAAGAACAGATGAGAGAAGGGGGTCCTTCATTAATCCGCATCACTCAGTAGCAAGCAGGGAACTTTGGGGTTGGCAACCTTGGAGAAAATAGAGGGTCACATGTATTGTTTGATTACCCTACATTAGGGATAAGCCGAACACCCCCCGGTTCGGATCGCATCCAGAACATGCAAACAGGCAAAAAATTTGTTTGAAGATGCGAACACCGTTAAAGTCTATGGGACACGAACATGAAAAATCAAAAGTGCTAATTTTAAAGGTTAATATGCAAGTTATTATCATAAAAAGTGTTTGGGGACCCGCGTCCTGCCCCAGGGGACATTTATCAATGCAAAACAAAGTTTTAAAGAAGGCCGTTTTTTCGGGAGCAGTGATTTTAATAATTCTTAAAGTGAAACAATAAAAGTGATATTCCTTTAAATTTCGTACCTGGGGGGTGTCTAGAGTATGCCTGTAAAGGTCTGGTATTGATATTAAGGGGAACCTTTCACCAATTTTGTTTTAAAAAATGGCGTAGAGGTCCCCCTAAAAATCCATACCAGACCCTTTAGGTCTGGTATGGATTTTAAGGGGAACCCCGCAGCAAAATGAAAAAAAAAATGGCGTGGGGTTCCCACCAAAAATCCATACCAGACCCTTATCCGAAAAGAGGGGGGGACGAGAGAGTGCCCCCCCCTGAACCGTACCAGGCCACATGCCCTCAACATGGGGAGGATGGGTACAAGGGCCTCATCCCCACAACCCTTGCCCGGTGGTTGTGGGGGTATGCGGGCAGGGGGCTTATCGGAATTTGCAAACCCCCTTTAAAAAGGGGACCCCAAGATTCTGCCCCCCCATGTGAATTGGTAACGGTACATTGTACCCATTAGCGTCTGCTCCATAGGGCAAGGGGGGGTAATTGCCCCCCTGGAATCGAGAAGCGGTGCAACACACTGCGGGGGGTGTCAGGTCGGCACCCCCGCGAGTGAAGCGGGGGCATGGGGCGGCTCAGGCAGTGCAGAGTCGCAGTGACAGGGCAGCCAGGGAGAGCCAGGAGAGCTGATCTGTGAGTGTGCGGGGGTGTCCGGGTCGGGTGTGGAATGTACCACTACCCGGAGTGACATCCAGAGCCTCCAGAGCCGGCCGAAGGAAGGTGCGGAAGAAAAAAGACACACTCTCTCTCCTCCTATACCGCAGAAGGAGAGAGAGACAGTGAGCAGTGCTGAACAGAGGAAGGAACTGCTGGAGTTAACCAGCAGGTGATAGGTTGCTAGGTGGTCTTAGCAACCAATCATTATCTTTGGTAATATGAAAAATAACTCCAGCAGTTCCCGCACTGCTGTGTCTCTCCCTCTGGCTGCATGTTTAAGGTAGGAAGGGGGAGGGGGCTGTCACAGTCTATGTAACATGCAGGGGGTGCAGGATGCTGTGTAAAGGAGTCCAGAGGTGCAGGGTGCTGTGTGAAGGGATCCAGAGGTGCAGGGTGCTGTGTGACTGGATAAAGAGGTGCAGGGTGCTGTGTGAAGGGGTCCAGAGGTGCAGGGTGCTGTGTGAAGGGGTCCAGAGGTGCAGGTTGCTGTGTGAAGGGATCCAGAGGTGCAGGATGCTGTTTGAAGGAGTCCAGAGGTGCAGGGTGCTGTGTGAAGGGATACAGAGGTGCAGGGTGCTATGTGAAGGGATCCAGAGGTGCAGGGTGCTGTGTAATGTAAAGGGGTCCAGTGATGCAGGGTGCTGTGTAATGTAAAGGGGTCCAGTGATTTACATCGTTGGAAAAAATGCCAACGATGAAACCCGCGTTGTGTCAGAGGGGGCGGGGTCACCCGTACACGTCACTGGGTAACCCCAGCATTTCCCTGTGGTGTCAGAGTGTACTCTCCTGGAGTCTAGGGACTTTGTCCTTGTGAATTGGGGTAATCTACTCTGCTGGGGAGCCAGGAGAGCTGTTGCCGTTGCTCTCCGCTCACAGCACCACAAAGACAGAGACTTTTGGGAGTAGGTACAGTTAGGGCTACAGAGAGGAAATGGAGAAGATGTAATTTTCAAATGTTGGGACAATGTTATAACGGTAGCACTTCCACTAGGTGGCGGTGTTACAAGGGTTTCTGTGCGCTCAAGGAAAAGATTATATATATATATATATATATATATATATATATATATATATATACTGTATATATATATATATATATACCGTATATATATATATATATATATATACCGTATATATATATATATATATATATATATATATATATATATATATATATATAATGTATGTTAATGTTTCTCTATTTACACTAGGACTAGTGTAATAGGTACTTTATTAAGAAGGAAAATATCCTCCCCTCAGGGAGGGTAGTTCCATTCCTTTGTATATAATAGTATAGGATGTGATTATGTTGGTTTATGTGTGTTTCTCCCTTTGCAGGTGAAGGACTGGCAACCGCTGAGCATGGGTGGGTTAGCTAGCATAGGAGGGGAGAAGATGTAAATGTATATAAAGTGATGTGTTTTATATTGTATATGTGACAATGAGAATGGGATGTACACATTTTTCTTTTTTTTTCTTCTCTTGTTAATCTTCCTTCATTTCTTTATTCAACCCCTTTCCCCACATTTAGGTTCCGGCACAAACAAACCATTTTTCTATAGTTTTTTTTGTACATAGTTCTGAGATAAACATGCGCAAACTCAGGCTTGAGGTACGTGGGTTTACTCCAGACACTGGGGACAGTGTCTATTTGTCCTGGGGGAGTGTGTAGCGGGGCTTCAAATCTAAGGGAATGTTTGAGTGGTAGTTGTACTCAAACACACTATTTGATAGGGTTCTGTAAAACCCATTTTATACTACAGGTGGGATGCTGGCGTGTAGTTCCCTGTGGCTTGTTGGTGGCGCTGCCATCGGAGGTTGGGGTTGAACCGCTGGTACAGTGCTGTGCATTTGATGTCCTCTCTCGGTGGTAGTATGGTGGGCATGTCGGCCTGCTGTGCATTCCGGGAGAGGATATAAAAGGGGCAGACCCTGTCTGGAGTGGGGTGAGTTCCCGGGGGTCTGACCCCGGGAGCGTGTGATTCTGTTTGTGGCCACCCCAGGCACCTTCAGCCCTGGGGTGGAGTTCCTGGCCCGATACACTGGCGGATCAGTCCCAGGCACCTTTAGCCCTGGGGATGCAACTGAAGGCCTTGGGTCCAGCACCTTCGGCTGGAACCCACGGAGGGAGGAGGAATCCCAGGGTGCTGCCTTGCGAGGAGGCCCGTATCTAGAAGAGGAGGCCGGGGGAGGACCATTCCGAGAGACTAGTGAGAGATCACAGTGAAGGAAGGGGCCCGGTAACTCTCTGGATGGATGTCATCTTCCTGATAGAGGCCTACTACCCGAACCAACGTTCACCAGGTCTGTGGCAGAGACCTATCATTCACCGGGTCTGTGGCAGAGACCCATTGTTCACCAGGTCTGGGGCAGAGACCTATCATTCACCGAGTCTGTGGCAGAGACCCATCGTTGACCAGATCTGTGGCAGAGTTTGTGCAGAAAATGTGTGTAATCTAATTCGAGCATCATTCTGGCTGCTAGGATCCACTCTAATGGGAGACTATCCGGATGGGCTGAGGCTACCTGAAGATATGGGTAGTGAATAATTATTTGTTTGTGCCTGGACCTACTCCAACACCTCTTGCTGTCCTGTTCTTTCCTCCAACCTTGTCTATTTAAATGACTGTGCATAAGAGAAAAATAAACTCTACGTTGGAGTTGCAATTGGTGTGGATCTTGGAATTATTAGGGAATAGAGACTTGTCTTTATTACATTGAAGACGGGAACCATTTTCTGGAGAACCTGACCATAAAGACCCGGGTACATTACACCGCTCAACCTCTTCATACAGGAGGGTACGGGCATGTGGCATGGTGTGCCCCTTTTCCTATAAGTGAGCCAAAGGTAAGGAAGAGGGGTCTGTGTGCTACATATACAATAATGTTTTGCAATTTATTTCTATTTTGAACTGAATAGGTTGCTTTACAAGGTGATCATTTACAATCACTTTAACTTAGTTGGCCATCCTATGGCATCTCTCCAACAAATGTTGGTGGGCACCAGTCCTGCATACATGATGATTGATGACCTTAGTAAGGGCAGCAGCTACGAGATTGGTCAAAGACCAGCAAGAATAGTGGATTCTGGGGCCCAGAACTGGAACCATCTGGGAGGCAGACCAATTATTAAGTTAAGTATTTCTTTGTATAAAACCATGGCTTTGTAAAATGAAAATAGAATTTATTATCAGCGTGTTAAGATAGTAGGCATGAATTGTCTGTTAATGAAGAACAGATGAGAGAAGGGGGTCCTTCATTAATCCGCATCACTCAGTAGCAAGCAGGGAACTTTGGGGTTGGCAACCTTGGAGAAAATAGAGGGTCACATGTATTGTTTGATTACCCTACATTAGGGATAAGCCGAACACCCCCCGGTTCGGATCGCATCCAGAACATGCAAACAGGCAAAAAATTTGTTTGAAGATGCGAACACCGTTAAAGTCTATGGGACACGAACATGAAAAATCAAAAGTGCTAATTTTAAAGGTTAATATGCAAGTTATTATCATAAAAAGTGTTTGGGGACCCGCGTCCTGCCCCAGGGGACATTTATCAGTGCAAAACAAAGTTTTAAAGAAGGCCGTTTTTTCGGGAGCAGTGATTTTAATAATTCTTAAAGTGAAACAATAAAAGTGATATTCCTTTAAATTTCGTACCTGGGGGGTGTCTAGAGTATGCCTGTAAAGGTCTGGTATTGATATTAAGGGGAACCTTTCACCAATTTTGTTTTAAAAAATGGCGTAGAGGTCCCCCTAAAAATCCATACCAGACCCTTTAGGTCTGGTATGGATTTTAAGGGGAACCCCGCAGCAAAATGAAAAAAAAAATGGCGTGGGGTTCCCACCAAAAATCCATACCAGACCCTTATCCGAAAAGAGGGGGGGACGAGAGAGTGCCCCCCCCCTGAACCGTACCAGGCCACATGCCCTCAACATGGGGAGGATGGGTACAAGGGCCTCATCCCCACAACCCTTGCCCGGTGGTTGTGGGGGTATGCGGGCAGGGGGCTTATCGGAATTTGCAAACCCCCTTTAAAAAGGGGACCCCAAGATTCCGCCCCCCCATGTGAATTGGTAACGGTACATTGTACCCATTAGCGTCTGCTCCATAGGGCAAGGGGGGGTAATTGCCCCCTGGAATCGAGAAGCGGTGCAACACACTGCGGGGGGTGTCAGGTCGGCACCCCCGCGAGTGAAGCGGGGGCATGGGGCGGCTCAGGCAGTGCAGAGTCGCAGTGACAGGGCAGCCAGGGAGAGCCAGGAGAGCTGATCTGTGAGTGTGCGGGGGTGTCCGGGTCGGGTGTGGAATGTACCACTACCCGGAGTGACATCCAGAGCCTCCAGAGCTGGCCGAAGGAAGGTGCGGAAGAAAAAAGACACTCTCTCTCTCCTCCTATACCGCAGAAGGAGAGAGAGACAGTGAGCAGTGCTGAACAGAGGAAGGAACTTCTGGAGTTAACCAGCAGGTGATAGGTTGCTAGGTGGTCTTAGCAACCAATCATTATCTTTGGTAATATGAAAAATAACTCCAGCAGTTCCCGCACTGCTGTGTCTCTCCCTCTGGCTGCATGATTAAGGTAGGAAGGGGGAGGGGGCTGTCACAGTCTATGTAACATGCAGGGGGTGCAGGATGCTGTGTAAAGGAGTCCAGAGGTGCAGGGTGCTGTGTGAAGGGATCCAGAGGTGCAGGGTGCTGTGTGACTGGATAAAGAGGTGCAGGGTGCTGTGTGAAGGGGTCCAGAGGTGCAGGGCGCTGTGTGAAGGGGTCCAGAGGTGCAGGTTGCTGTGTGAAGGGATCCAGAGGTGCAGGATGCTGTTTGAAGGAGTCCAGAGGTGCAGGGTGCTGTGTGAAAGGATCCAGAGGTGCAGGATGCTGTGCGAAGGAGTCCAGAGGTGCAGGGCGCTGTGTGAAGGGATCCAGAGGTGCAGGGTGCTGTGTGAAGGGATCCAGAGGTGCAGGGTGCTGTGTGAAGGGATCCAGAGGTGCAGGGTGCTGTGTGAAGGGATCCAGAGGTGCAGGGTGCTATGTGAAGGGATCCAGAGGTGCAGGGTGCTGTGTAATGTAAAGGGGTCCAGTGATGCAGGGTGCTGTGTAATGTAAAGGGGTCCAGTGATTTACATCGTTGGAAAAAATGCCAACGATGAAACCCGCGTTGTGTCAGAGGGGGTGGGGTCACCCATACACGTCACTGGGTAACCCCAGCATTTCCCTGTGGTGTCAGAGGGGGCGGGGTCACCCGAGCAAGTGACGGGTGGCCCCGCCCTCAGCTATAAAAGAAATGTCACGGAGGGAGAGGGTCATTCCTTGGGTACCTCCCATGGAGAGAGGCTCGAGTCGGCTTTTTTTTCCCCCTGTATCGCTCGAGAGAGGATTACATCGTTGGAATTTTTTCTGTCTTTTTTTTTATTTTTTATTAAAGGACTTGTCCCAACTGTGTCTGTGTGGTTTTTAACAGTTTTGACACCAATTCACATGGGGGGCCGGAATCTGGGGTCCCCTTTGTTAAAGGGGGCTTCCAGATTCCAATAAGCCCCCCGCCCGCAGACCCCCACAACCACCGGGCAAGGGTTGTGAGGATGAGGCCCTTGTCCCCATCAACATGGGGACATCCTTCCCATGTTGAGACCATGTGGTCTGTTACGGTTCGGGGGGGGGCGCTCTCTCTTCCCCCCCTCTTTTCCTGCGCTTGGATAAGGGTCTGGTATGCATTTTTGGGGGGAACCCCACACCGTTTTTTTTTTTTTCATTTTGGTGCGGGGTTCCCCTTAAATCCATACCAGACCTAAAGGGTCTGGTATGGATTTTTAGGGGGACCCCTACGTAATAAAAAAAAAAAAAATGGTGCAGGGTTTCCCTTAATATCCATACCAGACCTGAAGGGCCTGGTAATGGAAATTTTGGGGGACCCCCACGCATTTTGTTTTTAATTTTGGTTCGGGGTTCCCCTTAATATTCATACCAGACCCAAAGGACCTGGTAATGGACTGGGGGGGGGGACCCATGCCGTTTTTTCAATTACTTTTATCTGTATTGCCGGGACCGACAATTCATTAATAGCCGAGTAGTTTTAAATGACTTTTTTTCCTTCAGAAATGACATTTTGTGCAGGGACAGTTCTAAACACGGGAAACATGCGCTACTTTAAAGGCATACTCTAGACACCCCCCCAGGTACGAAATTTAAAGGAATATTTCACTTTTATTGTTTAACTTTAAGCATTATTAAAATCGCTGCTTCCGAAAAAACTGACGTTTTTTAAACTTTTTTTTGCATTGATACATATCCCCTGGGGCAGGACCCAGGTCCCCAAACATTTTTTATGACAATAACTTGCATATTAACCTTTAAAATTAGCATTTTTGATTACTCCCATAGACTTTTAAAGGGTGTTCCGCGGCTTTCGAATTTGCCGCGAACACCCCAAATTGTTCGATATTTGGCGAACGGGCGAACAGCCAATGTTCGAGTCAAACCCATGTTCGACCCAAACATAAAACTCATCCCTACCCTACATAATGGATGACAGTTAAACTTGTGAGGAGGAACAATGACTCTCTCTCTCTCACTCTCTCTCTCTCTGCCTCGCCAACCCCTGTGATATTATTTGATGCTTCCCTTTGTTTCACACATGACAGGTAAAGCTTTATGGTATACTAGTAACACTCATCAAGATGCTATATAATTTTACATTTACTGACACTTTTATGTTCTGTGTTATATGACACATTGACCTTTTTCACAAACCACTTTTCATTGCCATCGCTGGAGCTGTTACAATTTTCCATAAATAAACGTAATAGCATATGAACTCTATATTGAATGTGCATGCATTTACTGTACCACTTACATTGTTTTTAAGTTGTAATTATTTCAACACATGTTCCAATTTATAAAGACAGATAAAAAATTATCTACAAATTACTGTTATTATTGTTCATTTCTTATTAACGGTGCCATGAAGCTTTTACTTCCTAATAAAAAAGACACAGAAGCTAGAAGTTTGAGAACAAAACCATCAATACAGTAGGTCTGGGCTAAAATGGTACATTGTATAGGGTGCTGTACATCAATTTGTGTTTTAATAAAAACAGGCAAAAATATTCAACACAATGCTAGTGTAATCCTGAGAAAATAAAGGCGTGCCAAGCTTATTTGCACCTTTTGATAACTGTATTGGCAAATATCAAATAGACTAAAAGTTAGTAATATTAATGGAATAACAGTATTGTATAGGTATCCTCTTACACCAGCAGTTTGATTTTGATTAGATATGCTGCTGATCCAACTATAGCATTGTACTAGCTAAAATTGAGCAGTTCTTGGGGTTAATAACGAAGCGTTAGGCTGACTACACAAGCACTGATACTATTAAACAGTCTAGAAAATCTCAGCAACCTTCAGATGAAAGTGAAATACTCCTTCTTCCCATGCAGGCACTCAAAAAGCCCTCTGATTCTCTCTTTGGTTCCCCCCTCTGCTCCCGGCTTGACATATGTACCAGAGGACAGGCTAGCAAGGTGGGAAGTATGTTCATATGTGTGTTATTATCCCCCCCTCCCTAATACACCTCTATGGAGCGGCGGATATCAGTGGTGACATGTCCGATATCCAATCTGATCCTGTCCATGAAATCTAGATGGATGGTGACCCTATTTTCCATCCGTCTGGCGGATCGGATAAAAATGGACAGGTGGCCCGTTTTCATCCGATCTCTCCATAGAGGAGAACGGGACTCTGATGGGTCCATCTCAGCACAGTGATCGGAGACGGACCTGTCATCCGTCTGCTCAGTGGGAATCAACGGACCAATCCCCCGCTGAGCAAAGCAGAGTCCGCTGAGCGGAAAGCCCATGTAAAAGAGCGCCAAGAGTGCAGAGGAAGTGGGGTATCCCGTGAAACGTGTAGACTTTGGTTCCCAAGACGTATATACTTCTGTACTAAAACAATATGTTTTTAAAACCATTGTGGGGATGATTTTATTTAACTTTGTAATAAAATTGTAAAACTTTTTATTATTGAGTAGTTATTGTATCTGTCACTAGCGAAGGCATAGTTAAAGTCCCATTTCTTGAAATATTACATTAAAAAAGCCACCTATTTTGAAAGAAAGTGTTACAGTGTATAACACTATAAATCCATATAAGGCATCATGAAAATATTAACTAAAGGGCAAAAAATTGCAAACCTCTAATATGTGCAAATACAACATAAAGTGACTAGTGGAACTTAAAATTGCATATCACATCAATCCAAGCCACTTTTGTGAACAAATAGCCATACAGTTATATGTTACAATAACAGTATTTTATATATACAGTACCTTGTATACAGTCCAAACATCAGTGTCCAGAAAGTGCACAGTGCTCCACAATATTCAAGTCACTCTCAGTGTCATTCCCACAATATGCTGCCGTTAGACTATGCCATGTGTGATTCACTCAACTGGATGAGCACTCACCAGATCCTAAAAGGGCCCTATGTGCTTGGTATTACTCTGGGTCCAGAATCACCATTCTTATTTTCCAGGCCATAAGATCCCTTGGTTCAGAAAGTTAGGATCGCGCCATTTTAACTCAGTGACTGTATCAGTCACCGACTTTTGGGAGTTACTGTATATTGTATACTTGGTGGATTGGTTTTAACATTAAACAATTTTATGCTATGGGATCTTTCTATCGCCTCTTAAAATTGAGAATTTATGAATAGTGATTCTGGCTCCTGGAGTGAACACAAATGCTTAGGACCTAATTATTGACCCAAGGGGCCTCATGGTCTGGAAAATAGCAATGGTGATTTTGGCCCCTGTAAGCACTTAGGGCCCACTTATTAGCTGGTCTTAGGATCTGGTGATTGCTCATCCTGTTGGGGAATCTCAAACAGCTTAATGGCAGCAGATTGTGGGGATGATTTGAATGTTGTGGAGCACTGTGCACTTTGTACTGTATATACAGTATGAGCAGCTATTGGAGATAAACTCATTGAAGTGTGATGCTTTTACCAAGTCTTGGAAAATATGGACCGATAGGCATGGTTGAAGGCTAATACAGCCCGATTAAGAGCACTAGGATTCTTAAGTGTGTTATTAGCTTATGCACTTCTGTTTTGTTTTCACTGTATCACTGTACCTTAGGAGATGTACTGTACTACCACTCCTTGTTATCGTTGTTGTAACCTTAATATAATCAATGAAAATTAAACAAAAAAACCCTTTAGAAGCCCTAGTGTCCAAAAAAAATGCCTCTTTGTACGGTATTGCTTTGTACTGTATATCCTTTCAATACCAAAATTGAAGCAGTGTTGAGCATATGGATTAACAGAATTAGTGAGGTGTTCCACTAGTCTCCTAATCTCTCCAGTCAATTTACCAAAAATGTAACTTAGCCATGGTTCACATTGTTACAGCTTTGAAATGGCGCTACTTCAGCACGGTTTCAGAGGCACACATTGGTGTGATTTGCACTGCTGATTTCATTGTGGCTTGTGAATTCATTTGAAAGAAGTCTATGCAAGTCGCAATGAAATCAGCAAAAAGTAGTGCAGGAACCTATTTCATAATCGCTGCGACATGAGTCACGGTGATATGATTTGGTTTCATTGCTGGCAATGGGGTGAGACTTGTCAAGCATGAAATATCACACTGGTGCAAACGGGGACTTAAAGCAATTCTCTAAACTGTCATAGTTAATATAACGTTTAATCTCAAAAGTTTTCTTTGTGGTATCAAATATAAAATTCTTGATTACTAAGCAGCGTTTACAACACCTGCATCATGTGTGCTCAGTATCCACATGGATGCTTTAACAATACTTGGATTGTCACATAGACTGGGAGAAAAGATGTTATGTAAGGTGTCAGCTCTTCTACTGACAAAGCAAAATCCAACAGACGAAACTTGATAAAAGCCTAGCAAGACTCTTCAAACTTAAGCGGTTTCTATAGCTATGTGTGCTCGAGTTGGTGTCAGCCATCCCTGATTTATCTAACTTTCCTTGATATCTTTGAAGGAATTAGCTGGTCAGGCTGGGAGCTTCACAGACCATTTACTGTCCTCCTGTGTTTGAGAAATGACTGTTAGAATTTTTTTTTTTTGCACTTATAGTTATATCTTGTAAACTCCTGTTTGCAGTGATCAATGTTTTTCCACACTGGTCACTGCTAGGACACACTTGTACTATGTCTGCAGTCTCTGACCCTCTCCTGTACTATGTCTGCAGTCTCTGACCCTCTCCTGTACTATGTCTGCAGTCTCTGACCATCTCCTGTAGTATGTCTGCAGTCTCTGACCATCTCCTGTAGTATGTCTTTAGTCTCTGACCATCTCCTGTAGTATGTCTTTAGTCTCTGACCATCTCCTGTAGTATGTCTTTAGTCTCTGACCATCTCCTGTAGTGTGTCTGCAGTCTCTGACCATCTCCTGTAGTATGTCTGCAGTCTCTGATCATCTCCTGTAGTATGTCTGCAGTCTCTGACCAGCTCCTGTGCTATGTCTGCAGTCTCTGACCATCTCCTGTACTATGTCTGCAGTCTCTGATCATCTCCTGTACTATGTCTGCAGTCTCCGACCCTCTCCTGTACTATGTCTGCAGTCTCTGACTCTCTCCTGTACTATTGAAAGAAAAACCTAATGAGCAAAGGGTATTGGTTGCTAATGCCATCCTACCCATGATTGGTCAATTAGGAAGGAATGAGGATTGGATTTTTTGGGCACTGGTACAACGACAATCAAGTCATATAAAAATATATATTTTATTACATACAAAAAACGATACAATTAAAACATAAGCCAAACCCCACAACAATGGAAACAGCGTATGTAGGTAACGGAGCCACCTGTTACAATCTGTTTAGGGTGGAGAAAGGCACAACCTCAACCGGTTTCGGGGTTGGCACCGCTTCTTCAGGAGGGTCTGTACGATACATAATATACAATGTAAATATCTAGCAAAATATGTAAATACAAAAACATATAAAGGAAATACAAATTACAGTATCATCAATACAGCCAGTGTCGTGGCCTATGGTCTGCTCACCGTAAGACGCTTCATGGACAGGAACAACTGCCCGGATAACCCCTCGCGGCGAACGAGGGGGAAATTTATATATGGTACTCTCTGGTAAAAAATAATGGAATAGAATAATATTAAGATATAATGTAATGGGTCTTGGATTATTGGACACCAGGTAGGGGTGTGATGAGAAATGGGTGAAAGAAAGAAAGAGGAAAAGAAAAGGTGAAGAAGGGAGGGTAGTTGGGTGGGGGAGGGGGGGAAAGAAAGGGAGGAACAGGGGCAGAGGAAGGAGGAAAAGGGAAAAGGGTGAAGGGAAGGAAATGGAAAGGGGGGGCGGGGGGAAAAGAAAGGGAATAAATAAAACAGAGAGGTAAAGGGGGGGGGAGAAAGGGGGGGAAGGAAGGGAGGGGGGAAAAGGAAGGGGAGGGGAAAGGAAGATGGGGGGAGAAGAAAGGGGGGATTGGAGTAGGGACATAAACGGAAAGAAAGAAAAGCGAAGGGGAGGGGGGGGTTTGGGTTTCCGTGAGCAAGGGAAACAGCGAATAACAAGGAAGAAAAGAAAGAGAAAATAAATATGAAACCATAAGAGGAGGGGGGGTTTTGGAGGGGGAGGAGGGGAAGGAGAAAGAGAGAGAGGGAGGGAGGTAAAGGAGAGATGGAAAGCGGGGGACAGGGAAAAAGAAGAGGTGAGGGGGGAGAGGGGGAGGGAAAGGGGAGAAGAAGGGAAGAAAAAGGGAAAATGGGAAGTGAACCAAGAGGGGAGTGAGAGGGATGACCAGGGGCCCATAACCTAATGTGTTAAACTATAGAACCAACACCAGCTCAACGATAGTAGCTCTTACCACAATGGACAAGGACCAGAGTGAACTGGGGTAGTAAGAAATAACTCGTATGGGGCTGGAAACAGCCTAGGAGATGTTTACAAGGTAGCCAGTAGTTGGAGTATATCCAGCCCAATGTCAGTTAAACATATCAAGGGCAAGGTTGTTGGCTATGTAAAAACAAAAGAAAGTATATCTATATTGCGGTTAGGTTCTCTAATACTGTTTAAAGTTTCAACCATATAAACATAAAAGGGCTTACCTCCACAGGCCATCCAAGTGTACGATACCCCAGGGAGAGTGTGCACCACTCACATCTGCAGCTTGTGAACAAGCTGTTTATATGTGATCCCCAACCCCGCCGTCTGGCACGCCGCGAGCAAAGTGTGGCGTGTGACGTCACGGAGTCATCCTTTCCACACTGGGTAAAGCATAACGCTTCTACACAAGTGCGCGCCGGCAGACCCAAGGCCGCGAGACCAGGTCTGTCGGCGCAAGAACGAGATGACGTAAGTCATCTCGGCCAGGAAAGGAACGCGTTCGCCAATGGGGTGGCAGCAAAGGCAGCCGCCGCATCACATGACACGTCAGCAGACAGGAAGCAGGACACGGGCTGCATATAGTAATACAATGAACATAAAAAAAGAATAAATATACAACATTTGTTTGTATTGTTATTATAGATGTAAACAATATAACTATCAGAACAACACCATCCGATAGTAATCACCAATTACAGTTATGGGAGTGGAGATAACCCCCAAAGGGGAAGGAGCAACAACCACAGATTTACATGACAGACATGGGAAATATATGTACAGGTAATAAGGGCAAAGGGTGGAGAACAAGGGGAGGAGGGGAGAAGGGGGAAAAGAAGGAGAGTGGGTAAAATGTGAGGGGAAGAGGAACGAAGAAAAAGGGGGGGAGAGGGGGGAAAGGGGGGGGAGGGAAAGAATGTGCTGAAAGGAAAGAAAGAGGGGAGGGCAAAGAAAGAACAAGAAAAATGGCTGACAATTAGTCCTATAGAAAGGGTTTGTAAGAATTCATCTCATTGAGCCCATGGCTTTTTGGTAGCGTTAAGGTGTTCTATCCACAGGGTTTCCCTCTGTAGGATAGTTTTATCCCAGTCGCCACCCCTGGGACTAGGTTTAACAACCTCAAGGACCAAAAATCGAACCACTGACAATTCGTATCGATGATAAAGGCCAATGTGTCGTCCAATGGTAGTGAGTTTACCACTATCAGAGTACTACACATGGTCTCCGATACGTTGTCTGAACTCCCTAATGGTTTTCCCCACGTAAAAAGCTTTGCAGGAACATACCATCAGGTATATAACACCTTTGGTACCACAATTAGCGTGTGTGGAGGGGCGGAAGTATTCTCCATTGGGGAGAATAAAATTCCGACCCTCCAAGACCCAGGGACAGCGGGGACAATTCCCACATTTGTAGGTGCCATTGGGTCCTGGTTTAGGAGCATTGTGAGGTGTATAATGGCTCTGAGTCAAACAATCACGTAGTGATTGGGCTCTACGGAAACCAATTCTGGGTGGGGTTTCAAATGCTTGTGTAAGGTAGTGTGTTCGGTAAGTAAATGCCAGTTTTTTGTGAGGATGTTTCGAAGTGTGTTATGATGAACAGAAAACGTGGTAATGAATCTAACCGATTCCTGAATAGGTTTCAACCTAGGGGAGGGTAAAGCAGAGATTGTCTGGAGCGAAGGCAGGCCTTGTTATAGGCCTTTCTCAAATTGGAACGGGAGTAGCCTCTTGATAATAGACGTTCTCGCAGGGCATTTGCTTGTGTTTTAAAGTCACTTTGTAGTGCACAGTTCCTCCGAAGTCGCAGGTACTGTGAAAAAGGAATGCTCCGTATTAGTGGCTTTGGGTGGGCACTAGTAGCATAAAGTAAAGTGTTACCAGCTGTTGGTTTACGATAGAGATTAGTACTGAGAGTACCATCAGGTTGTTTGAAGATGACCAGATCCAAGAATGGGATCTGGGCATCGTCAAACTGTACTGTAAACGTAAGATTTAAATCATTCTTGTTGAGTAGATCCATGAACTGTAATAGTTGTGCACTAGTCCCAGTCCACACTAGAAAGAGGTCATCGATGAATCAATACCAAACCAATGCATACTCGAGCAATTCCGTATATTTGTCATCTGCATTTATGAGTCGCTCCCACCCTCCCAAATAAAGATTGGCGTAGGCGGGGGCGCACGAAGTCCCCATTGCGACCCCCTGGATCTGTAAAAAAGTAGTTCTTAGTTAGGATAAAATGTAACAACTTAAGAATAAACTCATTGAGTGGCCAGGAGGTCCGCTTCTGCTCATGTAAGAAGGAACCGGCCAACCGGACGCCCTGCCCATGGGGGATGCTCGAGTAGAGAGCCTCGACATCAATGGCCACGAGTAGGGTGTCCGGAGGGACCCGGATACCCTCAATATGTCGTAACAGGTCTGAGGTGTCCCTAATATATGAGGGTAAACCACTGACGTGTGGCATCAAAAAAGCATCAACAAATTTGCTGGCGTTATCAGTTAAAGACCCAATCCCAGAAACAATGGGACGACCTGGGGGGTTATGAACATTCTTATGCGTTTTGGGCAAAGCATAAAAGGTGGGTGTGCGGGGAAATTTGGGGAGAAGGAATTCCAAACCTATCCTACAGAGGGAAACCCTGTGGATAGAACACCTTACCATACCCCCTGGGCTCAATGAGATGAATTCTTACAAACCCTTTCTATAGGACTAATTGTCAGCCATTTTTCTTGTTCTTTCTTTGCCCTCCCCTCTTTCTTTCCTTTCAACACATTCTTTCCCTCCCCCCCCTTTTTCTTCGTTCCTTTTCCCCTCACCTTTTACCCACTCTCCTTCTCTTCCCCCTTCTCCCCTCCTCCCCTTGTTCTCCACCCTTTGCCCTTATTACCTGTACATATATTTCCCATGTCTGTCATGTAAATCTGTGGTTGTTGCTCCTTCCCCCTTTGAGGGTTCTCTCCACTCCCATAACTGTAATTGGTGATTACTATCGGATGGTGTTGTTCTGATAGTTATATTGTATACATCTATAATAACAATACAAACAAATGTTGTATATTTATTCTTTTTTTATGTTCATTGTATTACTATATGCAGCCCGTGTCCTGCTTCCTGTCTGCTGACGTGTCATGTGACGCGGCGGCTGCCTTTGCTGCCACCCCATTGGCGAACGCGTTCCTTTCCTGGCCGAGATGACTTACGTCATCTCGTTCTTGCGCCGACAGACCTGGTCTCGTGGCCTTGGGTCTGCCGGTGCGCACTTGAGTAGAAGCGTTATGCTTTACCCAGTGCGGAAAGGATGACCCCGTGACGTCACATGCCGCACGTTGCTCGCGGCGTGCTAGACGTCGGGGTTGGGGATCACATATAAACAGCTTGTTCACAAGCTGCAGATGTGAGTGGTGCACACTCTCCCTGGGGTATCGTACACTTGGATGGCCTGTGGAGGTAAGCCCTTTTATGTTTATATCGTTGAAACTTTAAACAGTATTAGAGAACCTAACAGCAATATAGATATACTTTCTTTTGTTTTTACATAGCCAACAACCTTGCCCTTGATATGTTAAACTGACATTGGGCTGGATATACTCCAACTACTGGCTACCTTGTAAACATCTCCTAGGCTGTTTCCAGCCCCATACGGTTTGTTTCTTACTGCCCCAGTTCACTCTGGTCCTTGTCCATTGTGGTAAGAGCTACTATCGTTGAGCTGGTGTTGGTTCTATAGTTTAACACATTAGGTTATGGGCCCCTGGTTATCTCTCTCACTCCCCTCTTGGTTCACTTTCCATTTTTCCTTTTTTTTTTTAAATACGTTTTTATTGGGAAATAAAAGACAATTGTACAAGAAAATCGGCAATCGGTTACAAACAATGTTTCGTATAGACAAAGATTTAGCGAGTTGTAAAGATCAAAGAGAACGTAGATGAAAGATAAAATTCGACACTCGAAGATTGACATTGAGGGGTAGAAGAAAGTTGCGTAGACACTAATCTCACCTAGTGAGAATGTATAAAGTCATCCTAGATAAATATCAAGATAGTTACCAATACTGATATATGTCCTGGAGATACATACTGGATGGATCTTTCTACACGCCCCTATCATTAAAGTAGAAAAATAGGGGAGGGAACCCAACAGAAAATAATAAGTGGAATGGGGGGGGGGGGGAAGGGGAGAGAGTCCAGAAATAGTGGCTGGTTGTTTGTTCCAAAAAAAAAAAAAAGAAAACATGGGGGATTTCAAGAGCGAAAAGTCATGATAGGACCCAGAGGGAAGCATAGATTGAGTTGTGCCAAGGAAGTTCTTATGGTCCTTTTGGGATCGGGTCATCATAGGAGAAGGAGAGTTGGTCCAGAGCCGCCTGGTCAGTTGATGAGAGGGTTGAAGTGATGAAGGATCGCCATCTACCTGAGAAAGCGATCTCTAGACCTGGGTTCCTTGAAGTCCGTTAGAAAACGTTCTTTATAGAAAAGAGTAAGGCATTCCTTCTCGAGTTGGATGAGCGAAGGGCTTTGAGGAGAGATCCAGTGCCTAAGAATGAGTTTCCTAGCGATGAGAAGGCAAAGCAAAATCCAATCCTTAGAGGAAGAATGATTGGTGGACCCAGAGGAGGTTGATGCAGCAGGGGACAGAGACCAAGGCAGCAGTAGAGGGTCCCAATACCCGAATATTAGGAGTAAAGGGTCTTTAGGCAGTTTCAATAAAGTGGTTTTGAAAACGTAAGATAGGACTTGATCCCAAAATGAGATGTATGAGCAGGACCAAAACCGGTGAGAGAGGGGAGGTTTAGGTATCTTGCATAAAGGACATGAGGCACCATCCTTATTGGATTTGGGGGAGAGGAATGGGATGTAGGCCCGGTGGGCGATCTTGAGTTGAGTTTCTCTCCAAATTTCATTGGGTGTCAGTTGAAGAGTTTTTTGCAGCCCAGCCAGGATCTTGTTCGTTATGTAGGGATCTGGGAAGTCCGCAGCCCAGTTAGCAACAGATGAGGAAGACAAGGACGGGGATGAGTCTCGCAAGAGAGGTTTGTAGATATCCGAAATCTTGTAATGACCATTTTGTAATAAGAGTTCAGAAAAGCTGGTTTGAAATCTCTGGTGTGCGTCTTTGCAGGCGGTAGATAGGAAACTGATGCATTGGTGGAAGTGAAAAACGTGAGAAAGAGGCAGAGAAAATGCTGAGGATATAGTGGAAAAAGGGAGAGGTTTTCCAGTGGCGCCATCACACAAGGAAGAAAAATTTGACAGTCCTCGATCCTGCCAGACCGAGAACGCTTTACATTGAAGACCAGGGAGGAAGCCAGGATTCCCCTGGATCGGTAAATGTGGAGATATGAAGGGAGATAACTTGGAGGTCTTCCTGATATCTCTCCAAGCTAGAGCTGTATCCCGTAAAAGGAGATTGTGTTGATATGGGGGGGGAACCGTTTTCCATCTGCAGTGTAGGAGAGCTACCAATGAGTAGGGGCGGGCCATTTCGGATTCTAGGGCGTAGTTAGAGTGTTGGGAATAGTGGGCTATCCAGTCTAGACTGGTCCTAAACAGACATGCTAAATTGTACAATCTGATATGAGGTAGACTGATACCCCCGTCATGTCTGGGAAGGTGTAATTTTTTAAAGGCTATCCGAGGTCTTTTGCCGTGCCAGATGAATCACGAAATTTTGGAATTGAGAGATTTGACATCTTTGTGTTTTAAGAGCAAAGGTATGGTTTGCAAAGGATAAAGCAGTCTGGCGAAGCTAATCATTTTGACAAGGTGGCACCTTCCCAGGAGTGAGAGGGGGAGATCCATCCAGTTAGACAGTTCCTGAAAAAGTTTGGTGAAAAGAGGGGGATAGTTGAGGTGATAAATAGAGGAGGGTAGTCTCCCAATCTTTATTCCTAGATAAGTAATGTGAGATGTGGCGACTTTGAACAGGGAGTGTTTGGCCCATGGGGGTGGGGAGTGCATGCCAATAGGTAGGATTTCACTCTTGGAGTAATTAATACGGAGGCCAGAGCACAGTCGAAAGTCATCAAAGGTGCTTTTAATGGTCAGGATGTCATCTCAGGGATTGGCCGTGGATATAAGGACGTCGTCGGCGAATAATAAAGTGCGGAGTTCAGTGTCACCTATTTTGATACCTCGTAGGGGGGCTATCTGGAATAGATATCTGGAGAGGGGTTCTAATGCTATGTTGAACAGGAGGGGAGAAAGAGGGCAGCCCTGTCTGGTCCCTTTGTGAAGGCGGAAGTCATCTGAGAGAAGTCCTGCTGCAACAAGTCTAGCTGAGGGTGCTGTATACATAGAATTGATAAGGTGGCAAAATGGGCCTGAAAAACCCATTTTAGAGAGTGTAAGAGATAGCCAGTCAAAACTAACATTGTCGAAAGCTTTTTCTGCATCTAGAGTGATGATGGCATAACCCCCCGAGGGGTCATGTTTGGCTTGTTCGAGGGCCAAGAGTACCTTACGAATGTTAAGAGTAGCCGTTCTCCCTTTCACAAAGCCTGATTGGGCCGGGTGTATGAGGTCAGGGAGGATGGCAGCCAGCCTGGAGGCCACTATCTTGGATAACATTTTGACATCCAGGTTGAGTAGTGAAATGGGCCTGTATGAGCCCGGTTCTAGGGGGTCTTTGCCCTTTTTTGAAAGTAGCTTGATGATAGCCTGGTTACCCGTCGGTAGATAGGGGCCACCCGCCCATATGTTGGAATAAACCGAGTGAAGTATGGGTGCCGTGATATTCGGGAGGGTTTTATAGAATTCGCTTGTGAAGCCGTCCGGGCCGGGTGCTTTCGAAGGGTGGAGATTGCGAATGGTGCGGTCTATTTCGTCAAGGGAGATGGGGGTGTTCAAGGTGTCCAGTTGAGTGTGAGAGATATTCGGTAGATACATTTTTCCAAGAAAGACATGGGCTAGCTTATGGTCAATAGGATCGGGAGCATAGAGGGCCGTGTAATAGTCTAGCATTGTTTTATTTATATGCAGTGGGGTAGAATGTAAAGATCCAGTGCGGTTCCGCAGTGAAGTGATGTGTGTCGGACGGAATGTGCCCTTACATAGTCTGGAGAGGAGTTTTCCAGCCTTATTGCCATATTTCTGTAGAGTGGCATCTAGGTGTGCTCTTTTTGTGAGTTCCAGAGTATCAGCCCAGGTGTCAAAAGCGGTTTTAGCCGCCGACCATTCAGCCCTGTTAGCCGGTGAGGTTGAGGTAGCGAGGTTACGTTGCGCAAGGTGAAGTCTATCGCTGGCCAGTCTGTATTTTGATAAAGCATTTCTTTTGAAGGAAGTGGCGTATGATATGATCCGACCCCTTAGGTATGCTTTACCAGCATCCCATAGAAGGTTCGGATCCCCTGCATGAGGAGCATTAGCGGAGGAAAACTCTGCCCATGATCGTTCCATGTATGTTTTGAAGTCAGCATTATCGTGGAGGAAGGATGGGAAGCGCCAAATGTTAGGATGAGGTGGGAGATCTAGCTTTTCCAGAGTGAGGGTTATCGGGGCATGGTCTGAAATGGCTATGTCTCCAACCTCAGAGTCCGAGACTAGAGGAATAAGGTTGTCAGATCCAAAAAAGTAGTCGATCCTAGTGAGGATCTTGTGGGGGTTAGAGTAAAAAGTATACTCTCTGCCTACCATGTGTAATAAACGGCAAATGTCAGTGAGATGTAGGGAGTCCATAGTTGAGGCAAATAGGGTGGGAGCGGACGTAGTAGGTGCTCGGGTGGATTGCTTCGGTGTGGACCTATCGTCTGGAGGATACATGAGGTCATTGAAGTCTCCCGCAACCAAGTGGGGCAAGTGAGGGACAGTGAGGAGCCAAGAGGAGAGTTGGGAATAAAAAGGTCTTTGTGGGGCTTTTAGGCGCGTAAACATTAGAAATGACTAGTTCTTTGGTGCCTATTTTGACCCTGGTAGAAATGAAACGCCCTTGGTCGTCTGTTTGCGTGGATATAACTGTACATGGGAGGTTTTTGTGAATCAGAAGGAGGACGCCAGCCTTCCGTCCAACTGATTCCGCCCCTAAAACCGTACCGACCCAGAGTTTCTGCATACGACCAAAGTCAGATGCCGTAAGATGAGATTCCTGCAGTAGTGCTATGTCGGCCTTTAGCCTTTTGAGGTGGCGAAGAATCCTCATTCTCTTGTTAGGAGAACGAAGACCCCTCACATTCCATGAGATTACCCTAAGACGTCTCGAATAAGGAGGGGTATGAACGTAGGATTAGTACCTGTAGGAGAGTATGTGGGGGTTTGGAGGCATACTGTAGGCACTGGAGAATCGGGAACATCCATAAGTGGAGCCCTTGAGTAGTGTGCGTAGATAAGAATGTGGACTAAGGTGTTAGGGGGAAAGGGAGGGAGGAGAAGAGAGAACAAGGAGTAACAAAACGACTAACTAAAATAAACATCAGATTGAACTTCACTTTTTTCCGCATGAGTACGCTGTGTGAGATAGTTTCCCATGCAGGACCCAGCATGGAAAGAGGAGAGCATCAAACATGCCTGAGCGCCCCAGGAGCATCAGCGATGCGCGAGGGGCCCCCGGATTTCAACTATAATAAAAGGGGCCAGGTACGTCACACAGCAAAGGCATGACGGACATCTAAACGTGGACAAGATTGCGTTCAGAGTGGCATGAATACAGTGTTGACCTAACACATAGGAAAAAAATAAACAACGAGCTCTGATATAACCAACAGTATAGTAGAATGCATATGAAAGAACAATAAGTGTGTCCAAGACAAACGAGAGAGGTGAACTCTGGGTGACCGCAGAAGGGAACATATAAATGGGGCAAAACATCACAATCATCAGGTTCAAAAGAGAGAGACCATACGACCTGGATCGGGATAACGAAAGTCCTTGGCTGTGCGGGGTATTTTACGCGGAGAGTTACGGTTGCGTTGATCCGGAGCAGCAGGCTTAAAACGTTTGAGAGTCCTTGCGAGGGCTTCTTTGTTCCAGGGATCGGAATGTCGAAGACGCCTTGGAAGGTGTGTGAGGAAGAGCATCACCCCGTAGGGAACGGAGAAATGATTCTGCCTCCAAGGGGTCCTGGAAGGACAGTTGTTCCCCTTTTGGTGATTTGAGGCGTAGAGTTGCAGGAAAGGCCAGGGTAAATTTTATTTGTTGCTTAAAGAGTTCAGAGCAGATCGGTTGAAAAGCTTTTCTCTTCTTGGAAACCTCAATCGAGTAGTCGGCGAAAATTAGGATTTTTACCCCGTCAATTTGGAGAGATGGGGATTGTCGGAATGACTGTAAGATAAGAGATTTGTCAGCATAGTTGAGGTACTTGGCAATGATGGGACGGGGTGTTTTGCGTTCAGTATTGAAGGAGCCCATACGGTGTGCGCGTTCCACCGTGAACAGGCCTGAAAGGCCCATGGCTTCCAAGATGCGTTTTGAGCAGAATTCCGCCAGAGCTGCAGGGGGGAGTGATTTGGGGACACCTATAAAACGCAAGTTGCTCCTCCTGGATCTATTCTCCAAATCTTCCAATTTTTGAATGATAAATTGATTAGTCTTATCCTGCGACTGTTCCGTGGCCTGCGCTTGGTAAAGTTCGTCCTCCACTTCTGATAGGCGGTGTTCCACCTCATTTAATCTATGGGAATGTTCAGTGAGTTGGGGTTTGATTTGTTTCATGCCCGCATTAACTGCCTGTTCCACGTAGGAGGAGATCATAGGGGAGAGAAGGGCTGCCATTGCATTGGCAATGCGATGTGTGCAGTCTGCATCCCCTGGGGGTGAGGATATTGCCAGTCCCCCTGGTGTGGCAGGTGAGGTGTGTGGTGGAGCTATCCCCTGGGAGGAAGTCTCAGGAGTGTTGGAGTGCTGGGAGGGATGCTCACTCACCTCCACGTCGGCCGCCTGAGACACTGCCATGGTGTGGGAGTAGGCCGAAGCCGGGGCCTCGATTTGCGGCTTGGCCGACGGCGCCGTCGTGGCCGCGAATGAGCAGACGCCCGTTTTTTCGACAAAACAGTCCATCCGAGGCTGGACAGCGAGGGGGGGGGCTCCCGGGGATGGTGCCGGTATTGAGAGGGGCTCTCAGGCCGAGATTTTAGGCAGATTTAGCGGGTCCTGGTGCGGGAGTTGAAGGAGGCACAGCTACCTCATGCGGCGCCGGAATCGGAAGTTTTCCATTTTCCCTTTTTCTTCCCTTTTTCTCCCCTTTCCCTCCCCCTCTCCCCCCTCCCCTCTTCTTTTTCCCTGTCCCCCGCTTTCCATCTCTCCTTTACCTCCCTCCCTCTCTCTCTTTTTCCTTCCCCTCCTCCCCCTCCAAAAACCCCCCTCCTCCTCTCATGGTTTCAGATTTCTTTTCTCTTTCTTTTCTTCCTTGTTATTTGCTGTTTCCCTTGCTCACGGAAACCCAACCCCCCCCTTCGCTTTTCTTTCTTTCCGTTTATGTCCCTACTCCATCCCCCCTTTCTTCTCCCCCCCATCCTTCCCTTCCCCTCCCCTTCCTTCCCCCCCCTCATTTTCTTTCCCCCCTCCCTTCCTCCCCCCTTTCCCTCTCTGTTTTATCTATTCCCTTTCTTTCCCCGCCCCCCCTTTCCATTTCCTTCCCTTCACCCTTTTCCCTTTTCCTCCTTCCTTTTCCTCTGTTCCTCCCTTTCTTCCCCCCTCCCCCACCCAACTACCCTCCCTTCTTCACCTTTTCTTTTCCTCTTTCTTTCACCCATTTCTCATCACACCCCTACCTGGTGTCCAATAATCCAAGACCCATTACATTACCGTATTTATCGGCGTATAACACGCGCCGGCGTATAACACGCACCCCAAGTTTAGCAGGGAATTTTAGGGAAAAAAACTCTTAGGAGGGAAGTTTAAGAAAAAAAAAATTACATTTAAATGCAGCCTTACCAGTGTCATTTGCAGCCTTGTCACAGTGCAGCCTTGCCAGTGTCCATTGCAGCCTTTCCCAGTGTCCAGTGCAGCCTTGCCAGTGTCCAGTGCAGCCTTGCCAGTGTCCAGTGCAGCCTTGCCAGTGTCCAGTGCAGCCTTGCCCAGTGTCCAGTGCAGCATTGCCAGTGTCTAGTGCAGCCTTGCCAGTGTCCATTGCAGCATTGCCCAGTGTCCAGTGCAGCATTGCCAGTGTCCAGTGCAGCCTTTGCCAGTGTCCAGTGCAGCCTTGCCAGTGTCCAGTGCAGCCTTGAATTTAAATTTGGCGCCGCCGAGATCGCCGCTGATACAGGGTGGAGCGCGGCGAACGCTGCTGAGAACGCAGGGATGGGCGGAGCCGAGATACACATAGCCGAGTGTATTCGGCTATACTCGGCTTTTCTCGGCTTCGCTCACAGTCACGCCGAGTCCCGCCCTATGATGGACATATCACAGGTCCACCCTGTATCAGCGGCGGCGATTTTCCCCTGATTTTAAGGGGAAAAAAGTGCGTGTTATACGCCGATAAATACGGTATATCTTAATATTATTCTATTCCATTATTTTTTACCAGAGAGCACCATATATAAATTTCCCCCTCGTTCGCCGCGGGGGGTTATCCGGGCAGTTGCTCCTGTCCATGAAGCGTCTTACGGTGAGCAGACCATAGGCCACGACACTGGCTGTATTAATGATACAAATTACAGTATTTCCTTAATATGTTTTGGTATTTACATACAGTATTTTGCTAGATATTTACATTGTATATTATGTATCGTACAGACCCTCCTGAAGAAGCGGTGCCAAACGTGAAACCGGTTGAGGTTGTGCCTTTCTCCACCCTAAACCGATTGTAACAGGTGGCTCCGTTACCTACATACGCTGTTTCCATTGTTGTGGGGTTTGGCTTATGTTTTAATTGTATAGTTTTTTGTATGTAATAAACTATATATTTTTATATGACTTGATTGTCGTTGTATCAGTGCCCAAAAAATCCAATCCTCATTCCTTCCTAATTGACCAATCATGGGTAGGATGGCATTAGCAACCACCACCCTTTGCTCATTAGGTTTTTCTTTCAATACTTACTATGGATGATGGCACTATTTATTGGGAGTCTACTTTATCCTAACTGAGGCTATACTCAACATTTTGCTCTCCTGTACTATGTCTGCAGTCTCTGACCATCTCTTGTAGTATGTCTGCAGTCTCTGACCATCTCCTGTAGTATGTCTGCAGTCTCTGACCATCTCCTGTAGTATGTCTGCAGTCTCTGACCATCTCCTGTACTATGTCTGCAGTCTCTGACCATCTCCTGTACTATGTCTGCAGTCTCTAATCATCTCATGTAGTATGTCTGCAGTCTCTAATCATCTCCTGTAGTACGTCTGCAGTCTCTGACCATCTCCTGTAGTATGTCTGCAGTCTCTGACCATCTCCTGTAGTATGTCTGCAGTCTCTGACCATCTCCTGTAGTATGTCTGCAGTCTCTGACCATCTTCTGCACCATGTCTGCAGTCTCTGACCATCTCCTGTAGTATGTTTTGCAGTCTCTGACCATCTCCTGTAGTATTTCTGCAATAAAGGGGGCTACAGGCACAGTAGGTGGTGAGGGAAGGTGTACCTAGGCATGGTGGATAGTGAGGGATGGGGGGCCCAGGCATGTTGGGTGGTGAGGGAAGAGGGCTGTAGGTGCAGTGGGTGGTAAGGCAAGGGTGGCTGCAGGCATAGTAGATAATGAGGAAAGGGGTCCCAGGTGCAGTGGGTGGTGATGGCAAGAATGCCTAGGCACAAGTGGTGGTTAATAAAGGCAAGGCTGTGGAGAAAATTTTAATGTAGCATACAGGGCAAGGGGCTTCATAATCCAGGGCCCACCAAAATCCTCAGCACCAGGCCTATGATGCTCCTAATCCAGGCCAAACGACCAGGCCGCAAAGGTCGCACTTGCAATTGGGCCCTGGTGTTCTGCCACTAATATATTTTTTTATAATGGCACACAGTGAAATAATTAAAAAGTGCCATTATAAAAAAATAGGATTTTTTACTAACCGTAAAATCCTTTTCTCTGAGTCCATGGACCGACACAGCCTCTCTATTGACAAAGTGGGTATTATCCGTTAATTAGGAGTGACTAGGCAGAAAACTTGTAAAAAGTGTTGCATCACACCTTCTATCGTACCGCCCAGGGGGCGAACCCTCCGGGTATATCACCTCAGTCTGCATCTCGCAGATCAGTTAGTCAAAAAGCAGTACAAACTTAAAAGGAGGGGTGGGTGCTGTGTCGGTCCATGGACTCAGAGAAAAGGATTTTACGGTGAGTAAAAAATCGTATTTACTCTTTCGTCCATGGACCGACACAGCATCTCTATTGACAAAGTGGGACGTCCCAAAGCAGTGTCAGAGAAAAAACGAGGGGTGGTAACAGCATAAAAATAAACTTCAACCCAAACACAAAACAGCACTCCTCCAACGGAGGAGTTGCAATTCTAAACAGCCGCTTGCAAAACCTTGCGGCCGAAAGAGGCATCCGAAGATGCACCTACATCAACTTTGTAGAATTTTGTGAAAGTGTGAGCGGACGACCAAGTCGCCGCTTTACATAATTGGGAAACAGACGCTTGATGTCGGAAAGCCCAAGAGGCACCTATTGCCCTGGTCGAATGCGCCGTGATCGGAAAGGGGGGCACTTGACCCTTTAAGGCGTAAGCTTGGATTACTATCTGTCGGATCCACCTAGAGATGGTGGCCAACGAGACTGCTTGGCCCTTCTTGGGACCAGCCACCGAAACAAACAGTGAGTCTGACTTCTGGAACAGGGAAGTAGCAGATAGGTATACTCTCAAAGCTCGGACAACGTCAAAGGAATGCAACGCCGACTCCTTAGGATTCGACGGGTGAGGACACAAGGATGGAAGTACAATGTCTTCGTTGAGACGAAAAGCCGAAACGACCTTCGGAAGAAAGGAAGGCTGCGGCCGCAGCACCACCTTATCCTTGTGGAAAATCAAATAGGGAGCCTTGCAGGACAAGGCTGCCAGCTCAGAGACTCGTCTAACTGACGTAACAACCACCAGAAAGACCACTTTCTGAGAAAGTGTCAACAGGGGAATATCTCTAACATTCTCAAGTGGTGCCTTCTGAAGCACCGAGAGGACCAGGTTCAAGTCCCACGGAGGTAGTGGGGGACGGACAGGAGGGGCCACATGTCGAACCCCCTGCACAAATGTACTCACGAGAGAGTGAGTCGCCAGGGGTCACTGAAAAAAGACAGCCAGGGCAGATATCTGTCCCTTAATCGTACTTAAGGCAAGCCTTTGGTCCACCCCATGCTGTAAAAACAGCAGGATTCTGGAAACCAAATAAGTACGCGGATGCCATCTCATTTCCTCACACATGGAGATGTAGGCCTTCCAAGTGCGGTGATAAACCTTCCTAGAGGACGGTTTCCGAGCACTTCTCATAGTAGAGATTAGTGAATCTGATAGGCCCCGGTCTCTCAGTACCTGGTTCTCAACAGCCATGCCGTTAAAGCCAGTGACTGTAAAGCAGGATGGAGTATGGGACCTTGCGATAGCAGGTCCTTCCATAGTGGTAGGCGCCAGGGGACGTCCGCTACCAGACAAACTAGATCGGCGCACCAAGGACTCTGAGGCCAATCTGGAGTGATTAGGATCATTGGAATTCCCTCTGCCTCCACTCTGCGGAGCAGAAGAGGAAGAAGCCTTAAGGGAGGGAAGGCATAGATTAGCCGATACTGACCCCACGATGCCACCAACGCGTCTGTTGCGTCTACCCATGGGTCTCTTGACCGGGCCACAAACCTCAATACCTTCCGATTGAGTCGGGAAGCCAGAAGATCTACATCTGGTGTGCCCCATCTTTGGCATATGAGTTGGAACACCTCTGGGTGTAAGGACCATTCTCCCTGGTCCAGCATCTGGCGGCTCAGGTAGTCCGCCTGCCAGTTTTCCACACTCGGAATGTACACGGCCGACAGTGCCGTTACGCTCCTCTTTGCCCACTTCAGGATGCATGCGACCTCCGATGCTGCAGCTGAGCTTCTTGTTCCTCCTTGATGATTGACATATGTCACTGCTGTGGCTTTGTCTAACTGGATCCTGACTGGACGCCCTTGCAGCCTCTGAGACCATTTGAAGAGGCACAGCCTGATCGCCCGGATTTCCAGGACATTGATCGGCAGGAGGGCTTCCTCTGGGGTCCAGCGACCTTGCGCCGACTGAACACCCCAGACTCCCCCCCAACCTGTAAGGCTGGCGTCCATCGTGATCACTATCCAGTAAACCGGAAGAAATTACTTCCTGGCCATTAGAGCTGGTGCTGTCAGCCACCATACCAGGGATCTCCTGACTAGGTGGCTCACTCGGATTTGATAATCCAGAGATGAAGGGCATCTGTTCCATCTGGACAGAACTTCCTTCTGTAACACTCGAGTGTGGTATTGAGCATATGGGACCGCCTCGAAGGAGGCTACCATGAGGCCCAACACTCGCATGCAAAAACGGAGTGACGACCAATTCCTGGAAGTCAGCTGCCGTACTGCAGCCCGAAGGGTCTGCAACTTCTCCACAGGGAGAAATACCTTTGCCTCTGAGGAATCCAGAATCAACCCCAGGTACACTAGGCGTTGAGTGGGCACCATACTGACTTTTGCGTGTTTAGTATCCAACCACAGTCTCGAAAAGTCTGACAGGTAATGGACACGCTTACCTCTAATTCTGAGCTTGAAGGTGCCTTCAGTAGAAGGTCGTCCAAGTAGCCCATGATAGTGATACCCCGCTGTCTTAGAAGTGCCAGAATCGGAGCGAGCACCTTGGTGAACGTCCTGGGTGCTGAGGCAAGGCCAAACAGGAGGGCCACAAACTGGTAGTGGTTCTTCCCGACAGCAAATCACAGAGACTTCTGGTGTCTGGAGTATATGGGGACACGCAGGTATGCGTCCTTGATGTCAAAGGAGGCCAGAAAGTCCCCCAGATGGAGAGCCGTGACTACAGATCGAACCGACTCCATCCGAAATCTTTGTACCTTCACAAAGCAATTGAGGGCTCTGAGATCCAAGATTGGATGAACCCCATCCTTCTTCGGCACAATGAACAGATTTGAGTAAAAACCCTGACCCCGGTCCTGTTCTGGAACTGGAATAACTACCCCGCGTTACAGTAGACCCTGGACCGCCCCATACAGGGCCTCCCGACGGGTCGGTAGTAGCTGGAGATTGGAGGTGATGAATCTGTCCGGTGGACAAGAGAGAAAGTCTATCTTGTAGCCTGAGGAGATTACTTCGCAAACCCACCTGTCGGAGACTAGAGCTGTCCACTGAGTCGTGAATTTGCGAAGACGTCCCCCCACCCGAGAGCTGGGTGGGGGCGGACCTTCATGCAGACGCAGATTAGTCCGCAGGCTTGTTGGGTCTGCGGGACCGAGGACGCTTTTGTCCTTGGGCAGGCGCCTTGGCGGCCTGGGGTCTTTTCCCTGTCGACCTAGGGGGACGAAAAAACGCTTGCGTGCAGTAAAGGAGGGCCCTTGCCCTTGGCGTGGCCCCTACCCTTGCTAGTTTGAGGAAGCAAGTGCTTTTACCTCCTGTGGCATCCTTGATGATGTCATCCATAGAGGCCCCAAAAAGTCTGTCGCCCTTAAAAGGCAGATCCAACAGGGCTTTCTTGGAGGGCTGGTCCGCAGACCAGCCCTTTAGCCAGATCAGGCATAAACTACTGCATAAACCAAAGCTTTAGACAGCAGGGGAATAGTATCCATGTCTGACTCGCAGACAAACCTAAGGCCCTGGACCAACTGGTCGGCCAATGTTATCTCATCAGGAGGAGCATCTCGCTCCTTAACCCCTGGAGTAGCAATCTTGCCCATTCAGTAAGTGTCTGAGACACTAGGGCCCCCGCCAATGCCGGGCGTACTGCCGAGCCTACCACTGAGTATAGGTAGCAAGCGAGTGCTTCAGCCTTCTTATCCACAGGGTCCTTGAAAACAGGAGTCCCTTCTACTGGAATTGTGGTGGCTCTATTAAGTCTGGACACCGGAGGGTCCACTATAGGGGGAGAGGTCCATTTCTTCAGAAAACTCTCCTCAAAGGGGTACCGTACCGCAGACCTCTTTGGGGCTGTAAAGACCCTCAGTGGGTTCTCCCATTCCTTGTATAAGAGTTTATCAAAATAAGACACACAAGGGAACACCTTAGCAGTGCGGGCAGGTTTATGAAACCCAAGTGGACCGGAGTCTCTGCTGCTTCTGCAGTATTTTCCAACTTTAGCGTATCCCGCACTGCAGTAATAAGGTCAGATACCAAGCCGTCTCGCGTACTGACCTGGACCTGGAGTCATCCTCACTGTCCGGTCACGGTCTGCAGTCTCTGATGCGTCAGAATCTGGGCCCTGAGCCGTAGCTGGACCTGGTTCTACATCAGAATTATCCCCAGAAGCTTGCAGGGGACGGGGGCGTTTACTACCCCCTGTATTCCCGTGTGCTGCTTCCACTCTGGCAGCAAACGCCTCTAGGATTGCCAACATAGCATTCATAGACACCTCAGGGTCACCAGCTGCTAAATCTGGTGTTTCAGGGGAGAAGACATCTGGCTCAGATGCCATGCTGACCACACGCTGACACCCACAGGGCTCCAGGCAAGATATCAATAGGCCACCCTCCTGCGCTGCAGAGATGCTGGGTTACCCAGAGGACTCACCACCCTGGACCGGTACTGCTATGCTGCCATGTGCTGCGCCTGTGATGCTGTCCCACTGCTGCTGTGTCAGTCTGCTTCTTTTATCAGCGCTTCCTGTGTGAATTTTCGCGCCAGTGTAATGCACCCTAGAGGCCGGAGACTCTCGCAAAATGGCCGCCAAAAACGTCTGTATGGAAGATAATGTGGGCTCTAAGAAAATGGCCGCTGAGCCGAAGATAGAGGCCAAGCAGCCGTAGCCCACAAAAAGATGGCCGCCAAACGGCAATATATACATACAGGGTGGACAAACATGGCCGCCGATCAGTCGATAGAGGCCAGTGGGTGTGGACTACAGGAAAATGGCACCGAAACCACAGGAAGATGGCCGCCGCGCAGTCACTAGAGGCCGAACCCGGCATGGACCACCCCAAAATGGCCGCCGACAGCATGGAGGAGGAAGCACACACAGGTAAGCAGAAATGACATTTCTTTTAAATGTTAGTTAAAGCCAGCCACGCTCCAGTGGAACCCCTTAGGTGACCCCCAGCACCCAGCAACCTTTAGCTAGAAGCCCAGGGAGGAGGGAAGGCAGGGAGAGAGGAAAGAAAGGGGCCACAACCACTTACTTGATCTCTCCAGGAATGTCCAGCCAAATCACCCAGCCAAGGCAGGGGAGTTTACTTACCTATCCTGCATGTATCATGCTGGAAGACATTCCAAACGCACGGAAGGTTACTGTTGGCCAGGCATGCTGTGATTGGACCCAAGTGGACGATCATATGTATGCCCTGGAGCGTGACGCTCACCGGACAGGCCGCTGCGACTCGGCCGTAAGGTCAGCCGAAGCTGAGCGGTCCGATGCAAGCCCTGGAGCGTAAGCTCACCGGCCAGGCTGCTGCGACTCGGCCGAATGGTCAGCCGAAGCTGAGCGTTCCGATGCAGGCCCTGGAGCGTAGGCTCATCGGCCACCCGTGGAGCAACGGGCATGTCAAGACCCAGCGCGTAGCTATGGTCGGCACACGCTCGATGGCCGAACTGGGGAGACTACAAGGATCGAGGATCCAGCCTGTCACCCAGTCGGCAGTTGATCGAAGATCGCAGGAAACAAAAAATGTAGCAAAAAAATATATCTTTTTCCCCCGGATAATAAATATGCCTCTTTAACAGCAGACAGGTTGGAGCAAGACACAGGACAGCTTAGGTGGGAGGAGGTCCGGGCACAAACTAGAATCAGAGTCTTTGACTGTTTAGGTCTCACAAACAGCTTTGGCGCACAATCTCTGCCACAGACCGTGAGGTTGGTCTCTGCCACAGACCAGGTGAATAAAGTCACTGCCACTGACTAGGTGAATAGGGCACGGCCCTATGAGGCCACTGCCACTGACCTTGAACGTTAACTTCTTTCTTGAGGTATTATTTGGCCCATGTAAAGGAGAAAACCATCCCTCCGGAGAGTTACCAGAGGTCCCCACCGTCACCACGACTCTGTGCTGGGTCTTCGGTACAGGTAACCTCCCTGGCCTCCTCGTCCCAGATCCGGGTCCCCTCGCAAGGCGGCACCCTGGGAGTCCTCGATCCCCGGCGGAACCCAACCGAAGGTGCTGGGCTCCGGGCCTCCAAAATAGTACCTCACCCCAGACTGAAGGTGTCTGGGATGGAACAGGAACCAGGCCTCCGGGCCTAGGGCACCCGGAGACAACCCACACACACACCCAGGCTGAAAGGTGCCTGGGCGCGGACGAACCCCGCATGGAAGATGGCCGCCCCTTGTTATACCCCGCCCCGCCGTACTGCTGCCGAGAGGGGACAAGAAAAGGCACAACCTTGTATTGTGGTTCAACCCGGACCTATGACCTATGACGACAGCGCCACCTGTAGGCCCCAAGGAACTATGCACCAATACTATCTCCCATGGCACAGAAATGGTCCATTAACCCTAACAATAGTGTGTCTGAGCCTAACTACCACTCAGACACTCCCCTAAATTGAATACCCCGCTACATGTGGTATTTGCACATATCTGAGGTTTACATGCTTGCGTTTTAATCAATACTTTCGTTATGTCATATACTGTATGGATTTATAGCACTGTACACTGTAACACTTATACGTAGATATCTGGGGGATATCTAAATACAGCAGCTGTGGTATAGGGGCCGAGGGAATCTTCTATTTAATTTAAAGCTAACAATAAACTAGATGGAGCTGCAAACTTGTTGCTGTATAGACAATAAACATTAGGTGTCTCAAAAGCATGTAATTAGATTTAAGGCTGAATGCGGCTGCAACCCCTATTACCTTCCTTTATTGTTTTGGTCGGGTAGCCACAGCATAAAGTCTAATGACTCTTTCTATGACTGATCTCGGTGTGAGAGAGTCACTCTGCAGAGGTCTAACACATCCCCTGTGAGTCAGAGCTAGAACTAACCACTCAGCAGGGGTCTTGAGCTTGGCGGATTGGTGATTGCACAGTTTAAGCTATGGCCATCAGCAGGGGGTGCGTTGAACCTCCCCCCCAGTCGGCCAGTGGCAAGATCCCCACCCTCCCACGCTCGGTTGGGTCACCCGCACCCCCCAATTCTCGCGGTCGGTCATTCAGCCCCGCACTTACCCAATCAAGGTTTAGGGTGGGCAGCGCTCCTACCAGCAGCGGACGGTTGTCTCCTCCTCCTAGGCGTCCAATAGGATCGCCTGTCCTTTGTCTCAGGACCAATTTCCTAATTGGCCAGGAGGAGGATCTGTGTGAGAATACAAGCCCACGCAACTGGGTGGGCTCGGAGCGCAGTGCTCTGCACCCTGAGCCCAACCTTTTTTGAAGCCTAGTAGAGCCTCTGGCTCTAATCATGTGCTTAAAAAAAAAAAAAAACACACCCCATTAGAATCCGTGTGCCCCTAATGGACTGCCCGCCACTGGTTCTCCTGCACTATCCACTGTCGCCTCTCTTCCTGTTGGCTAGGACTGTACTTCTAGAGAGATATCCACATGACATTGGCTGTACGTTTAGTGTCGTTGGTTGTTAAAAAAAAATACTAGAGCAAACAAACAAGTTTAACACTGGAAGGTTCCTAAAATGCTGATGGTATTAAACCATAACATTTCCTGCTTTAAATGAATAATAGATTCTGTGCTATTTATCGTAAACTTCTTTTGTGTATGACTTTAACCACTTGCCGGCCAGGCTTTTTCTGGCACTTTTTGTTTACAAGTTTAACTCAGTATTTTTTGCTAGAAAATTACTTAAAACCCCTAAACATTATACGTTTTGTTAGCAGAGACCTTAGGGAATAAAATGGGGATTGTTGCAATTTTTTATGTCACACCGTATTTACGCAGCGGTTTTACAAATGCAATGTTTGGGGAAAAAATGCACTTTAATGAATGAAAAAACCCACAAAACACAATATGTGCCCCAATATTTTGTTAAAATGTGAAAGACGATATTACACTGAGTAAATAGATACCTAACATGTTACGCTTTAAAATTGTGCATGCTCGTGGAATGGTGGCAAACTACAGTACTTAAAAATCCCCATAGGCTGCGCTTTAAAACACGTTTCCAGGTTACCTGTTTAGAGTTAAACAGGTCTAGCGCTAGAATTATTGCTTTTGCTCTAACATTGACGGTGATACCTCACATGTGTGGTGCAAACACTGTTTACATATGCATGTGTGACTAATGTATGTGTTCGCTTCTGCGCGCGAGTACAGAGGAATGGGGGCACTTTTACATTTATTTATATTTTACTTATTTAACTTTTTATTTTTACAGTGTCCTTTATTTATTTATTTTTTTATCACTTTTATTCATATTACAATGAATGTAAACATCCCTTGTAATAGAAATAAGGATGAAAGGTCCTCTTTATGTAGAGATTTGATATCAAAAATACCCCAAATCTCTTTACCTTTAAAAAGCAAAAGGTAAAAAAAAAAAAATAGATCTTTTGCTTTTAAAAAAAATAATATTTACTTTCATCGGAAGTGACGTTGCTCCGGGCCCCCAAGGCCATAGAGTCGATCACAGAGTATATAGTCCATAACCTATGGGAGCAGCCGGCCTCACGGCCATATAGTTTCTTGGGCCAACTGGCAGAAATGGTATGTCCAAGAAACATAGGCGAGCACCGAGAGGGGGAGACATCCCCTCCTGCCGCTTCAGAAAACATTCCAACAGCTTATGAGTCGCTCGGAATACTTTCATGAGAAGGCCAGCCACCGGCTGGCAAAAACAGTACCAGGGTTATGGCTGATATGTTTAGCCATAATCCCGGTAAACCACTTGCAAACCGCAACGTGTATATATACGTATTGAATGATTTCTTATTATGAATCAATTGTTAATTGGCATCATTATGTTGTATTTTCCACATGGCACAAAAAGATTGATGTCCACATCCACAACTTACTGCTCTAAAAATCTAGAGTTAAAGCACAGACAGTAATGTCTAACACTGATGCTGTGCTTGATTTACCAGTCTGTAGTAACACAAGCCCAGATGGCATTTCATTATTGTACTAGAGGTATAAACTCAGTTTTAAATAATTCTCTGCTAAATAACTTGTGAATATTTATAACCACGATCCCCAAATTGTTTTACCCTTTACATGTCTACAAAGTCAGTCATTGGCCTGGACAGGATTGTGAAATTATATTTTTTATAATTAGTTTTAATGAGGAATTGAAGCAAGGCTTATGTAATTTCTTTATTGTCAAATGTGATTGAATCTTCCCATCCTAAAATATTGTTTGCATGTTAAAGCTAGAAACTATAGGATATAGACCTGAAGACACAATTGTTATCCCACTGAGCCACTCTAAGCCTCAAA
Organism: Rana muscosa; assembly: GCA_029206835.1. Classification (NCBI taxonomy): domain Eukaryota; kingdom Metazoa; phylum Chordata; class Amphibia; order Anura; family Ranidae; genus Rana; species Rana muscosa. The sequence continues at coordinate 1,025,983,981 of CM055122.1, forward strand.
GTAAAAGCTTATTCATAAAAGGTAAAATGCTAGTGTCCCATTCTTTCATTGAAATATGATTTCCAACAGTTTTGACAGTTTTAAAGCTGCCTAGGTGATCTGCCCTCTATTCTCTGCACTTTAAAGCAGAACTAAACTTTCTCCTTGTCAAAATATTTTATTGATTGGATCAACAAGTAAATACAAGCAGTTGTAATAAATAATACAACAGTAAACAAATCATGTTTAACATAAATGGTAGAATTTTAAGGTCCACTAAGTAGCTACTGTTAGGTAGGTTATTTGACCATTACAGAAAAGAAAAGTAAATTACCGTATATACTCGAGTATAAGCAGACCCGAATATAAGCCGAGGCATCTAATTTTACCACAAAAACTGGGAAAACTTATTGACTCGAGTATAAGCCTAGGGTGTGCCTCACTCACTGTGTCCATGCCTCACTGTGTCCATGACTAGACTGACGTTTAACATAGGAGTCTATGGAAGGGGTGCCTGGCTTTGAAAAATCGGTGCTCCCCGGCCGTAGGTCCCCCGGACAAGAAACTTTGCAAACTTGTAGAGGAAGAGTGGAGCTACATGTGTGCCATGTTTGGGGTCCAGGGAACCTATGACCGGCCGGTACCATGTCCCCAAAATCACCAGAGAAATGACCGTTTAACATGGGAGTCTATGGAAGGGGTGCCCGGTTTTGAAAAATCGGTGCTCCGCGGCCGTAGGTCCCCCGGACAAGAAACTTTGCACACTTGTAGAGGAAGAGTGGGGCTATATGCCGGTACTGGCTCCCCAAATTCCGGGAGATCAGGCGCAAAAAGGTGACTCGAGTATAAGCCGAGGGGGGCATTTTCAGCACAAAAAATTGTGCTTAAAAACTCGGCTTATACTCGAGTATACACGGTAGTTAATATAACTAAGAATAATTAACTACGATTGAAATAATGCTACCATATAGAGTATTAGCTTGGACCAGAGCTGTTAAAATTTGTTAAATAGAATAATACTTCATTACTGTTCAGTAAAAGAATAAAAAATAGAGCCGAAGAGAAAAAAAAAAATATAAAATAAAAGAACACACAGAAAAAGGGATACAAGAAAAGGAAGAATAGAATAGTGAGGAGAATAGAGAAAAAAGTGCAGGAGTCCACTGGATTAGCTCAGATCGTATGGCTTTCTGTCTGAGGGTGTAAAAAGCATTATAATATTCACAACAGAAAGTAGGGTAGCACCAAGGCTCTGAAAGTTTGGGTTTGGGATTGCAAATCACTTTTATCTGAGTAGGGTTGTCAGCTACCATGGCATGAGAATTGTGTTATCACAGAGTGGTGATAAGTGGTATTTGATCCAAGGATTCCAGGTTTTTTCGAAAGCTGGAATTTGATCTCTTTCTATTGCTAGCATTTTGGCATGAGACATGAAAACGTTTAGTCTGGATTCAGTCTCGGGTACCTCTAGGTCGGGGGTCCTCCACGCCTTTGCGATTGTTTGCTTAGCCGCCGTGAGGAGTTGGTTAAAGAGTTTAAATTGTCTATAAGTAATACAGTCCGGTTTTAGGCTGAGCAAGGCTGTGGCTGGGTCAGGTTGCACATTGAGATTAAACATTCTGGAGGCAACTCCAAATATTTTCTTCCAATATACCTGTGCCAATGGGCAGGACCACCATATGTGCAAGTGGGTGCCCGGGTCAAGGCAGCCTCGAAAGCATTGCGCCGTTTGGTTTGGCGTAAATTTGGCCAACCTGGAAGGGACGAGGTACCAACGAGTTAAAACCTTATAGTTGGTTTCTACCGCCAGAATATTTGGAGAGGAAGATTTCGTTGCGGACCAAATTTTAGACCAGTCAGCCATATCAAATGTTCTATCCAGGTCCTCCTCCCATTTACGGGTATATGGGGGTTTATCAAGACCAGGGTAAGTTGAAATTTGGGAGTATAAAGAAGATATCATACCTCTTAAGTGGGGATCCTTCAGACAGGCTAATTCAAAGTGTGTGGTATGTAGCGGGGAGGTAGTAGTACTTAGTAATGGTGCGTAGAAATTTTTGATCTGGAGATATCTAAAGAGTTCGGAATTTGGTAAATTATAGGTGTCGCAAAGGATAGGAAATGTGAGGAAGGATGTAGAAGATATTAGGTTACTAAGCCGTGTAATGTTCAGAGAGGTCCAAGCCTTGAATGATTTGGGAAAGACCCATGCTGGGTAGAACGAGGGGTTTTTGGAGAATGATAATAAAAGGGTTGTGGGGAGATTGTAGTTGGTGTTTGAATTTGAGTTTGTCCCATAAAGATAGAAAATATTTGGTGATGGGGTTACACAAGGTTTTGCGTTCCTTGGGGAGGAGCCAAAACAAATTGGAGATGGAGAGTGTGTCACATTCTGCGGTTTCTATTATAACCCATAAGGGTATTTCATGAGTAGTATGATATTTAGAAAGGCTGGCAATGTGTGCAGCTCTATAATAATTTGCAAAGTTCAGAAAACCAAGACCTCCTCTGAGTTTTGGTAAATGTAACGTGTGAAGTGAAATACGGGGTTTAGTGGAGCCCCACACAAAGGTTGTTGTTCTTTTTTGAAGTAGTCTAAGGTAATAAAATGGGATTGAGATTGGCAAAACTCTAAAAAGGTAAAGTAGTTTTGGGAGAATTGTCATTCTGATTGCATTCATTTTGCCAATCCATGAGATCGGGAGATGTGTCCATTGCTGTACAAGTTTTGTAATTTCTTTTAGAATTGGGGGGTAATTTACTGTGAAAAGGTCGGAATAGGAGGCTGTTAGGTGAATTCCTAAGTAGGGAATTGACCTCTCAGCCCAAATGAATGGGAGTGAATGTTTAACCAAATCTAATTCTACTTTGGAGAGGGATATATCAAGGGCTCTGGATTTTTTAGGATTTGTTAAAAGGCCTGAAATCATCCCAAATTTGTTGAGGATGGGAAGGAGGTTGGGTCTTGAAACTCGTGGGGAGGACAAAAATAGTAATATGTCATCTGCAAATAAACATAATTTGTGTTGATATCCAGCAGTTTCTATACCTGTGATTGTCGGGTCAGAACGTATTGGTTGGGCTAATGGTTCCACTAAAATAGCGAATAAAAGGGGGGAAAGCGGGCATCCCTGGCGAGTTCCTCTTTCTATATTAAATGGACTAGATTTTTAACCTGCATATTTGACGTATGCAATTGGTTTGTTATAGAGTGCCTCAATCCAGGTCAAAAAGTGGGGACCAAAGCCCCATTTTTGTAATGTATAACGTAGGTACGGCCATGATACGGAATCAAAAGCCTTTTTTAAATCGAGAGATAGAAAACAGGAGGGTATATGCCGAGCTTTAGCTATTTGTGCTAGTAATACTTCCCGGCGGACATTATCGCCCGCTTGGCGTGTTGGCATGAAACCCACTTGATGTTTGTGGATGAGTTTCCCTATTATAGTGTTTAATCTGTTGGCTAAGATTTTAGCTAGAATTTTGATATCTAGATTTAAAAGCGAGATTTGGTGGTAATTTGTACATAAAGTGTCATCAGAGGGAAGTTTGGGGATCATGCAAACAATGGCTGTTAATGTTTCTTGCCTAAAGGACTTTCCTTCCAGCAGTATGTTAAAGGCTTCAGCTAAGATCGGTGATAATGTTTCTGCGAAAGTTCTATAATATAAAGCGGAGTATCCATCCGGACCCGGTCTTTTATTTAGCTTTAGGTCTTTGATGACATTGGTGACATCCTCTGGTGTAATGTTTTCTTCTAAGACATTCTTTTGGTTAAGGGAGAGTTCTGGTAGATTAATGTCAGAGAAGAAAGCGTCTGCTAATTTTGGATCAAAGTTAGTGGGTGAAGTATATAGCGAGGTTAAGTGGGAATGAAATCTCTGGACTATTTTGATAGGGTTACTCGTGAAAACATATTTTGCCTATTTTAAACAAATTGGTTTAAATGGTTTGCTTAAAGAGTTAAGTGTGCATGCTAGGTAGGTCCCTGATTTATTGGAATTCATAAAATAATTATGTTTTGAACGTTTATAAGATTTTTCAACTGCTTCGGTCAAAAATAAGTCATATGCGACACAAGATTTGTCTAAGTGAGATTTTGTTCGTGGTGATGGATTGTCTTGGTGGGATAAAAAGGCGGCATTAAACTCAGATTCCAGTTTGCGAGTGAGGGTTTTCCGTTCACGTTTAAATATGGCTGATTGTTTTTGTATTACATTACGTATTACTGGCTTGTGTGCTTCCCAAAGTGTTAGGGTATTAATATCAGGGCTGGTATTGAGTAATAGATAATCTTTTTTGGCTTGTTCAATGGTTTGACGGTAAGATGGGTGCTTGAGCAAAATGTCTGGGAGATTCCAAGTTGGGTCATGGCCTTTGGGTAGTGCTGATTTAATAGAAGTGATTACTGCATTATGGTCGGACCATGGGATGGGAATTATCTCTGCTGTGATTATATCAGGGATCATACCGATAGTTAGAAATATGTGGTCAATCCATGAGAATGTTTTATGAGGGTGGGAGTAGTATGAATATCTACGTTTTGTGGGATTACATTCTCTCCATGTGTCTACTAAATTATATTTGGAAAGAAGTTGGGGAAAAAGATAATTTGGATGTATTGTGGGGTGGGTTGTACGGGGATTTATCTAGAAATGGGAGAAGGACCTTATTTGAATCTCCACAAAGTATGACTGTTCCTGTTTTGTGGTCATTCACAACCTGTAGTAGGTGTGACATAAACGGGTTTGGTTGCTTATTAGGCACGTAGTATGAAACAACAGTAATTTCAGTGTCCATAATATGGCCTATGATAATTAAGTAGCGTCCTTCTGGGTCTTTAATTTGAGATTGGAGGGTAAATGGAGTAGAGCGGTGAAAGGCTATGAGGGTACCACGTTGCCTAGAGGTAGTCGAAGCTGTAAAGGTTTGCGAATAAAAGTGGGGCATAAATTTAGGTGTAGAAGAGTTTGTTAAATGAGTCTCTTGTAGGCAAACTATATGTGCCTTTCTGGCATGAAATGTGCGGAAGGCCTTGATACGTTTTTGGGGGATGTTGTGTCCCTGGACATTCAGGAACAGGATGTTTAGTGGTGCCATGGTAGCTGAGTAGATAAAAGAGACTTACCTATAATCGGGCTGCTCGAGTCAGTTGATACAATCCAGGTGGACTTGAAGGAAGAGGAGAGATAGGGAATAGAGTTGAGTACTGAAGTGAGGAAAATAAATAAAACAGTCAGTTGATACAATCCAGGTGGACTTGAAGGAAGAGGAGAGATAGGGAATAGAGTTGAGTACTGAAGTGAGGAAAATAAATAAAACAGAAATGGTTAGAGAAAATAAGAAATTCAACAGAAAAACACATTCAAACATATCCCGTGAGTGGGGACAAAAATCACCCTCAGGGGAAAGGGTGCTTCCGTCAGACTTCCACATATTATGCGGCTTAATGAGGGAGGCAAAATAGGGCGCACGGATCTCCCGTTCGTGGGAGGAGAGCCTTCTAATGAAAGCTTCTTATTAATGTACATAACTGTAAACCACACGACTTATAATGAAAACTATATAAGTTAACTATAATTAGTTAAAAAGGGGGCAAAAGGGGAAATGGGAAATAAGAGAATGGCATCTGACTACCCCAGGGTTTCCTGGTATGGAAGTAAGATGTGCTAAGGGAGTGATTAAGGATTTGGGGGATGAAAACTGGATCAGTTAACAATAAGGGTATAACAGAAGGATCTACCAGGAAAGGTAGAGTGAGGAATTCCTAAAATTACAGTGCCAAAACTACCTTAAAACTTCCTAATGATAGACTAGCGGTCAGCAAAGTCATAAAAATTAAAACGAATGGGACCTTTGGTCATAATACTTCTTATGAGTGCCAAAAGACCTTACAGTTATGTCCATTACTTGGGACAAAAATTATCCAGGATATAAAAAAAAAAATATATATATATATATATATAAAAAACAAACAAAAAAAAAACACACTATGCATGCAATGGGTTAAGCAAAGAACTTAAAACTATGATTATAATTTGTAAATGCAGTCTTGGTGAGTCAACTGAAACAGAGAAAATTGAAAGGAAAGGTTGAGCATGCAAATCTGGAGGACAAAAAGGGAAACAGGGTGAAGCCCTGAGATTCTTTAGAAAGACTAGAAAGGGTGAAAAAAAAGAGTAAATTTCACAGTTATAGGAGCATCCTTCAGTCCATAGAATCATTTTGTTCCTGAGTAGGTGATGTGTAGCAACCTCTCTTGTGAGTTGGATGGGTACCATTTTTCAGGTTGGGATGGGAAGGGTTTCCTACGGATGAAAGAGATGTTGATCTCCTGCGGGTTGGGGTATTTCATGGGACTGGTTCCATGAGATTCAGGTCTAAGAGGGTTTGCTGGAGTTCATCAAAGGATCTACAGGTGTATTTCTTCCCTTTGTAGGCAAAGCGTAGGGAAAATGGAAACCCCCACTGATAGATGATGTTGTGGCCCTGTAATTCCAGGAGAACGGGCTTCATTGCTCGCCTTTTTGCAATCGTTATCTGGGACAAGTCAGCAAATAATTGAAAGTCATTGCCATGGAAATTCAGCTGCTTTTTGTCCCTGGCAGACGCTAGGAGCTGTTCCTTTGTGCGATAAAAATGTAATTTCACTATTATATCGCGTGGGGGGCCATCAGGCTTTTTTGCAGCCAGGGCTCGGTGGATCCTGTCAAATTCTAACCTCTCGATAGGAATGGCTGGTTGCAATTCCTGGAACAAAGCAGTTATGGTGGATTGTAGGTCAGTGATAGTTTCAGGAATACCCCTGATACGTAGGTTAGACCTTCTGGTCCTGTTCTCATGGTCTTCAAGTTTGGTTTGAAGCAATAAGTTTTCCTCTTTGAGGTCCTCTATTTCCATAGAGTGTTCAAGAGAGATGTTTTCCAAATCATCTACTTTAAGTTCTAGTGTTGCTGTGCTCTTGCCAAGTTCTCTTATTTCTCTGGTGAGATTAGCTGTAATTTGATCTGATGTTTGTTTTAAGGCTTTGTTCAACATGTGTTCAAATTGCTTTAATACAGCTGGAGTTACATGAGAAATCTGTATGGGGTCTTGTGAGGTAAATAGTTCACTGTCAGAATCAGCTGGGGAGTCAGGTTGTGTCAGGCTTTGTCTGTGAGAGCGCATAGAGGCTGTGTATGAAGAGGGGGGAGGTGCCATTTTAGCTGCAGTTTTCCCCTTCGAGTCCTTCATGAGGGGATTCTTTAACTTCGCACGACCACCTCCCAAAGCCATAGTTTCCCCCACAAATTGACCAGAATAGTCCCGGGTACTAGCTTAACCCTGTGGGTATGTCCAAATACTTGGTTATGTGGAAATATTGGCTCTCCTCCCAAACGGTGTGGAGCTCTAACTCTGCATGACCGCATTGCTAGACTCCACGCATGCACCCAGAACTAAACTTTCTCAATCAACATTAACCTTCTTTAATCTATGCAGCTAGCATTAGTAAATAGATAGGAAGGTATATTATATTTTCTTGTTTTAATTTTTTTATATTTCTTTGGTTGCTTCCTGGCCCAGCCCAAAATGATGTCATATATCCAATTAGTCTTCATGGGCATATTTTTTCTTTCATCTGGAGGAGGAGAGAAGAGGCTATATCAGCTAAGCACACTATTCTGCCCACATGCCTGTACTGAAGGCAGATGGATTCCAGGAGGTAAATGCTACATGAATCATCTGCCCTTACTCAAGATTTCTACGGCTAGAAATGCTGGGGGGGTCTTCATTTCAAAATGATTTCTCAACAAAATAAAGCATTAAGACGTAGACGTGGATGCATGGGTGAGTTTACCTTGATTGTTGAATCAGGTACATATACGTGATTTTTCACCTCCACCCACAGAGGGTGTGTGCAAGCCGCCGGCGGGCCACTTTTGCTGTGATTTTTAACAGCAGAAGCCGGGCACTGGATGTCTGCTGGCACCCGCCGATCACCGGGCACAGAAACAGAATGGGGAACTGCCTATGCAAACAAGGCAGAGCTTCGTTCTTAGAGGGATAAAAACACCTAACACAGTACACAAAAACACTGGCTAGGTACACAGTTAATCCTTTGATCGCAGCCAGTGTCATTAGTATAGTGACTGATTGTGCATATTGTTAGCACTGATTACTGTATTAGTGTCACTGGTTCCTGCAAAAGTGTCAGTTAGTGACTGATTGATAGTAGTCCTGCTATAAGTAGCTGATTGACGCCATTACTAGTATATAAAAAAATATTGAAAAAAAAATTCCAGTTTATATCCCATAGTTTGTAGACGCTATAACTTTTGCGCAAACCAAATATGCCTATTGGGATTTTTTTAAAATTTTTGCCTAAATTTATACGGAAATTAGATTTTTTTTTATTGGATATGTTTTATAGTGTAAAGTAAAAAATAAATAAATAAAATAAATATATATATATATATATATATATATATATATATATATATATATATATATATATATTTCTTCAAAATTGTTTTTCTTTTGTTTATAGTAAAAAAAAAAAAAAAATATGCGTTGATGATCAAATACCACCAAAATAAATTTTTGGTTGGAAAAAAATTACATAAATTTTATTTGGGCATAGCATAGCATGACCACGCAATTGTCAGCTGAAATAATGCAGTACTGTATTGCAAAAAATGGCCTGGTCATGAAGGGGGGTAAATCTTCCGGAAGTTTATTTACACAGTTTTTTTTATTTTGTGGTGCTCAGATACAGTATAGTTCTGTTCTAAATAATGCTGAAAAAACTGTAACGGCACCCCAAATACGAAAGGGGGGTTAACGCCGTTTAAGATGTTCCCCTCTCCTGGACACACATCCACTCGCTACCAATCTTCCACAGCTAGGCGATCACTTCCCATAAGATTAATCCTTCTGGAAGAACGAGACACACTCTGTATCTTCCTAAGATCGAATGACTTTTATTGAGAAACATTGTAACATTTATATACATATAATACACATTAGTTTAACATGAACAATGGCCCAGCTCCACCCACACATTACAAGACTCCACACATTATTTTGACGTCTGCTAGGAGACAACAGGTTCTAATAATCCCCTTTATGTTTGAATGACTATGCATGACCTTTGTATTCACCAGACTGTCTGATACTTTACAATACACACAAGGACAGACTTAATTTCCCCAATCCACATCACCACAAACAATGAACAGGTCTTCTAGAAGCTGGAATTCATTAACATTACACTAGACAGGTGATTGAGGCTGAACACCTCAGTATCTCTCAATTAACCTGTTGAGTTCAGAAACAGTAAATAGTCCTTTACAGATATCCTTGGGGATATGGTGGATAAATATTACAGACCCATTTTAGGTAGCCCAAGATATATTTCTTAATGTCCATTATTTCCTGGCTCACCCTGTGTCCAAAGTGACCCTCCTGTCACAAAACTATTTCTAAAATTCCTAAATACTTTATCTTTCTTTTTAACTAGCAACGTTGTGGATAATTAATCTAGACTAATGCCTGGTACACACAGTGAGATTATTGGACGAATGATCATCTGTTTTTTTTTTGCATGCTAATCTCAGATCGAACCTGAACAGTTTACTAAAGTCACGAGACTTCTCATACGTCAGAATACAATTTTTGAAGTGATGTAATGTGTTTTCGAACGGCAGCTGTACTGATTAAACGAAAATCGTACAACCTGGCATACTAGCTCATTATGCCTTTGTCTTGCAGGTTTTTTTTTCCAGGGTTTACAACCACTTTAATTCAGAGGTTAAAGGAATCTGTCTGAATAGAATATTGGTGGCTGTCATTGCTGAATTGTGCTTTTGAGAATATAAATTCGCTGGCTTAATGTGTTGATTTCAACCTGAGTCACTGGCCCAGAACAAGTATAGTCATAAGAAATTCTGACACCTATTTGCTCGTCACAACCCTTTGACTTTGACAAAGGCATTTTCAGAAATAATATAGCAATATCAGCCCCTGTACTTCTTTCATTAAAGTCACTCTAAAACCCTGTGAAATTGAAAAATGATTCCCTGCAGTGGGGTTGTGTCTGCACTGCAAGGGTTAATTGCCTGCTTTGTCTAGGGTAAAGGAGAATCAGTTTACTTACCTGATCCTCTGCTCCCTTGGCAAAACGTTCAGTACAGGGCTATGGACCCTGCTTTGGTCTTGACATTAGGACCCTAGAAACTATCCATGTGCCAGCCACGTCCATCAAGTGCCACCGACAAGCCGCAGCCAAAAGGTCATTGACCCAAGCCATGCAGACGCACCAGTGGCACTCTGGGCGCCTATATGGTCACTCAATTGCCTCAAGGGAAAAAAAATATGGTCATTCAAGACATGCTAAAAAATATGTACCTATAAAAAGTACAAAATATATACTCAAATTAATATAATATATTAATTATCAGGTTGAACTAGATGGACTGGTATCTTTATTCAACCTCACAAACTATGTAACTATGATTAACCATGAGAACATATGATAGAACCTGACCATATTATGTAGCAAAACCTACTAAGCACTAGACAGAAAAAAGGAAACAAATAAAAAAAAAGTGCTAATTATAAAACAAAACAAATGCTGCTCCACCAAATTATTACAAAAAGTATAATAAATCAATCCGAGAATGACAAAAAAACATAAAATGACCAAAAAAAATCAGCAGAAATACATTGAAAAATTAACTTTAGGGGGTATTTTATAGGAAGGGTTTTAAACTCGGGGCATCATTTAAACCTGGAAATTTTGGAGCCGCCAGGCCATAGATCCATTTGGTCTCTTGCTGCAACAAAAATTTGTCTACGTCTCCTCCTCTTTCGTGAGGAGGCACATGTTCTAATGCAAAAAAATTTAACTTAGAAAAGTCAAACCCATGGTACAGTCCAACATGGGATTGGGCCCTCTAATTTATTTTTAGATATTAAGGCAACATGATCACAAATGTGCTAAAAACATTTCTGTTTGTTTGCCTATATATAGAAGGCTATACAGTCACATCTCATAAAATACACAATACCAGTGGTTTGACAGTTTGCAAAAAAAAAAGTAGAACTAAAATTCTGCCCCGAGTAGGATGAACTCCTGGGCATTCAGAATGTGCCTACAATAGTTGAACCTGCCGCATGGGCCCATGTCCACAGTTTTAGGCTTAATTTGAGACCTGTTAGTATAGTGACTGTAAACAAGTTGATCCTTCAATGATTGAGACCTCCTAAATGTGTTTTCTGGGCATAAATGCAAACTATTCAGTAGGGATGAGCTTCGTGTTCGAGTCGAACATACGTTCGACTCGAACATCGGCTGTTCGATCGTTCGACGAAGATCGAACGATTTGGGCCGTTCGCGCCAAATTCGAGTGACGCGAACGGCCCACAATGCACTACGCCATCGCAGTGTCATCCAGGTGCTGTGATTGGCCAAGCATGCACTGTGACCCCGCATGCTTGGCCAATCACAGCGCCGGCAGTGAGGAGAGCAATGATTGGCCACAGGCAGGATGCCTGTGGCCAATTATTGCTGAGGGTGTTTAGTACACGCCCCACACTATAAAAGGCCGCCAGCACGGCGGCCTAGTGTAGTGTGTTCCGGAGCAGGGAAAGACAAGCATAGGCAGGGACAGTGACATTTATTTCTTTCTTGCTTAACCTGGATTCCTTTAGTTTAGGGAAAGAGAAGGATAGGTAGGGAGAGTGTCAGTGTGTTTTACTGTGCGAGTCCTTGTTTCTAGGGACAAAGAAGGAAAGTGAGGGGAATTCTCCTTGTGCTATAGTGTGCTTTAAAAAAACATTTTTTCTAGGGACAGAAAACTCTAGGTAGGGAGAGTGTCAGTTTCTTTCACTGTGCCAGTCCTTGTTTCTAGGGACAAAGAAGGAAAGTGAGGGGAATTCTCCTTGTGCTATAGTGTGCTTTAAAAAAACATTTTTTCTAGGGACAGAAAACTCTAGGTAGGGAGAGTGTCAGTTTCTTTCACTGTGCCAGTCCTTGTTTCTAGGGACAAAGAAGGAAAGTGAGGGGAATTCTCCTTGTGCTATAGTGTGCTTTAAAAAAACATTTTTTCTAGGGACAGAAAACTCTAGGTAGGGAGAGTGTCAGTTTCTTTCACTGTGCCAGTCCTTGTTTCTAGGGACAAAGAAGGAAAGTGAGGGGAATTCTCCTTGTGCTATAGTGTGCTTTAAAAAAACATTTTTTCTAGGGACAGAAAACTCTAGGTAGGGAGAGTGTCAGTTTCTTTCACTGTGCCAGTCCTTGTTTCTAGGGACAAAGAAGGAAAGTGAGGGGAATTCTCCTTGTGCTATAGTGTGCTTTAAAAAAACATTTTTTCTAGGGACAGAAAACTCTAGGTAGGGAGAGTGTCAGTTTCTTTCACTGTGCCAGTCCTTGTTTCTAGGGACAAAGAAGGAAAGTGAGGGGAATTCTCCTTGTGCTATAGTGTGCTTTAAAAAAACATTTTTTCTAGGGACAGAAAACTCTAGGTAGGGAGAGTGTCAGTTTCTTTCACTGTGCCAGTCCTTGTTTCTAGGGACAAAGAAGGAAAGTGAGGGGAATTCTCCTTGTGCTATAGTGTGCTTTAAAAAAACATTTTTTCTAGGGACAGAAAACTCTAGGTAGGGAGAGTGTCAGTTTCTTTCACTGTGCCAGTCCTTGTTTCTAGGGACAAAGAAGGAAAGTGAGGGGAATTCTCCTTGTGCTATAGTGTGCTTTAAAAAAACATTTTTTCTAGGGACAGAAAACTCTAGGTAGGGAGAGTGTCAGTTTCTTTCACTGTGCCAGTCCTTGTTTCTAGGGACAAAGAAGGAAAGTGAGGGGAATTCTCCTTGTGCTATAGTGTGCTTTAAAAAAACATTTTTTCTAGGGACAGAAAACTCTAGGTAGGGAGAGTGTCAGTTTCTTTCACTGTGCCAGTCCTTGTTTCTAGGGACAAAGAAGGAAAGTGAGGGGAATTCTCCTTGTGCTATAGTGTGCTTTAAAAAAACATTTTTTCTAGGGACAGAAAACTCTAGGTAGGGAGAGTGTCAGTTTCTTTCACTGTGCCAGTCCTTGTTTCTAGGGACAAAGAAGGAAAGTGAGGGGAATTCTCCTTGTGCTATAGTGTGCTTTAAAAAAACATTTTTTCTAGGGACAGAAAACTCTAGGTAGGGAGAGTGTCAGTTTCTTTCACTGTGCCAGTCCTTGTTTCTAGGGACAAAGAAGGAAAGTGAGGGGAATTCTCCTTGTGCTATAGTGTGCTTTAAAAAAACATTTTTTCTAGGGACAGAAAACTCTAGGTAGGGAGAGTGTCAGTTTCTTTCACTGTGCCAGTCCTTGTTTCTAGGGACAAAGAAGGAAAGTGAGGGGAATTCTCCTTGTGCTATAGTGTGCTTTAAAAAAACATTTTTTCTAGGGACAGAAAACTCTAGGTAGGGAGAGTGTCAGTTTCTTTCACTGTGCCAGTCCTTGTTTCTAGGGACAAAGAAGGAAAGTGAGGGGAATTCTCCTTGTGCTATAGTGTGCTTTAAAAAAAACATTTTTTCTAGGGACAGAAAACTCTAGGTAGGGAGAGTGTCAGTTTCTTTCACTGTGCCAGTCCTTGTTTCTAGGGACAAAGAAGGAAAGTGAGGGGAATTCTCCTTGTGCTATAGTGTGCTTTAAAAAAACATTTTTTCTAGGGACAGAAAACTCTAGGTAGGGAGAGTGTCAGTTTCTTTCACTGTGCCAGTCCTTGTTTCTAGGGACAAAGAAGGAAAGTGAGGGGAATTCTCCTTGTGCTATAGTGTGCTTTAAAAAAACATTTTTTCTAGGGACAGAAAACTCTAGGTAGGGAGAGTGTCAGTTTCTTTCACTGTGCCAGTCCTTGTTTCTAGGGACAAAGAAGGAAAGTGAGGGGAATTCTCCTTGTGCTATAGTGTGCTTTAAAAAAACATTTTTTCTAGGGACAGAAAACTCTAGGTAGGGAGAGTGTCAGTTTCTTTCACTGTGCCAGTCCTTGTTTCTAGGGACAAAGAAGGAAAGTGAGGGGAATTCTCCTTGTGCTATAGTGTGCTTTAAAAAATCATTTTTTCTAGGGACAGAAAACTCTAGGTAGGGAGAGTGTCAGTTTCTTTCACTGTGCCAGTCCTTGTTTCTAGGGACAAAGAAGGAAAGTGAGGGGAATTCTCCTTGTGCTATAGTGTGCTTTAAAAAAACATTTTTTCTAGGGACAGAAAACTCTAGGTAGGGAGAGTGTCAGTTTCTTTCACTGTGCCAGTCCTTGTTTCTAGGGACAAAGAAGGAAAGTGAGGGGAATTCTCCTTGTGCTATAGTGTGCTTTAAAAAAAACATTTTTTCTAGGGACAGAAAACTCTAGGTAGGGAGAGTGTCAGTTTCTTTCACTGTGCCAGTCCTTGTTTCTAGGGACAAAGAAGGAAAGTGAGGGGAATTCTCCTTGTGCTATAGTGTGCTTTAAAAAAACATTTTTTCTAGGGACAGAAAACTCTAGGTAGGGAGAGTGTCAGTTTCTTTCACTGTGCCAGTCCTTGTTTCTAGGGACAAAGAAGGAAAGTGAGGGGAATTCTCCTTGTGCTATAGTGTGCTTTAAAAAAACATTTTTTCTAGGGACAGAAAACTCTAGGTAGGGAGAGTGTCAGTTTCTTTCACTGTGCCAGTCCTTGTTTCTAGGGACAAAGAAGGAAAGTGAGGGGAATTCTCCTTGTGCTATAGTGTGCTTTAAAAAAACATTTTTTCTAGGGACAGAAAACTCTAGGTAGGGAGAGTGTCAGTTTCTTTCACTGTGCCAGTCCTTGTTTCTAGGGACAAAGAAGGAAAGTGAGGGGAATTCTCCTTGTGCTATAGTGTGCTAAAGCATTCCTCATCAACCATCTTTGAAATCCTTGTTTTTTGGACAGTCAGGGAAATTGTCGTTGTGCTATTCTGTGCAAAAGCAATAATCCTCAACCATATTTAGAAATCCTTAAGTAAAGGGACAGAGAAGGACACCTGAAGGTAGCCCTTATTGCTTTTTTCCCATCTCCCTGCAGGCCATCTATTAGAATGTCTGGAAGGCAAACAAGGAGAGGCAGACAGTCAGGAGGCAATAAAAGAGGGCAAGCAGGCTCTGTGTCTGGGGGCAACAGTGCTGGTCGTGGACGCGGTGCATTGTCATCAGCACATGGCCATGGGACACGCTTGTCCTTCTTTTCGGCAGCTGGACATGTTGAGCCACATCATGCCGAAGACTTGGTAGAGTGGATGACCAAGCCCTCCTCCTCCTCCTCATCCTCTCTCACCCAGGCTCAGGGTACTGGCAAAGCAGCTGCCAAAGCGTCCTCTTCCCTGGTATCAATGTCAGACTCATCATCAGTCACTCCTTCCCTAGACCCACCATGTCCTCCTCCTGAGGAGTCCCCCGAACTGTTTGAGCACAGTGTTGGGTACATGCTCCAGGAGGATGCCCAGCGTTTCGAAGGGTCTGATGATGAAACCCAGCTACAGGAAGGCAGTAGCGTGAGAGCAGACAGAGGGGATGCTCAAGAAGGACACCAATCTGGCAGTCATGTTCCAGCAGCTGCAGCATACTGCCAGATTGGCTCCAGTGATGAGGAGGGAGGGGATGATGAGGTCACTGACTCCACGTGGGTGCCTAATAGGAGAGAGGAGGAGGAGGAGGATGAGGAGGAGGCACATCTCCAACGAGGCAGGATGCCCTTTGGTGGCCAGCGTAAGGGCAGTACACCGACGGAATCACACCGCAGAGCTCCGCCTGTGCAGGGCGCAGCCTCTGCCCGTCATTCAAAAAGTTCCTTGGTGTGGGCCTTTTTTGAGGCTAGTGCATCAGATCGCACAGCTGCTGTTTGCAACATATGTCTCAAGCGTATATCGCGTGGCCAAAACATCAGCCGCTTGGGTACCACATGCCTGACCAGACATATGTTGACCTGCCATGCAGCTCGTTGGCAAGCCTACCTCAAAGACCCACACCAAAGAACAAAGCGGACCTCTCCTTGCACCGCATCAGCTGGGATCTCCAACCCCACTATAACTTCAGTCCTCTCTGAAACATGCACTGAGAGGAATGAAGGTGTAGAATTAGGTGTGTCACAGCCAAGTACTTGCGGCCACTCTGCTAGCAGTACACCGACGTCCGATTCTAGCAGGCAAATTTCCCTGCCCCAGCTGCTGGACCGTCAAAAGAAGTTCACTCCCAGCCATCCACATGCCCAGCGGTTGAATGCTAGCTTGGCTAAATTGCTAGCGCTTCAACTGCTGCCTTTTCAGTTGGTAGACTCGGCCCCCTTCCGTGAGTTTGTGCAATGTGCGGTTCCTCAGTGGCAGGTTCCCAAACGCCACTTTTTCTCACGGAAGGCTATTCCGGCTCTCTACCGGCATGTGGAAGGCAATGTCTTGGCCTCGCTGGACAGGGCGGTCAGCGGTAAGGTGCATATTACCGCTGACTCATGGTCCAGCAGGCATGGACAGGGACGTTACCTTTCTTTCACGGCCCATTGGGTCACTCTTTTGGCAGCTGGGAAGGATGCAGGACAAGGTGCAGTAGTGTTGGAGGTTGTTCCACCGCCACGCCTCCAAAATGCTACTACTGGTTGTGACACACCTCTCTCCTCCACCCCCTCCTCTTCTTCTTCCTCCATGGCCTCTTCCTGTGGTTTGTCCTATGAACCAGCGGTGCTCCGTAGCCGTTCACGGGGCTACGCAAGTACGCAGGCAAAAAGATGCCATGCCGTGCTTGCGCTGGTGTGTTTGGGGGACAGAAGCCACACTGGGGCAGAGGTCCTGTCTGCTCTGCAGGGCCAGGCCGAGAGGTGGTTGACGCCACGCCAGCTTAAGCCAGGAATGGTGGTTTGCGACAATGGCACCAACCTCCTCTCCGCCCTCTGACAGGGACAACTGACCCATGTGCCCTGTGTGGCTCACGTCCTTAACCTGGTGGTGCAGCGGTTCTTGGGCAGGTACCCGGGCTTACAGGATGTCCTGAGGCAGGCCAGGAAAGTCTGTGTGCATTTCCGCAGATCTTATAATGCCAGTGCTCGCCTGGCTGAGCTGCAAAAGGAGTTGAACCTGCCCAAGAACCGCCTTATATGTGACATGCCCACCAGGTGGAACTCAACGTTGGCCATGCTGCAGCGGCTGCACACGCAGCAGAGGGCCATCAATGAGTACCTGTGCGACTACGGCACCAGGACAGGGTCAGGGGAGCTTGTTTTTTTTTCTCCACGCCAGTGGGACATGATCAGGGATGCATGCACTGTCCTGGCACCATTTGAGGAGGCCACGAGGATGGTGAGCAGTGACAGTGCATGCATCAGTGACACTGTACCTCTTGTCCACCTGTTGGAGCACACGCTGCGTGGAATAATGGACAGGGCACTTGAGGCAGAACAGAGGCAGGAAGAGGAGGACTTCCTTGCCTCTCAAGGCCCCCTTTACCCAGACAGTGTTCCTTCTGTCCCACCCATCGCACAGGAAGAGGAAGAGGAGGAGGAGGAGGAGGAGGAGGAGGATTGTGTCAGCATGGAGGTGGAGGCTGGCACTCAGCATCATCAGCAGCAGTCTTTTAGGGATGATTTACAGTCCCAAGAAACCAGTGGACTTGTACGTGGCTGGGAGGAGGTGGCTGCGGATCATGTCGTCCTTAGTGACCCAGAGGACTCCGGAGCGAATGCCTCAGCAAACCTACGCTGCATGGCCTCCCTGATCCTGCAAAGTCTGCGGAAGGATCCTCGTATTCTTCGGATCAAGGAGAGGGACCATTACTGGCTGGCCACTCTCCTTGATCCACGGTACAAGGGTAAGGTTGCGGACCTTATGTTACCTTCGCAGAGGGAGCAGAGGATGAGACAACTCCGGGAGGCCTTGCAGAAAGGTCTGTGCAACGCGTTCCCAGAGACTGGGAGGTTACAAACTCCTGGTCCTGGACAACGAGTTGCTGAGGCTTCGGCCAGTCAAAGAAGGAGCGGTGGGGAAGGTGGCCGTCTGACCGATGCGTTCAGACAATTCTTTAGTCCGCAGCCCCAAAGTATGATCGGTTCCAGCAACCATCGCCAGCGTCTGATAAACATGGTGCAGGAATATCTAGGGGCAAGGTCAGACTTGGACACCTTCCCCACCGAAAATCCTCTGGCTTACTGGGTCTTGAGGATGGATCACTGGCCAGAGCTTGCACAGTATGCAATTGAGCTACTGGCCTGTCCTGCATCCAGCGTTCTTTCGGAACGCACATTCAGTGCTGCTGGAGGATTTGTCACGGATCACAGGGTGCGCCTGTCCACCGACTCGGTTGATCGACTGACTTTCATCAAGATGAACCAGTCTTGGATCACCACCAGCTACCACACACCTGATGCTGATATAACAGACTAATTGATTTTAACATGTCACATCCCTTCAAGACTGATGCTGATGCTGAGTGCCTGTGCTGTTATGTTGACTGGCTATCCTCCTCCTCCGAGTCCTCAATGATACGATTGATGATGATAGCTTGGAAGATCATTTTTGTTTATGGGTGCCGCCACCAGTGGCTAAGGCCCAATTTTTCAGCCCCTGTTTTACAGGGGCGTGTAATTACAATTTTTTTAGCAATAATTTGCCATAGGGCTCATTGCTGTGCTCCAAGTACAGTATCTGTGAGGGGTTGGAGTGTTGTGGCACCAGTGCCTAAGGCCCAATTTTTCAGCCCCTGTTTAACAGGGGCGTGTCATTACAATTTTTGAAGCAATACTTTGCAACAGGGCTCATTGCTGTGCTCCAAGTACAGTATCTGTGAGGGGTTGTAGTGTTGTGCCACCAGTGCCTAAGGCCCAATTTTTCAGCCCCTGTTTAACAGGGGCGTGTCATTACAATTTTTGAAGCAATACTTTGCAACAGGGCTCATTGCTGTGCTCCAAGTACAGTATCTGTGAGGGGTTGTAGTGTTGTGCCACCAGTGCCTAAGGCCCAATTTTTCAGCCCCTGTTCAACAGGGGCATGCAATTACAATTCTTGATCTAATAATTCACAGCAGGGCCCATTGCTGCACCCACCAAGAGTAACTCTGAGGGCTTACAGTGTTGTGGCAACGCCACCACCACCACCACCACCACCACCACCACGAAAGGCCCAATTTTTCAGCCCCTGTTCAAAAGGGGCATGTAATTACAATTCTTGATCTAATAATTCACAGCAGGGCCCATTCCTGCACCCACCAAGAGTAACTCTGAGGGCTTACAGTGTTGTGGCAACACCACCACCACCACCACCACCACGAAAGGCCCAATTTTTCAGCCCCTGTTCAACAGGGGCATGCAATTACAATTCTTGATCTAATAATTCACAGCAGGGCCCATTGCTGCACCCACCAAGAGTAACTGTCAGGGCTTACAGTGTTGTGGCACCAGCACCACCATCAAAGGCCCAATTTTTACTACCACTGTTCAACAATTATATGTAATTAAAATTCCTGATATAATAGTTGACAGCAGGGTGTTCCAGCACCAACCAAGAGTAACTGTGAGTGCTTACAGTGTTGTGCCAACACCAACAACTAAGGGGCCTATTTCTGCAGAGTATATACGGCAGGTCCCTACTTTCAAACATCCAACTTACAAACGACTCCTACTTGCAAACGCAAGAAGACAACAGGAAGTGAGAGGAAATCTACCACTAGGAAGGAAAATTCTCTCCTGTAAGAATAAATATGGGAGAAAGGTGTCTCCTCTGTACTGATGCTTTATCAGCAATCCTTGTTTCAAGAAAAACACCACATTTCAAAAACAGTTGTCATTGGGACGGAAAGTGAGGTGAAATGTTCTGAACAGGGGCACAGACAGCAAAACAAATGTTACAGGGGTGATAACCCTTACCTATGTTTTCCAAAAAGTTTAAAAATAGATTTTTGGGCTGGAGCTACACTTCAACAATGTACCTGTTCAAAATTACAAACAGATTCTACATAAGAACAAACCTACAGTCCCTGTCTTGTATGCACCGCCTGTATACGGCTGTTCAGAGTATATAGGGCCTTTTTTATTTTATGTGCGGGGTTCCCCTTAATATCCATACAAGACCCAAAGGGGCTGGTAATGGGCTGGGGTAGGGGGGGGGGGTCATGGGGTAGCTATGCCATTTTTCTTAAAGATTTTCATCCATATTACCGGGACCAGACATTACATTAAAGCCGCAAGCAGTTTTAAATGGCTTTTTTTTCCTTTAGAAGTGTCATTTTGTGCAGGGACAGTTCTAAACACGGGAAACACGTGGCACTTCACAGGCATACTTTAGACACCCCCCAGGTACGATATTTAAAGGAATATTTGACTTTTTTTTTTTTCACGTTATGCATCATTAACCACTTAAACCCCGGACCATTTCGGGCCATTAGGACCAAGCCTGTTTTTGGGATTCGGCACTGCGCTGCTTTAACTGTAAATTGTGCGGACATGCAATGTTGTACCCAAATGAAATTTGAGTCCTTTTCTTCCCACAAATAGAGCTTTCTTTTAATGGTATTTGATTGCCTCTGCGATTTTTATTTTTTGCGATATAAACAGAAAAAGACCGAAAATTTTGAAAAAAAATGATATTTTCTACTTTTTGTTATAAGAAAAATCGAATAAACTCAATTTTAGTCATACATTTAGGCCAAAATGTATTCAGCCACATGTCTTTAGTAAAAAAAATGTCAATAAGCGTATATTTATTGGTTTGCGCAAAAGTTATAGCGTTTACAAACTAGGGTACATTTTCTGAAATTTACACAGCTTTAAATTTATGACTGCCTATCTCATTTCTTGAGGTGCTAAAATGGCAGGGCAGTACAAAACCCCCCCAAATGACCCCATTTTGGAAAGTAGACACCCCAAGGAAATTGCTGAGAGGCATGTTGAGCCCATTGAATATTTTTTTTTTTCGTCCCAAGTGATTGAATAATGACAAAAAAAAATAAAAAAATTACAAAAAGTTGTCACTAAATGATATATTGCTCACACATGCCATGGTTATATGTGGAATTGCACCCCAAAATACATTCTGCTGCTTCTCCTGAGTACGGGGATACCACATGTGTGGGACTTTTTAGGAGCCTAGCCACGTACGGGACCCCGGAAACCAAGCACCGCCTTCAGGATTTCTAAGGGCGCAAATTTTTGATTTCACTCCTCACTACCTATCACAGTTTCGAAGGCCATAAAATGCCAAAATAGCACAAAACCCCCCCAAATGACCCCATTTTGGAAAGTAGACACCCCAAGCTATTTGCTGAGAGGCATGTTGAGTCCATGGAATATTTTATATTTTGCCACAGGTTGCGGGAATATGACAAACTGTTTTTTTTTTGCACAAAGTTGTCACTAAATGATATATTGCTCACACATGCCATGGGCATATGTGAAATTACACCCCAAAATACATTCTGCTGCTTCTCCTGAGTACGGGGATACCACATGTGTGGGACTTTTTGGGAGCCTAGCCGCGTACGGGACCCCAAAAACCAAGCACCACCTTCAAGGTTTCTAAGGGCATAAATTTTTGATTTCGCTCCTCACTACCTATCACAGTTTTGAAGGCCATAAAATGCCAAGATGGCACAAAACCCCCCCAAATGACCCCATTTTGGAAAGTAGACACCCCAAGCTATTTGCTGAGAGGCATGTTGAGCCCATTGAATATTTTTTTTTGTCCCAAATGATTGAATAATGACAAAAAGAAAAAAAAAAAATGTACAAAAAGTTGTCACTAAATGATATATTGCTCACACATGCCATGGTTATATGTGAAATTACACCCCAAAATACATTCTGCTGCTTCTCCTGAGTACGGGGATACCACATGTGTGGGACTTTTTGGGAGCCTAGCCGCGTACGGGACCCCAAAAACCAAGCACCCGCCTTCAAGGTTTCTAAGGGCATAAATTTTTGATTTCACTCCTCACTACCTATCACAGTTTTGAAGGCCATAAAATGTCAAAATAGCCCAAAACCCCCACAAATGACCCCATTTTGGAAAGTAGACACCCCAAGCTATTTGATGAGAGGCATGGTGAGTATTTTACAGCTCTCATTTGTTTTTGAAAATTAAGAAAGACATTTTTTTTTCTTTTTTTTTTCTTTTTTTACATTTTCAAAACTTTGTGACAAAAAGCGAGATCTGCAAAATACTCAACATACCTCTCAGCAAATAGCTTGGGGTGTCTACTTTCCAAAATGGGGTCATTTGGGGGGGTTTTGTGCCATCTGGGCATTCCATGGCCTCCAAAACTGTGATAGGCAGTGAGGAGTGAAATCAAAAATTTACACCCATAGAAATCCTGAAGGCGGTGCTTGGTTTTTGGGGTCCCGTACGCGACTAGGCTCCCAAAAAGTCCCACACATGTGGTATCCCCGTACTCAGGAGAAGCAACAGAATGTATTTTGGGGTGTAATTCCACATATGCCCATGGCATGTTTGAGCAATATATAATTTAGTGACAACTTTTTGTACATTTTTTTTTTTTTGGTCATTATTCAATCACTTGGGACAAAAAAAAAAAAATATTCAATGGGCTCAACATGCCTCTCAGCAAATAGCTTGGGGTGTCTACTTTCCAAAATGGGGTCATTTGGGGGGGTTTTGAACTGTCCTGGCATTTTATGCACAACATTAGGAAGCTTATGTCACACATCATCCACTCTTCTAACCACTTGAAGACAAAGCCCTTTCTGACACTTTTTGTTTACATGAAAGAAAATTTTTTTTTGCAAGAAAATTATGTTGAACCCCCAAACATTATATATTTTTTTAAAGCAAAGGCCCTACAGATTAAAATAGTGGGTGTTGCATTTTTTTTTTTCCACACAGTATTTGCGCAGCGATTTTTCAAACGCATTTTTTGGGGGAAAAACACACTTTTTTTATTTTTAATGCACTAAAAAACACTATATTGCCCAAATGTTTGATGAAATAAAAAAGATGATCATAGGCCGAGTACATGGATACCAAACACGACATGCTTTAAAATTGCGCACAAACGCGCAGCGGCGACAAAACTACATTCATTTTTAAAAGCATTTAAAAGCCTTTACAGGTTACCACGTTAGATTTACAGAGGAGGTCTACTGCTAAAATGACTGCCCTCGATCTGACCTTCGCGGTGATACCTCACATGCATGATGCAATTGCTGTTTACATATGACGCTAGACCGACGCTTGCGTTCGCCTTTGCGCAATAGCAGGGGGGGACAGCGGTGCTTTTTTTTTTTTTTTTTTTTTTTTATTATTTATTTGGCTTTTTTATTTTATTTTTAAACTGTGCCTTCCATATTTTATTTTTTTACCATTTTTATCGTTATCTCAGGGAATGTAAATATCCCCTATGATAGCAATAGGTAGTGACAGGTACTCTTTTTTTGAAAAAAATTGGGGGGTTAGACCCTAGATCTTTCCTCTGCCCTCAAAGCATCTGACCACACCAAGATCGGTGTGATAAAATGCTTTCCCAATTTCCCAATGGCGCTTTTTATATCCGGGGGGGGGGGGGACATTCCCTCCCACTGCTTGTAAAAGCAGTCTAGAGGCTAATTATCTGCTAGAATTGCTTTTACATGAAAGCCGGCTGCTGGCTGAAAAGAATGATACCAAGATGATACCTAAACCCGCAGGCATCATTCTGGTATAAACATTCAAAGTCCAGCAACATACCAGTACGTTGCTGGTCCTTGTTGGACATGTATTGTAATCTTTTTTTTCATACAGCCTATTGGCTGAACGAAAAAAAGAGATTGATTGGTGGGTATGCCCACCATTAGAATACCTCCCTTCATCCACCCACTTCTAATGATGGGCATATATGCCGAAGCATGGGGGCATCCTCCCGCAAAAAAGTTATGCCGCGTACACACGGTCAAGCCTTCATCGGAATTTCGACCGTATGTACGCGGCATAAAAGGTTATGCCGCGTACACACGGTCGGACTTTTCCACGGATAAGCCTCCGTTGGAATTTCGACCGTATATACGCGGCATTAGGAGCAAAATCGTTCCTCCACCCCTGATGCCCCCATGCTTCGTCATATATGCTCTTTATTTTAACTGTGGTGGTGAAATCACCTCCTACAGCGTTGGAGTCACGGCTTTATGTATCGTGGGAGCAAACGCTGTTGCTGTCAAGATAAATAGATCCGCGCTGCAACTGAATGGCGTACCTGCTAAGCAAATGGTGGTTAACATTAAAACAAAGTAACATTACAGTACAACAGTAAGACCTTACCATGCCATACCTGCAAAGCAAATACCAAAACAAAACCTAGTAAAAAATAAAAAAATGTTTTAACGCAACCTGTGCCTAAAATATATATATGCCGAAGCATGGGGGCATCCTCCCGCAAAAAAGTTATGCCGCGTACACACGGTCGGAATTTCGACCGTACGTACGCGGCATTAGGAGCAAAATCGCTCCTCCGCCCCTGCTGCCCCCATGCTTCGGCATATATGCTCTTTTTTTTAACTGTGGTGGTGAAATCACCTCCTACAGCGTTGGAGTCACGGCTTTATGTATCGTGGGAGCAAACGCTGTTGCTGTCAAGATAAATAGATCCGCGCTGCAACTGAATGGCGTACCTGCTAAGCAAATGGTGGTTAACATTAAAACAAAGTAACATTACAGTACAACAGTAAGACCTTACCATGCCATACCTGCAAAGCAAATACCAAAACAAAACCTAGTAAAAAATAAAAAAATGTTTTAACGCAACCTGTGCCTAAAATATATATATGCCGAAGCATGGGGGCATCCTCCCGCAAAAAAGTTATGCCGCGTACACACGGTCGGAATTTCGACCGTATGTATGCGGCATTAGGAGCAAAATCGCTCCTCCACCCCTGATGCCCCCATGCTTCGTCATATATGCTCTTTATTTTAACTGTGGTGGTGAAATCACCTCCTACAGCGTTGGAGTCACGGCTTTATGTATCGTGGGAGCAAACGCTGTTGCTGTCAAGATAAATAGATCCGCGCTGCAACTGAATGGCGTACCTGCTAAGCAAATGGTGGTTAACATTAAAACAAAGTAACATTACAGTACAACAGTAAGACCTTACCATGCCATACCTGCAAAGCAAATACCAAAACAAAACCTAGTAAAAAATAAAAAAATGTTTTAACGCAACCTGTGCCTAAAATATATATATGCCGAAGCATGGGGGCATCCTCCCGCAAAAAAGTTATGCCGCGTACACACGGTCGGAATTTCGACCGTACGTACGCGGCATTAGGAGCAAAATCGCTCCTCCGCCCCTGCTGCCCCCATGCTTCGGCATATATGCTCTTTTTTTTAACTGTGGTGGTGAAATCACCTCCTACAGCGTTGGAGTCACGGCTTTATGTATCGTGGGAGCAAACGCTGTTGCTGTCAAGATAAATAGATCCGCGCTGCAACTGAATGGCGTACCTGCTAAGCAAATGGTGGTTAACATTAAAACAAAGTAACATTACAGTACAACAGTAAGACCTTACCATGCCATACCTGCAAAGCAAATACCAAAACAAAACCTAGTAAAAAATAAAAAAATGTTTTAACGCAACCTGTGCCTAAAATATATATATGCCGAAGCATGGGGGCATCCTCCCGCAAAAAAGTTATGCCGCGTACACACGGTCGGAATTTCGACCGTATGTATGCGGCATTAGGAGCAAAATCGCTCCTCCGCCCCTGCTGCCCCCATGCTTCGGCATATATGCTCTTTTTTTTAACTGTGGTGGTGAAATCACCTCCTACAGCACTGGAGTCACGGCTTTATGTATCGTGGGAGCAAACGCTGTTGCTGTCAAGATAAATAATTCCGCGCTGCAGTTGAATGGCGCACCTGAAAACAAAAAATTACATACCTGAAAAGCAAGCATGATAAAACATTGCAGAATAGAATACAGTAAAAAAAGAGCAGAACAATAGAGAGAAAATAGAGAGAGAGAGAACAATAAAACGACAACTATTTTTGGTTTTTTTATTTTATATTTTTTTTGTGTTTTGTTTTTTACGTTTTTTTTTTCTTTTTTACACTTTTTTTTGTAACTTTACAACTGTAATGGTTCGGGTCTCTCAAAATGTAATGGCATCTTGGGAGACCCTGTGTAAGTGTGTCCTAGTCTGTGAAATGCTGTACCCTACGCTAAAACTTCACTTTTGAGTGGTAGCGTTCAAAACATTCACCTTGGCAAAGACCAGGCTTGTCAGGACAGAGTGGACAAAAACTACGGGTGTCACGCCTAAATCCGCGCTTGCTACAGACACGACATCTTTTTTGGGGGTGGCTTTGGGTAGGGGTACTCGGGAGGACATACGAATAATGCCTCTCATGCAGCCGGCTTACTGCATTTGGTTGGGGATGGTGAGGTGCAGAACCGCCTGGATACAGGAGTTCTGTGACTATCTCATTCTGGAATTTTAGAAGAGATAACGTCCCGCCTGAAGCTCTGTATAGCACATGAGCGTTCAGCAAAGCCAATTGGAATAATGATAGAGACACTTTTTTGTACCAGCGTCTCGCCTTACGGTCAATTAGATACGGCGCCATCAACTGGTCGTTGAGGTCCACCCCTCCCATATTTTGGTTATATTCGTGGACACAGAGGGGTTTCTCCACAACACCAGTCGCCGTACGAATTTGGACTGTCGTGTCTGCATGAAGGGAGGTAAGAAGGAAAACATTCTTATTGTCCCTCCACTTCATAGCGAGCAAGTTATTACACTTCAAGCAGGCTCTCTCCCCCAGCCTAAGACGGGCATCTACAAGCCGCTGGGGAAAGCCCCGGCGATTAGGTCGCACGGTGCCACATGCTCCAATCTTATGATCAAACAAGTGACTAAACAGTGGCACGCTCGTGTAATAATTGTCCACATACAAGTGGTACCCCTTTCCGAATAAGGGTGACACCAAGTTCCACACTATCTTGCCAGCGCTCCCTATGTAATCCGGGCAGTTGACCGACTCAATCTGACTGTCTTTTCCCTCATAAACCGTAAAGTTCACTACATAGCCTGTTGCCCTGTCACAGAACTTGTAGAGCTTGACCCCGTATCTGGCACGCTTGCTGGGAAGGTACTGCTTGAAAGACAAGCGGCCAGAAAATTTAATCAGGGACTCATCAACGCAGACAACTTGATCGGGAGTAAACAAGGCTGCAAAACGTTCGTTGAAGTGGTTTATGAGGGGCCGAATTTTATAGAGCCGGTCGTATTCAGGGTCCCCACGTGGACGACAAAGTTCATTGTCGTTGAAGTGCATGAACCGCAAAATCTGCTCGTATCGTGCCCTGGACATGGAGGCAGAGAACACGGGCATGTGGTCAATTGGGTGCGTGGACCAATAAGCACGCAATGACGGAAATTTATGTGTGCCCATGTTGAGGGAAAGGCCCAGAAAGGTCTTAAATTCGGAAACCGTAATTGGTTTCCAATTTCTGGCAATTTTAGGCAACTGGGGGTTAGCGGCGATAAATTGACCAGCATACAAATTACTCTGGTCCACAATAGATCTATAGAGATCTTCCGTGAAAAACAGCGAATAAAAATCGATTGGCATAAAATCAGCTGTTTCCACCTGAATACCGGGTTGGGCAGTGAATGGGGGAAGTACGGGTTCTGCAGAAGTGGTGGGGACCCAATCAGGATAGGCGAATTCTGCAGGAAGGGCAGTATGGGCACGACGGGCCTGCCTTTGTCTTCTTGGTGGCAGCGGGACACTACTTGTGCTTGCCACCTCGCCAGCTTGAACTGCACTTATGGGACTCGCCACGTCACCAAGTGTTACTGCAGTGCTGGATGTACGTCCAGGCTGTACTAGGCCGCTGGTGCTTGCCAGTTCACCAGAAGGAATAGCGGCGCTAGTACTACTCTGCTCCATGATACGAGAGACCTGCGGTTCTTGCTCCTCAACAACCTCAGAAGATCGGGATCGGGTACGCCTGACCTTAGCAGGGACCTCAACTTCGTCGTCAGAGCTATCTGACGTGGGGCCGCTGACGTCACTGTCTTCTACGGGAAGATATTCTGAGCCTGAATCTGACAGATACGTGACCTCCTCTTCACTATCTGTCATGCTCAGAATCTCGTAGGCCTCTTTACTAGTGTACCTTCGACTTGCCATTTTGGGCTCTAAATTTAGGGGTACACTAGTAAGATTCACAGGAAAAAAAGCACCTGACTGTCGTCAGCAAATATATCAAACGCTACAAAAAAACTGTTAGCGATCGCAGGGATCAGGCCTGTCTCTGCGAACGCTGCAGTTATGTGTGTTGTGTTTGGTAAGTGACAGTGATCGATCGATACTGCACTTGGGTGGGCTGGGCTGGGCTGGGCGGAGGGGCTAAACGCAGGTACTAGCAGGTATCTGGGCTGATCCCGCTAACACTGCGTTTTTGGGAACCCTAAACCGCTGGGGATGCTAGTATAGATCTGATCAGATACTATACCACTAAGGGGGGTGTATGCTTTGCGCGTGGGTGTTAGCGTTACTGGCACTAACCTAACACTGCCTGGGGCGACGCAGACCCTCTCTGGCGCTAAAACCTAATTGATCTCACCCGCCGGGCGATCAGGGGGTTAAACCTTTATTGGGTTATATACGGCGGGTGCCCTGATGCTATAAAAAGCAAACTAATCAACCAGCGTCACCCGTAACCTTTATATGGTGATCACTGGTGAAAGGGTTAACTAGGGGCAATCAGGGGGTTAAAACCTTTATTAGGTTAAATATGGGGGTACCTGACACCAATAAAAACCTGCGGTGAACCTAAAAAAAAAATAACTGCCTATCTAAAACACCAGCGACACGAATACAGCGATCGGAAAAACAATCGCTTAGTGACGCTGAAGTTAGGGGGTGAAAGGGTTACCTGGGGGGTGATCAAGGGGTTAAACCTTTATTAGGGGGGGTTAGGGGGCTACCCTGGACCTAAAGGGGCCTAATCCTAACTGCCTTGCAACTTTTTACAATCACAGATGACACTAAATGCAGTGATCAGTAAAATAAATGATCACTGCAATCAGTGACACTGTGATTGGGGGCTTTGGGGTGACCTGGGGGGTGATCTGGGGGTGACTGGGGGGTGATTTGTGTGCCTATGTGTACCTACGTGTCAGTGGACTGTTGGAGCACTAACCTCTGTCTTCACTCCTCGGCGCCGGGAACGAAAAGACCGCGGCGAGGGAGATGACATCACTTCCTCCAGCCTGTGTTTACATCACATGGCGGAGGAAGCAATTTCATTGGCCGGGAGCGATCGCGAGGGGGGGGCGGAATCGAGCGGCCGCCCCCTCATGCCTGATCGCTCCCGAACACTTAACGGCCGCTCACTGCAGTGAAGGGGGGTCCGGATGGACCCCCCAACTGCACAAAGGCGATCACGTAGATCTACGTGATTCTGCCTGTCCGTGCCATTCTGCCGACGTAAATCGGCGGTGGGCGGTCGTTAAGTGGTTAAAATGACTGCTCCCGAAAAACGACCGTTTTTAAAACTTCTTTTTGCATTGATACATGTCCCCTGGTGCAGAACCCGGGTTCCCAAACCCTTTTTAGGACAATAACATGCATAATAGTTGTTATAATTAGCACTTTAGAATTCGAACGTTCGCATCCATTGTATTTAATAGGGTTCTAATGTTTGTACGAACTTTCGGTCCGTTCGCGGGTTCTGGTGCGAACCCGGGGGTGTTCGGCTCATCACTACTACTCAGTAGGGGGGAACTGCTGGGGGAATCAAGGATGGAGAAAGATCTGGGGGTCCTAGTAGATGGCAGATTGAGAAATAGCATACAATTTCAAGCTGCAGCTACCAAAGCCGGCAGAATATTAGCATGCATTATAAAAGGGATATAATCCAGAGATAAAACTATAATCCTACCACTTTATAAAACTCTGGTTAGACCACATCTGGTGTACTCTGTCCAGTTCTGGTCACCAGTCCTCAGAAGGGATGTGCTGGGACTGGAGAGAGTCCAAAGAAGGGAAACAAAACTAATAAGGGGACTGGAGGACCTCAATTACGAGGAATGTCTAAATTTATTCTCGCTGGAGAAACGACACTTGACAGGAGATATGATAGTGATTTACAAATACCTCAATGGTGATCTCCGCATAGGAAAGAAAATGATTCAGTTTTAAGGAGTGTAAGAGGATACGGGGCCACACAATGAGATTGGAGGAAAAGCAGTTTAACCTTAAACTGCACAGGGGGGTTTTCACTGTCAGGGCAATAAGGATGTGGAACTCTCTTCCACAATTGGCCGTGGCAGCAGGGAATATAGATATTCTTAAGAGACTCTTGGATGTGCATCTTAAAGAACACAACGTACAGGGATATTGGAAATAATTATAGTCAATGACACATGTACACCTACACAGGCTGAACTGTATGGACTATTGTCTTTATTCAACCTTATTCAACCTTACCTACTATGTAACTATATATGTAACTATATTGACGTATTTTAACATAACATCATCTGCCAAAAGTAAATACCAGTATGTCTTCATGATTTGAAAAACCCGTTTGTGCTGACCTGAGGATTGCATTATCAATCTGGTATTTTGTGAATTAGATCTGATTATTTTGCTGTGGATTAAGGTTGTTCTGTCCTGATTCTTGGCATGATTATATGCTTTCTTCAGGCAAGTTTTACTATACCCACGCTCCATCAGGCATGATTGTAAAGCCTTAAAGTGGTTGTAAACCCTGTACAACCACTTTTCCCTAAAGGTAAGCCTATAATAATGCGCACTGAAGAAAGGGCACGTTCGTACTGTTTCTATAGTGCTTGTGCCGGGACCGTCGGCTCCCCCGTGCAAGCGCGGGAGTGACGTCATGCGACTCCGGCCAATAGCAGAGCCAGGGGCCACAGCCCCGGAAGAGGGGTTGAAGATGGTCGCGATTACACAGCGGGGACCACAGTGACATTGCAGGCTTCTTCTGCAGGTAAGTGGCACATAATGGGCTAGTATGCAATGCATACTATAACACAAGTAAAAAATGCGCATGAGTCCAAAGTCACTAATATCTCAAAGGTATATAATCAAAATGGCGCATGTACAAAAAGATGTACAGTCAGTGAACATGGGGTCCAGGCTCCGGGGGGAGAGGGATGAAGCGGAGGCTGGAAGAATAGTAATAATAATAGGAGAAGTCACATGTGCAAGCTCAGGGCTGCCATTCAAGGTGAAACAGAAACCATGTTCCAGGGTACTGTAAAGAAAAGCAAGGGAGAGGCGCCTCTGAGTGCAGACGTTTAAAAACAATTTAATAAAAGATAGTGCTACAAGCAACTCACATTTGTATGGTTAAAAACGTGCATTGTATGAAATCCAGTTAGAAGAGGAAGATGTCATCAGGTCTGTCACGGAGTATCTCCTCCTGCTGGGGCGCTGTGCTGCTGATAGTCAGTTCACTGCTGTAGATGGTATGGATACGGCCGTCAGCGGTGAAGAAAAGCAGTGCAGGGCCTTGGAGATGTTGATTGAATAGCAGGCGAGGGCCGATGACGTCACTGGCGTGCAACGCGTTTCCCGAGCCGGCGTACTGCGTGTAGTGTGGCAGTCGCGCTCCTTTGTCAAGCAATGCATACTAGCCCATTATGCTTTTACTTTGCAGGGAACAAAGTAAAAGCATCTCCTCTTTAAGGCGCATACACACTATTACAT
This sequence comes from Rana muscosa, assembly GCA_029206835.1. Lineage (NCBI taxonomy): Eukaryota > Metazoa > Chordata > Amphibia > Anura > Ranidae > Rana > Rana muscosa. The sequence continues at coordinate 1,026,015,601 of CM055122.1, forward strand.
TTTCTGCTTACCGTATATACTCGAGTATAAGCCGTGTTTTTCATCACATTTTTTTGTGCTGAAAATGCCCCCCTCGGCTTATACTCAAGTCACTTTTTGTGCCTGATCTCCCGTATTTTGGGGACCCGGTACTGGCCGGCCGTAGGTCCCCTGCACCCCAAACTTGGCACACATGTAGCCCCCCTCTATAATTGTGCAAAGTTTTTTGTCCGGGGGACCTACGGCCGGGGAGCACCGATTTTTCAAAGCCGGGCACCCCTTCCATAGACTTCCATGTTAAACGGTAATTTCTTTGGTGACTTTGGGGACCCAGTACCAGCCGGTTGTAGGTCCCCTGGACCCGAAACTTGGCACACATATAGCTCCACTCTTTCTCTATAAGTGTGCAAAGTTTGTTGTCTAGGAGACCTACGGCCGGGGAGCACCGATTGTTTAATCGTCAGTCTAGTCATGGACACAGTGAAGCATGGGCACAGTGAGGCATGGACACAGTTTGGCATGAACACAGCGAGGCATGGGCACAGCGAGGCATGGGCACAGCAAGGCATGGGAACAGCGAGGCATGGGCACAGCGAGGCATGGAAACAGTGAGGCATGGAAACAGTGAGGCATGGGCACAGTGAGGCATGGGCACAGTGAGGCATGGAAACAGTGAGGCATGGAAACAGTGAGGCATGGAAACAGTGAGGCATGGAAACAGTGAGGCAGTGAGGCATGGGCACAGTGAGGCATGCACATGGACATAGTGAGGCAAAGTGAGGCACAGTGAGGCACAGTGAGGCATGCAGATAGACACCCTAGGCTTATACTCGAGTCAATAAGTTTTCCCAGTTTTTTGTGGTAAAATTAGGTGCCTCGGCTTATATTCGGGTCGGCTTATACTCGAGTATATACAGTATTTTTGTCTTCACATTTACCAAAACCATATAATATGAGGTCAAACCTTAAGAGATATAAATAGAGGTGCATGAGGTGGTATTTTCCACTGAGGTGCACCTCCCCGAATGAACCCTCTTTATATGGTGAGTGCTTGTTTGCCAGGTTGGACTCCATCCTTTCAACTCTAAACCCTGAAAACATGTTTGAGGCTCCTCTTTCTGTTTGGAGAAAGAGTATGTTTTTTTTTCTGTACTTTCAGCATATTAACATTCTGGTCAGTTGGTGGGCCCCACAAATTCATGACTGGAGACAATTTTGTAGAAAACTTTAGCATATAGTTAGAAAATCCCTGTTAATAGTATGCCTTTCTTCTTTGGTGCTTGCCATTTTTTTATGCAGGTGGATTCCTGCACATGCACTTTTTTAAGTCACAACTTTGTTCCTATATTATACAACAGAAATGGAATTGTCTGTTCTTTTGTGCTTCTCATATGGTTCACGAATACTTCTGGTGGGTAACGTTGGGAAACACAATTGACAAAACTATTCAGTGCCACTTGTATACATGCATCAAGTCTATTTTTCTGGTGAGATGCCCTCCATCAGATTCATGTTTAATTTGATTAATGTATGATATAAGTTGCTGCAGAATATATCTATATGGCATTAAAACTTTTCAAAACACTTGTGGTGCAATATACACCACAAGTGTTGTGTGTGTGTGTGTTTTTTTTTTTTTTTTTTGTGATTTTCTCTATTTTTCTAATTTCAGTTGTTAAATATGTAGTACTCATTAAATCGCCTGAAGAAGCCGGTGACTGGAAAAAGATGTTGAGATGAAGAAACTCCATGAATTATATGGATGTCTATTATTGAAGGTTGTTTTTAAACACAACTGATGTGTTGTTTGACACCTTAAAATCCCAAGGTACTTTTTCAAAAAAAATTCTCTATTCAGGATGCAATGCCCTTGATCTCAATGTTTACCAGTGTAAAGATTATGTGTATGTTAGAAACCAATAGTAAAGCTTAAATGCCGTAATACATAATACATGTGTCTTCAGCTGAAAATCTATGGGACTAGACTGCAATAATTCTTCTGTCCAACTGGGAATTTGATTGTTCTTGTTCAAAATATTTTATACATTTATGATAATTCTGTATATTCAGGTGAAACTTTAAAAATTAGAATATCGTGCAAAAGTTCATTTATTTCACTAATGCAACTTAAAAGGTAAAACTAATATATGAGATAGACTCATTACATGCAAAGCAAGATAGTTCAAGCCGTGATTTGACATAATTGTGATGATTATGGCTTACAGCTCATGAAAACCCCAAATCCACAATCTCAGAAAATTAGAATATTACATGCAATCAATAAAACAAGGATTGTACATAGAACAATATAGGACCTCTGAAAAGTATAAGCATGCATATGTACTCAGTACTTGGTTTGGGCCCCTTTTGCAGCAATTACTGCCTCAATGCGGCGTGGCATGGAAGCTATCAGCCTGTGGTACTGCTGAGGTGTTATGGAAGACCAGGATGCTTCAATAGCGGCCTTCAGCTCTTCTGCATTGTTCAGTCTCATGTCTCTCATCTTTCTCTTGGCAATGCCCCATAGATTCTCTATGGGGTTCAGGTCAGGCGAGTTTGCTGGCCAATCAAGCACAGTAATCCCACGGTCATTGAACAAGGTTTTGGTGCTTTTGGCAGTGTGGGCAGCTGCCAAGTCCTGCTGGAAAATGAAGTCAGCATCCCCATAGAGCTCGTCTGTGGAAGGAAGCATGAAGTGTTCCAAAATCTCCTGGTAGACGGCTGTGTTGACCCTGGACTTAATGAAGCACAGTGGACCAACACCAGCGGATGACATGGCTCCCAAAATCAACACAGACTGTGGAAACTTCACACTGGACTTCAAGCATCTTGCAGTGTGTGCCTCTCCATTCTTCCTCCATACTCTGGGTCCTTGATTTCCAAATGAGATGCAAAATTTGCTCTTATCAGAAAAGAGGACTTTTGACCACTGAGCAACAGACCAGGTCTGTTTTTCTTTAGCCCAGGAAAGACGCTTCTGACGTTGTTTGATGTTCATGAGTGGCTTGACAAGAGGAATACGACATTTGAAGCCCATGTCCAGGATCGGTCTGTGTGTGGTGGCTCTTGATGCACTGACTCAAGCCTCAGTCCACTCCTTGTCAAAGTCCCCAACACTTTTGAATGACCTTTTCCTGACAATCCTCTCCAGGCTGCTGTCATCTTTTCCCTTCCGCAAAACTTTCTATTAATGTGACTTGATACAGCATTTTGGGAACATTCAACTTCTTTCGCAATTACCTTTTGAGGCTTTCCCTCCTTATGAAGGGTGTCAATGATGGTTTTCTGCACAACTGTCAGGTCAGCAGTCTTTCCCATGATTGTGATTCCTACTGAATCAGACTGAGAAACCATTTAAAGGCTCAGGAACCCTATGCAGGTGTTATGGCTTAATTAGCTGATTAGAGTGCGACACTTTGAGCCTAGAATATTGCACCTTTTCACAATATTCAATTTTTCTGAGATTGTGGATTTGGGGTTTTCATGAGCTGTAAGCCATAATCACCACAATTATGACAAATCATGGCTTGAACTATCTTGCTTTGCATGTAATGAGTCTATCTCATATATTAGTTTCACCTTTTAAGATGCATTAGTGAAATAAATGAACTTTTGCATGATATTCAATTTTTTTTAGTTTTTCATCTGTATATTTCACAAAATTTCCTTTAAAATTCTGCTACTGGCTTCTTTGTCTAGTTCCATGTAATAGGTCTGGGATACTTTTCTGTAGAAGGTTTTTATAGCATGTAAATACAATCAAAATCAAAATAGGTCAGCACTAACAAAATAAAAGGTGTAGCTGAGTGCAATAAGTATAAATACACCATATATCTGAAAATCCTCAATAATAATAATTTCAGTGCTAAAATATATACAATTATTACAAGCTATATAATTCCAACAAATTCACCACAATGTGTCTTATAATAACCAAATGTGACTCACCGGATCTCTCACATAAGATGTAATTCATTTGGATTTACAGTTTTTATCATATGGACATTTTTAATTTATTTATTAATATTGACACATCACTCCTTGTATCATTCATATTTAAGGTCATTATAAGACACATTGTGGTGACTTTTTTGGAATGATATGGGTTGTAATCATTGTATATATTCATTTTAGCGCTGCAATTATTATTATTGAGAATTTTTATAGCATGCAATGATCTGTTTTTTAATACTGTTATACTAATACTAATAATACATAATCATATTTATAATGATCTATCTGCTCAAAATTCTTGAGATTTAATGCAAACAAATACTAGCTTATATAAAAATGGCTACTTGCAAATTATTAACACAAAGGGGATCCTTTAGTGAAAATATGTAAAATTTGTTTGTAAAATGCAGTAACACATAACATCTAAAATTATATTTAAACAATCTGGTTATAGCAAACTGGAATCTAACTGGTCAGTGAAGGTTAATACATTTTACACTTCATTAGATTACATCTAAAGATCCCAGTGCAACATCCTAAACAGACCCAAAATCTTTCTTCATTTGTGCTTTGGGCGGAATCCTTCTTTAAGACACTGCAACATACATGGGGGTGACAAGCCTGCTCTGAATTCAGGAGCTCTGCAGCAGTGTTGCCACTTTGTCACAGGAAGCTTTATGAGGTGAAATTTACTGGCAGAATTAACAAGTACTGTATGTGTAAGACTTTACAGGGGGACTATAGTAAAACTGTGCTGATGCCTTTGAGTTCTATTTATTTTTTATTTTTTAAAGGAAAGGGTATAGTTCTACCTTGAAGGCCTTAGCACTTTTATTTTTTTATCAGGCTTATAAGCATAACAACCATTCCTATTTCTTGTATACCAATCATAAGGTTGGCCATACTTTATACAATTTTCTTGTTCAATTTCCTTTAGATTTACCTTCAACTATGTTGTGCAAGGGTCTGTCTGATTGCATACAAATTCAAAGTCTTTAGGTTTGACCTCATATTATATGGTTTTTCTAAAGGAAAATTGTACAATGTATTGTCAGCCTTACACTACAGTGTGTGGCGTAGCGAACTGTAATATTTTGCATGGATTTGATCAATGTGATACGTGTTAAAAATATAACTAATCATGTGAAATGTATGCATATGAATGAGGCAAATGGTCTATTAGCAATTGGTTGTACAAAGCAGGGAGCTCGAGTTATCACCTTATTGCATAGGTACTGGAAAGTATTGATAGATCCACTCACAGATAATGAAAAGATACAGAGACCTTCCAGCCTTCCTATTAAATAGCTTCTTTTCAGTCGTTGCTAGGCTGCAGGCCGCGTGGGAGACAGACAAAGCACAGAACACACATAGGAAGCGATCCGTGGATTTACTAATAAACTGAAGATATCACTTATGTCAGTATTAAAGGTTTATTCAGGAAGGTGTCTGCGCTAAAAGATTGTATTGTTCACTCCGGATATATGACAAAATATATTGCTTCTAAAAACTCTACCATTATGTTAGTTTTCATTAGCATTTCAGTGTCTCTTGACGCGGACAGATTTCTTTAAAACAGAAAACAAATAACACTTTCTTTTTAGTTTATTTGTGTTGATACATTTAGTTTTGCAGCTCTGCGATATGTTATGCAAACAGAATGCAGACTTCGTAAGAAATTAACAAGGTTTTCTATCATTTGGGTGAATTCTACCATTGCATACAAAACTCCAAGGGATTTAAAAAATTTAGGGTCATATAGCCAGTAAACTTTAAAGAAGAACTTTATGAATTGTATACTTTCATGATTCATAGTTACAACTCCACGAAACGCGTAGAGCTTTCATATTTGATGTCATATCACAGCAACCATGTGGTCACCATGGGTTTTAACTGCTTGAGTCAACAATCTTTGATACATGCTACCATGGCTTACTTTTGGGCTTATTGCCGATATCGAGGTTGATCATGTGTTACTTTGTATATTGTGCTAAAATTTTTTACTACAATGTGATATACCAATCATGTTTTATTTTTACTGTATCATACCTATGGATTTACTGTCGATGTCATTTTATGCATTATGCCCCAAATTATGCCAAATAAATTATTTGTTCACTTTATATTGACTGACTCATTCTGCCCTAGTGTCGTGTTTCATATAAAGTCCCACTGCTTCCTTTTGCCATAGTTACATAGTAAATTTGGTTGAAAAAAGACACAGGTCCATCCAGTTCAACAAAAATTGACTATAATCTCTGCTAGGGATGAGCTGAACACCCTCCGGTTCGGTTCACACCAGAACCTGCGAACGGACCGAAAGTTCGCTCAAACTTTAGAAACCTATTAAAGTCTATGGGACTCGAATGTTTGAAATCAAAAGTGCTAATTATAAAGGTTAATATGCAGGTTATTGTCCTAAAAAGGGTTTGGGGACCCGGGTCCTGCCCCAGGGGACATGTATCAATGCAAAAAAAAGTTTTAAAAACTACAGTTGTTTCGGGAGCAGTGATTTTAACCTCCCTGGCGGTATGATTCTGTCAGATTTTAGGTGCTGAAAGCTGTACCATTATTTTGCATGGAAATTTGGCAATTTATAGTGTAGGCCTGTAATTCTTAGGAATAACTCACTTAAATCTGTCCAAACAAGAGTCTAGTAGACATCCCGGGTATGATAAAGTTCAAAAAACAAAATCATAAATTATAATATAATAAATAACTATAAATAATTATAACAAATAATAATATAATAATAATACAAATTATTCAATAATGTAATCAAATCAAAAACACTGAAATTTGCTCAGTTGCAGAATTGTCGCTGTAATTAGATTTAGTGTTTGATGACGAATTTCCCCACAAATCGCTATCGCTCAATTATGCAAGTGATTCTAATTTATTATCACTGTTTTCTAGCTGGTCTAAAACCACTTTTGATGTAAACTGACACTTTTTGGTTGCTATGGACAATCTCCAGTTTCCAGGCAGAAAGAACAGTTTTTATAATATAAAAGTGCATGCAGGACACTGGACAGACCACTAGGGACAAAGGGGATGTGTTATTATTTGATACAGTACTGTAATCTGTTAGATTACAGTATACTGTATGTGTACTGTGTGTTTCACTTTTTGAATTTTTGGTGCCGAACTCCGCCCCGTGCGCCGCAACGTCGCAGGGAACGGAGCTCGGCGGCACTCGGCAGTGTGGATCGAGCGAGATGACAGCTCGCACACACCGCGAGAGGACATTGCAGGATCCAGGGACAAGGTAAGTAACTTCCCCTGTATCCTCCCCTGTATCTTGCGATGCGATCCCGAGTCTGGCTCGGGGTTACCGCTTTAGGTACTGAAATCTTACCCCCAGCCGGACTCGGGAATACCGCTAGGCGGGTTAATGATGCCTAAAGTGAAAAAAAAGTGAAATATTCCTTTAAATATCGTACCTGGGGGGTGTCTATAAAATGCCTGTGAAGTGGCATGTGTTTCCCGTGTTTAGAACTGTCCCTGCACAAAATGACATTTATAAAGGAAAAAAAGTCATTTAAAACTGCTTGCAGCTTTAATGTAATGTCTGGTCCCGGCAATATGGATGAAAATCATTGAGAAAAACGGCATGGGTACCCCCCCCCCTCAGCCCATTTGGGTCTTGTATGGATATTAAGGGGAACCCTGCACCCAAATAAAAAAAGGAAAGGCGTGGGGCCCCCAGGCCCTATATACTCTGAACAGCAGTATACAGGCAGTGCAAACAAGACAGGGACTGTAGGTTTGTTTTTAAGTAGAATCTGTTTGTAATTTTGAACTGGTACATTTTTAAAGTGTAGCTCCAGCCAAAAAATCTATTTTTAAGCTTTTTGGAAAACATAGGGAAGGGTTATCACCCCTGTAACATTTGTTTTGCTGTCTGTGCACCTCTTCAGAAGATTGTATTGAGGTAAGCTTTAGGTGCACACTGTGCAAAGGACACTAAAGAAAAGTACTGCAGTTCCCTGCCTGTATTTGTATCAGAACACCAGCAATTGTATTGAGGTAAGCTTTAGGTGCACACTGTGCAAAGGACACTAAAGCAAAATACTGCAGCTCCCTGCCTGTATTTGTATCAGAACACCAGAAATTGTATTCAGGTAAGCTTTTGGTGCACACTGTGCAAAGGACACAGTACACTAAGTGAAACACTGCAGCTAGCACAATCACCTGCCTGCCTGTCAGTATAGAGAATAACAGGAATGGATCTAGCTAAACTGAATACAGTGAGTAAATATATATACAACACCTAGGATGCATATATATCCTCTACACACTGTAACTGCAGCTAACTGACTCGCCTGCCTGCTCTATCCAACTCAAATCAAATTACACTGTCTCTCTCTCTGTCTCTTTCCTTTAACCAACGCCGCAACACACTACACAAAGCCGCCAAGACGGCAGCCTTATATAGTGTGGGGCGTGTACCTACTCCTCTGAGCCATGATTGGCCAAAGCCACCCTGGCTTTGGCCAATTATGGCTCTCTGTACTTACGGCGCTGTGATTGGCCAAGCATGCGGGTCATAGTGCATGCTTGGCCAATCATCAGCCAGCAATGCACTGCGATGCCGCAGTGCATTATGGGCCGTGACGTGCCACTCGAATTTGGCGCGAACGGCCCATAATGTTCGAAATTCGGCGAACTGCCGAACAGACGATGTTCGAGTCGAACATGGGTTTCTACTCGAACTCGAAGCTCGTCCCTAATCTCTACTGCAAATAAACAAGAAGGCATTTAAAATAATAAATTATATCCATAATTATGAACTTGTTATCAGTATAAAAGACACCTGTCCACAACCTCAAACAGTCACACTCCAAACTCCACTATGGTGAAGACCAAAGAGATGTCGAAGGACACCAGAAACAAAATTGTAGACCTGCACCAGGCTGGGAAGACTGAATCGGCAATAGGCAAGCAGCTTGGTGTGAAGAAATCAACTGTGGGAGCAATAATTAGAAAATGAAAGACATACAAGACCACTGATAATCTCCCTCGATCTGGGGCTCCACGCAAGATCTCACCCCGTGGGGTCAAAATGATCACAAGAACGGTGAGCAAAAATCCCAGAACCACACGGGGGGACCTAGTGAATGACCTGCAGAGAGCTGGGACCAACGTAACAAAGACTACCATCAGTAACACACTACGCCGCCAGGGACTCAGATCCTGCAGTGCTAGACGTGTCCCCCTGCTTAAGCCAGTACATGTCCGGGCCCGTCTGAGGTTTGCTAGAGAGCATTTGGATGATCCAGAAGAGGATTGGGAGAATATCATATGGTCAGATGAAACCAAAGTAGTACTGTTTGGTAGAAACACAACTCGTCGTGTTTGGAGGAGAGAGAATGCTGAGTTGCAACCAAAGAACACCATACCTACTGTGAAGCATGGGGGTAGCAACATCATGCTTTGGGGCTGTTTCTCTGCAAAGGGAACAGGACGACTGATCCGTGTACATGAAAGAATGAATGGGGCCATGTATCGTGAGATTTTGAGTGCAAACCTCCTCCCATCGGCAAGGGCATTGAAGATGAAACGTGGCTGGGTCTTTCAGCATGACAATGATCCCAAACACACCGCCCGGGCAACGAAGGAGTGGCTTCGTAAGAAGCATTTCAAGGTCCTGGAGTGGCCTAGCCAGTCTCCAGATCTCAACCCCATAGAAAACCTATGGAGGGAGTTGAAAGTCCGTGTTGCCCAGCGACAGTCCCAAAACATCACTGCTCTAGAGATCTGCATGGAGGAATGGGCCAACATACCAGCAACAGTGTGTGACAACCTTGTGAAGACTTACAGAAAACGTTTGACCTCTGTCATTGCCAACAAAGGATATATAACAAAGTATTGAAATGAACTTTTGATGTTGACTAAATACTTATTTTCCACCATAATTTGCAAATAAATTCTTTCCAAATCAGACAATGTGATTGTCTGGATTTGTTTCCACATTTTGTTTCTCATAGTTGAGGTATACCTGTGATGACAATTACAGGCCTCTCTCATCTTTTTAAGTGGGAGAACTTACACAATTGGTGGCTGACTAAATACTTTTTTGCCCCACTGTAATTGTACCTATTCCTCCAGAGTTTGTATTGACATAAAATATTTTGTTCAATTTCCTAAAGCATTTATTCAGATCAATGAATGTGGAAAATGTATCCATATTAGCCTTGGGGGGCATATTTTAGGTTTAGATGAAATAGTCTCTTTTCTTCCATTGTTACTTTTGCAAAACTGAGATTAAACAGATCCCCTAAAATTCCCTTTTTTGGCCTGTTTCCTACGTGCTCTCTTATGCCGCATACACACGGTCGGAATTTCCGATGGAAAAGGTCAGACGGGATGTTTTTATCGGATATTCCGACTGTGTGTATGCCCCATCGGACTTTTTCCCTCTGAGATTCCGACGGACTTAGATAGAGAATATCGGAAATTTCGTCTGTATGCAATTCCGACGGACTAAAATCCATGCATGCTCGGAATCAATTCGACGCATGCTCTGAATAATTGAAGTTAATTTTTCTCGGCTTGTCGTAGTGTTGTATGTCACCGCGTTCTTGACGGGCGGAATTTGGTGTGACCGTGTGTATGCAAGACAGCTTGAGCGGAATTCCGTCTGAAAAATCCATCAGAGTTTATTCTGACGGGAAAACCGGTCGTGTGTACGCGGCATTATTTGTCCTTTTCTTCCAGTGCAACCTTCACTCTATGGGAGTAAACTATGAGTAATACCCAAGGGGGGCGTGGTCTGCGCATGTCCGGGTGAGGGCTGAGAGGTGAGAGTTCCTGGCTCCTCCAGCCGCTCCATGAGAGACAGTTCCATGAGAGACTGAGTGGAACTTCCATGACAGTTCCTTCTCCAGCCGCTCCATAAGAGACTGACAGAGAACGGCAGTAGTAGAAGCGGTGCATTCCAGCACGTGATAGAGCGGGAGACACTCGGCAGACGCACACGCTGCTACGGGAGCATAAGCAGTGTAGCGGTATGTGTGCGTGGAGGCAGCGGGAAACTCGAACCTCACGCAGGGCACAGTCAGCAAAGCCGGGGGAGCAGCAGCCCGAGATCCACCGCTACTTCACCCCCAAACAGGGGGAAGGACCGGAGGTCTGAGGTAAGAGTGGGGAGACAGACGAGCTGCAGCCGAGTGGAGATCAGCTCACACAGATGCACCAGAGCCAGATGGCTGTGAGAGTTGGGGTGGAAGCTCTTCAGATTCCTCCACAGAGCCCTAGAATGACGGCGGTTGTTGCCGGGACTATACCCCTTCCCCCCACACGAGGAGACGTTGAGATAGGGGGGTTGAAGAGGGAAATGGAGGATTTGAAAGCGCTTATTCAGGCACTTCCCACAAGAGCAGATATAGGAGCTCTTATTGCTAAAGTGGAGGAAGCACACTGTATGGAACTAGAAATGATCCGAGGGGATCTGCAGGTGTTAGCGGATCGCGTAACAGATGGCGAGAATGCGTCCCATCTCCTGGAACAACGGGTGAAGGTGTTGGAGGGATCCAGCCAGGTCCAAGCAGAAACTACGGTGGCCCTACAGTTACGCCTGGAGGACCTCGAGGACCGTAGTCGCCGCAACAATGTACGTATACGAGGTGTTCCAGAGGCGACGGACCAGGAAGATTTACAAGAGATGGTAAAGTGCATTTTTCAAAAAATACTGAAGGGTGCTATGCCTGTAAACTGTGAACTTGATAGAGTCCATAGGGCGTTGGGCCCTAAATCTAAAGACAGAAATCGCCCCCGGGATGTGGTGTGTCGGTTGCACTACTTTGCGCATAGGGAGATAATCCTAAGGCAAGCATGGGAGGCAGGAACAATAGAATATAGTGGGGCACAGCTGAAGATTTTACCAGACTTGTCAAGCACCACTTTGCAGCGTAGAGCTCTGCTTCACCCAGTATTAGATCGAGTGAGGGAATGGGGAGGAACTTATCGGTGGAGATTCCCAATCTCAGTGTTAATTAAAAAGGGCTCGTTTACGTTTTGGTTGCGCTCCAGAGCCGATCTGACAGGACTTTTTTCTTTTCTGGGAACCGAACCATTTGAGGTGCCAGACTAGATGCAACTAAATCCAAGAATATATAGACTATAGAGGCTATAGACTATAGAGGCAGCGGACTAGAGGCATGAATAAGGTTAACAAAGGGATTAACATTTGGTGCTGGCCCTTTCTCTCCTATTTTCAAAGACTAGTTATTTGACCTTTTTTTTTCTTTTTGGCTGACTTTCTTTTTTTTTTTTTTTAACCACTTCAATACCATGCACTTATACAGCTTCCTGCCCAAGCCAATTTTGAGCTTTCAGCGCTGTCGCAATTTGAATGACAATTGCGCGGTCATGCTACACTGTATCCAAACAAATTTTTTATCATTTTGTTCCCACAAATAGAGCTTTCTTTCGGTGGTATTTGATCGCCTCTGCGATTTTTATTTTTTGCACAACAAATAAAAAAAGAGCGAAAATTTAGAAAAAAACGACGTTTTTCTTTGTTTCTGTTAATTTTTTTTGTAAATAAGTACCTTTTCTACTTCAATGACGGGCACTGATAAGGCGACACTGATGGGCACCAATGAGGTGGCACCAATGAGGTGGCACTGATGGGCACTGATGATGGGCACTGATAGGCGGCACTGATGGGCACTGATATGTGGCACTGATATGCGGCACTGATTGGCACTCATAGGCGGCACTGATTGGCACTTATAGGCAGCACTGATGGGCACTTATAGGCGGCACTGATAGGTGGCACGGATGGGCACTGATAGGTGGGCACTTATGGGCACAGATGGGCACGGATGGGCACTGATAGGTGGTGCTGATGGACACTAGTAGGTGGCACTGATGGACACTGATGCCCAGCAATGCCAGCCACCACACATTGTGGTGGTGCCATCATAGTGCCAGTCAGTGCCCATTTGTGGGCACTGATTGGCATTTTTTTTTTGATTTTATTACATGTGGATGGCCATGGGGGCCATCCACATGTTTGGGGCTTCCTGGGGCGTCCTGGGGGGCTTCCCTGGTGGTCTAGTGTGGGTATCCGAGGGGGGGCTGCGCTGATCAGCGCGAACCCCCCCTGTCAGGAGAGCCGCCGATCGGCTCTCCTCCACTCGCGTCTGTCAGACGCGAGTGAGGAAGAGCCGATCAACGGCTCTTCCTGTTTACATCGTGATCAGCCGTGATTGGACACGGCTGATCACGTAGTAAAAAGCCTCCGCCGAAGGCTTTTTACCGAGATCAGTGTAGCGGTGGGTCAGACTGACCCACCGCTCCACCGATCGCCGCGATGCGCGCCCCCCCGAGCGCGCGGCGGCTGTTATCCCGCAGGACGTCATATGACGTCCAGTGTGGATAACACAACCACTTCCCGGACATCAATCTGCTATTGACGGGGCGGGAAGTGGTTAAGGGCCTAAAGCTGTTGGATTGGTATATGTATGACTCAGAGGAAGAGAGGGAGGAGAGGGAAGATCGAGGGGTATTGGGTGGTAGGGGGGGATAGGGGGTATATGAATAGGGGGAAGGGGGCGGTCGGGTGGGGTGGGGGGTGTTAAGGTGAGGGGTGACCCCGCCCCCTTCTCTTTTTTTTTTTTAGCTTTTGGTTCCTGGCCTCCTCACTCAGCAATGGCGGGGTTGTTTAGTTTTGCACATGATGGGTAAAAGGGAGGAGGTTACGGATCAAAAGGTGGCCCACAGAATTTGTCTGGGTAGGTGCATTCAAACTTTCCTTTTTTTTTGGGGTTGGGTTTTTTTTTTCTCACATTCTTTGGATAATGAGTACAATGTAAGCAGGATTTGAATCTATGTGGTATTTTGGAGGGGGAGGGGTGGGAGATTAGGGGGAGGGGGATTGAGGGGACGAAGGGGTTCAAGAGGTAGGTAGGAGGCAATGTGGGAGACGGGGACAGCATACGCAATAGGCAAATATCCCCAAAAAGGTTAAATAGGGGGCTCCTTGGTAATGGCCTCGATGGCCGCTCATCCTGCCCCCGACGGGTGCATTATAAAGCACACAGAGGCACACACTGACACACACACACACATGAATACACTTTTACTCACATACACTCACTCAACTTATATATAGATGTACATGTTCATATACAGGAGAATGCTCCAAGTTGTTGGTATAGATAAATATAGCGGGGAAATAGGGCCCCCCCCCTTTTTTTTTTTTTTTTCTTTTTTTTTTTCTGGCCCTTTTTTTTTTTTTTTTTTTGTGTGAGACACATAAAGTAGGGTTACATACACAAATATACACAAATATACACAAACATACACTATAAACACCACAGGGATAATTAAAAAACAAAACAAAACAAAACAAAAAAAAACAAAACAAAAAAAAACTCCCAAATTAGATTTGGGTAAGTAATATATACATAGTCACTGGGGGTTAATTGAGATATGCACAAGTGGGGCCCCGCCGGGGGGGGGGGATGGGCGGGTTAAGAGGGGGAGCAGAGGAGGTATGTGTTTAGTGGGGATAATATGTGGTTACCTCAAGAAATAATACAGAGGAGATTTTTTCTTTATTTCCCTCTCTCTAAAATTATTATTATTATTTATTTTATTTTTTTGGGGGGGAAATGGCCAAAGCAGGTGGCAATATGTAATATAGGCGACATCTGTAATGCATTGTTGGATAGGAATAATATGTAAAGTATTGTTTTGATGATATCTCCTGTATTATTATTTTTATTTCTTTTTGAGTTTATGGAGAACTAAAAGTATACTGTGGTATAAATAGATCTCATACTTTGCAAATGATAACTGTTAAGTGACGATAACAATGTGAATAGGAAGAATAAGAGAAGGGAGAGGGTGCAGGGTGCAGATAGCAGAAAGAGGTAGAGGACAGGAGGGTCAGAATTGAGGTCTGCTGAAACATATATATATACAGAGGGATATTGGGTAACCATGGGATATTGTTATGGGGCAGTTTATTTAATTTTTATTATTTCTTTACCCTCTTTTTGATAAGGTAAATATTCCTGGTAGAAATAGGAATATAAGAATGGTTGGAACATAGGTAAGGAAAGGGGGGGGGGGAGAGAGCGGGGGAGGGAGGTAGGTCCTACCACAATGCACTCTCGAGTTCCCTTTTTTTTTTTTTTTTTTGGGGCGTTGGCAGGGTTTGCATTTCGGGTCGTTTTTTTTTTTTTTCGTTTTTTTTCTTTTCCTCTCTGAGGATTATAGGAGTCAGCAGGAGTAGGATTATAAGAGTCAGAACAAAGTGTCGGACGGGGTAACAGTCTAATGGAAGATAAGATAACCCATTAGACAGGTGGTATAAGTGGGCATCAGATAGGGACAGGAGGAGCGGGTGGGGGGGGGCCAGGGACCCCTCACTCGGGAGCATGCGCAACTAACACCCCCCTGGTAGGTCAACACTCAGTTAGGGTAGGAGTGTTTAAAGCAAATTGCTTTGCATATCGCTGGGGAGGAAGGGCAGGGACGCTTTCTTCCCATTTGATATTAGAGTAGGGAAGGGGGGGTTTTCCTTCTTTTTTTTTTCTTCTGCTTTTTTTTTTGAGGGGAGGAGTTATTTATTTTTTTGTCTGTCTCCCGCTCTCTCTCACTGGGTGTACCCCGGCCCACCGCCGTCGCTATTTTCGGCTTTACAGTAAAGCCTTGCATTGATCATTAAAAAATGGTTGCACTATCGATAATGTCGATCAATGCAAAAGGGTTAAATACCCCAGAAAAGAGACAGATACTTTTGCGGGAGCTGAAGCGGGCGGGAAGTGAGATAGCTTTCATCCAGGAGACACACTTTAGAGAGGGAGGTCTCCCCTTTCTTAGAAATAGGGCTTACCCAATTGGATATCATGCCACCAATCCGGTGGCAAAGAAGGGGGGTATCTATTCTGATCTCGAATAAGATTCCATGGTCATGCACAGACACCCTGGTGGATGTCGGGGGACAATACCTGGCCCTGAAAGGGACGATTGGGAGGTCAGTGGTAACGCTGGCCTCATTCTACGCTCTCAATATACAACAGGGCATATTTTTTGGGAAATTCTTGGATAAACTGGGGGTATTTCAGGAAGGGCAGTTGATTTTGGGGGGTGATCTGAATATCCCCTTGGTGCCCAGTGTGGATACCTCTTCCGGGACCTCGGCAGCATCGGCGGGTACCCAGAAACGGATCTTGCGGCTGATACAGAAAGAGAGACTAGTAGATGTATGGCGATTGACACATTCAGGAGAGAGAGATTACTCCTTTTACTCCATTCCCCATAAGATATACTCCCGTATAGATTACTTTTTTATTCCACATAACCAGTTACATGCAGTTAAAGAAGCTGGAATAGGGAAAATCACCTGGTCAGATCATGCGCCAACTACTCTGAAATACAACCTTGCGGATTTTCAGCTTCCTGGATCGGTGACCTGGAGGCTGAATGAAAGTCTTCTGCAGGATGCTGCAGTATTGGAAGATGTACAGAGAGAAGCAAGGTGGTATTTCCAGATTAATGACACGCCTGATTGTGATCCAGGGGTGATCTGGGAGGCACACAAGGCAGTGATAAGGGGAGTCTTAATGAAACATGGGGCAAGGATTAAGAGGGAAAGGGAAGCAAAGTTGATTGCGCTCCTGGCAGAGATCGCATGATTAGAACTTCTACATAAACGGAGCCCTAATCCAGACCTGGAAAGGCTCCTGCTGGGGGTGCGTAGACAGACTACAGAGTTACTTTTGTACAAAGCAAATAGGGCAATACAGACAGGTAGGAGACAAAATTACGAATTTGGGAACAAGTGTGGGAAGCAAAAAAGGCTAGCTCGCTGAGGGAGCAACAATCAAAGACTTATGTATCAATGATTAGAGGGGCGGGAGGTGAAAAACTTAGGCTACCTAGAGAGATAGCTCAGCGGTTTGGAAATTTTTATACAGCTTTGTATAACTTGCAATCAAGTTCTCAGAACCAAACTACAATGGAAGAGTATATAGCAACCTCAGGCATTCCGAGTTTAACACCAGCAGTAAGTCAGGAATTGGAGAGGCCCATTACTATAGAAGAAATTCAGGAGGCAGTGAAAAGGGGGAAGAGAGGTAAAGCTCCAGGTCCGGATGGCTTTACAATTCAATATTACAGACTTCTCTTCCCTATTTTAGGACCATTCCTGCTAAAAATGTTTAATGGGCTAGGAGACACAAGTTCCTTTCACACAGAATCCCTGAAAGCGTTGATTGCGGTCATACCGAAGGAAGGTAAGGATCCCTCCCAGTGTGGGAGCTATAGGCCGATCTCGCTATTAAATACGGATCTGAAGCTCTTTTCCAAGATCCTGGCAATGCGACTAGAGCAGCACATACCCTGCCTGGTCCATAGAGATCAGGTGGGGTTTGTGCAAACGCGAGAAGCCCGGGACAACACGATCAAGACTCTGAACTTGATCCATTTGGTAGGCACATCCCGAACCCCATGTGTCTTCCTGGGAACAGATGCGGAAAAGGCTTTCGATCGTATTGACTGGCAATTTATGCTCGCGGTATTGAGACACATAGGGTTCGGGAATAAGATGCTGCAATGGATTTCAAGTAATTATACTCAGCCCACAGCTCAGGTTAAAGTGAATGGAGTAATGTCCCCACTTTTTAATTTATCTAACAGGACAAGACAAGGGTGCCCGTTATCACCTCTTTTATTTGCCCTGTCGGTAGAGCCACTATTAAGTAGGATCCGAATGAACCCAGATATTAAGGGGGTGCCTGTGGGAGGTATAGAGCATAGGATATCGGTGTATGCGGATGATATGATGTTTAACCTGACTAATCCAATGGTTTCCCTCCCTAACCTGCTCCAAGAATTGGAGGCATATGGAGACTTATCAAATTTTAAGATTAATTACGTAAAATCTGAAGCAATGGGAATTGCGATCCCTAAGGAAGAACTGAACACTTTGAAAGCTAACTACAAATTTAAATGGACAGATCAAGCATTGACGTACTTAGGGACCTCCATCCCGGCGGATCTTTCACAAATATATAAGCTTAATTTTTTTACCATTACTAGCTAGAGTGCGGATCCTTCTGGATGGATGGCAGAAAGGGTTTCACTCGTGGTTTGGGAGGTGCAATATCATCAAAATGAACATCTTGCCGAAATTTTTGTACCTCTTCCAGACGCTCCCTATTGCGATACCTAAACAATTTTTTAAACAGACACAGTCCCTGTTTGGAAGATTTATATGGGCAAATAAACACCCAAGAATTAGGGGATCGCTGATGTCGTTACCTAAACGATATGGAGGTGTGTCAATGCCAGATATATACAAATATTACCAAGCGGCCTTATTGAGCCGCCTGATTGATTGGAGTCGACATAGTGAGGGGAAAATTTGGCCAGAGCTAGAACAAGCTCAGTGTAGTGGATTACTTCACCGAGCGGCATGGTGTTATAAGGACCTCCCGGGGGGGTGTGAAGACGCACCCCTTGATAGGACCCACACTACGGATGGCATATGGGCTATTTGTGAAGGGGAAATTATCAACACTAGACTCACCCCTTTTCCCCATTCTGGGGAATCCACAGTTCGAACCGGGACTGAAGAAGGGACCCTTTAGCAAACTGGTTGAACAGGGGTTGTTTCAAGTATCTCACTTTCTGAGGGCAGGGGCTTGGCCCACGATTCAGGAGATGATAACGGGACAAAGATCATGTCAATTGGACTTTTGGAGGGCAATGCAATTAAGACACTTTTTTGATACCCTGAGCTTACCGAGTAAATATGAACGAAAGCTAACAAAGTTTGAGGAGTACTGTAATGGGAGTGGCATATTGCGGCATACTCTCTCTAAAATTTGCGATTCGCTGAATACCCCTGGCGAAGAGTTTCAGCTGCCCTTCTTTAGGAGGTGGGAGATGGAGTTGGATAGGGTTTTTTCGGAGGAGCAAAAGAATAAAATACTACGTAACATGTTTGAATCCTCAGTCTGTATAAAAATGCAGGAGATTAATTTTAAGATCCTATCGCAATGGTACCGTACATCAGCTGTATTAAGCAGATGTTACTTAGATATAGCAGATAAGTGCTGGCGGTGCGGGGGAAATGGAGGGACGTTAATACACATCTTCTGGGCTTGTCCCAGAATACAGAGTTTCTGGAAGGAGGTTTGAGAAATTGCGCAAAAGTTCAGAGAGGAGGAGCTGCCGGAGGACCTGACTTTCTTCCTGTTACAGGATTCGGACACTGCGTGAAACAGTATAGGAGATCGATCCTCTGTCACCTCATGAATGCGGCAAGAGCCTGTATTCCAGCAATGTGGAAGCAGACCCAGCCACCGTCAGTAGGGATGTGGCTTAAGCGAGTAGAAGACTTGAATATGATGGAGGACCTGGTCTGGACCTCCCGGCAGAAAAGGGGAGTTTATCTTGAAACATGGTCAGAATGGAATGTTTTTAAATACTCAGAGGAGGGGAAAACCCTAATAGACCATAACTGAACGACTGTTGGGGGACGGGGGGGGGGCGTAGAGGAGAGAGAGTGGAAGCTTTAACCCCCCTTAGGGTTTTTTTTTGTTTGTTTATTCTTTTCTTTCTTTTTTCTTTGGGGGGGAGGGGTTAAGTTAAAATAAAGAGAGTGTCAATGAGATAGAGGAATAAATGGGGCAGAAATCCCCCGGCCAGCCTGAGGACAAAGCAGGGCCTTGGGGGGGGGATCGGATGCCCAATGGTGGGGATACGAATGACTTAAAGGTTTATGAGTAATATGAGTAAGGCCCGGGCGACAGGTGAGGATTTAACATACATAGAATGGTGGATATTGTATATTAGGATGTATGATATATATAGTAGAAGACAAATGTCCGTCGGTGACACAAGAAGTATGTAGAATGTACCTTATGATATCTGTTGTTGCTTTCTGTTTGTTTCAAAACAAAACAATAAAAAAAAAACAAAAAAAACAAAACAACTATGAGTAATACTTTCACCGTGGACTCTATGGTCTGTAGTGAAAATCCTGTTTATCTCCCTAAAAATAAATGTGTTTGATGGGAGCTTTAGGTATAGCCATTTAAGGGTTTCCTCCAGTTTCCCCTAAAGAGGAAATTGAATCTCGTTTTAGATGTCCAATCATTGGTTACCATAGAAGGACATTTGCACAGTTTTACTTGGTTGTGATGGAAGGATATTTGCACAGTTTAATGGAATTGCACTAAATACACTGTGATTGTGTAGCAGTCGCGGCTGGTGCTCAAATTTTTTTTGGGGGGGGCGCAAACAAACTGAAAAAAAACCATCAATTGCAGCCATTTTTGCCCTTCAAACGCAGCTACTGTGCCCATCAATAGCCGCCACTGTGCCATCAAAGGCAGCCACTGTGCCCATCAAACGCAGCCACTGTGTCCATTAAACGCAGCCACTGTGCCCATCAAACGCAGCCACTGTGGCCATCAAGTGCAGGCACTGTGCCTCACAAGCGCAGCCACTGTGCCCATCAAGCGCAGCCACTGTGCCCATCAAGCGCAGCCACTGTGCCCATTAAACGCAGCCACTGTGCCCATGAAACGCAGCCACTGTACGCATAAATTGCCACCACTGTGCCATCAAACGCAGTTACTGTACCCATGAATTTGCTGCCAGTGTGCCCATCAATTGCTGCCACTGTGCCCATCAATTGCCGCTACTGTGCCCATCAATTGCTGCCACTATGCCCCATCAAATGCTGCCACTGTGCCCCATCAATTGCTGCTACTGTGCGCCATCAATTGCTGCCAGTGTGCCCATCAATTGCCGCTACTCTGCCCCATCAAATGCTGCCAGTGTGCATCGCCCAGGACTTACCTGTCTCGCAGTGGGTCACGGTGGCGTCCTCCACGTCCACGCTCTTCGATGTCTTCTCCTGTCCTCTCTATCAGGCGTCCAATCACAGCGCCTGTTGTTTCAGCCAATTAGGTGACAGGTAACAGACCCAAGCACCTGATTGGCTGAGAGGCGGGTTAGTGTTAGGAAAGCGATTTATTTGCTTTCCTAACACAACGCTGAGTGAACAGCGAGCGCCCAGCATGGCGCCCACTGTTCACCATTTTGAACGCCTATTAGAGCCTACGGCTCTAATCAGGTGCTTTCAAAAAAAAAAAACGCCACTGTAATTCAGGTGCCCGGCGCCCGACAAGGGGCCGGACAACTGAATAGGGGGCATGAATCTATCTATGGTGAGAGATAGGTGACAGGATAGAGGGGGCGGCGCCCGTGCGCCCTTTATGGATGCACCGCCACTGTTGTGTAGATTGCATACAGGAACATGAGTGTTTATAAATTTTATATTTTTATTTGTAATATATATTCAGTATTATTTTCTGATTTAGATTTTATTCAGGTAGCTTTTATCTAGACAACATTTAAATAGGAATGCTGTGTTCATACAGATAACTATAAGGAGATGTGTGCTCACCTATCACAGTGTGTGTTGGAGTATCTGATGTGGCAAGTTAAAGTAGATACAGTATCATTTTGCAGAGCTGAGACTGTTGTGTTTACCTTTCAATGTTTGAGCAATCTGTTGTTATCTCCAGTGTAGATTGAGCACAGTGTTGCAGGGTTGAAATAGTGCTGTTTGCCTGTCAGTGTCAGAGCAATGTGTTAGGCCCCATGCACACGAGACGCTGTTATTTGCTGTTGAACGTGCGTTCAGAGGCAGTTGGACGCTTTTTTCAACTGCTCCTGAACCCATTCAATGTTATCCTATGTGTCCATGCACACACTCTCGTTTTTTGGCGTTTACAAGCAGTTGCGTTTAACCTCGTTTTTCCAGAAGCAAAAAAATGGGTTCAGACGCAAAAGTTTTCCACGTTTCAGACGCTAAACGCTGCTAAACGCGGTACCGGCGTTTTGCCGCGTTTGCGTTTATAAGCGTTTTTAAAGGTGACCTATTTTTTAACATTAGAAATCTCAAAAATGATGGCAAATGATGAAAAACTATTAAAAAATATAAAAGAAAACTGTAATTGCTTGCATTGCATTGTGGACAATCCACAACTTGTGGCAGGTGATGTGGCCAGGTGACGTGGCCAGGTGACGTGGCAAGTGGACAATCCACAGCTTGTGGCAGGTGACGTGGCCAGGTGACGTGGCAGGTGACGTGGCAGGTGATGTGGCAGGTAACGTGGCCAGGTGACGTGGCCAGGTGACGTGGCAAGTGGACAATCCACAACTTGTGGCAGGTGACGTGGCCAGGTGACCTGGCAGGTGATGTGGCAAGTGGACAATTCACAACTTGTGGCAGGTGACGTGGCACGTGATGTGGCCAGGTGACGTGGCAAGTGGAAATCCACAACTTGTGGCAGGTGACGTGGCCAGGTGACGTGGCAAGTGGACAATTCACAACTTGTGGCCAGGTGACGTGGCACGTGATGTGGCCAGGTGACATGGCAAGTGGACAATCCACAACTTGTGGCAGGTGACGTGGCCAGGTGACGTGGCAGGTGACGTGGAAAGTGGACAATTCACAACTTGTGGCAGGTGACGTGGCACGTGATGTGGCCAGGTGACGTGGCAAGTGGACAATCCACAACTTGTGGCAGGTGACGTGGCCAGGTGACGTGGCAAGTGGACAATTCACAACTTGTGGCAGGTGACGTGGCCAGGTGACGTGGCACGTGATGTGGCCAGGTGACATGGCAAGTGGACAATCCACAACTTGTGGCAGGTGACGTGGCCAGGTGACGTGGCAGGTGACGTGGCAAGTGGACAATCCACAACTTGTGGCAGGTGACGTGGCCAGCTGATGTGGCAGGTAACGTGGCCAGGTGACGTGGCAGGTAACATGGCCAGGTGACGTGGCCAGGTAACGTGGCAAGTGGACAATTCACAACTTGTGGCACGTGATGTGGCCAGGTGACGTGGAAAGTGGACAATCCACAACTTGTGGCAGGTGACGTGGCTAGATGACGTGGCAGGTAATGTGGGCAGGTAACATGGCTAGGTGACGTGGCCAGGTGACGTGGCAAGTGGACAATCCACAACTTATGGCAGGTGACGTGGCCAGGTGACGTGGCAGGTGACGTGGCAAGTGGACAATTCACAACTTGTGGCAGGTGACGTGGCCAGGTGACGTGGCACGTGATGTGGCCAGGTGACATGGCAAGTGGACAATCCACAACTTGTGGCAGGTGACGTGGCCAGGTGACGTGGCAGGTGACGTGGCAAGTGGACAATCCACAACTTGTGGCAGGTGACGTGGCCAGGTGACGTGGCAGGTGACGTGGCAAGTGGACAATCCACAACTTGTGGCATGTGACGTGGCCAGCTGACTTGGCAGGTAACGTGGCCAGGTGACGTGGCAGGTAACATGGCCAGGTGACCTGGCCAGGTAACGTGGCAAGTGGACAATCCACAACTTGTGGCAGGTGACGTGGCACGTGATGTGGCCAGGTGACGTGGCAAGTGGACAATCCACAACTTGTGGCAGGTGACGTGGCCAGGTGATGTGGCCAGGTGATATGGCCAGGTGACGTGGCAAGTGGACAATCCACAACTTGTGGCTGGTGATGTGGCAAGTGATACGCTAAATACAAGTACACTGCTGCTCTCTCAGCTGCTGCTACTCACTCTGGTCTCACAAACTGGCTGAAATGCTTAAAATTTACTGTTTTTTTGAGCTTAGGGAGGGTCTATGATGAAACGCTTATAAACGCAAACGCGGCAAAACGCGCGTTTATAAACGCCGGTTTCAGCGTTTAAAAACGTATGTTCAGCAGAGTTTGCACCTGCGTCTCGTGTGCATGGGGCCTTAATCATCTGTGAAGGGTTCCTGACAGCTGTGTCACTGGAGTTAGTACCTCTCATAATCCAGTAAACATATTCTCTCATCCTGGTTTTAAAATTGGGTTTGGTATGCCCTATACACTATTTCTAGCAGGGGCACTATATGTAATACATATATACATACAACAGGTTTAGTTCTGCATGTTACAGGCCTATTATCTCAAATTGTTCTTTAGTACTTGTGATAAAGGCCCATTTTTTCCTTCTCCCTGCAAAATGTTTTTGTTTATTGCACCTGCTATGCAGCTTGCACAAATCACAAATCCACCTTTCGTTGTTAACTAGTTATCCTTGTTTTTCTTATTCTGCATTGTAGGAGAACCTTTTGATTACAAATCTGGTGCTCTTTTCTGAAAATAAAGAACGGGCAAAAACGAGAATGGCTGAATAGATCTTGTTTCCTTAGAAAACTTTCCAGTGTTTTCTTACTATGTGTTGTATCCTAGTGTAGCGCACAGACCCCTTTCTTTACCTGCATTGACTTTGCCTCCTCGCAGGAAGATAGAGGCACACCGCACCACAAGCCCGTACCCTCTTGTGTGAAGAGGTTGAGTGGTGTTGTTGATGGGTCTTCCACAGTTAGACAACCAGAGAATGTCTCTCACCTCTATTTTGAATAAAGACAAGTCCTTGTATCCCCACAGTAACTTGAATGTCCACACCAGCTGCACTCCAACGTAGAGGTTTATTTCTTATAAAACACAGTCTTTGACAGAAAAGGTTGGAGGGAGGACAGCTTAAGATGTGGATGAGGTCCAGGCACAAACGTTACACAATTCACTGCTCCGATTCTCAAGCAGACTCAGCCCATTTGGATAGTCTCCCTAACTTAGGACTAGCAGCCGAAATGATGCTCGAACTTTACCCTTGGTCTCTGCCACAGACCTGGTGAACTTGGTCTCTGTTCAAGGAGAAGACATCCCTCCAGAGAGTTACTGGGACCCTTCTTTCACTTTGACTTCCACACAAGTCCTTTGGAACGGTTCCTCTCCCGGCCTCCTCATCTATGATACGGGTCCCCTCGCAAGACGGCACCCGGAGATTCCTCGATCCCCGGTGGGCTCCAGCCGAAGGTGCTGGGCCCAGACCTTTGGCGCAGTCCCAGGGCTAAAGGTGCCTGGGACCCTTGACAAAGAACCGCAGACCCGCCCCTGGGCTAAAGGTGCCCAGGGCGGAGAGGAACCAGAACCCCCTGGACAGGCAGCATCTGCCCCTTTTATATCCTCTCCCAGCATGCCCAGCAGGTAGACCACACCCACTGTATGGTTGCCGAGAGGGGACACACAAGGCACAGCACTGTATCAGCGGTTCAACCCTGGCCTACTATGGCAGCGCCACCCGCAGGCCACAGGAAACTGTACACCAATACTCCACCTGTGGACAAAATGGTTTCAAGAACTCTAACAATTAGGGTGTTTGGGCACAACTACCACCCAAACACTTCCCCCAAATTTAGCACCCCGCTACACTAGATATATGAGAATTATAATTTAATAGGATGGGGAAGTCTGTAGTACCATTGTCACATTTTTTATGTTGTAGAAATTTCAATTATCATTATTCAATGCCTCCCTGGCATTCTGATCTAGAAATACTTCTACATACCTCTTGTAAAATGTTCTGTTCTGTTAAGTGTACTTCTTGTTTGTAGTCCTCTATCCTGCTGCGATTTATTCTAAGTCTTCTATATTTAATTATTTCTAGGAACATTTTACATTCAGCTACTTAGATGGTAACTGTGTACTAATATGAAGCTGTTTGTATCCACCATTTAAGAATTGTTCTTGCTTGGATTTTATCTCCTATAAAAATAATTCAATGAAAAAGATATAAAATTATTTTTGGTTGCTGGTAAGGGGAGTCTAATATTAACCACGTCCCAACCGCTTGCCGGCTCTATTAGGCACAATCACGTACCTGTACGTGATTTTGTCAATAGTCACAGGGGGAGCCAATCAGCGGGCCCCGGCGGACGCGATGTCCGCCGGCCACTCGCGATGTCCGCCGGCCACCTGCGATCGCTCCCCGCAGAGACAGAACGGCGGTCTGCCGATGTAAACAAGCAGACTGCCGTGCTGTCAGGCATGGACACTCTGATCTAGTGTTCCTGCTAATCAGGAACATAGATCAGAGTGTTCATGCAGTGAGCCCACCCCCCACACAGTTAGAAACACACTGAGGGAACACTGTTAACCCTTTGATCGCCCTGATGTTAACCCCTTCCCTGCCAGTGTTATTTATACTGTGTCAGTGCATATTTTTTGCACTGATCAGTGTAATAATGTCATTGGTTCTCAAAAAAGTGTCAAAAGTGTCAGCTAGGTGTCCAATCTGTCCGCTATAATGTCGAAGTCCCGTTAAAAATCGCTGATCACCACCATTACAAGTAAAAAATCCAAAAATAAATAAAAATGCCATAAATCTATTCCCAATTTTGTAGACGCTATAACTTTTGCGCAAACCAATCAATATACACTTATTGCGATTTTTTTTTTTTTTTTTACCAAAAATATGTAGTAGAATACATATTGGCCTAAACTGATGTGGAAATTCGATTTTTACATTTTTTTTATTGGATATGTTTTATAGCAGAAAGTAAAAAATATTGTTTTTTGTTTTCAAAAATGTCGTTCTTTTTTATTTATAGTGCAAAAAATAAAAACCGCAGAGGTGATCAAATACCACCAAAAGAAAGCTCTATTTGTAGGAAAAAAAGGACATCAATTTTATTTGGGTTTAGCGTTGCAGGACTGTGCAATTGTCAGTTAAACTAACACAGTGCCGTATGGCAAAAAATTCATAAAGTTGTTCCAAATATCCTTTCCAAATGATTATCATGTCACCTACTCTATATGGGTTTTCTATAGCGCAAGGTTTGAGCCCAGCCCAAACCTAGATGCATCCAGAGCATAAACAAGTTGGCATAGCTGGGCGTAAACCTTGTTCCCATAGTTGTGCCTGTAGTTTGTTAGTAGAAGGTATTGTTTTTGTATATAAATTTGAAGCTTATCCCTTTAAGGGTGAACTGTAAACTTTGCCTGTAGTAATGACATATCCACTTCCAAAGAACCTGACAGCCCCATATTTAATATCATGTTTGATAACGGTATTTAATGATGTAATGTCTAAAGTACCCCATATATGGTCTTTGGACCATTGGATGGAGGATACAAGGTTTATTACCTCTGTTATATCTTAACCCCTAGGTGCCGAGCACACGCAAATATGCATCTAGGCATCTGGCGGCCGCATATTTGTATGCAATAGCTCTAATAGAGCTGTGCTATGAGCACGCGCTCTGCACACTCTCAGCACAGTTACCAGTGGCTAAATGAGAGCTCCCTTCGCTGCTTGTGATCAGGAGCTTTCTGACCATGTGACCTCCATGACAGCCAATCACAGCAGTCACATGACCATAAGCCCTGCCCCCTGTTCTTCTTAAGCCCTTAAAAGGCCAGCAGGTGCTGGCTCTAAGGGGTTAAAGATATGCAGGACTTAGGGTAATATATTTATGCTGGCATAAGTCAATGTCTAAGAGAAATTGAAGGTGAGGAGGAGGTTAGGGTGATACATTTCTGCTGGCATAAGTCCATGTATTAGGAGAAATTGGAGGTGGGGAAACCAACCCCTGGGACTATCAGTCTCCATGGTGGTTTAGTTAAATCCTTATGTGCAGGACCAGGGCTAGGGGGGGGGCAGGAGGGGAAGCCCCCCAGGCGAGAGGTTGGGGGGCGCCACTTGGGAAGTTCCTGCTGCTACAAGCTGACAGTCGTAGTGACAGTAGCATCACTATTCCTGTCAGATTAGCGGGGGAAGTCACAAGCAGCTTAGCGCACAATGTCACATACAATTTTCTGCCATCCACTCCAATGGGCACTCAGGAAGGGGCTAGAATGTAAAAAATGACTCCACAGGAGACACGGATAAAAGTCTCATAGTGTAGTAATTTTTAATAAAGTAAAAACAGCAGAAATAATAGCAGTTACACTCACGTGTAATAGTGCCTGGCCTGGCACTAGGTGTAAACGGCATGTGTGAGTCAGCTGATCCCTGGGGGTGGCGTGCATTCCCTGATGTATCAAATATGGACCCGGAAATGACGGATCCTCTGCTCCAACATATGTTTCGCCATGATTGGCTCTTCAGGAATTGACTATTACATGTGAGTGTAACTGCTATTATTGCTGCTGTTTTTACTTTATTAAAAATTACTACACTATGAGACTTTTATCCGTGTCTCCTGTGGAGTCATTTTTTACATTCTAGCCCCTTCCTGAGTGGCCATTGGAGTGGATTTATGCCATTAGCGGAACCAATCTGGCATTCCCAAAGTGTTTTTTTGACCGTCCTGTAAAAAGGGGTCAAACAGCTCTGGTGAGTGGCCATCTTCATACTGAGCACTCGTGGTGGAAGATCTAGAAGTTTTATCTCAGAGCATTCCGTTTTGGTGTTGGGATTTATCCACTTATGGACTTTATACTTGCTTATTTTTTCATTTACAGTAGGTGCCGCCGATTTTTTGTCAATCTCGCCTCTTCTAGCGGCGAGATTGACACCCTACGAGCCCCGTCGCGAGAGCCAGCGCCGAGCTGTCTCGTCATCGGGAAAGGAAAAATGTTGTTTTTCCTTTCGCAATGAGCGACACGCATTGCTGACATTTAGGCCGGTAGACGGAGATCCGACGTGGATTCCCGCCAATACCAGGCACTGTGTTTAGTATGAATCCTGAGCGGGAACTCCACGGCAATTTTTAAATAAAAACCCGGCATGGGTTCCCCCTCCAGGAGCATACCAGGCCCTTCGGTCTGGTATGGATTTGAAGGGGAATCCCCAAAGCCGAAAAATCGGCGTGGGGGTCCCCCTCAAAATCCAAACCAGACCCTTATCCGAGCACGCAACCTGGCAGGCCGCAGGAAAAGAGGGGGGGATGAGAGAGTGGCCCCCCTCCCTCCTGAACCGTACCAGACCGCATGCCCTCAACATGGGGGTTTGGTGCTCTGGGGCAGGGGGTCGACCTGCGGCCCCCCCACCCCAAAGCACCCTGTCCCCATGTTGATGAGGACAAGGGCCTCTTCCCGACAACCCTGGCCGTTGGTTGTCGGGGTCTGCGGGCGGGGGCTGATCGGAATCCTGGAGCCCCCTTTAATAAGGGGGCCCCCAGATGCCGGCCCCCACCCTATGTGAATGAGTATGGGGTACATCGTACCCCTACCCATTCACCTGGTGGAAAAAAAATGTCAATAAAAGAACACACACAGCTTTTTAAAGTAATTTATTACACAGTTCTGGGGGTCTTCTTCTGACTTCGGGGGTCTCTTCCGACTTCGGGGGTTTCCGGTGTCGTCTCCGCGCTCTCCGGCTCTTCTCTCGCTCTCCGGTTCTTTCTTCCTTCTGCCGGGCCTCCGCTATCTTCTTCCAGCTCTTTTGCTAGCGGAGAGGCCCGGTCTTCCCCGTCGTCTCGTCCGGCTCTCCGTTGTCCTTCTGCCGGCCCCTCCACTATCTTCTTCCCGTTCTTTTACTAGTGGAGGGGCCCGGTCTTCCCGTCGTCGTCGGCGTCTTCTTCCCTCTACTCCTCCTCGATGTTGACTCGTCGTTTCCTCCCGCTGTAATGCTGGCTGTTCGGTCCTCAACGATTTATATAGGCTTCTCATGATGTCACAGTCACATGCTCCGGGTGGCCCCGGACAGGGTGCTTTGGGGTGGGGGGCCGCAGGTCGCCCTCCTGCCCCAGAGCACCAAACCCCCCATGTTGAGGGCATGCGGCCTGGTGCGGTTCAGGAGGGAGGGGGCCGCTCTCTCGTCCCCCCCCCCTCTTTTCCTGCGGCCTGCCAGGTTGCGTGCTCGGATAAGGGTCTGGTTTGGATTTTGAGGGGGACCCCCACGCTGATTTTTCGGCTATGGGGATTCCCCTTCAAATCCATACCAGGCTGAAGGGCCTGGTATGCTCCTGGAGGGGGAACCCATGCCGGTTTTTTATTTAAAATTTGGCGTGGAGTTCCCGCTCAGGATTCATACTAAACACAGTGCCCAGTATTGGCGGGAATCCACGTCGGATCCCGTTCAATACAGTGCCGTGTCTCCTTCTCGCTATTGCAGCGAGCACGAGATGTCGCCACCCTGTCGCCGAGATGTCGGCACCCTGTCGCCGAGAATCTCCGCGATGGGATCACGATGAATATACAATGTCGGCGGCACCTACTGTATGTGCACATTTAAGTTTGATGCAGTGTTTTTCTTTGTGCCAGTTTTTCACATGAACATGTATAGCGCCTTATTCTTTACTTTATAATTCTACACATATGAGTCACCTACTGCTACACTACACCACTCCCCTGCCCCCAGATTGAAAACAACTAGCTCGCAGCATAGGCCTTCCTCTGAGGGCGTGGCCTGCAATGGGTTGTTATATAAATCGGGATGCCATGCCATAAGGCCACACTCTCAGAGGAAGTCGTGATGACGAAACGCATCATAGCGTGACCTTACGGCAACCGGAAGTGACGTTTTTGTGTTCCACAGCCAGGAAGTGATAACCGGAAGTTGCAGTAGAGGCTGTCTTTCCAGTACACGTGATTTATTATCATCTCTCCTGTGCAGTGAATAGCTCTATTTTTAGCACTGATACGATAGGAATTATCCTAATGTCAGTTTTTATGGAGCCTGTCATGTGAAGAATAAAGGAAGAGAAAATGGAATTATGCTATTGTGAGTTTTCTTTTATCCAAGTACCTATGGGACATCTAGTACAACTGTGACACCCTCCATGATGTGGATGGCAATTGATAAACATATCAAGGCTTGATGTGTTCTACTCTCTGGTGAGTGAGAACCCCTAGGGGGTGTGTGGCGCACGGCATGAGGAGTCTGGTGTGAGGTGCACATCTTCAATATTATACTAGGACCACCATCTATGCCTCTTTGGACTCTCTCACCACCTATCATCCATAGTTCCTCTTATGTTATATCCTTTGTGCACTCATTTTTATGAGTAATTTTAAGCTACTTGTTCTGTCAATATTTATTTACGCTTTCCTTTTATTTGAATTACATGTATTGTTGCTCCTGTTCATCCTCACTAGTGTTGAGAGCTGCAATATTACTACCAGTGCCGACCTGTCCATAGGGGCACACGGGCGCCGCCCCCGAAAGTTAGTCACAAAAAAATTAAATAAAATAAATGGTCCTTTAAAAAAACAAAAACAAAAAAAGGTCCTTTAAGTGCACTGTGGGGCAGCGTGACATCTATGCAATTTCATGATTGCAGGTGAGACGCTTCATTTGCCTGGTTTTCTGAGTGCTTGTGTCAGGAAGGGCATGCCAGCACCCAAGATGGTGGCCGTGGAAGACGGCCTGGAATCTCAGCCATTACTGGAATGCCGGTGCGCGCGCGCGTTCGTTCAGTGACAGGTCTTGGCGCCAATCAAGCTATTTGAACTGGGTCAGCACCCAGACTCAGTGCTGTCTGCTCTACAGCGTTCTGTGTACTTGTGTTCCTGCATCTGATACCTGTTCCTGATATCGACCCGGCTTGTCCCTGACGTTCCTGCTTTCTACCCGCATCTGATCCGGCTTGTTGACTTCGCATCTGCCTGCCCCTTCTGCTACCTTGCTGCCAGTTCGATACCAAACCAGTCTGTGTCCTGACTCCGCTCCAGCCTACTCTTCTGCTCTGGACTTGTCCGCCAGTGAGTGACCCGGCCAGCCTGCACCCGTTGTTCCTTCAGCCCTGCAGAGCCCTGCTGAGCTTCCATCCCACCTGCTGCCACACCTGCTCTTCTGCACCAGAGTTCCTCTGCAGCCTCTTCTGGGATTTCGGTCCGGCTCCAACCTCCTCTACAACCATCCAGGGACCGGAGCAAGCCTCCTCCACTTCACAAGGGACCTCTACTACTCCTGCAGTTATCATGCTCACGCCTGAACCCAGAGTTCCAATCACGGAGAAATTCCTTGGTGAACGCAGCAAGTTCAGAAACTTCCGGAACGCATGTGAACTGTACTTCACACTTCAGCCACGCACCTTCTCTCTTGAAACTACGAAGGTTGGCTTTGTTATCTCCTTACTGCAGGGGGAGCCACAGTCCTGGGCTCACCGGCTCCTTGAACAGAGGGCAGAGTGTCTATCAGACTTAACCTAATTCCTGGCCGCCATGGCCCAATTGTATGAAGATCCCCAGCAAGCTGCTTCCGCTGAAGCCGCTCTCCATTCGCTTCAACAAGGTCACAGAGCTGTGGAAGAGTATGTCTCTGAATTCAGACGTTGGGGTTTTGACACTAGCTTGAATGACGCCGCTTTACGCCACCAGTTCCGCATGGGTCTCTCTGAGCCTCTCAAGGATGAACTCGCCCGAGTTGGAGTCCCCCCAACTCTGGAAGCCCTGATTGACTTGTCCATCCAAATTGACCGTCGTTTGAGAGAACGAAGGTCGGAAAGAGCGGCGGGCCTACCACCCCTGGTATGGATGTCACGGCAGCTCGGCCTACTCCGTCCTTCACTCTCCCCTGAAGAACGCCAACATCGTTGCCAGCAGGGCCTTTGTTTGTATTGCGGGGGATCGGGACATTTTGTGAGGTGTTGCCCAGTTAAATCCCGTAAATGCCTCTCAGCTATCTCCCCTTCTGCAACTCTGCACTTGCCCAGCAATTCTGCTCATCTTGCTCTCTCCATTTCTCTTCAGCTGGCAGGGGGAACTATCCAGACCCTTGCCATAATCGATTCTGGGGCCTGCAGCTGCTTTGTGGACTTGTCCTTTGCTGCTCAACATCATATCCCACTTCAAACCAAAGCACAGAGACTCTCCGTCCATCTGGCCGATGGGACCACCATTAAGTCCGGAGCAGTTACCCATGAGACGATGCCCCTACTTGCTACTATTACCCAAGATCACCAAGAACTGCTACGCTTGGATGCCATCGCCTCCCCTTTGTTTCCGATCATTCTTGGCATGCCTTGGTTGAAGGCCCATAATCCCCGCATCAACTGGGCCACAGAAGAAATTGAGTTTCTTTCTCCCTATTGCACCCAGCACTGCTTACGAACCTCCTGTGACCAGCCTTCCTTGCTCTGCCTTGACACTGACTCTGAAGCCTGTCGGTCCGTACCCACAGCTTACCATAGATTCCTGGATGTGTTCAGTAGGAAAGGTGCAGAGACTCTCCCTCCTCACCGGTCATACGACTGTCCCATCGAACTCCTTCCTGGAGTCGAAGTTCCTTTTGGGAGAATCTTTCCATTATCCGAATGTGAACTTGTTGCCCTTAAAGACTATATTGATGACAACCTGAAGAAGGGGTTCATCCGCCCTTCCACGTTCCCGGCCGGGGCGGGAATTTTCTTTGTAGAAAAGAAAGACCATTCATTACGTCCGTGTGTGGACTATCGTGAGCTGAATAAAGTCACGGTTAAGAACCGCTATCCCCTTCCGTTGGTACCCGAACGTTTCCAGAGACTTGGTGCTGCCACCATATTCACAAAGTTGGATCTCCGAGGTGCCTATAACTTGGTCCGTATACGGGAGGGGGATGAATGGAAGACGGCTTTCCGAACACGGTTCGGGCACTATGAGTACCTTGTAATGCCCTTCGGGTTATGCAACGCCCCCGCTACCTTCCAGCATTTTATTAACGACGTCTTCCGAGACTTCCTGGACTTATTTGTGGTAGTATACCTTGACGATATACTAATCTTCTCTTCCTTTCTAGACAACCACCGCAGACATGTCAGGAGTGTACTGAGCCGCCTCCGACAAAATGGACTCTATGCCAAACCCAAGAAGTGCGAGTTTGAGCGCCAAAGCATCCAATCCTGGGCCTGATCATATCTACCGATGGCATCAAGATGGATCCCCAAAAAGTTACGGCTATTCTGGATTGTCCAATTCCCAGCGAAAAGAAAGGCATCCAACGTTTTATAGGGTTTGCAAACTTCTACCGAAAATTTATCAGGGGATTCTCAGCAATCATCTCCCCCATCACCCAACTTACTAAACAAGGTGTCAGATTCCGTTGGTCTCCAGAGGCCCAGGCTGCCTTCGAGACACTGAAAAGGCGGTTTACCTCCGCATCTGTCCTGAAACATCCCGATTCGTCCCTGCCATACGTCCTAGAGGTGGACGCATCGGAAACCGCAGTCGGAGCTATACTTTCTCAGAGACAGGGAGCCGAGGCTCTGTTGCACCCGGTCACCTTCTTTTCCCGCAAGCTATCTGACGCGGAAAAGAATTATGACTTGGGGATCGTGAACTCCTAGCAATCAAAGCTGCACTGGAAGAGTGGAGATACCTACTAGAAGGGGCTGCACACCCGATCCTGATCTATACAGATCACAAAAATCTCGAATATCTGGGGACAGCGAAGAGGTTGAAACCCCGGCAGGCCAGGTGGGCACTTTTCTTCTCTAGATTTACTTTCCATCTAACATACAGGCCTGGATCCAAGAATACAAAACCCGATGCCTTGTCACGTATGTTCAGTAAATCACAGGAAATCTCCCCTCCAGATACCATTCTGTCTTCCGGGAACTTCCTCCTACTACAAGGGGATTTAATGGCCCAGATCAAACAAGCCTCTGTAGGAAGTCCCTCACCACCTGGGACCACTTTGCTAGCAAGAGATGGGCTTCTTTGGTACGGAGACAAAGTCTTTGTAACGGAGGGTTTACGAGTCTCCACCTTGGGCCTGTGCCATGACCATATGCTTGCAGGGCATTTTGGCATCTACAAGACTTCTGAATTAGTGCAAAGAACATTTTGGTGGCCCAGTTTGGAGAAGGACTGCAAAAGGTATGTAGAATCCTGCACCATTTGTACCCGCAACAAGAACAGCAAATCCAGGGCTTGGGGCCTGTTAAAACCACTACCGGTCCCAAATAGACCTTGGCAGATGATTTCGATAGACTTTATCGTGCAGCTGCCACCATCTCAGGGCTACAGTACTATTTTCGTGGTCGTCGACCGATTATCCAAGATGGCCCATTTCCTCCCCATGAAGGGTACTCCCTCTGCACAAGAGACGGCACAAATCTTCATCAGAGAAGTTATCAGGCTTCATGGAACTCCGGCAAACATCATTTCTGACAGAGGGGTCCAGTTCACCTCCAGGTTCTGGAGGTCCTTGTGCGAGTCTCTTGGAATTGAACTTTCATTTTCATCAGCCTATCACCCGCAAACCAATGGACAAACAGAAAGGACCAATCAAACACTCGAACAATATCTCCGCTGTTTTTCTTAATTTTCTCAAGACGATTGGGTTCCCTTACTTCCTCTGGCCGAATTCTCTTACAATAATTCCGTCCATTCAGCCACCAAACAATCTCCTTTTTTCGCCAATTACGGCTTTCATCCTTTATTTCTTTTCAACGCAATTCCAGAGTGCTCTGTACCTGCTGTGCTTGAAACAATAGACTTCTTTAACACCAACAACAAACTGTTACAGGAAACAATGGCCAAGTCTCAAGCCTACAACAAATAAGTCTTTCACAAGAAGAGAAGGGGGGAATTGATCTTAAACCCAGGTGACCAAGTTTGGTTGGCTACAACAAATCTAAAACTTGCTTGCCCCTCGAAAAAACTTGGACCTAAGTTTGTAGGGCCATTTCCTGTGAAGAAACAAATCAACAATGTTGCATATGAGCTGGAACTACCTGATTCGTTTAGGATCCATCCCATGTTCCATGTAACCCTACTGAAACCCGCAATCCCTGATCCTTTTCCTGGTCGAGATGCCGGCCCACCTGAACCCGTGATGGTAGACAGTGAAGAGGAGTTCGAAGTGGAAGCGGTATTGGATTGCAGGAAGAGGAGGAATCAGGTTCAGTACCTAATTAAGTGGAGAGGGTAGGGACTGGAGGACAACTCGTGGGAACCGGAAGGTAATATTCATGCCCAAGACCTCATCCAGACCTTCAAGAACGCTCATCCTGACAAAGTGGCCAGATTGGGCATCCGGAGGCTGACCATTAGGAGGGGGCAATGTCAGTAAGGGCATGCCAGCACCCAAGATGGTGGCCGTGGAAGACGGCCTGGAATCTCAGCCATTACTGGAATGCCGTTGGCATGCGCGCGCACGCGTTTGCGCTCACGCCCGTGCGCTCGTTCGTTCAGTGACAGTTGGCGCCAATCAAGCTATTTGAACTGGGTCAGCACCCAGACTCAGTGCTGTCTGCTCTACAGCGTTCTGTGTACTTGTGTTCCTGCATCTGATACCCGTTCCTGATATCGACCCGGCTTGTCCCTGACGTTCCTGCTTTCTACCCGCATCTGATCCGGCTTGTTGACTTTGCATCTGCCTGCCCCTTCTGCTACCTTGCTGCCAGTCCGATACCAAACCAGATTCCGGTCCGGCTCCATCCTCAGCGATCCTGCCAGGCACTCGTGCGACTCTGCACTCCCGCGCCTCCTGTCTGCTCTATCAGGGGCCTCGAGTCAGAGGTGTAAGAGAGGCCGTCCTCTGCATATCAGGCTCCACCACTAGGTACGTGACAGCTTGTGGCGCAAAGCAATGCGCCGCAACACTCCTTTATCGGTCATTCTCCCTGTTGTGTGGTTTTCCTACTGGCACTACTATAGGACATGGATGGTGCTTTCCTCTGAGCCACGGCATCACTTTCAGTTTCTCTGTGCCAGTGGAGAACCGGAAGTGACGGGGCGGCTCCGTGGATGGAACACACGACTTGAGCGGTGCTTTCTTTCATCTCTCGGCCGGATTGGTAGGTTCTGAGAGAGTGCTGGGCTGTACACCCTATCTGTGATGCTGGGCTGTACACCCTATCTGTAATGCTGGGCTGTATACCCCTGACAGTATGTGTGGAATACAGGGAACGGAGTGGGTGGATTCTATAAGGGTGGGGCTTATGAGAAGTGGGAGGGGTCAAAAAGGAAGTTTGGGGTCTGGCGCTCCCCCATCCTAAAACTTTACCAGCCGCCACTGATTACTGCCCTTTTTTCCTGTGTCACACGTCTTGTGGCATATTCTTCTCTTAGAGGTTCCTTGGTGTGCTTGGGTATATTTTTCCAATTTTTCAATTTTTTTTGGTTTACACAAAAAGAAAAAAGGAATTTTAGGGGAGGGTCTGCTTAATTAAATTTCTATGACTGACTAAATACATTAGGAAAGTGAACATGAAGTATTTTTACTTACATGCCTGGGCCTACATTAAAAACAAAATCTGGAGGGATAAGTACAATTATATATATATATATATATATATATATATATATATATAGTGATTATTCAGACTCCAAAAGCAATTTACCACTTTAATACCAGACACTATCACCTCCTTCCTACCCAGGCCAGTTTCAGTGCTGTCACATTTTGATATTTTGACTGACAATTAGTTATGCAACACTGTACCCAAACAAAATTTGTATAATTTTTTTTTAGACAGATAGAGCTTTTCTTTAGTGGTATATAATCACCACTTAGTTTGTTTTATTTAATTATTTTTCCTATATAAACAAAAAATACTGAATCATTGAAAAAGAAAATGTTTTTACAAACAAATATTCTTTCTTCGTAAATTTAGGCCAAAATGTATGTATTATGCTACAAACTAGTGTATATATTTTGAAAATTGATCAACCCTGATGTACTGACATCTAATTTCTTGAGGCAGGGGCGTACCTAGAGCATTTGGCACCCGGGGCGGATCCAATATCTGGCACCCCCCCCACGTTAAAATGTAAAAACACCCCTCTGTGTCCCCTGCATACCTCTGCATCCTTCAATATCTCTTTGTTACGACTGTGTAGCCCCTCTACACAACTGCACCTCTGGACCCCTTTACATTACACAGCATCCTGCACCTCTGCGTCACTTTACATTACACAGCCCCCCCCCACCTCTGGACCCCTTTACATTACACAGCCCCCTGCACCTCTGGACCCCTTTACATTACACAGCCCCCTGCACCTCTGGACCCCTTTACATTACACAGCCCCCTGCACCTCTGCACCCCTTTACATTACACAGCCCCCTGCACCTCTGCACCCCTTTACATTACACAGCCCCCTGCACCTCTGGACCCCATTACATTACACAGCACCCTGCACCTCTGCACCCCTTTACATTACACAGCCCCCTGCACCTCTGCACCCCTTTACATTACACAGCACCCTGCACCCATTTACATTACACAGCCCCCTGCACCCCTTTACATTACACAGCACCCTGCACCTCTGGACCCCATTACATTACACAGCACCCTGCACCCCTTTACATTACACAGCACCCTGCACCTCTGGACCCCATTACATTACACAGCACTCTGCACCCCTTTACATTACACAGCACCCTGCACCTCTGCACCCCTTTACATTACACAACACCCTGCACCTCTGCACCCCTTTACATTACACAGCCCCCTGCACCTCTGGACCCCTTTACATTACACAGCACCCTGCACCCCTTTACATTACACAGCACCCTGCACCTCTGGACCCCATTACATTACACAGCACCCTGCACCTCTGCACCCCTTTACATTACACAGCACCCTGCACCTCTGCACCCCTTTACATTACACAGCCCCCTGCACCTCTGGACCCCTTTACATTACACAGCACCCTGCACCCCTTTACATTACACAGCACCCTTCACCCCTTTACATTACACAGCCCCCTGCACCCCTTTACATTACACAGCACCCTGCACCTCTGGACCCCATTACATTACACAGCACCCTGCACCTCTTTACATTACACAGCACCCTGCACCTCTGCACCCCTTTACATTACACAGCACCCTGCACCCCTTTACATTACACAGCCCCCTGCACCTCTGGATGCCTTGACATTACACAGCCCCCCGCACTTCTGGACCCCTTGACAGTACACAGCACTCTGGACCCCTTTACATTACACAGCACCGCACCTCTGGACCCTTTTACATTACACAGCACCTCACAGCTCTGGACCCCCTGCATGTTACACAGACAGTGCAAACCTCCCCCCCTCAGTGCAGACCCCCCTTAGTGCAAACCCCCCTCAATGCAGACCCCCCCGTGCAAACCCCCCTCAGTGTAAACCTCCCCAGTGCAACCCCCCCTCAGTGCAAACTTCCCCCCTTAATGCAGACCCCCGTGCAAACCTCCCCCCCTCAGTGCAGACCCCCCAGTGCAACCCCCCCTCCCCCTCAGTGCAAACCCCCCTTAATGCAGACACTCCCCTCAGTGCAAACCTCCCCCCATGCAAACCCCCCTCGATGCAAACCCCCCCCTCAATGCAGACACCCCCTCAGTGCAAACCTCCCCCCCTTAATGCAGACCCCCGTGCAAACCCCACCACAGTGCAAACCTCCCCCCTTAATGCAGACCCCCGTGCAAACCCCCCTCAGTGCAAACCTCCCCAGTGCAACCCCCCCTCAATGCAGACACCCCCCCCAGTGCAAACCTCCCCCCTTAATGCAGACCCTCGTGCAACCCCCCCTCAGTGCAAACCTCCCCCCTCAGTGCAGACCCCCAGTGCAACCCCCCCTCCCCCTCAGTGCAAACCCCCCTTAATGCAGACACCCCCCCTCAGTGCAAACCTCCCCCCCATGCAAACCCCCCCCTCAATGCAAACCCACCTTCAATGCAGACACCCCCCCTCAGTGCAAACCTTCCCCCTTAATGCAGACCCCCGTGCAAACCCCCCCCCACAGTGCAAACCTCCCCCCTTAATGCAGACCCCTGTGCAAACCCCCCTCAGTGCAAACCTCCCCAGTGCAACCCCCCCTCAATGCAGACACCCCCCCTCAGTGCAAACCTCCCCCCCCTTAATGCAGACCCTCGTGCAAACCCCCCCTCAGTGCAAACCTCCCCCCACCCAGTGCAGACCCCCCAGTGCAACCCCCCCCCAGTGAAAACCCCCTTTAATGCAGACACCCCCCCTCAGTGCTAACCTCCCCCCCATGCAAACCCCCCCTCAATGCAGACCCCCGTGCAAAACCCCCCCCCCCCCGGTCAGTGAAAACCCCCCTCCCATTCAGTACCTTAGATCAGCGTGAGGCAGCACATGCACAGAAGGTCCCCTCCCCCTCTGTACACATAAACAGAAAGGAGGGG
The DNA here is from genome assembly GCA_029206835.1 of Rana muscosa. Taxonomy (NCBI): domain Eukaryota; kingdom Metazoa; phylum Chordata; class Amphibia; order Anura; family Ranidae; genus Rana; species Rana muscosa. The sequence goes on from CM055122.1 coordinate 1,026,055,388, forward strand.
GAGGCGACTTCACTCGGCTGTGCCTGTGTTCTGTGAGAAGTGCCGAACATCGGGATAGCTCAGCCGCGGCCGTGAGGAGGGGATGGATGGTGCAGCAATGTCACCCCCCCTCCCTTCGTATCGTGATATATCTGCCTGTGCCTGCCTGGAGTCTCACTGCCGGCCTGACACCCCCCAGTGTGTGGCACCCCGGTGCGGCCCGCCCCCCCGCCCCCCACTTAGTACGCACTTAGTACGCCTCTGTCTTGAGGCCCTAAAATGCCAGGACAGTACACATTTTTTACCTCTTTTTGGAAAGTAGAGACCACAAGGTTTTTAGTGGGAAGCATTGTAACTTTTTTGGGGGAAAATAAGGACATTAACCAGTTGCCGACCAGCTGTCGTCATTATACAGCAGCAATTTGGCTCGTTCCCACGAATCACTGAACCGGTACGTCGGCTCCTTTAAGAGCTGCATGGCAGGGGACCCGATGCGCGGCTGCAATGTCACGAGGGCCAGAATGGGGATCTGTGTATGTAAACACACAAATCCCCGTTCTGACAGCGGAGGAGAGATAGCTCTGCTGTTCCTAGTAATTAGGAACAGCGATCGGTCTCCTCCTCCAGTCAGTCCCATCCTCCCACAGTTAGAAACACACATGAGGGAATAAATTTAACCCCTTGATCGCCCCCTAGTGTTAACCCCTTCCCTGCCAGTGACATTTACACAGCAATCAGTGCATCTTTATAGCACTGATCGCTGTATAAATGTCAATGGTCCCAAAAAAGTGTCAAAAGTGTCCGATCTGTCTGCCTCAATATTGCAGTCCCGCTAAAAATCGCAAATCGCCGCCATTACTAGTAAAAAAAATATATAAAAAAAATAAAAATGCCATAAATCTATCCCCTATTTTGTAGATGCTATAACCTTTGTGCAAATCAATCAATATACGCTTACTGTGATTTTTTTTTTTTTACCAAAAATATGTAGAAGGATACATATTGGCCTAAACTTATGAAGAAATTAGTTGTTTTAAAAAAAATGTTGGGATATTTATGTAGCGGGGCCCACGCCTCTCACCCCTTCTTCTTCTCGGCTTGCTGTCCTGTCTAGGGGAACCTGGGAGGAGGGATGAGATCCACCACAGCCCATATCCTCTTCTGGATAGAGGTGAAGGCCCGAATGTATTTTTACCATCGGGTCGTGTGTATAACCCAGGGTCAAGTCTTTCCTTGATATGACCCCCCCTTTGCTCCCAGTAACCGGAGTTCCACACAACTGAAAAGGTCCAACTCTTATTTATTCCTTAGCAGCAAATAAATCGTCACTCAGCACAGACAGGTTGTGACCAAAGAACAGTTCAGTATTGGCGGGGAGTAGGTCAAGGCACAATCCTTAATCAAACTAAATCATTGAGATATCACCAATGGTTATAACGCACAGTGGCTGTGAATGTACTTCTTTCCTTTTCTGAGTCTCTACCAGCAACTCTAATGAACATGAAACAGGAGTTACCTTCTTGTGGCTGCGGCCCCTGTCAGAGGGAAGACATCCTTCCGAGAGAGTTACGGGAGGCCCCGCCGTCACCGGCAATGCTGCACCGGGCTGTTCGGAAAGGGTTACACTCCCCGGCCTCCTCATCTCAGATTCGGGCGCCCAACACCCTAGGGCCCCTCGGACTCCTCCACCCTCGCAGAACCCAGTCGAAGGTACTGGGTCCCAGGCCACCTCAGTAGTACCTCACCCCAGGGCTAAAGGTGCCTGGGATGGACTCCATCACCCGCTCCGGCCAGGTCAAGGGCACCTGGGCCCGGAACTCCGGAACGCCAGCACCCAGGCTGAAGGTGCCTGGGCGCGGCCGTGTCCTCCGACTCTGAACCCCGTGTTCAGGGCGTCCGCCCCTTTTATCTCCTCTCCCTTTGCGTCACAGCAGGTTCCCCGCCCTGCCATACAAGCGCCAGGAAAGGACAAAAAGAGATGCAGTCTTGTGGTGAGGGTTCAACTCCGGCCCAGGGAAACAGCGCCTCCTGCAGGCCACAGGGAACCTCACACCACCAGAGTCCTCCAAGAACCATAAAATGGTCCCAGATTCCCTAATAATCAGTGCATCTGGGTTACACTACCACCCAGATGCTTCCCCTAAATTCAAATACCTGCTACATTTATTATAGCAAAAAGTTAAAAATATAGTTTTTTTTTTTTAAATTGTCGCTCTTTTTTTGTTTATAGCACAAAAAATGAAAACTGCAGAGGTGATCAAATACCCCCCAAAAAAGCACTATTTGTGGGAAAAAAAGGACGTAAATTTTATTTGGGTACAACGTCGCACGACCGCGCAAATGTCAGTTAAAGCCCACGCAGTGCCGTATCGCAAAAAAAGGCCTGGTCATTAAGGGGGAAAATCTTCCGGGGCTGAAGTGGTTAAATAAATAACAAAACCAAAAAAGAGTGCTCCCAATGGCTTTTAGGCAGAAAAGGATGCAAAATTGGTCAAATATTATATAAAAAAAAGTATTTTTATTGATACAAGATTACATGAAATTCAAAAAGTGAATACAATAGTAAAAACATGAGCTCTGGTGTGTTTAACCTCTATAACGCAAAGGATGTCCTTATAATATTGGCAAACAACAATATATACTGTACATGAAATTTTCAAACTCAAAGTTGTTGCTCATAAGAACACTCTCATGTTCTTGAGAAATTAAATAAAATTCATTTTTTTTACAGTTCTTTTTTACATACTGTCATTGCAGTACAGTGTCGCCATATGACTGGTGTGGCGGTGATCAGGTAGTGAGAGTATGTAAAAGAAAAATATTGTTTGAATTAATTTAACATGTTTCTTAATTTGTTTTATATATATTTTTATTTTCTTACATTTTTTTTTACATATAGTTACCAGAGCAGTACAGTGTCACTGTAGTGACACTGTACTGATCTGGGGAGGTGATCAGGTGTTTTTTTTTACACTGTGATTGCTTATTACATTGATGATCACTGTATATGCAATCATTTTTACTTTGTGTATGACATCCATGTGCTATTGTTTACTATTGTGATAGCTGTGATTGTCCACAGCTATCACATGGTAAAGGTCTGATGTGATTGGCTCTGTACCATGTGATCACTGTAACCAATTACAGAGATCATAATAGTACACAATGGCTATGAATGACAGGCCATTTTTTGTTCACAACCGACATGTGATTGATCACAGCAATCACATGGTACCAGTGGAACATGTACTGTAGCTGCCTGGTACAACAATCTGTCACAAAGCTCAGGGAGCTATTGCTTCTCCCCCCCCCCCCCGTAAATCTCTTATGCAGCTGAGAACAGAGGGAGTGTTATCACTTTAAAAAAAGGTATTTATAATGTGTTTTTTTTTTTATAGCTGTACACAACTGATTTGCCTTTCATTTCTATTTTAAATTGAATGATTTATTTTAAAAGGTGATTGTTTACAATCACTTTAAAGACTAAGGCCTCGTACACACGGCCGAGATTCTCGTCGAAAAAAACATGCCGTTTTTTTTCGACGAGATTCTTGGACAAGAAACTTGTCCCGGCCGAGTGTACACACGCTCGATTCAAAGAACCCGCGGTTCTTTGAATGGAGCGTACGCGGTGACGTCATCGACTACGACGAGCATACGCTCGTCACATTCGATGCCGTCGCCGCCATCTTGGTATACCCTATCTATGCCTAGGAAGCTAACGCGCATGCGTCAAAGTCATTTCGAGCATGCGCGGGCTTCCCGCCGAAAAGGTAAGTGTACACACACACAATTTTCTCGTCGAGAAACAGGCTGACGAGAATCTCGACGAGAAAATAGAGAGCAGAATCTCTATTTTCTCGTCGAGATTCTTGTCGCTTTTCTTGACGAGAAACCATACACACGAACGAATTTCTCGGCAAAAAATCTCTGCCAGCAAGTTTCTTGCTGGTTTTTGCAGAGAAACTCGTTCGTGTGTACGAGGCTTCAGAGAATTAAATTTCTCAAGATTTGGGACCCTTAGATTCATTATGCCCTACTTCCCTGGATCTGGCAAGTCTAATATCCCTTTAATCCCCTCCTCCATCAGATTAAAGTGATTGTAAAGCTTTTTTTTTTTTTTTTTTAAATAACAAACATGTTATACTTACCTTCTCTGTGCATGGGTTTTGCACAGAGTGGCCCTGATCCTTTTTTTCTGGAGTCTCTCAGCGGCACTCCTGGCTCCTCCTCTTCTCGAGTTCCCCCACAGAAAGACGCTTTCCATGGGGGCACTCATACGGGCGCACTCCCGAATCCTGCTGCTGCATCCATTGACATAGACAGCAGGACTCGGCCCCGCCCCAACTCCCGTTTCACTAGATTTGATTGACAGCAGCGGGAGCCAATGGCTCCTGCTGCTAGCAAACTATCTAATAAGGACCCGAGACAGCGGCTGGAGCTGCTGTGCTCCTCCCTGTTGCTGGAACAATTGGGCTGAGGTAAGAAAGAGGGGGGCTCTGGGGGGCTGCTGCAACACAAAAGTTTTTTTGGGAGGGTTTACAACTCCTTTAAACTTGAGCTTTGCGAGGAGGTTTCATCCCTCCGTCTTTTCCCTTTCCCCCCATATTTTTCCCCTCCTGTCTTTTTCGACCAACATTTATCCTCTTTTTCCTCGGTTCTCTGCTCCCCCTATCCCTCTATATTAAATTGCCTACCTAATGTCGAAACCTTGTAGTAAATGCATTGATTCTCATCAAAGAACTACTCAGTTACATCTGATCTTCCTGACTTGATTTAACGTCTTCTGATGCTATAGCCCTTACATTGACATAACAGTTGTTATGACACCTCCTTTTCTTAAAACTTCAATAAAATCCTTGCATAAGATAGATTAAGATAATTAATGAGGAAGGAGATATAAAAAAATTATTAGTTTAGCTAATTTATACATGCCCATATGGAAGTAAAATCCATCTTTGGTGTGAAATGACCCCAATTAGTCATCTGGAGGAAAATAATTGATGATGTATTCAAAATATAGGGGGGGGGGAGATAAGAACTCAGTGGAAAATTTCCAACAGCAGTGCTACAACTATACTTAAAATGATACTAAAGGATTTTTTTTTTAAATAACAAACATGTCATACTTACCTGCTGTGTGAAATGGTTTTGCACAGAGCAGCCCCGATCCTCCTCTTCTTGGGCCTCCCGACGCTCCTGGCTTCCGCCTCCATGCTCCTCTTGCTATCGGGGCACTTGTGAGTACTCCCTACCAAGACCTGCTCTGTGTGTCCTTAAGACACACAGAACAGGGCTTGGCTCCACTCCTGACTGGCTGTGATTGACAGCAGTGGGGGCAAATGGCTCAGGCTGCTGTCTTTGAGCCAATGAGGAAGCAGAGAGCCGGGAGAGCAGCTGCTCTTATGCACATTGCTGGATTAAGATTGGGCTCAAATAAGTATTAGCGGGCTGGGGAGCTGCATACTGAAGGTTTTTTTACCTGAATGTATAAAATGCATGAAGGTAAAAAAACCTTCAGCCTTTAGAATCACATTAAAGTGTATCTAAACTTGAAAACAAACATTTAATATATTGCAGTTTACCAGTCCTTAGATGCGGTGGCTGCATTTGTTTTAAATGTATTTATTTTTTAGCTCTTTTTGCCCTTTTTTTTTAATGTGGTGATTCTGCCAGTAACTCACTGTCCATCCTAGGGTGACAAGGCTCCCTCAATGGACTGTATCTATGGGGAAGCAGCATTCTCATCTTTGGAAAGGACTTAAGCACACCTTCCACTCTCCTTATCGCCATAACCTAGGTAAGATGAGTTCTTTAGAAAACAGAGGTAATCTGGGCTGGCAGAAAAGAATGTTTGAGATAAAACTGAAGAGTCTGCAGAGTGCACTGGAACATATTCGTTCTTTGCACTTATCAGATTAAACAAAATGTTTTCAGTTGTATATTTAACATACCCAGAGGAAATAAAAGAAGCTCAATGTTAGAGTTTATATACATTTTAAGAGTAAATATATCACAATTAAAATAATTCATCTTTTTGTGGTTGCCGAATTCTGTATATATTCATTTAAAAATGTATATATAACTGTTAATTACATAAACAGTACCTTTCGTGGTTAAATTGGAGCACGTAGATCTTTTACATGTATCCAAGGTTACAATTTTTCAGATTAATATTCATACTGTATTTGTTGATGTCACAAAGTGTTTCTATAAGCTCACTAATCACAAAGGTGGATACCACCTCAAAGTGATATGATGTTCCTGTAAAATTCTACTCATCCCCTGGGAACATTGCAGTGTAAGTACTGTATTTGTTCCATTATAAATATAATATTTAACTCTGTTTCTAAGCCCCAGGAAGAATGACAGAAAATGATGAAGATGCTAGAGTTTCTCTACTTTGTAGAGATGAAAATAAAAAGGTAGCAGAGAACTATATAAAAGATGCAGGGTAACATTCATTCCTCTAAAAATCAGTCCTCGCAACTCAATAAAAATGAACACTGCGTGAAGATTCTGAAAGAGTACATCATGTCGACTTGAAAGACCATATACTTCAATTGAGCATATTACAGCAAAACATTTTTCTTAGTAATTAAAGCAGAACTACAGTCTCTAATGTATCAGTTCAATCTGCTTCTGCCTCTGGTGCTAGGAGTGTTGCTTCTACACTTTCTACCCCTTTCCTCCACACAAACTGCTTCTGAATTTTCATAAGAGGACATTGCAGCAAGCATACTTTTTACCCTAAGACCCCTTTCACACTGAGAAGTTTTTCAGGCGTTTTAGCGCTAAAAATAGCGCCTAAATACCGCCTGAAAAACGGCTCCTCTGCAGTCTCAGTGTGAAAGCCCGAGTGCTTTCACACTGAGGCGATGCACTGGCAGGACGTTAAAAAAAGTCCTGCTCATGCCCCGGGCATTATATCTCGTCTTTACTGTCATCTTACATCTCCCTTAACCGGTCTCCTGCCTTATACTGCACAGTGGTCGAAAGACCTTGCGATCGAGCTTGATGAAGAAGACTGGATAGATATATGGTCTAATACCAAAGTAGCCTCTCAAAATATAGTTGCACTTGAAGCATGCTACAAGGTTCTCATGCGTTGGTACCTAGTCCCGGTGAGGATATCTAAATTTGTACCTAATTACTCCCCGTTGTGTTTCCGGGGTTCCGGCGAAGTGGGTACTCATGCTCACATATGGTGGTCATGCCCGATTGTGCGTCACTTTTGGGCAACCATCTTTCACATGGCCTCAATATTACTGTAGGTCACACTGAACCCTGACCCATCTCTGGCCCTGCTAAATCATATGCCTACAGATTATACCAAATCCCAAACTCGCCTCCTTTTGCAACTCACTACAGCAGCTAAACAGACGATAGCAAGAGCCTGGAAAACCCCAAAATTGAATATAGCTGAAGTTAAAAATAGGATCACCCAGGCTATGATACATAGTAAAATTGAGGCTACTATTTTAGACCGTATCCCCCAACACCTCAGAATTTGGGACCTATGGGTGGAACATTTTTTGCCCCCAGATTTCGATCATGGCTTATTGAAACCGTAGTTCTTTCCCCCTTGACATTTATTATTGTTATCACTGTATTCTGTGGGTCTGTGCGATCTTTCCGGCTATCTCTCTCCTTCCTTTCTCTCTTCTTCCTTTCCTTCTTTCCTCACTATTTCCTGTCTGATTCTCTCTTTCTCCTCAAACATGCGTTTGGTTTATGGTCTCCTTATTGATATTAATGACTGTCACCTTGGCTTACTAGATGGATCCTGAATCCACGTTGTGCAGATTTACGAGCCTGTTTCAAATTATATTATTACATTTGAGCTTCTCTTGTGTGGATAGCTCCCGGTATTCAAGTCTTTGTTCTTGCTACGTTGGACTGATTGTACCTTGTAATACTGTTCCATCATCTGCTGGTTCTTTCTCTGTACTTCATAGCTGTATGACGTTGTGTGAGCTAAGATCCATTATGCTTTTTTCTATTTGTACATGCTGCTACTGCTTTTACTGGCTGTAACCAATAAAAATTTTGAACAGAAAAAAAAAGTCCTGCTAGCCGCATCTTTGTAACGGTGAAGGAGCGGTGTGTATACCACTCCTTCACCGCTTCTGCCCATTGAAATCAATGGGACACCGCGGCTAGACCGACCGCAAACCGCTGCTGCAGCAGCGCATTGCGGGCGGGTTTAACCCTTTTTCGGCCGCTAGCGGGGGTAAAACCGCACCGCTAGCGGCCGAATACGCCACAATTCCGACGGTATAGCGCCGCTATTTTTAAAAATAGCGGCACTATATCGCCAGTGCACCTCCTGCCCCAGTGTGAAAGGGGCCTAATACAAGGCTCATTAACTATTACAGATATGTCCACCCGGAGATACAAGGAGTGTCAGTCACAGTTGCTGTGTTCTATCTGGTGCTCATGACTTTCATAGAACAAGTTTCATCTGTCCTAGAAAGAGTTGGTGGCAAATCCCACCCCCTATGCAAACTAAATTATGAGACTCTGAAAATCATTTGCAGCAATTGGTATGTTATCTAGTAGTTCATGTACAGTATGAAAGTTGTTTCATCTGAATGAGAAAGTGCATCTTACTTTTCTTTTCCAATATATACACCGATCAGCTATAACTTTATAACCACCCATATTGAGTAGATCCCCTTTTTGCCACCTGTCAAGGCATCAACTCCACTAGACCTCTGAAGGTATGCTGTGGTATTTGGCACGAAGTCATCAGTAGCAGATCCTTTAATTCCAGTAAGTTGTGAGGTGGGGTCTCCATGGATCGGATTTGTTTTTCTAGCACATTCCACAGATGCTCAATTGGATTTCGATCTTGAAAATTTGAAGTTAAAGTATATATCTTAAGCTTGTTACATTTCTAAAACCATTTATAAACCATTTTCTCAGTGTGTCAAGGCACATTATCCTGTTGAAAGAAGCCACTTCCTCTAAGGAAAAACATTTTCATGAAGGACTTGGTCAGCAACAATATTTACAGTAGGTAGGTGATACATATCAACATCCACATGAATGGCAGGACCCAGGGTTTTCCAGCAGAATGTTGCCCAAAGCATCACACTGCCTCCGCTGGCTTGCCTTTTACCCATAGTGCATCCTATCCTCAGGTAACCCAGATAGCAAGCAATTGAGCTACAAGTGTGAAAATGACTTGCTAAGCTATTGCTAGACTTGCCGGGCTTCACATGATTCCAGATCAACTTTCTTTGCAAACATTCTGCATTTCTGCTGCAAGTTCTGGTTCAGTTATGTTGTGCAATAGTCATTCTAACATGCACTCGCTGGGGTTTGCAGAGCTCTTGCTGTAGACGCACCACTGCAATTTTCCTTTTGCTAGAGACTTGCCACGCAAATGTGCTACAAATTGAAAAAGTGTCAACTAGAACTCGTGCTTCAAGTGCTCTGCAAGTGTACAAATTGCCAGTGAAAATGTACAGCAAGTTAACAGACTTACAATTTAACACTGACACAAATTTGTGGCAAGTTTTCCTATCTGGGAAGTGACACACATGCACCCAGCCATCCATATCCCAGATAGCAAATGTAGCGCCCTGCCCCCAATGATCGGAGCGCTATTGTAAAATTAGGGGGTGTCTGAGCCAATACTTGGGCTCAGATCTATATGATTATATCTAAATTGCCTCTGTTCTGGTTATAGTGATGCCTGGTAGTGTTGAGCGGACCCGAACTGTAAAGTTCAGGTCCATACCGAATTTTGGCGTTTTCCCGACCCCGGACCCGGACCCGGATTTTGCGCTAAAGTCCGGGTTCGGGTTCGGATTCGGGAATTTAATGGCGCAGTTAGAAATGCTTCAGGGGCCAGCCAATCACCATTTGATTAGCTGGTGTGCCCTTAGAAGCCATCATAGCCATGCCTACTAATGGCATGGCTGTAATTGGTCAGTGCAACATGTGACCCAGCATGTGACCAGCTTCTATATAAGAAAGAGGCACACAGCACAGATCGTCACTCTGCTTTTAGACAGTGTAGGGAAAGGATCCTGGCTGCTGTTGCTGTGAGGGAGAGAATAGGAGTTAGTCCTGATTCTGCAATCTACTGATAGAAAAGATAGGGAGACAGTGTAGTGTAGTGTAGTGTAGGGGCAGGATCCTGTTTGTGCTTTCAGGGAGAGAGATTTAGATAGGAGTCCAGATTGAGAGATATAATAGCTCAGCGATCTGCATAGGTTTATCTGTTTGTGTTGCAAGCTCAGTGCACCAGCACTGCATTACGTTGAGTGATACACCTATTCCATACTGTGGCTGTATTGTGCTCTTGCTAAAAGACCTATTTTGGTCAGAAAAAAAAAAAAAAAAAACGGCACTTTATTGTGCTTTTGCTAAAAAGACCCATTTTTGGGCCCCCCCCCCCAAAAAAAGGCACTTTATTGTGCTGTTGCAAAAAAAAAAACGGCACTTTGTTGTGCGCAAAAAAGACCTATTTTTGGGCAAAAAAAATATTTTGCAGTGTATATCTCTAGTTGTGTGAAATAACCAATTTCTATATATTTTTCTTGTACTATGCTATACTAAAAAAAAAAAAAAAAACTTTTTTTTGAATAGCATTCTCTGCAGCTGTGCGATTCAGCGGTTATATACTGTGGTTGTGTTGTGCTCTTTCAAAAAACGCCATTTAGGGCCACAGAAAATATTTTGCAGTGTGAAATACACATGTGGAGGTGTGTAAAATAAACAATTTCTATATATTGTACAGTGCTATACTAAAAAAAACAACATTTTTTTTGAATAGCATTCTCTGCACTTCTATAGCTGTGCGATTCAGTGGTTAAATACTGTGGTTGTGTTGTGCTCTTTCAAAAAACGCCATTTAGGGCCACAGAAAATATTTTGCAGTGTGAAATACACATGTGGAGGTGTGTAAAATAAACAATTTCTATATATTGTACAGTGCTATACTAAAAAAAACAACATTTTTTTTGAATAGCATTCTCTGCACTTCTATAGCTGTGCGATTCAGTGGTTAAATACTGTGGTTGTGTTGTGCTCTTTCAAAAAACGCCATTTAGGGCCACAGAAAATATTTTGCAGTGTGAAATACACATGTGGAGGTGTGTAAAATAAACAATTTCTATATATTGTACAGTGCTATACTAAAAAAAACAACATTTTTTTTGAATAGCATTCTCTGCACTTCTATAGCTGTGCGATTCAGTGGTTAAATACTGTGGTTGTGTTGTGCTCTTTCAAAAAACGCCATTTAGGGCCACAGAAAATATTTTGCAGTGTGAAATACACATGTGGAGGTGTGTAAAATAAACAATTTCTATATATTGTACAGTGCTATACTAAAAAAAAACAACATTTTTTTTGAATAGCATTCTCTGCACTTCTATAGCTGTGCGATTCAGTGGTTAAATACTGTGGTTGTGTTGTGCTCTTTCAAAAAACGCCATTTAGGGCCACAGAAAATATTTTGCAGTGTGAAATACACATGTGGAGGTGTGTAAAATAAACAATTTCTATATATTGTACAGTGCTATACTAAAAAAAAAAAACATTTTTTTTGAATAGCATTCTCTGCACTTCTATAGCTGTGCGATTCAGTGGTTAAATACTGTGGTTGTGTTGTGCTCTTTCAAAAAACGCCATTTAGGGCCACAGAAAATATTTTGCAGTGTGAAATACACATGTGGAGGTGTGTAAAATAAACAATTTCTATATATTGTACAGTGCTATACTAAAAAAAACAACATTTTTTTTGAATAGCATTCTCTGCACTTCTATAGCTGTGCGATTCAGTGGTTAAATACTGTGGTTGTGTTGTGCTCTTTCAAAAAACGCCATTTAGGGCCACAGAAAATATTTTGCAGTGTGAAATACACATGTGGAGGTGTGTAAAATAAACAATTTCTATATATTGTACAGTGCTATACTAAAAAAAACAACATTTTTTTTGAATAGCATTCTCTGCACTTCTATAGCTGTGCGATTCAGTGGTTAAATACTGTGGTTGTGTTGTGCTCTTTCAAAAAACGCCATTTAGGGCCACAGAAAATATTTTGCAGTGTGAAATACACATGTGGAGGTGTGTAAAATAAACAATTTCTATATATTGTACAGTGCTATACTAAAAAAAACAACATTTTTTTTGAATAGCATTCTCTGCACTTCTATAGCTGTGCGATTCAGTGGTTAAATACTGTGGTTGTGTTGTGCTCTTTCAAAAAACGCCATTTAGGGCCACAGAAAATATTTTGCAGTGTATATCTCTAGTTGTGTGAAATAACCAATTTCTATATATTTTTCTTGTACTATGCTATACTAAAAAAAAAAAAAAAACTTTTTTTTGAATAGCATTCTCTGCAGCTGTGCGATTCAGCGGTTATATACTGTGGTTGTGTTGTGCTCTTTCAAAAAACGCCATTTAGGGCCACAGAAAATATTTTGCAGTGTGAAATACACATGTGGAGGTGTGTAAAATAAACAATTTCTATATATTGTACAGTGCTATACTAAAAAAAAAAACATTTTTTTTGAATAGCATTCTCTGCACTTCTATAGCTGTGCGATTCAGTGGTTAAATACTGTGGTTGTGTTGTGCTCTTTCAAAAAACGCCATTTAGGGCCACAGAAAATATTTTGCAGTGTGAAATACACATGTGGAGGTGTGTAAAATAAACAATTTCTATATATTGTACAGTGCTATACTAAAAAAAACAACATTTTTTTTGAATAGCATTCTCTGCACTTCTATAGCTGTGCGATTCAGTGGTTAAATACTGTGGTTGTGTTGTGCTCTTTCAAAAAACGCCATTTAGGGCCACAGAAAATATTTTGCAGTGTGAAATACACATGTGGAGGTGTGTAAAATAAACAATTTCTATATATTGTACAGTGCTATACTAAAAAAAACAACATTTTTTTTGAATAGCATTCTCTGCACTTCTATAGCTGTGCGATTCAGTGGTTAAATACTGTGGTTGTGTTGTGCTCTTTCAAAAAACGCCATTTAGGGCCACAGAAAATATTTTGCAGTGTGAAATACACATGTGGAGGTGTGTAAAATAAACAATTTCTATATATTGTACAGTGCTATACTAAAAAAAACAACATTTTTTTTGAATAGCATTCTCTGCACTTCTATAGCTGTGCGATTCAGTGGTTAAATACTGTGGTTGTGTTGTGCTCTTTCAAAAAACGCCATTTAAGGCCACAGAAAATATTTTGCAGTGTGAAATACACATGTGGAGGTGTGTAAAATAAACAATTTCTATATATTGTACAGTGCTATACTAAAAAAAACAACATTTTTTTTGAATAGCATTCTCTGCACTTCTATAGCTGTGCGATTCAGTGGTTAAATACTGTGGTTGTGTTGTGCTCTTTCAAAAAACGCCATTTAGGGCCACAGAAAATATTTTGCAGTGTGAAATACACATGTGGAGGTGTGTAAAATAAACAATTTCTATATATTGTACAGTGCTATACTAAAAAAAACAACATTTTTTTTGAATAGCATTCTCTGCACTTCTATAGCTGTGCGATTCAGTGGTTAAATACTGTGGTTGTGTTGTGCTCTTTCAAAAAACGCCATTTAGGGCCACAGAAAATATTTTGCAGTGTGAAATACACATGTGGAGGTGTGTAAAATAAACAATTTCTATATATTGTACAGTGCTATACTAAAAAAAACAACATTTTTTTTGAATAGCATTCTCTGCACTTCTATAGCTGTGCGATTCAGTGGTTAAATACTGTGGTTGTGTTGTGCTCTTTCAAAAAACGCCATTTAGGGCCACAGAAAATATTTTGCAGTGTGAAATACACATGTGGAGGTGTGTAAAATAAACAATTTCTATATATTGTACAGTGCTATACTAAAAAAAACAACATTTTTTTTGAATAGCATTCTCTGCACTTCTATAGCTGTGCGATTCAGTGGTTAAATACTGTGGTTGTGTTGTGCTCTTTCAAAAAACGCCATTTAGGGCCACAGAAAATATTTTGCAGTGTATATCTCTAGTTGTGTGAAATAACCAATTTCTATATATTTTTCTTGTACTATGCTATACTAAAAAAAAAAAAAAAACTTTTTTTTGAATAGCATTCTCTGCAGCTGTGCGATTCAGCGGTTATATACTGTGGTTGTGTTGTGCTCTTTCAAAAAACGCCATTTAGGGCCACAGAAAATATTTTGCAGTGTGAAATACACATGTGGAGGTGTGTAAAATAAACAATTTCTATATATTGTACAGTGCTATACTAAAAAAAAAAACATTTTTTTTGAATAGCATTCTCTGCACTTCTATAGCTGTGCGATTCAGTGGTTAAATACTGTGGTTGTGTTGTGCTCTTTCAAAAAACGCCATTTAGGGCCACAGAAAATATTTTGCAGTGTGAAATACACATGTGGAGGTGTGTAAAATAAACAATTTCTATATATTGTACAGTGCTATACTAAAAAAAACAACATTTTTTTTGAATAGCATTCTCTGCACTTCTATAGCTGTGCGATTCAGTGGTTAAATACTGTGGTTGTGTTGTGCTCTTTCAAAAAACGCCATTTAGGGCCACAGAAAATATTTTGCAGTGTGAAATACACATGTGGAGGTGTGTAAAATAAACAATTTCTATATATTGTACAGTGCTATACTAAAAAAAACAACATTTTTTTTGAATAGCATTCTCTGCACTTCTATAGCTGTGCGATTCAGTGGTTAAATACTGTGGTTGTGTTGTGCTCTTTCAAAAAACGCCATTTAGGGCCACAGAAAATATTTTGCAGTGTGAAATACACATGTGGAGGTGTGTAAAATAAACAATTTCTATATATTGTACAGTGCTATACTAAAAAAAACAACATTTTTTTTGAATAGCATTCTCTGCACTTCTATAGCTGTGCGATTCAGTGGTTAAATACTGTGGTTGTGTTGTGCTCTTTCAAAAAACGCCATTTAAGGCCACAGAAAATATTTTGCAGTGTGAAATACACATGTGGAGGTGTGTAAAATAAACAATTTCTATATATTGTACAGTGCTATACTAAAAAAAACAACATTTTTTTTGAATAGCATTCTCTGCACTTCTATAGCTGTGCGATTCAGTGGTTAAATACTGTGGTTGTGTTGTGCTCTTTCAAAAAACGCCATTTAGGGCCACAGAAAATATTTTGCAGTGTGAAATACACATGTGGAGGTGTGTAAAATAAAAAATTTCTATATATTGTACAGTGCTATACTAAAAAAAACAACATTTTTTTTGAATAGCATTCTCTGCACTTCTATAGCTGTGCGATTCAGTGGTTAAATACTGTGGTTGTGTTGTGCTCTTTCAAAAAACGCCATTTAGGGCCACAGAAAATATTTTGCAGTGTGAAATACACATGTGGAGGTGTGTAAAATAAACAATTTCTATATATTGTACAGTGCTATACTAAAAAAAACAACATTTTTTTTGAATAGCATTCTCTGCACTTCTATAGCTGTGCGATTCAGTGGTTAAATACTGTGGTTGTGTTGTGCTCTTTCAAAAAACGCCATTTAGGGCCACAGAAAATATTTTGCAGTGTGAAATACACATGTGGAGGTGTGTAAAATAAACAATTTCTATATATTGTACAGTGCTATACTAAAAAAAACAACATTTTTTTTGAATAGCATTCTCTGCACTTCTATAGCTGTGCGATTCAGTGGTTAAATACTGTGGTTGTGTTGTGCTCTTTCAAAAAACGCCATTTAGGGCCACAGAAAATATTTTGCAGTGTGAAATACACATGTGGAGGTGTGTAAAATAAACAATTTCTATATATTGTACAGTGCTATACTAAAAAAAACAACATTTTTTTTGAATAGCATTCTCTGCACTTCTATAGCTGTGCGATTCAGTGGTTAAATACTGTGGTTGTGTTGTGCTCTTTCAAAAAACGCCATTTAGGGCCACAGAAAATATTTTGCAGTGTATATCTCTAGTTGTGTGAAATAACCAATTTCTATATATTTTTCTTGTAGTATGCTATACTAAAAAAAAAAAAAAAACTTTTTTTTGAATAGCATTCTCTGCAGCTGTGCGATTCAGCGGTTATATACTGTGGTTGTGTTGTGCTCTTTCAAAAAACGCCATTTAGGGCCACAGAAAATATTTTGCAGTGTGAAATACACATGTGGAGGTGTGTAAAATAAACAATTTCTATATATTGTACAGTGCTATACTAAAAAAAACAACATTTTTTTTGAATAGCATTCTCTGCACTTCTATAGCTGTGCGATTCAGTGGTTAAATACTGTGGTTGTGTTGTGCTCTTGGAAAAAACGCCATTTAGGGCCACAGAAAATAAATTGCAGTGTGAAATACACATGTGGAGGTGTGTAAAATAAACAATTTCTATATATTTTCCTTGTACTGTGCTATACTAAAAAAAACAACCTTTTTTTTTGAATAGCATTTTCTGTAGCTGTGCGATTCAGCGGTTACGTGCTGTGGGTGTGTTGTGGTCTGGCAAAAAACGCCATTTAGGGCCACAGAAAATATTTTGCAGTGTGAAATACACATCTGGAGGTGTGTGTAAATAAACTATTTATATATATTTTCCTTGTACTGTGCTATACTAAAAAAAACAACCTTTTTTTTTTGAATAGCATTTTCTGCAGTTCTGTAGCTGTGCGTTTCAGCCATTACGTACTGTGGGTGTGTTGTGGTCTTCCAAAAAACGCCATTTAGGGCAAGATCCTAAATTTGGAAAATATGAGGGGAAGGTCAAAGGGACGTGGTGGCCCCGGTCGTGGTGCTGCTGGTGGAGCTCCTGTTGCAGGGAGAGGACGTGGTGGATCTGTGCCAGCTACACGCACAAGTGAAACACCTTCCTCAGGTGCGAGTAGGCGACCGAGCCTGCGGCGGTATTTTGTCATGCCTAATGAGGCTGTACCAATGTTTAGGCCAGGACAAGTACAGGCGATAGTAGATTGGGTTGCTGACAGTGCCTCGGGTTCCTTCACATTGTCTCCCACCCACTCTTCTGCTGAAAGATCAGAGTTGGCACCTGAAGCCCATGTCCATCAGTCTTTCACCTCACCCCCTTGCAAATCAGCCAAGCAGTCTGAGCCCCAAATCATGCAGCAGTCTCTTCTGCTTTTCGATGACTCTGTTAGCAGGGTTTCCCAGGGCCATCCACCTAGCCCTGCCCCAGAAGTGGAAGAGATTGAGTGCACCGATGCCCAACCACTTATGTTTCATGATGGGTACATGGGAGGACCATCGCAGCACGTCTCGGATGATGACGAAACACAGGTGCCAACTGCTGCTGCTTTCGCAATTGTGCAGACAGACATGGAGGGCAGGGGTGAAGACTGGGTGGAAGATGATGTGGAGGACGATGAGGTCCTCGACCCCACATGGAATCAACGTTATGCAGGTGACCAGTGTAGTTCGGAGGAAGAGGCGGTGGTCGCACAGAGCCACCAGCACAGCAGAAGAGGGAGCAGGGTGCAAAAACGGAGCATTCGTCCCCTAGACAGTACATCTGCTACTGCCCAACGCAGCAAGGGACCGAGCACACCAAAGCCAGGTCCAAGGACTTCCCTAGCGTGGCAGTTCTTCACACAGTGTGTTGATGACAAGACACGAGTGGTTTGCACGCTGTGCAATCAGAGCCTGAAGCGAGGCATAAACGTTCTCAACCTGAGCACAAGCTGCATGACCAGGCATCTAAGTGCAAAGCACGAGCTGCAGTGGAGTAGACACCTCAGAAACCAAGAAAGGTCTCTGGCTCCTCCTGCTTCCTCTTCTGCTGCAGTCTCGGCCTCTTCATCCACCTCTGTAGTGACAGTGGCACCTGTCACCCCGCAAACAGAGGATCTGCCAGCAACACTACCACCTGGGTCACCGACCATCTCCACAATGTCCCATGGAAGCGTTCAGCTCTCTATCTCCCAAACATTGGAGCGGAAGAGGAAGTACCCCCCTAGCCACCCGCGATCCCTGGCCCTGAATGCCAGCATTTCAAAATTCCTGGCCTTTGAAATGCTGTCATTCCGTCTGGTGGAGACGCAGAGTTTTAAAAGCCTGATGGCATTGGCTGTCCCGCAGTACGTCGTGCCCAGCCGCCACTACTTTTCCAGGCGAGCCATCCCTTCCCTGCACAACCAGGTGGGGGACAAAATCAGGTTTGCACTGCGCAATGCCATCTGTGGCAAGGTCCACCTAACTACGGATGCGTGGACCAGTAAGCACGGTCAGGGACGTTATATCTCCCTAACAGCACACTGGGTAAATGCAGTGGCTGCTGGGCCTGAGGCAGATAGCGGTTTGGCGCATGTCCTTCCACCACCGAGGAATGCAGGGCGCTTCAGTTTGCCTCCTGTTGCTAACTCCTCCTTCTCCGCTTCCTCATCCTCTACCGCCTCCTCATCCATTCAGCGTAACACCTTCACCACCAACTTCAGCACAGCCAGGGGTAAACGACAGCAGGCAGTTTTAAAACTTTCCTGTTTGGGGGAAAATCCCCACACCGCGCAGGAGTTGTGGAGGGACATGGAACAACAGACCAATGAGTGGTTGCTGTCAGTGAGCCTCAAGCCCGGCCTGGTGGTGTGCGATAATGGGCGAAATCTCGTAGCAGCTCTGGGTCTAGCCGGTTTGACGCACATCCCTTGCCTGGCGCATGTGCTGAACTTGGTGGTCCAGAGGTTCCTTAAAAATTACCCCAATATGCCAGAGCTGCTGCAGAAAGTGCGGGCTGTGTGTGCGCACTTTCGGCATTCTCACCCTGCTGCTGCTCGCCTGTCAGCGCTGCAGCGTAACTTTGGCCTTCCAGCTCACCGCCTCATATGTGACGTGCCCACAAGGTGGAACTCCACCTTGCACATGCTGGCCAGACTGTGCGAGCAGCAGCAGGCAATAGTGGAGTTTCAGCTGCAGCAATCACGCGTGAGTCGCTCTGCGGAACAGCACCACTTCACCACCAATAACTGGGCCTCCATGCGAGACCTGTGTGCCTTTTTGCGCTGTTTCGAGTACTCCACCAACATGGCCAGTGCCAATGACGCCGTTCTCAGCGTTACTATCCCAGTTCTATGCCTCCTTGAAAAAACGCTTTGTGCGATGATGGAAGAGGATGTGGCACAGGAGGATGAGGAGGAGGAGGAGGAAGCGGGATCATTTCAAAGGCTTTCAGGGCAGTCTTTCACAAGTGGCTACGAGGGTGGGTTCCTGCACCAACAAACGCCAGGTACACAATTGTCCGGCAGAAAGGGCACAGTTCTGGAGGATGACGAGGTGGAGGAGGAGATGGAGGAGGAGGAGGAGGAGGAGGAGCCATGTTCACAGCAGGGTGGCACTCAGACCAGCTCGTGGCCATTACTGGTGCGTGGCTGGGGGGATACAGAGGACACAGACGATACACCTCCCACAGAGGACAGCTTTTCTTTGCCTCTGGGCAGCCTGGCACACATGAGCGATTACATGCTGCAGTGTTTCCGCAACGACAGCCGAGTTGCCCACATTTTAACTGGTGCTGATTACTGGGTGGCCACTCTGCTGGATCCCCGTTACAAGGACAACGTACCGTCCTTAATTCCCTCACTGGAGCAGGATCGTAAGATGCGTGAGTACAAGCGCACGCTGGTAGACGCGCTGCTGGTGGCATTCCCACCTGACAGCGGGCGTACGGTGGAAGCACAAGGCGAAGGCAGAGGAGGAGGAAGAGGTCGCCAACGCAGCCGGGGCACCGGCAGCACCTCAGAAGGCAGGGTTAGCATGGCCGAAATGTGGAAAAGCTTTGTCAGCACGCCACAACAACCAGCACCACCAGCTGAGATGGAACGTCTTAGCAGGAGGCAGCATTTCACCAACATGGTTGAGCAGTATGTGTCCACAGGCCTACACGTACTGGATGACGGGTCTGCCCCCTTTAACTTCTGGGTCTCCAAATTGGGCACATGGCCTGAGCTTGCCATTTATGCCTTGGAGGTGCTGGCCTGCCCTGCAGCCAGTGTATTATCTGAACGTGTATTTAGCACGGCAGGGGGCGTTATCACAGACAAGCGCAGCCGCCTGTCCAGAGCCAATGTGGACAAGCTCACGTTCATTAAAATGAACCAGGCATGGATCCCACAGGACTTGTCCGTACCTTGTGCAGAATAGACATGTATACCGGTGTTGTGACAAAAACTGTCCGGCCATCGGATTGTGCCCGGCCCGTACTGCGCAGGCGCAGCGCTTGCGCAGTACAGAGGACAAGGAGATTCACAAAATCTCCGAAGATGAACGGCGCCTGCGCTGTGAGTGCAGGTTCAAGCCCCACCATCCAAGAGGACATACGGTAGCACATAGTAACAGGGCCCCTCACGGGCTCGCTTCGATCGCGGCCTTGCTTGGCTCGGCTTGAACCACGGATGGTGTGGCCTTCACCTGAACTCAACACGCAGGCGCCGTTAGTCTTGGGAGATTTTTGAAATCCCCTTGTCCTACATACTCAGCAAGCGCAGTACAGGGCGGACACTATTCGACAGGGGACAGAATTCGACACATCACCGGCCTTACCCAGCCATTGTTGTATTTTTGAACCAGTGTTGGCTACCTCGTCCTCCTCCACCGCCGCTTCCACCTACACAGCCACATCCACCGCCACCTCAACCTCCTACTCCATATGGACCTCGTCCTGCTAGGCCAAGATTAAAATTTTTATTTTATTTTTTTGTAGCGCACAGATCCTTTCCCCCTTACCTGCCTTTATGTTGTTGGCTCTTCGCAGGAGGGAGAAAGGCACACCGCACTACCAGCCCGTATCATCCTATATAAAGAGGTTGAGCGGTGTACTTGACGGGCCGTGTCCACAGCCGGAGTCAAAACTCCTCCAGAGGATGATTCTCACCTCTACTGTAGGTAGAGGCAAGTCCTTTAATTGCCAGTAAAGTCAATGTCCACACCAGCTGAAACTCCAACTCTTATTCTCTCATGGCAAAATAAACTGTACTCAGATAGAAAAGGTTAGAGCAAAGAAACAGGACAGCTTAAGGTGTGGAGGAGGTCCAGGCACAAACGTAGCACATTCACTTCACTGCTTAGGTTTCTCAAACAGTTTTTGCCGCACGGTCTCTGCCACAGACATTGAGGTTGGTCTCTGCCACAGACCGGGTGTACAAGGCCCCTGCCATGGGCCTGGAGAACTTTGGTCTCAGCCACAGACCAGGGTGTATAAGGCCCCTGCCACGGGCCGGTTGAATAAGGCCTCTGATACAGTCAAGGTGACCTTGAGCTTCTCCTTCTACAAACCTAGCCCATATCAAGGGGAAGACATCTCTCCAGGGAGTCAACAGACCATTCCTTCACCGTGACTCCCGCATCGGTCCATCAGAATGATCCTCCCTTCCCTGGAACAGGGTCCCCTACACGAGGCGGCTCTGGACTCCAGGCTTTACTCCCGCCCCTAGGCCTCCATACCCAGGGCAGCAAGAACTCCAGGATAGTACCTCACCCCGGGCTAAAGGTGCCCGAGATGGAACAGGAACACATGCACCCAGGCCGAAGGCACCTGGGCGCGGACCCCACTGGACATCAGCCCCCAGGCCAAAGGTCTGCCCCTTTTATATGCTCTCCCGGCATGCACAGCAGGTTCCCCGCCCCGCTGTACTACTGCCAAGAGGGGACACAAAAGGCGCCACCTGTAGGCCGCAGGGAACTGCACACCAATACTGTCCCCCGAGGACAAAATGGTCCATGAATCCTACAGAATTAGGGTATTTGAGCCTATTTACCACTCAAACACTTTCCTTAAATTTAGCACCCCGCTACATTTTTATTTCAAAGTATTTTATTTTCCCACTAGCTTATCCATTAAATTAAATAATTTATTCCAGAAAGGGCGTATTCTGGGGCATTCCCACCATATGTGTGGCATTGTGCCGTTGAGTTTCTGAGGTTCTTAATGACTTCCTGTACCTCTTCTGCTGAAAAGGGGGCCTCCAGCATATTTTTTTATTTTTTAATTTTTTTTATGTTCTTTTAAGTTATTTCCTATCCACATTTGTTTGCAGAGCACTTGTCATGTTCTTAACAACATTTTGCTGCCATTTGCAGCCCTCTAGCCCTTTCCATTACTTTTTTAGAGCCTTTTTAGTCGTCAGAAGTCCGGGTCCCCATTGACTTCAATGGGGTCCGGGTCCGGGTTCGGGTTAAAGTTCGGTCCCGAATCCGAACTTTTTTCCGAAGTTCGGCCGAACCCGCCGGACCCGAATATCCAGCTACCCGCTCAACACTAATGCCTGGTAGTGTTTTCCCTTGTTGCCTGAAGGTGGCGGTAGCACCTCAGGCCCATGTTGGAATACAGGCAGAAAAACAAAAATCTCCTGCGCTCTCGGTGTATCGTCAAAACACGGGTAGTGTGGTTCCGTCTAAAGGCAAAGTCTAAAGTCTTGCAGCCCTCCTCAGAACAATGGGTGTTCATATGGCTAGAAAAAAGAAAGAAGAAAGGAGGGTGCACTGACCTACTGCTTTACCACTTAAAAGTTTTTTTTTAAATATGAATAAAAAGCAATAATCCTACTCACAGACGGAGCTTAGGTAAAAGCTTATCGGACAAATGAGCTGGAATTTCTTGGCAAATGCCGACTGAACTTGATGACAGAGAGGGTTGGACAATGCCTCAAACATCTAGAATACAGGCAGACCATGGTGTATTGGGTGTCCTTTCTCGGCAGCCGTACAGTGGGAGTAGTGCCCCGCTGTGCATGCTGGGGAGGTATACTTAAGGGGCAGACGCCATTGTTTGGGGTCGGCGTTCGCCTCGCTGCCCTCCTGGCGCGAGGTATGTGTGTGTGATTCTGGCCTCTGTGCCACATTGGCCTGAGGCTGCATCGCTATTTGGTAGGCCCGGCTAGTCTGGCTGGGGCCTACAATTCTAAAGGGGATCCCAAGCTGTCCACCATGAGGGAGGAAGCTGCTTAATGAAGGAAACTGGGGGAGGACCTGCCCTGGAGGAGACCAGCAAAGTGCTAATGTCTCGGGAGAGGCCTGGTGACCTTGTTAAGAGGGGATCCACTACTTTAAAAGCCAAGCAGTTCTCCTGATCGGCTTAAAGGTTCTTTAACTGACGGCTGGAAGTTCGGGACTGAAATCCTGTGGCAGAGGATTCCTGGCTATCCACATTTGTTCTCAAACGGTCTGTGGCAGAGACTGTCCTGATACTGGTTCGTGCATCATCCCGGCTGCTAGGCCAGGTGAGAGGGGTCTATCCAGGTGAGCAATACCCCCTCAACAGTGAGAGTAGTTGATGACTTTAGACATTTTGTGTGTTCTACAATGTGTACCTGAACCTTCCCCTCTCTTCTCATACCTTCTACTTTCTATACGAGTTACTGCAGCAAAAATAAAACCAACAGTTGAAGGTTTTACATCTTGCGTGGACATTGCATTTACTACAGACTTTCTCACCTTGACAACGAAGCTAAAGAGGTAACGTGCAAACCCAAAACTTAAACCAGCAGCTCCTACGGGGGTAGTACTACACAATGATAACTTGCCACATATTTAACAGGGTTCAATTGTAAGTCTGTTAACTTTTTGCACATTTCACTGGCAAGTTGAGCACTTGAAGCACAAGATCTTGTTGACACTTTTCCATATTGTAGCAACTTTGCGTGGCAAGTCCCTAGCAAGAGAAAAGTTGCAGTGGTGAGCCTACTGCAAGAGCTCTGCAAGTCACAGGGACACCTGTGGTGGGATGACTATTGCACAACATAACTAAACTAGAACTTGTAGCAGACTTGCAGAATGTTTGCAAAGAAAGTTGATCGGGAGTCATACAATGCAGACTTACTGCAATTGTGCAACAAACTTGTAAAGCCTGGCAAGTCTAGCAATAGCTTAGCAAGTCATTTTCAAACTTGCAGCTCAATTGCTTTTAGGATCAAATGGTAAGGGAATGTTACAATAGCCTGGCAAAATAGAATAAATAGAAGCTGACATTACACACATACTGTACAAGGATTACGGGTACTACTTTTTGCGTGAATGCTGAGACATTTACATTGCTAATTTTTTATAACTAGACCCTATAGCGCTAGCCATTTTTAATGATGATGCGCCATAATAAAATACAAACATTAATGGTCAATAAACATGTGCATTTCGTTTCATTCCGAATCGAAATTCGGACAAATTTTTCATTATTCTGACGTTCGGATGCATCCGAATTACCGAATTACAATACGAACGAATTTAGCCAAATCCGAAATAACATTTTGAATCGAAAAACCACAGACGAAATTCAAATCGAATTCGAAAACAAATTCTATTTGAATCGAATTCGAAAACAATTCGAATCGAAAAAAATTCGAATTAAAAAAATATAAATCAATTTCTAAAAAAGAATACAATAAAATAGAATATAAAATAATAACACAATAGAATGAAAATAAAAGAATAGTAAAGAACAGAATAGAATTTAATAGAATGTAATATAATACAATAGAAGAATATGACCTTCTTCTGAAATTCTAATTTCGAATAGTATAAATTCTAATTCGAGAATAGATTGGAAAATAACTCAAAACAATGGAAACTAAAATAATATATATTATATTTTATTATAGTTTATTCTTAGTCTATTCTTTTCTATTATTTTCTATTCTAATATTTTCTATTCAAATTTGATCCAAATTTTAATACTAAATTTTAATTTCAGAAGATGGTTTATATATATATATATATATATATATATATATATATATATATTACCATTATTCTAAGATTTTTCTATTCGAATTTGAGTTCATTCTATATTAATTTCAAATTTCAGAAGATGGTTATATATATATATATATATATATATATATATATATATATATATATATATCTATCTATATATATATATATATATATATATATATATATATATATCTATATATATATATATATATATCTATATCTATAACCATTTTCCGAAATTCTAATTTCATATAGAATTAAATCAAATTTGAATAGAAAATATTCAAAACTAATAGAAAAAAATATCATAAAAAAACAATAGAACAAATCAGAATATATATATATATATATATATATATATATATATATATATATATATATATATATAAAACCAAACCATGTTTCGACATTCGAATTTCGTATAGAATGAATTTGAATTCCAATTAGAAAAGATTAGAATAGAAATAGAAAATAGACTAGAAAAACAATAGAACAGAATAGAATAAAATATAATATATATATTATATTTTATTCTATTCTGTTCTATTGTTTTTCTATTCGATCCTTTCCAAAATTTTCTCCTCTATTCTAATCTTTTCGATTCGAATTGGAATTCATTCTATACGAAATTCGAATTTCGGAAGATGGTTTTATATATATATATATATATATATATATATATATATATATATATATATATGAACAGAATAGTATAAAATATTATTTTATTCTATTCCATTCACTGAGTCCAAGCCTTATTCTTCAAGGTGAAACCCTAACCCCAACCCTAACCCCAATCACAACCCTAACCCCAATCACAACCCTAACCCCTAACCATAACCCTAACCCTAAACCCCTAACCCTTACCCCTAACCATAACCCTAACTCTAACCCCTATCCCTATCCCTAACCCTAACCCCCTAACCCTAACCCCCTAATCCCCTAACCCTAACCCTCACCCTAACCCTATAAAAAATATAATATATATGTATATCTATAGATATAGATATCTATAGATATATCTATATATCTATAGATATAGATCTATATATATAAATAACCATCTTCTGAAATTCGATTTTCGTATAGAATGATTTTGAATAGAAAAGATTAGAATAAAATAGAATAGAAAATAATGGAAAAGAATAGACTAGAAAAACAATAGAACAGTATAGAATAAAATATAATATATTATATTTAATTATATTATGTTATATTGTTTTTCTAGTCTATTCTTTTCTATTCAAATCTTTTCTATTCTAATCTAAATCGTTCTATACTAAATTCAAATTTCGGAAGATGGACGGTTATTTATATATATATATATATATATATATATATATATATATATATATATATATATTTTTCTATTCTGTTCTATAGTATTCTCTTATTTTTTTATTCTATTCTTTTCTATTCTAATCTTTTCTATTCAAATTTGAATTCATTCTATACTAAATTCGAATTTCGGAAGATGGTTATACATTAGGGTTGAGCGAACCCGAACTGTAAAGTTCGGGTCCGTACCGAACTTTACGTTTTTCCCGAACCCGAACCCGGACTTTGCGCGAAAGTCCGGGTTCGGGTTCGGCAATCTAATGGCGCAGTTAGAAATGCTTCAGGGGCCAGCCAATCACCTTTTGATTAGCTGGTGTGCCCTTAGAAGCCATCATAGCCATGCCTACTAATGGCATGGCTGTGATTGGTCAGTGCAACATGTGACCCAGCTTCTATATAAGCTAGAGGCACACAGCACACACGTCACTCTGCTTCAGAATAGATAGGGAGAGGATCTTGTCTGCTGCTGCTGCTTTTAGGGAGAGATTGAAAAATACATGAGTTAGTCCTGATTCTGGAATCTGAGGGAAAAGATAGAGAGACAGTGTAGTGTAGGGCCAGGTTCCTGTTGGTGCTTTCAGGGAGAGAGATATATTATATAGGAATAGGAGTCCAGATTCAGAGATATAACTCAGCGATCTGCATAGGTTTAGCTGTTTGTGTTGCAGTGCAGTCTTTTTACACTGCCATGAGCCCAGTGTCAGAGAAAATCTACCTTTTATCTGCAAGCTCAGTGCACCAGCACTGCATATATTACGTTGAGAGATACACCGTTTCCATACTGTGGGTGTATTCTGCTCTTTGAAAAAGATCCATTTAGGGGGGGAAAAAAAGGCACTTTATTGTGCTCTTTTCCAAAAGACCCATTAAGGGCAAAAAAAATAAAAAAAATTGCATTTTATTTTGCTCGTGCAAAAAAAGACCCGTTTAGGGCAAAAAAAAAATTTGCACTTTAATGTACGCTTCCAAAAAGAGCCATTTAGGGCCACAAAAAATATTTTGCAGTGTGTTATACATATGTGGAGGCGTGTGAAATAAACAATTTCCATATGGTTTTCTCCTACTGTGCTATACTAAAAAAACAAAATTTTTTTTGAATAGCATTTTCTGCAGTTCTGTAGCTGTGCGATTCAGCGGTTACGTACTGTGGGTGTGTTGTGGTCTTCCAAAAAACGCCATTTAGGGCCACAAAAAATATTTTGCAGTGTGTTATACATATGTGGAGGTGTGTGAAATAAACAATTTCTATATAGTTTTCTCCTACTGTGCTATACTAAAAAAACAACATTTTTTTTGAATAGCATTTTCTGCAGTTCTGTAGCTGTGCGATTCAGCGGTTATGTACTGGGGGTGTGTTGTGGTCTTCCAAAAAACGCCATTTAGAGCCACAAAAAATATTTTGCAGTGTGTTATACATATGTGGAGGTGTGTGAAATAAACAATTTTTATATAGTTTTCTCCTACTGTGCCATACTAAAAAAACAAATTTTTTTTTGAATAGCATTTTCTGCAGTTCTGTAGCTGTGCGATTCAGTGGTTACGTACTGTGGGTGTGTTGTGGTCTTCCAAAAAACGCCATTTAGGGCCACAAAAAATATTTTGCAGTGTGTTATACATATGTGGAGGCGTGTGAAATAAACCATTTCTATATATTTGTCTTCTACTGTGCTATACTAAAAAAAACATTTTTTTTGAATAGCATTTTCTGCAGTTCTGTAGCTGTGCGATTCAGCAGTTACGTACTGTGGGTGTGTTGTGGTCTTCCAAAAAACGCCATTTAGGACCACAAAAAATATTTTGCAGTGTGTTATACATATGTGGAGGTGTGTGAAATAAACAATTTCTATATAGTTTTCTCCTACTGTGCTATACTAAAAAAACAACATTTTTTTTGAATAGCATTTTCTGCAGTTCTGTAGCTGTGCGATTCAGCGGTTACGTACTGTGGGTGTGTTGTGGTCTTCCAAAAAACGCCATTTAGGGCTACAAAAAATATTTTGCAGTGTGTTATACATATGTGGAGGTGTGTGAAATAAACAATTTCTATATAGTTTTCTCCTACTGTGCTATACTA
This sequence comes from Rana muscosa, assembly GCA_029206835.1. Classification (NCBI taxonomy): domain Eukaryota; kingdom Metazoa; phylum Chordata; class Amphibia; order Anura; family Ranidae; genus Rana; species Rana muscosa. The sequence continues at coordinate 1,026,083,478 of CM055122.1, forward strand.
AAAAAACAAATTTTTTTTTTAATAGCATTTTCTGCAGTTCTGTAGCTGTGCGATTCAGCGGTTACGTACTGTGGGTGTGTTGTGGTCTTCCAAAAAACGCCATTTAGGGCCACAAAAAATATTTTGCAGTGTGTTATACATATGTGGAGGTGTGTGAAATAAACAATTTCTATATAGTTTTCTCCTACTGTGCTATACTAAAAAAACAAAATTTTTTTTGAATAGCATTTTCTGCAGTTCTGTAGCTGTGCGATTCAGCGGTTACGTACTGTGGGTGTGTTGTGGTCTTCCAAAAACCGCCATTTAGGGCCACAAAAAATATTTTGCAGTGTGTTATACATATGTGGGGGCGTGTGAAATAAACCATTTCTATATATTTGTCTTCTACTGTGCTATACTAAAAAAACAAAACATTTTTTGAATAGCATTTTCTGCAGTTCTGTAGCTGTGCGATTCAGCGGTTATGTACTGGGGGTGTGTTGTGGTCTTCCAAAAAACGCCATTTAGAGCCACAAAAAATATTTTGCAGTGTGTTATACATATGTGGAGGTGTGTGAAATAAACAATTTTTATATAGTTTTCTCCTACTGTGCCATACTAAAAAAACAAATTTTTTTTTGAATAGCATTTTCTGCAGTTCTGTAGCTGTGCGATTCAGTGGTTACGTACTGTGGGTGTGTTGTGGTCTTCCAAAAAACGCCATTTAGGGCCACAAAAAATATTTTGCAGTGTGTTATACATATGTGGAGGCGTGTGAAATAAACCATTTCTATATATTTGTCTTCTACTGTGCTATACTAAAAAAAACATTTTTTTTGAATAGCATTTTCTGCAGTTCTGTAGCTGTGCGATTCAGCAGTTACGTACTGTGGGTGTGTTGTGGTCTTCCAAAAAACGCCATTTAGGACCACAAAAAATATTTTGCAGTGTGTTATACATATGTGGAGGTGTGTGAAATAAACAATTTCTATATAGTTTTCTCCTACTGTGCTATACTAAAAAAACAACATTTTTTTTGAATAGCATTTTCTGCAGTTCTGTAGCTGTGCGATTCAGCGGTTACGTACTGTGGGTGTGTTGTGGTCTTCCAAAAAACGCCATTTAGGGCTACAAAAAATATTTTGCAGTGTGTTATACATATGTGGAGGTGTGTGAAATAAACAATTTCTATATAGTTTTCTCCTACTGTGCTATACTAAAAAAACAAATTTTTTTTTTAATAGCATTTTCTGCAGTTCTGTAGCTGTGCGATTCAGCGGTTACGTACTGTGGGTGTGTTGTGGTCTTCCAAAAAACGCCATTTAGGGCCACAAAAAATATTTTGCAGTGTGTTATACATATGTGGAGGTGTGTGAAATAAACAATTTCTATATAGTTTTCTCCTACTGTGCTATACTAAAAAAACAAAATTTTTTTTGAATAGCATTTTCTGCAGTTCTGTAGCTGTGCGATTCAGCGGTTACGTACTGTGGGTGTGTTGTGGTCTTCCAAAAACCGCCATTTAGGGCCACAAAAAATATTTTGCAGTGTGTTATACATATGTGGGGGCGTGTGAAATAAACCATTTCTATATATTTGTCTTCTACTGTGCTATACTAAAAAAACAAAACATTTTTTGAATAGCATTTTCTGCAGTTCTGTAGCTGTGCGATTCAGCGGTTACGTACTGTGGGTGTGTTGTGGTCTTCCAAAAAACACCATTTAGGGCCACAAAAAATATTTTGCAGTGTGTTATACATATGTGGAGGTGTATGAAATAAACAATTTCTATATAGTTTTCTCCTACTGTGCTATACTAAAAAAACAACATTTTTTTTGGAATAGCATTTTCTGCAGTTCTGTAGCTGTGCGATTCAGCGGTTACGTACTGTGGGTGTGTTCTGCTCTTCCAAAAACACCCATTTAGGGTCACAAAAAATATTTTGCAGTGTGTTATACATATGTGGAGGTGTGTGAAATAAACAATTTCTATATATTTGTCTTCTACTGTGCTATACTAAAAAAACAACATTTTTTTGAATAGCATTTTCTGCAGTTCTGTAGCTGTGCGATTCAGCGGTTACGTACTGTGGGTGTGTTCTGCTCTTCCAAAAACACCCATTTAGGGCAAGATCCTAAATTTGGAAAATATGAGGAGAAGGTTAAAGGGACGTGGTGGCCCCGGTCGTGGTGCTGCTGGTGGAGCTCCTGTTGCAGGGAGAGGACGTGGTGGATCTGTGCCAGATACACGCACAAGTGAAACACCTTCCTCAGGTGCGAGTAGGCGACCGAGCCTGCGGCGGTATTTTGTCGCGCCTAATGAGGCTGAACGAATGTTTAGGCCAGGACAAGTACAGGCGATAGTAGATTGGGTTGCTGACAGTGCCTCGGGTTCCTTCACATTGTCTCCCACCCACTCTTCTGATGAAAGATCAGAGTTGGCACCTGAAACTCATGTCCATCAGTCTTTCACCTCACCCCCTTGCAAATCAGCCAAGCAGTCTGAGCCCCAAATCATGCAGCAGTATCTTCTGCTTTTCGATGACTCTGTTAGCAGGGTTTCCCAGGGCCATCCACCTAGCCCTGCCCCAGAAGTGGAAGAGATTGAGTGCACCGATGCCCAACCACTTATGTTTCATGATGAGTACATCGGAGGACCATCGCAGCACGTCTCGGATGATGACGAAACACAGGTGCCAACTGCTGCTGCTTTCGCAATTGTGCAGACAGACAAGGAGGGCAGGGGTGAAGACTGGGTGGAAGATGATGTGGAGGACGATGAGGTCCTCGACCCCACATGGAATCAACGTTATGCAGGTGACCAGTGTAGTTTGGAGGAAGAGGCGGTGGTCGCACAGAGCCACCAGCACAGCAGAAGAGGGAGCAGGGTGCAAAAGCGGAGCGTCCGTCCCCTAGACAGTATGTCTGCTACTGCCCAACGCAGCAAGGGACCGAGCACACCAAAGCCAGGTCCAAGGAGTTCCCTAGCGTGGCAGTTCTTCACACAATGTGCTGATGACAAGACACGAGTGGTTTGCACGCTGTGCAATCAGAGCCTGAAGCGAGGCATAAATGTTCTCAACCTGAGCACAACCTGCATGACCAGGCATCTAAGTGCAAAGCACGAGCTGCAGTGGAGTAGACACCTCAAAAACCAAGAAAGGTCTCTGGCTCCTCCTGCTTCCTCTTCTGCTGCAGTCTCGGCCTCTTCATCCACCTCTGTAGTGACAGTGGCACCTGCCACCCCGCAAACAGAGGATCTGCCAGAAACACTACCACCTGGGTCACCAACCATCTCTACAATGTCCCATGGAAGCGTTCAGCTCTCTATCTCCCAAACATTGGAGCGGAAGTGGAAGTACCCCCCTAGCCACCCGCGATCCCTGGCCCTGAATGCCAGCATTTCAAAACTCCTGGCCTTTGAAATGCTGTCATTCCGTCTGGTGGAGACGCAGAGTTTTAAAAGCCTGGTGGCATTGGCTGTCCCACAGTACGTCGTGCCCAGCCGCCACTACTTTTCCAGGCGAGCCATCCCTTCCCTGCACAACCAAGTGGGGGACAAAATCAGGTGTGCACTGCGCAACGCCATCTGTGGCAAGGTCCACCTAACTACGGATGCGTGGACCAGTAAGCACGGTCAGGGACGTTATATCTCCCTAACAGCACACTGGGTAAATGCAGTGGCGGCTGGGCCTGAGGCAGATAGCAGTTTGGCGCATGTCCTTCCACCACCGAGGATTGCAGGGCGCTTCAGTTTGCCTCCTGTTGCTAACTCCTCCTACTCCGCTTCCTCATCCTCTACCGCCTCCTCATCCGGTCAGCATAACACCTTCACCACCAACTTCAGCACAGCCAGGGATAAACGACAGCAGGCAGTTTTAAAACTTTCCTGTTTGGGGGAAAAACCCCACACCGCGCAGGAGTTGTGGAGGGACATGGAACAACAGACCAATGAGTGGTTGCTGTCAGTGAGCCTCAAGCCCGGCCTGGTGGTGTGCGATAATGGGCGAAATCTCATAGCAGCTCTGGGCCTAGCCGGTTTGATGCACATCCCTTGCCTGGCGCATGTGCTGAACTTGGTGGTCCAGAGGTTCCTTAAAAATTACCCCAATATGCCAGAGCTGCTGCAGAAAGTGCGGGTTGTGTGTGCGCACTTTTGGCGTTCTCACCCTGCTGCTGCTCGCCTGTCAGCGCTGCAGCGTAACTTCGGCCTTCCCGCTCACCGCCTCATATGTGACGTGCCCACAAGGTGGAACTCCACCTTGCACATGCTGGCCAGACTGTGCGAGCAGCAGCAGGCGATAGTGGAGTTTCAGCTGCAGCAATCACGCGTGAGTCGCTCTGCGGAACAGCACCACTTCACCACTAGGGATGAGCTTCGTGTTCGAGTCGAACATACGTTCGACTCGAACATCGGCTGTTCGATCGTTCGACGAAGATCGAACGATTTGGGCCGTTCGCGCCAAATTCGAGTGACGCGAACGGCCCACAATGCACTACGCCATCGCAGTGTCATCCAGGCGCTGTGATTGGCCAAGCATGCACTGTGACCCCGCATGCTTGGCCAATCACAGCGCCGGCAGCGAGGAGAGCAATGATTGGCCACAGGCAGGATGCCTGTGGCCAATTATTGCTGAGGGGGTTTAGTACACGCCCCACACTATAAAAGGCCGCCAGCGCGGCGGCCTTGTGTAGTGTGTTCCGGAGCAGGGAAAGAGAAGCATAGGCAGGGACAGTGTCATTTTTTTCCTTTACTAATCCTGGATTCCTTGTGTTTAGGGACAAATAAGGACAGGTAGGGAGAGTGTCAGTGTGTTATTCTGTGCTAAACCTTGTTTGTAGGGACAGAGAAGGACAGTGAGGGAAAGTGTCAGTGTGCTATTCTGTTCTAAACCAATCTTGCTGAACCATATTTGAAATCCTTGAGTTTAGGGACAGAGAGGTACAGTGAGGGAAAGTGTCAGTGTGCTATTCTGTTCTAAACCAATCTTGCTGAACCATATTTGAAATCCTTGAGTTTAGGGACAGAGAAGGACACTCGTGGAAACTATCAGTATGCTATTCTGTGCTAAATCTTGTTTGTAGGGACAGAGAAGGACAGTGAGTGAAACTGACAGTGTGCTATTCTGTTCTAAACCAATCTTGCTGAACCATATTTGAAATCCTTGAGTTTAGGGACAGAGAGGTACAGTGAGGGAAAGTGTCAGTGTGCTATTCTGTTCTAAACCAATCTTGCTGAACCATATTTGAAATCCTTGAGTTTAGGGACAGAGAAGGACACTCGTGGAAACTATCAGTGTGCTATTCTGTGCTAAATCTTGTTTGTAGGGACAGAGAAGGACAGTGAGTGAAACTGACAGTGTGCTATTCTGTTCTAAACCAATCTTGCTGAACCATATTTGAAATCCTTGAGTTTAGGGACAGAGAGGTACAGTGAGGGAAAGTGTCAGTGTGCTATTCTGTTCTAAACCAATCTTGCTGAACCATATTTGAAATCCTTGAGTTTAGGGACAGAGAGGTACAGTGAGGGAAAGTGTCAGTGTGCTATTCTGTTCTAAACCAATCTTGCTGAACCATATTTGAAATCCTTGAGTTTAGGGACAGAGAGGTACAGTGAGGGAAAGTATCAGTGAGCTATTCTGTTCTAAACCAATCTTGCTGAACCATATTTGAAATCCTTGAGTTTAGGGACAGAGAAGGACACTCGTGGAAACTATCAGTGTGCTATTCTGTGCTAAATCTTGTTTGTAGGGACAGAGAGGTACAGTGAGGGAAAGTGTCAGTGTGCTATTCTGTTCTAAACCAATCTTGCTGAACCATATTTGAAATCCTTGAGTTTAGGGACAGAGAAGGACACTCGTGGAAACTATCAGTGTGCTATTCTGTGCTAAATCTTGTTTGTAGGGACAGAGAAGGACAGTGAGTGAAACTGACAGTGTGCTATTCTGTTCTAAACCAATCTTGCTGAACCATATTTGAAATCCTTGAGTTTAGGGACAGAGAGGTACAGTGAGGGAAAGTGTCAGTGTGCTATTCTGTTCTAAACCAATCTTGCTGAACCATATTTGAAATCCTTGAGTTTAGGGACAGAGAAGGACACTCGTGGAAACTATCAGTGTGCTATTCTGTGCTAAATCTTGTTTGTAGGGACAGAGAAGGACAGTGAGGGAAACTGTCAGTGTGCTATTCTGTGCTAAACCAATCTTGCTGAAGCATATTGCAAATCCTTGTGTTTAGGGACAGAGAAGGATAGGCAGGGGACAGTGTCAGTGTCATTGTTGCTAAGCCTCCTGCACAGTATACACCTGAAGGTAGCCCTTATTGCTGTTTTTCCCATCTCCCTGCAGGCCATCCATTAAAATGTCTGGAAGGCAAACAAGGAGAGGCAGACAGTCAGGAGGCAAAAAAAGAGGGCAAGCAGGCTCTGTGTCTGGGGGCAACAGTGCTGGTCGTGGACGCAGTGCATTGTCATCAGCACATGGCCATGGGACACGCTTGTCCTTCTTTTCGGCAGCTGGACATGTTGAGCCACATCATGCCGAAGACTTGGTAGAGTGGATGACCAAGCCCACCTCATCCTCCTCATCCTCTCTCACCCAGCCTCAGGGTACTGGCAAAGCAGCTGCCAAAGCGTCCTCTTCTCTGGTATCATTATCTTCATTAGTCAATCCTTCCCTAGACCCACCATGTCCTCCTCCTGAGGAGTCCCCCGAACTGTTTGAGCACAGTGTTGGGTACATGCTCCAGGAGGATGCCCAGCGTTTCGAAGGATCTGATGATGATACCCAGATAGAGGAAGGCAGTAGCGTGAGAGCAGAGAGAGGGGATGCTCAAGAAGGACACCAATCTGGCAGTCATGCTCCAGCAGCTGCAGCATACTGCCAGATTGGCTCCAGTGATGAGGAGGGAGGGGATGATGAGGTCACTGACTCCACGTGGGTGCCTAATAGGAGAGAGGAGGAGGAGGAGGATGAGGAGGAGGCACATCTCCAACGAGGCAGGATGCCCTTGGGTGGCCAGCGTATGGGCAGCACACCGACGGAATCACACCGCAGAGCTCCGCCTGTGCAGGGCGCTGCCTCTGCCCGTCATTCAAAAAGTTCTTTGGTGTGGGCCTTTTTTGAGGCGAGTGCATCAGATCGCACAGCTGCTGTTTGCAACATATGTCTCAAGCGTATATCGCGTGGCCAAAACATCAGCCGCTTGGGCACCACATGCTTGATCAGACATATGTTGACCTGCCATGCAGCTCGTTGGCAAGCCTACCTTAAAGACCCACACCAAAGAACAAAGCGGACCTCTCCTTGCACCGCATCAGCTGGGATCTCTAACCCCAGTATACCTTCAGTCCTCTCTGAAACCTGCACTGAGAGGAATGAAGGTGTAGAATTAGGTGTGTCACAGCCAAGTACTTGCGGCCACTCTGCTAGCAGTACACCGACGTCCGATTCTAGCAGGCAAATTTCCCTGCTCCAGCTGCTGGACCGTCGAAAGAAGTTCACTCCCAGCCATCCACATGCCCAGCGGTTGAATGCTAGCTTGGCTAAATTGCTAGCGCTTCAACTGCTGCCTTTTCAGTTGGTAGACTCGGCCCCCTTCCGTGAGTTTGTGCAATGTGTGGTTCCTCAGTGGCAGGTTCCCAAACGCCACTTTTTCTCACGGAAGGCGATTCCGGCTCTCTACAGGCATGTGGAAGGCAATGTCTTGGCCTCGCTGGACAGGGCGGTCAGCGGTAAGGTGCATATTACCGCTGACTCATGGTCCAGCAGGCATGGACAGGGACGTTACCTTTCTTTCACGGCCCATTGGGTCACTCTTTTGGCAGCTGGGAAGGATGCAGGACAAGGTGCAGTAGTGTTGGAGGTTGTTCCGCCGCCACGCCTCCAAAATTCTACTACTGGTTGTGACACACCTCTCTCCTCCACCCCCTCCTCTTTTTCTTCCTCCATGGCCTCTTCCTGTGGTTTGTCCTCGGAACCAGCGGTGCTCCGTAGGCGTTCAAGGGGCTACGCAAGTACGCGGGCAAAAAGATGCCATGCCGTGCTTGCGCTGGTGTGTTTGGGGGACAGGAGCCACACTGGGGCAGAGGTCCTGTCTGCTCTGCAGGGGCAGGCCGAGAGGTGGTTGACGCCACGCCAGCTTAAGCCAGGAATGGTGGTTTGCTACAATGGCACCAACCTCCTCTCCGCCCTCCGACAGGGACAACTGACCCATGTGCCCTGTGTGGATCACGTCCTTAACCTGGTGGTACAGCGGTTCTTGGGCAGGTACCCGGGCTTACAGGATGTCCTGAGGCAGGCCAGGAAAGTCTGTGTGCATTTCCGCAGATCTTATAATGCCAGTGCTCGCCTGGCTGAGCTGCAAAAGGAGTTGAACCTGCCCAAGAACCGCCTTATATGTGACATGCCCACCAGGTGGAACTCAACGTTGGCCATGCTGCAGCGGCTGCACACGCAGCAGAGGGCCATCAATGAGTACCTGGTGCGACTACGGCACCAGGACAGGGTCAGGGGAGCTTGGTTTTTTTTCTCCACGCCAGTGGGGCATGATCAGGGATGCATGCACTGTCCTGGCACCATTTGAGGAGGCCACGAGGATGGTGAGCAGTGACAGTGCATGCATCAGTGACACTGTACCTCTTGTCCACCTGTTGGAGCACACGCTGCGTGGAATAATGGACAGGGCACTTGAGGCAGAACAGAGGCAGGAAGAGGAGGACTTCCTTGCCTCTCAAGGCCCCCTTTACCCAGACAGTGTTCCTTCTGTCCCACCCATCGCACAGGAAGAAGAGGAGGAGGAGGAGGATTGTGTCAGCATGGAGGTGGAGGCTGGCACTCAGCATCATCAGCAGCAGTCTTTTAGGGATGATTTACAGTCCCAAGAAACCAGTGGACTTGTACGTGGCTGGGAGGAGGTGCCTGCGGATCATGTCGTCCTTAGTGACCCAGAGGACTCCGGACTGAATGCCTCAGCTAACCTACGCTGCATGGCCTCCCTGATCCTGCAAAGTCTGCGGAAGGATCCTCGTATTCTTCGGATCAAGGAGAGGGACCATTACTGGCTGGCCACTCTCCTTGATCCACGGTACAAGGGTAAGGTTGCGGACCTTATCTTACCGTCGCAGAGGGAGCAGAGGATGAGACAACTCCGGGAGGCCTTGCAGAAAGGTCTGTGCAACGCGTTCCCAGAGACTGGGAGGTTACAAACTCCTGGTCCTGGACAACGAGTTGCTGAGGCTTCGGGCAGTCAAAGAAGGAGCGGTGGGGAAGGTGGCCGTCTGACCGATGCGTTCAGACAATTCTTTAGTCCGCAGCCCCAAAGTATGATCGGTTCCAGCAACCATCGCCAGCGTCTGATATACATGGTGCAGGAATACCTAGGGGCAAGGTCAGACTTGGACACCTTCCCCACCGAAAATCCTCTGGCTTACTGGGTCTTGAGGATGGATCACTGGCCAGAGCTTGCACAGTATGCAATTGAGCTACTGGCCTGTCCTGCATCCAGCGTTCTTTCAGAATGCACATTCAGTGCTGCTGGAGGATTTGTCACGGATCACAGGGTGCGCCTGTCCACCGACTCGGTTGATCAACTGACTTTCATCAAGATGAACCAGTCTTGGATCACCACCAGCTACCACACACCTGATGCTGATATAACAGACTAATTGATTTTAAAATGTCACATCCCTTCAAGACTGATGCTGATGCTGAGTGCCTGTGCTGTTATGTTGACTGGCTATCCTCCTCCTCCTCCTCAATGATACGATTAATGATGATAGCTTGGAAGATCATTTTGGTTTATGGGTGACGCCACCAGTGGCTAAGGCCCAATTTTTCAGCCCCTGTTTAACAGGGGCGTGTAATTACAATTTTTGATGCAATACTTTGCAACAGGCCTCATTGCTGTGCTCCAAGTACAGTATCTGTGAGGGGTTGCAGTGTTGTGCCACCAGTGCCTAAGGCCCAATTTTTCAGCCCCTGTTCAACAGGGGCATGCAATTATAATTATTGATCTAATAATTCACAGCAGGGCCCATTGCTGCGCCCACCAAGAGTAACTGTCAGGCCTTACAGTGTTGTGGCACCAGCACCACCATCACCACCACCACCACCACCAAAGGCCCAATTTTTCAGCCCCTGTTCAACAGGGGCATGCAATTATAATTATTGATCTAATAATTCACAGCAGGGCCCATTGCTGCGCCCACCAAGAGTAACTGTCAGGCCTTACAGTGTTGTGGCACCAGCACCACCATCACCACCACCACCACCACCACCACCACCAAAGGCCCAATTTTTCAGCCCCTGCTCAACAGGGGCATGCAATTATAATTATTGATCTAATAATTCACAGCAGGGCCCATTGCTGCGCCCACCAAGAGTAACTGTCAGGCCTTACAGTGTTGTGGCACCAGCACCACCATCACCACCACCACCACCACCACCACCACCAAAGGCCCAATTTTTCAGCCCCTGCTCAACAGGGGCATGCAATTATAATTATTGATCTAATAATTCACAGCAGGGCCCATTGCTGCGCCCACCAAGAGTAACTGTCAGGCCTTAAGTGTTGTGTCAACACCACCACCACCACCACCACCAAAGGCCCAATTTTTCAGCCTCTGTTCAACAGGGGCATGCAATTATAATTATTGATCTAATAATTCACAGCAGGGCCCATTGCTGCGCCCACCAAGAGTAACTGTCAGGCCTTACAGTGTTGTGGCACCAGCACCACCATCAAAGGCCCAATTTTTACTACCACTGATCAACAATTATATGTTATTACAATTCCTGATATAATAGTTGACAGCAGGGCGTTCCAGCACCCACCAAGAGTAACTGTGAGTGCTTACAGTGTTGTGCCAACACCAACACCTAAGGGGCCAATTTCTGCAGAGTATATATGGCAGGTCCCTACTTTCAAACATCCAACTTACAAACCACTACTACTTGCAAACGGAAGAAGACAACAGGAAGTGAGAGGAAATCTACCCCTTGGAAGGAAAATTCTCTCCTGTAAGAATTAATATGGGAGAAAGGTGTCTCCTCTCTACTGATGCTTTATCACCAATCCTTGTTTCAATAAAAACACCACATTTCAAAAACAGTTGTCATTGGGACGCAAAGTGAGGTGAAATGTTCTGAACAGGGGCACAGACAGCAAAAAAAATGTTACAGGGGTGATAACCCTTCCCTATGTTTTCCAAAAAGCTTAAAAAAAGGAATTTGGCATGGAGCTAGACTTAAACAATGTAGCTGTTCAAAATTACAAACAGATTCTACATAAGAACAAACCTACAGTCCCTGTCTTGTATGCACCGCCTGTATACGGCTGTTCAGAGTATATAGGGCCTTTTTTATTTTGTGTGCGGGGTTCCCCTTAATATCCATACAAGACCCAAAGGGGCTGGTAATGGGCTGGGGTGGGGGGGGGGGGGAGTTGATGGGGTAGCTATGCCATTTTTCTTTAAGATTTTCATCCATATTACCGGGACCAGACATTACATTAAAGCCGCAAGCAGTTTTAAATGGCTTTTTTTTCCTTTAGAAATGTTATTTTGTGCAGGGACAGTTCTAAACACGGGAAACACGTGGCACTTCACAGGCATACTTTAGACACCCCCCAGGTACAATATTTAAAGGAATATTTGACTTTTTTTTCACTTTATGTATCATTAAAATGACTGCTCCCGGAAAACGTCCGTTTTTAAAACTTCTTTTTGCATTGATACATGTCCCCTGGTGCAGAACCCGGGTTCCCAAACTCTGTTTAGGACAATAACATGGATAATAGTCATTATAATTAGCACTTTAGAATCCGAACGTTCGCATCCATTGTATTTAATAGGGTTCTAATGTTCGTGCGAACTTTCGGTCCGTTCGCGGGTTCTGGTGCCAACCGAACCCGGGGGTGTTCGGCTCATCACTATTCACCACCAATAACTGGGCCTCCATGCGAGACCTGTGTGCCTTGTTGCGCTGTTTCGAGTACTCCACCAACATGTCCAGTGCCAATGATGCCGTTCTCAGCGTTACTATCCCAGTTCTATGCCTCCTTGAAAAAACGCTTCGGGCGATGATGGAAGAGGATGTGGCAGAGGAGGATGAGGAGGAGGAGGAGGAAGCGGAATCATTTCAAAGGCTTTCAGGGAAGTCTTTCACAAGTGGCTACGAGGGTGGGTTCCTGCACCAACAAACGCCAGGTACACAATTGTCTGGCAGAAAGGGCACAGTTCTGGAGGATGACGAGGTGGAGGAGGAGATGGAGGAGGAGGAGGAGGAGGAGGAGCCATCTTCACAGCAGGGTGGCACCCAGACCAGCTCGTGGCCATCATTGGTGCGTGGCTGGGGGGATACAGAGGACACAGACGATACACCTCCCACAGAGGACAGCTTTTCTTTGCCTCTGGGCAGCCTGGCACACATGAGCGATTACATGCTGCAGTGTTTCCGCAATGACCGCCGAGTTGCCCACATTTTAACTGGTGCTGATTACTGGGTGGCCACTCTGCTGGATCCCCGTTACAAGGACAACGTACCGTCCTTAATTCCCTCACTGGAGCGGGATCGTAAGATGCGCGAGTACAAGCGTACGCTGGTAGATGCGCTGCTGGTGGCATTCCCACCTGACAGCGGGCGTACGGTGGAAGCACAAGGCGAAGGTAGAGGAGGAGGAAGAGGTCGCCAACGCAGCCGGGGCACCGGCAGCACCTCAAAAGGCAGGGTTAGCATGGCTGAAATGTGGAAAAGCTTTGTCAGCACGCCACAACAACCAGCACCACCAGCTGAGATGGAACGTCTTAGCAGGAGGCAGCATTTCACCAACATGGTTGAGCAGTATGTGTCCACAGGCCTACACGTACTGGATGACGGGTCTGCCCCCTTTAACTTCTGGGTCTCCAAATTGGGCACATGGCCTGAGCTTGCCCTTTATGCCTTGGAGGTGCTGGCCTGCCCTGCAGCCTGTGTATTATTTGAACGTGTATTTAGCACGGCAGGGGGCGTTATCACAGACAAGCGCAGCTGCCTGTCCAGAGCCAATGTGGACAAGCTCACATTCATTAAAATGAACCAGGCATGGATCCCACAGGACTTGTCCGTACCTTCTGCAGAATAGACATGTATACCGGTGTTGTGACAAAAACTGTCCGGCCATCGGATTGTGTCCAGCCCATACTGCGAAGGCGCAGCGCTTACGCGGTACAGATGACAAGGAGATTCACAAAATCTCCGAAGATGAACGGCGCCTGCGCCGTGAGTGCAGGTTCAAGCCCCACCATCCAAGTGGACATACGGTAGCACATAGTAACAGGGCCCCTCACGGGCTCGGTTCGATCGCCACGCTTCGGGCACGGCCTCACTTGGCTCGGCTTGAACTACGGATGGTGTGGCCTTCACCTGACCTCACCACGCAGGCGCGGTTCGTCTTGGGAGATTTTCAAAATCCCCTTGTCCTACATACTGAGCAAGCGCAGTACAGGGTGGACACTATTTGACGGGGGACAGAATTCGACACATCACCGGCCTTACCCAGCCATTGTTGTATTTTTGAACCAGTGTTGGCTACCTCGTCCTCCTCCATCGCCGCTTCCACCTACACAGCCACATCCACCACCACCTCAACCTCCTACTCCATATGGACCTCGTCCTCCTAGGTCAAGATTATAATTTTTATTTAATTTTTTTGTAGCGCACAGATCCTTTCCCCCTTACCTGCCTTTATGTTGTTGGCTCCTCGCAGGAGGGAGAAAGGCACACCACACTACCAGCCCGTACCCTCCTATATAAAGAGGTTGAGCGGTGTACTTGACGGGCCGTGTCCACAGCCGGAGTCAAAACCCCTCCAGAGGATGATTCTCACCTCTACTGTAGGTAGAGGCAAGTCCTTTAATTCCCAGTAAAGTCAATGTCCACACCAGCTGAAATTACAACTCTTATTCTCTCATGGCAAAATAAACTCTACTCGGATAGAAAAGGTTAGAGCAAAGAAACAGGACAGCTTAAGGTGTGGAGGAGGTCCAGGCACAAACGTAGCACATTCACTTCACTGCTTAGGTTTCTCAAACAGTTTTAGGTGCATGGTCTCTGCCATAGACCTTGAGGTTGGTCTCTGCCACAGACCGGGTGTACAAGGCCCCTGCCACGGACCTGGAGAACTTTGGTCTCTGCCACAGACCAGGGTGTATAAGGCCCCTGCCATGGGCCGGGTGAATAAGGCCTCTGATACAGTCAAGATGACCTTGAGCTTCTCCTTCTACGAACCTAGCCCATATCAAGGGGAAGACATCTCTCCAGGGAGTCAACAGACCCTTCCTTCACCGTGACTCCCGCATCGGACCATCAGAATGATCCTCCCTTCCCTGGAACATGGTCCCCTACACGAGGCGGCACCCTAAGACTCCTCGACCCTTAGCGGACTCCAGACGAAGGCTCTGGACTCCAGGCTTTACTCCCGCACCTAGGCCTCCATACCCAGGGCAGCAGGAACTCCAGGATAGTACCTCACCCCGGGCTAAAGGTACCCGAGATGGAACAGGAACACATGCACCCAGGCCGAAGGCACCTGGGCGTGGACCCCACTGGACATCAGCCCCCAGGCCAAAGGTCTGCCCCTTTTATATGCTCTCCCGGCATGCACAGCAGGTTCCCCGCCCCGCTGTACTACTGCCAAGAGGGGACACAAAAGGCACAGCACTGTATCGGCGGTTCAACCCTAGCCTACCATGGCAGCGCCACCTGTAGGCCGCAGGGAACTGCACACCAATACTGTCCCCCGAGGACAAAATGGTCCATGAATCCTACAGAATTAGGGTGTTTGAGCCTATTTACCACTCAAACACTTCCCTTAAATTTAGCACCCCGCTACATTTTTATTTCAAAGTATTTTATTTTCCCACTAGCTTATCCATTAAATTGAATAATTTATTCCAGAAAGGGCGTATTCTGGGGCATTCCCACCATATGTGTGGCATTGTACCGTTGAGTTTCTGAGGTTCTTAATGACTTCCCGTACCTCTTCTGCTGAAAAGGGGGCCTCCAGCATATTTTTTTATTTTTTTTTATGTTATTTTAAGTTATTTCCCTATCCACATTTGTTTGAAGAGCACTTGCCATGCTCTTAACAACATTTTGCTGCCATTTGCAGCCCTCTAGCCCTTTCCATTACTTTTTTAGAGCCTTTTTAGTCCTTAGAAGTCCGGGTCCCCATTGACTTCAATGGGGTTCGGGTTCGGGTTCGGGTTAAAGTTCGGTCCCGAACCCGAACTTTTTTCCGAAGTTCGGCCAAACCCGTTGAACCCGAACATCCAGGTGTCCGCTCAACTCTATTATACATATAAATAACCATTTTCCAAAGTTCAAATTTCATATAGAATTAAATCGAATTTGAATAGAAAATATTTGAAAATAATAGGAAACAATATCATAAAAAAAACAATAGAACAAATCAGATTTTTTTTGTATATATATATACTGTATATATATATATATATATATATATATATATTGTGGGAGATTAGCTTGTGGGATCAACTTTCTGAATCACAGTCCGCAAACAGGCACTTTCTTAAAAGTCTGCCAGGTTTTATTTATAAGAGCTTTGCAGGTATAAACAAACAAAACAGTAAGTAAATCCTTGCCGTCCGGCGCTAAACTAAACAAAATAGTATCCTCTCTATACAGTGCGGGGCTGGTCCCTGTCACCCACAAAACATGCGATAAAGCAAACCTTTACTTTTGATCCACTCCAACAGAGCTCTCACTAAGGTTCCCTCCTGAGTCTCCAAAACCAGAGCAATCCTGTGCTCTCTTCCTGGATCTTTAAAGCCCAGCTGGCTGTGGATTCTAGTGAACCTGAACAACTGGACTGGAACCCAGCCGACCACAGAGGCTGGAAAAACCTGGGCCGGATTCTAGTTCAGTCCCTTACAATGGACCGAATGCGAGGTGAAATGTAGCGATTATCATGTATCTCACCTCGCATACCGTCACATATCCTCCCCCTCTGCTCAAGCCCCTGTGGCTGAGCACTTGACCCAGCCATACAGTGCACGTGGGAGAGGGCATCAGCATTATCCTGGAGTTTGCCCGGCCTGTGCTCAACCGTGAACTTAAAGGGCTGTAAAGCCAGGAACCACCTTGTCACACGGGCATTTTTTTCCCTGTTGTCACACATCCACTTCAGGGGAGCATGATCAGTGACCAGTCTAAATGACCTCCCGAGTAGATAATACCTCAGGGAGTCTAAGGCCCATTTAATGGCGAGACACTCCTTCTCCACGATGGCATAGTTCCTTTTGTGTTTGTTCAGTTTCCGGCTCAGGTATACAACTGGGTTCTCCTCACCATTCCTGACCTGCGACAGTACGGCCCCTAGGCCCACCTCAGAGGCGTCTGTCTGTACGACAAACTCCTTTGTGAAGTCCGGGGTCACCAGCACCGTTAGTGCACAAAGGGCCTGTTTTAATTTTTGAAACGCCTTCTCTGCCTCAGGGTTCCATTTGACCATGACCGACCCTCTGCCCTTCGTCAGGTCAGTCAGAGGGACGGCAATGGTGGCAGTCAGGTATAAACCGTCGGTAATACCCCGTAATGCCTAGGAAGGCCCGAACTTGTTTCTTGTTTACGGGTTGGGGCCACTTTTGAATTGCCTCAGTCTTATTGGTCTGAGGCTTGACAAGTCCCCGGCCAATAATGTAGCCAAGATACTTGGCCTCCTCTAGGCCTATGGCACACTTCTTTGGGTTAGCCGTGAGGCCTGCTTTCCTAAGGGAATCTACCACCGCCTGTACCCGGGGCAGGTGCGATTCCCAATCTGGGCTGTGGATGACCACATCGTCAAAATAAGCAGCCGCATACGGGCGATGTGGTCTCAAAGTTTTGTCCATCATTCGTTGGAATGATGCAGGGGCCCCATGCAGACCAAAAGGCATCCGCGTGTACTGAAACGAGCCCTCAGGAGTGGAAAAGGCAGTCTTCTCCTTGGCCGATTCAGATAGCGGTATTTGCCAATAGCCTTTTGTCAGGTCTAGGGTCGTTATATAGCGAGCCTGTCCCAACCTGTCCACAAGTTCGTCGACCCGGGGCATCAGGTATGCATCGAACTTGGATACACTGTTGAGTTTCCGAAAGTCATTACAAAACCTGATAGTGCCATCAGGTTTTGGGACCAGCACTATGGGGCTCGACCACTCACTGTGGGACTCTTCTATCACCAACTCCAACATGTTTTAATTTCTTTCGTGACTGCCTCACGCCTGGCCTCTGGAATTCTATACGGCTTCACATTTACCCGAACCCCTGGTTCTGTCACTATGTCATGTTGGATCACGTTGGTCAGTCCGGGTAAGGGGGAGAAAAAGTCTCTATTTTTATGCACGAACACCCTAACGTCACTTTGTTGTGCCACGGACAGGGTATCCGTAATGGGAACGTCAGGTGTCACGGGTACCCGGTCGGTTGGAGGCGGGGACGTGGCCAGTAAAGTCTCTCGGTCCTTCCAGGGTTTTAAGAGATTCACATGGTAAATTTGGTGTGGTTTCCCTTTCCCTGGCTGGTAGACTTTGTAATTTACCCCCCCGACCCTTTCGACAACCTCGAAGGGACCCTGCCACTTGGCTAAAAACGTACTTTCCACCGTGGGGACCAATACCAACACTCTGTACCCAGGGCTGAAAGTACGGACCCTGGCACTTCGGTCATAGACCCTCCTTTGGGCCTCCTGGGCTCGCTCCATATGTTCTCGCACCAGGGGTAGGACAGCTGCGATTCGATCCTGCATCAAGGAGACATGCTCTATGATGCTTTTATATGGGGTTGCCTCACCTTCCCATGTTTCCTTGGCAACATCTAGCAGCCCCCTGGGATGCCTACCATACAAGAGTTCAAAGGGGAAATAGCCTGTGGACGCCTGCGGAACCTCACGTATTGCAAACATGAGAGATGGCAGCAAAAAATCCCAGTTTCTCCCATCTTTGTCGACCACCTTTTTCAGCATACTTTCAAAGTTTTATTAAATCTTTCGACCAGACCATCCGTTTGGGGGTGGTAGACAGAGGTACGGAGATGGGAGATTTTGCATAACTTATAAAGCTCCTTGGTAACCTTGGACATTAAGGGGGTGCCCTGATCGGTTAAGATCTCTTTTGGGATCCCCAGTCGACTAAAGACATGGACCAATTCCTTGGCGATAGCCTTAGCAGAGGTATTGCGCAAGGGTATGGCCTCAGGATAGCGGGTCGCATAGTCCAGAATCACTAGAATATGCTGGTGACCGCGGGCAGATTTCACAACCGGCCCCACCAGGTCCATGCCAATCCTCTCAAAGGAGACCTCGATTATTGGCAGAGGAAAAAGGGGGTGACGGTGCCGACATTTGGCACTCAGGGCACGATTCGCAGTACTCCTTGACATCTGCATGCAAGCCGGGCCAGAAAAATCTCTGGGCGATTCTCTCCCTGGTTTTTTCAACACCAAGATGCCCCCCCCAATTACATGACCATGGGCCAGGTCTAGCACCACCCTGCGGAAGGGTTTGGGGACCAGTAGCTTTTCTACCTCGTCCTCTCCATGTTTTATCACTCGATACAATAAATTGTTTTTAATTGCCAAGTAAGGGAAAGACACCACCCAATTAGGATCCACCGGTTCCCCATCCAATATCTTAACGTTTTCCCTGGCTCTCATGAGGGTGGCCTCTCGTAGTTGCTCGGTACAGAAATCCTCTCTCCTGATGTCAGGGTTGTTACGTACCTGATCAGCGAGTCCGTTAGAGCAGAGAAAGGTCCCCCGTACGGATCCGACTCGCGGGCCCCTGGTAGTGCAGACAGGAGGCACGGGAGTGCGGAAGGGTAAGAGAGCCTGAGAGTGGTTACTGGAAGGCAGCTCCGGATCCTGTGTTCAGGAGAGTAGCTGAGCCAGGCTGGCTGCAGGCAGGCAGGTAGGCAGGCAGGTGTGTAGAGCAGCACAGTTGGGCAGGTGCAGAGAGAGTGGTCAAGACAAGCAGGGTTCGGCAACGTTCAGGCAGTATGGTACAGCGGGGTAGGCAGGTTCATGGTCAAAGACAGGCTGAGGTCGGGTGCAGGCGGATAGCAGGAAAAGTCCAGTAACAAGCCGGGTGGTCAGAAGATCAGGTTTCAGGCAATTAATAGGAGCAGGATACACAGGGGACTGTAGATCAGACAGCACCAGTCTGAAGTGTTCCAGGAGTTTAAATGGGCAAACCGGCATGCACCGGTGCGCGCATCGGCGCATCAGCGTGCGCAATGGCGCACGCACGCGCGCGCATGCAATGCGCGCACATGCACCCGCGCGCACAGGCACACCATCGCGCACAGGTGCGCACGCCCGCAGTCTGGGAGGTGCACCAGGGCGGACAGGAACATGCCCAACATCAGCGAGCATCGGCGTGCGCGAACGCACACCAAAGCGACCACCAACACGCCCGGCAAGGTACGTTCTCTGACACCTGACCTCTAAATCGGGTACCACATTTTGGCTACTCTCAATGTCCGGGTCAGAGGGGTTCTCCTGTTCGTTACCCTCAGGCTGGGAGCTAGCTTCCAGGTCCTCCGGCTCCCCAGCCATGACAGGGAAAGGAAGAGGGTCTCCGGCTACCTCGATTCCCCCAACAGCATCCCCTTCCCTTTGGCAAAAAGGGTCTGGTTAAAGTTCTCGTGCTTCCCCAGCAGGGGGAGATCTATCTACCGGCCTCCCCTTGTTTTCCCATAATTTCCAGAAATGGGGAAAATCTCTTCCCACTAAAGCTACGTGAAGCAGTGAAGGTACCACCCCCACTGAATGTGTTACACTGCCCCAGGGGGTATCAACCTCAACCACCGCTGTCTGGTAGTCTCGAGTGTCCCCATGGATGCAAATTACCCCAATAGTACTGGGGTGTAGTTTTGTGGGGTTCCCACAATCACTCTTGACTAGGGTCACCACACTACCAGAGTCTAGCAGGACTGTCAGTGGCTTTCCATCCACTGAAATAACACACATCTGTCAAGCTCCCCTTGAGCCTCAGCACTCATGAGGATAGCTGCTTCTCCGGCGGAGAAGGAGCCTTTGTGAAAAAAAATCAGGAAAAAAATGTTTGTCATATATTTTTCCCCCAATGCTCTTTAGGAATCCCTTAACCCTCCAAAAGCATTGCAACACTGGAGCTGGTATCCAGGTAGTGGATAACTTGTACTTGCAGGCTGTGCATCTGTCCCTTAGGTGGCTCCCCTTTTGCTCCCATCCTCTGTCCTAGAGGGAGAAGACACAAGGCAGAATGAGCATTTTACCAAGAGAGACAAGGTGCAGATGATCACCCTCTGACCAGCACCCATCCACCTAGGGAGACGCAAATGGAGCCCCACAACTAGTAGGGAAAAAATTGGGGAAACACACACAGCCAGACTCCCCAGACCAGCCCTGTCGGTCTGTGGATAGTACCGAGAATAATCTCAAAAGCCTCGGTGACCCCTTCACCAGGGAGCAAGAAAAGAGGAACCCCCATTTGCCTCTTTCTTACCCTAGGGCCAGAGTCTGCAGGTGTCCCAGACCTGCTTTCCTGCTTGCATATCCTTCCTGGTGACTTACCAGCACAGGAAAAAATGTTTTCCACCATCTTCTCTGGGTGGAACAGTGCATGGAGCTTGTAGCCCTGACCACCTGGTCAGTGTCTGCTACCAAACTATACAGTTCTGACATGCACCTTTCTTCCACCCATGAGGCATTTTCTTGGTGCACATCGGGCACCTTTTTCTGGGTGTCTCTGTTTTGTTATCTTTGGGCTTGTGGGCTTTGTTCAGTAATGTAAAGTGCCAGCCCATTACTTCCACTGAAGTAAATACCCGTTAACAGAAAAACACCCTGTGGATAACAAAATTCTAATCTAGGAATTTTTTAAAAGTACCCACCACCAGAGCCTATGCTAGTATGTGTGACACCTGTCCACCCTAAGCATACACAAAAAAACAGCTCTGGAAAAAACATAATGCCCCCTGTGCCCCCACCACAGGAGGATAAGAAAAGGGAGAGAGCAGTCTGCCCCCTATTTTCTTACCTTAAGGCCTGCATCAACAGATGGCGCTGCTTCCATGGACTGGTATCTCTATGTTGCTTGGAAGCCTGTTATTCAGGCCCCTATTTTGGGAGGTGTGGAGAATGCAGGGCGGCGCTGTGGATCCGACGCCGCCCTATGGCACAGCGCGCCTGTTTATCCTCGGATACCCTAGCTAGAGCTTCAGTTCCTGGGGTCTGGGTGTCCAAGATGGCCGCCGTCCTTTCTGAAGCCAGCAGCTACCTCTTCACTCTGCACCACAAGCACAGCCACATGCTGGGGATAGAGAAGCCCTGTAACATGGGGATCTCTTGAAACGGCAGAAAAAAAGGCATCCTGACCATGCGGCGGCCCATGGCTCCACTAGGAGACCACCCTGCTGTGCCATTCCAGATGGACCCACTGGATCACCTCCTCCACTGCTCAAAGGCAACCTCACTGAGGATACAGCAATAAATCGGGAGAGGGGGTCCCTTATTTTCACCCCAGACCACTTCCTTCTGGTCTCTGGGTGGCCCAAACTGACTCATACCCCAGGAGAACTACCCCTGTTGCACTGGGTATGGACGTCGGGAGGCCCCTGCCATCTAGCACGAAGGCCCGAGAAAATAACAAACATCCGTTTGGTTTTAGTTCCTGTCTGGCCTGAGGAAACAAAAATACTGAGGAGCTGATGCATGTGCAGTGCTTTTTATGATGTGGATCATGTGTTTCCTGTGCTAGGTGGGAGGAGCCTATCTCCCTGTAAGCCGTCCTGGAAGATGACTGAGGAAAAATAGACTAGAAAAACAATAGAACAGAATAGAATAAAATAGAATATATATATATTATATTTTATTCTATTCTGTTCTATTGTTTTTCTATTCGATTCTTTCCAATATTTTCGATTCTATTCTAATCTTTTCGATTCGAATTTGAATTCATTCTATACAAAATTCAAATTTCGGGAGATGGTTTTATAAATATATAAATACCGTGTGATGTCATCACCTCCCCCCCTCCTCCAACTATAGAGAGACAATCACCTCCATACACCATCCAATCAGAGCTCAGCATCTCCATCCATCCCCCACACTCACTAATACCCCACACATTATTTTAGCACATCTCCTGTAGTCTATTAATAGCTATTTCCTTTTTTTTGCAGATTACAATCCATTTCCTTTTTTTCCAGCAGATCTCCTGCAGACTATTAGCATTTATTTCATTTATGAATGGAGGAACGGTTTGAGGAAGAGACAACAAGAGAGACATCATCACCGCTTATATCTTTATACACAGGGAAATGGCTGCTAATAGTTTGCAGGAGACCTGCAAAAAAAAATGAAATAGATGCTTATAGTCTGCAGATCTGATGAGAAAATGAAATGGATACTAATAGTCTGCAGGAGATCTGCAAAAAAATTATATAAATGCTAATAGTCTGCAGGAGATTTGATGGAAATAAATAGTAATCTGTAAAAAAATAAATAAAATAGATGCTAATAGTCTGCAGGAGATCTGCTGAAATAAAGGAAATGGCTGCTCTAATGTAAAAAAAGAAAAAGATATGAAAAATGAAATAGATGCTAATAGTCTGCAGGAGATCTGCAAAAAAATTAAATATATGTTAATATACTGCAGGAGATCTGATGGAAATAAATAGTAATCTGCAAAAAGAAAATAATGAAATAGATGCTAATAGTCTGCAGGAGATCTGCAAAAAAAAGCAGAAGTGAAATGGCTGTTAATAGTCTACAGGAGATCTGCTTAAAAAATAAATAGATGCTAATAGTCTGCAGGAGATCTGGTGAGAAAACGAAATAGATACTAATCGTCTGCAGGAGATCTGCAAAAAAATGAAATAGATGCTAATAGTCTGCAGGAGATCTTATGGAGACAAATAGTAATCTGCAAAATAAATAAAAAATGAAATAGATAATATCTATATTCTATTCTGTTCTATTGTTTTTCTATTCGATTCTTTTCAATATTTTCGATTCTATTCTAATCTTTTTGATTCGAATTTGAATTCATTCTATACGAAATTCGAATTTCGGAAGATGGTTTTATAAATATATATAAATATATATATATATATATATATATATATATATATATATATATATAACCATTTTCCGAAATTCGAATTTCATATATAATTAAATCGAATTTGAATAGAAAATATTCAAAACTAATAGAAAACAATATCATAAAAAAAACAATAGAACAAATCAGAAAAAAGATAAATATACATATATATATAAATATACATATATATATATATATATATATTTATATATAAAACCAAACCATGTTCCGACATTCGAATTTCGTATAGAATGAATTCGAATTCCAATTAGAAAAGATTAGAATAGAAATAGAAAATAGACTAGAAAATCAATAGAACAGAATAGAATAAAATATAATATATATATTGAATTTTATTCTATTCTGTTCTATTGTTTTTCTACTTGATTCTTTCCAATATTTTCTATTCTATTCTAATCTTTTTGATTCGAATTTGAATTCATTCTATACAAAATTTGAATTTCGGAAGATGGTTTTATAAATATATAAATACTGTGTGATTTCATCACCTCCCCCCCTCCTCCATCTATAGAGAGACAATCACCTCCATACACCATCCAATCAGAGCTCAGCATCTCCATCCATCCCCCACACTCACTAATACCCCACACATTATTTTAGCACATCTCCTGTAGTCTATTAATAGCTATTTCATTTTTTTTTTGCAGATTACGATCCATTTCCTTTATTTCCAGCAGATCTCCTGCAGACTATTAGCATCTATTTCATTTATGAATGGAGGAACGGTTTGAGGAAGAGGCAACAAGAGGCATCATCACCGCTTATATCTCTATGCACAGGAAAATGGCTGCTAATATTTGCAGGAGACCTGCAAAAAACAAAAAAATGAAATAGATGCTTATAGTCTGCAGATCTGATGAGAAAATGAAATAGATACTAATAGTCTGCAGGAGATCTGCAATTTTTTTTATATAAATGCTAATATTCTGCAGGAGATTTGATGGAAATAAATAGTAATCTGTAAAAAAAATGAAATAGATGCTAATAGTCCGCAGGAGATCTGCTGAAATAAATGAAAAGGCTGCTCTAATGCAAAAAAAAGAAAAAGAAAATAAAAATGAAATAGATGCTAATAGTCTGCAGGAGATCTGCAAAAAAAGAAATAGATGTTAATATACTGCAGGAGATCTGATGGAAATAAATAGTAATCTGCAAAAAAAATGAAATAGATGCTAATAGTCTGCAGGAGATCTGCTGAAATAAAGGAAATGGCTGCTCTAATGCAAAAAAAATAAAAAATAAAAAAAAATGAAATAGATACTAATAGTCTGCAGGAGATCTGCAATTTTTTTATATAAATGCTCATAGTCTGCAGGAGATCTGATGGAAATAAATAGTAATCTGTAAAAAATAAATAAAAATGAAATTGATGCTAATAGTCCGCAGGAGATCTGCTGAAATAAACGAAATGGCTGCTCTAATGCAAAAAAATAAAAATAAAAGAAAAATGAAATAAGATGCTAATAGTCTGCAGGAGATCTGCAAAAAAATGAAATAAATGTTAATATACTGATGAGTGTCATGGATATGCATTAATGTCTGTCTGCCATCTTACCTTCCTCCTCATGTGTTCATCTAGAGACCAGACCTCCTTCACCTGGCTTCCTTTATAATCTCCTCCCAGCCTGACTCCACCCCAGGCCCTATCACAGAACACTATATTAACCTGTGCACTGCAAGCCTGCTTTACTGATCAACGTGTTTGTTAGGCATTGTGTGTTTGGGTTCCTGCCTGCCGTGTGCTACGTCTGTCTCTCTGTTACGTTATTGGCTTGTCCCCGACTATCCCTGTCTGCTCGTGACCCTTGACCTTCGGCTCGTTCTTCGTTATCCTTGTCTGCTTGTGGCCCCTGACCTTCAGCTTGTTATTCGGTTCTCTCTTATCGTGTGCTGCTGCTTCCCCTCTTTTCCCCTTATCCTACGGGGCGTGAGCTAGGAAACTCCATGGGCCGCGACCTGGTCCCAGCCTGCAGCTAACATCCTCACCACTAGAGGCCCTGGAGAAGACCAGCTGGGTCTTAGACTCCGCGCCCTGGGGAATCTTGGCTCTAGCTTCCGTTTGGATCCCGGTTGTGCTCCTCTGGTCCCGCTTTCCACAACCACCCAGTTTCCTATCCGCAGAAGCCAGCCATAGGGTTCACTACCTCGCGGTGCACTCCTGTCCCCCTACGGTGTGCATCTGTCACCTGGCCACAGGTGATCCTGACAATGAGATCTGATGGAAATAAATAGTAATCTGCAAAAAAAATGAAATAGATGCTAATAGTCTGCAGGAGATCTGCAAAAAAAAAGAAGTGAAATGGCTAATTCATTCTATACGAAATTCGAATGTCGGAAAAAAAAAAATATATATATATATATATATATATAACTATCTTTCGAAATTCAAAATTAGTATATAATGATTTAGATTTCAATAGAAAAGATTTGAATAGAATATAAAAGAATAGAACTGAATAGAATAAAATATAATATATTCTATTCTATTGTTTTTCTAGTCTATTCTCTGTTTTTCTATTTTATTATAATCTTTTCTATTCGGTTGAAATAATTTCGAATCCGGTTGAAATATTAATCGAATTTGGTTGAAATATTATCGAATCCGGTAGAAATATTTTCGAATTTGGTTGAAATATTTTTGAATGCGACCGAATTTTCGAATTCGGTCAAAAACGAAACGAATTCCGAAAACGAATTTAACTAATTTAACGAATCCAACTAAACAAAATTAATTAGTTAACGAATTAAAACAAAACAATTTTTTTTTTCCTTTTGCACATGTCTAATGGTCAATGCAGTAGCCTGCTGAAGAAGTCCCACCCACTGGGACGATACGCATGCGGGAGGACCCGATCACGTCAGCTGCAGCCACCTTCCACTCAGTGTCTTGGTGAGACACGCTATGAACGCTTGTAATCCTTGCAATGGGACTATAGTGCTTTGCTTGTGAATAGATCTTTTTAGTTTTAATAAATTGCATTGGAATATACAACCAAGCACCATTGATTGTGAGATCTGTTATACGACTGAGAGATCTGGTATTGAAATCGGAGCAGTGGAGTCATCATAAGCTGGAAATCAGGAGAAGCATTGTTTATTCTTGTTACCCCTGTGGTGGTGAATGCTTGATTAGACCTGTCACATGAATGCAAACAGATGAAAAGCCATCCAAAAAAAAAATTAATCACAGCTGAGGATTTCTCTGCATACTCCCTGTTCCTGTTTTATCTACATATATGCATGGATTTTTATCTCTTGCTTTATGATAAGAATCTTATGTGAGATTTTAATGAAGTTAATTTTAAATTAGTTTTAATTAGCGCTGTACTATTCTTTGAAAAATTATATACTTGGGATTTGAACATTGACCTTGAGTGCTATAGCTGCTGTATTTGTCAGGTTACCTGTTTGCGCTGATTTATTTTTCACCTAATGCAGTAGATCCTCAGCCAAAAAATATCTAAAAATGTTTATCTTTTTTGGAAACAGTTCTCTAAAAATTAGGTTTTGAGTTTTATTGGTGCCGGTACATCATAAAGGAACAGAAATTTATTTGCAGAGAACAGGATGTTACCCTGACAATTTTTTTTATTCTTTACAAGCTGTATAGAAAATAAATACTTTGGGTGGCAGAATCCTTAAAAAAATTAATCTGCAGTATCTGCAGCAGGGGTTTGGTAGATGCCACACTTCAATCCCCTCTTCCAAAAGCTTTTTTATTCGGCCATCAGCTACGTCCATGCTGTCCCCACCCAGAGATTGCCCCTTCTTAACGCATTTCAACACTTAGGGTCCTTAGTCCTTGCAATCAAGCATGTAGTGGTGAAATGCATTAGGGGGTGGTACTTATGCGGGGACAGCATGGATGCAGCTGTATTACTGATGGCAGAATAAAAAAAGCTACGTTGTCTGTGAGACACTATATTTCCAGCCTATGGAAAGGAGGTTCACAGGTTCCTTCACAGCATGTCCACCGGGTGTTTCATCTTTTCCTCATCCTGTCTAGGGATGAGCATTAAGTCGAACCCATGTTCGACTCGAACATCGTCTGTTCGGCCGTTCGCCGAATTTCGAACATTATGGGCCGTTCGTGCCAAATTCGAGTGGCGCATCATGGCCCATAATTCACTGCGGCATCGCAGTGCATTGCTGGCTGATGATTGGCCAAGCATGCACTATGACCTGCATGCTTTGGCCAATCACAGGGCGGGAAAAACGGAGAGCCATAAATGGCCAAAGCCAGGATGGCTTTGGCCAATTATGTCTCAGGGGGTTTAGTACACGCCCCACACTATATAAGACCGCCCACGTGGGGGCCTTGTTTAGTGTGTTGCGGCGGTAGTTAAAGACAGAGATAGAGAGAGACAGTGTCATTTAATTTGAGTTAGATAGAGCAGGCAGGCGAGTCAGTTAGCTTCAGTTACAGTGTGTAGAGGATATATATGCATCCTAGGTGTTGTATATATATTTATACACTGTATTCAGTTTAGCTATATCCATTCCTGTTATTCTTTTCATAATATACTGACAGGCAGGCAGGTGATTGTGCTAGCTGCAGTATTTTCACTTAGTGTACTGTGTCCTTTGCACAGTGTGCACCTAAAGCTTACCTGAATACAATTGCTGTTGTTCTCGTACAAATACAGGCAGGGCGCTGCAGTATTTTGTTTTAGTGTCCTTTGCACAGTGTGCACATAAAGCTTACCTGAATACAATTGCTAGTGTTCTCATACAAATACAGGCAGGGAGCTGCAGTATTTTGTTTTAGTGTCCTTCGCACAGTGTGCACCTAAAGCTCCCCTGAATTCAATTGCTGGTGTTCTCATACAAATACAGGCAGGGAGCTGCAGTATTTTGTTTTAGTGTCCTTTGCACAGTGTGCACCTAAAACTTACCTGAATGCAATTGCTGGCGTTCTCATACAAATACAGGTAGGGAGCTGCAGTATTTTGTTTTAGTGTCCTTTGCACAGTGTGCACCTAAAGCTTACCTGAATACAATTGCTGGTGTTCTCATACAAATACAGGCAGGGAGCTGTAGTATTTTGATTTAGTGTCCTTTGCACAGTGTGCACCTAAAGCTTACCTGAATACAATTGCTGGTGTTCTCATACAAATACAGGCAGGGAGCTGCAGTATTTTTTTTTAGTGTCCTTTGCACAGTGTGCACATAAAGCTTACCTGAATACAATTGCTGGTGTTCTCATACAAATACAGGCAGGGAGCTGCAGTATTTTGTTTTAGTGTCGTTTGCACAGTGTGCACCTAAAGCTTACCTGAATACAATTGCTGGTGTTCTCATACAAATACAGGTAGGGAGCTGCAGTATTTTGTTTTAGTGTCCTTTGCACAGTGTGCACCTAAAGCTTACCTGAATACAATTGCTGGTGTTCTCATACAAATACAGGTAGTGTTGTGGAGATTTTTATGGAGATGTATTTAATATGTATTGTCATAGTGTCACCCAGTGTTAGTACTTCCGCAACCCGCTCTAAAAGAGCTGATTGGGGTAGTCTGAGGCTGGTTGAATCCCGTCTGATAGGGGAAAACGTCTTGAGGTTGGAGTGTGATGTTTGCAGGGTGCGGATATGTCCGCCAACGGGGGCCCTCTGTGCATTAGCATGGACGATCGTTGAGGAGGGGGTATCCTCGCTCTGCAATGACATCATTGGTTATGGGCAAATGCGCGCTCTTGTCTCGGCTGTGTCTGATCAACATTGGTTGGAATTCGTAGCGCGCGTCTGCAGATAGCCTCCCTCCCCCATTCAATAATAGTATAATCTGAATATGCGTTATTCTATGGAATAGCGCAGAATAAGAATTCCTATCAACGGTAACTTAAGCCATCCTACGTTATTATATTCATGTATGACATATCCTGTTGGAAGGAATGTCCAAGTGTTGTCATTTTCATGTGAGGGAACATCCTATGAGGTTCCCGCCCATGGGGAGGGGATTGGTTGCTGCAGCCAATCACCTCCTGTCTTGAGATCTTTTGAGTTTAATAAAAGCCTATGAGTAGGCGTCGGCTAAACAGTCTTTGCTGGAATGGCCTGATGAGAAGATAAGCTTTTGTGGTGCTGCCTTTCTTGAATGAATGGGAATGAACGGTGAGTGGATCTTTAGCAAACTAAACTTAACTATAGCATTACTTCAAAAAGATTAAATCTGATGTGTGCTTATAGAGCACAGGAATTATAGGCTGTGTGCTCTGTAAACAGCAGCCTAAAATTCCACCACAGTAATGGCGCCCGAACAGGGACCAATTGCGGCCTCTTTGAGCATCAGATCAGCAGAGGGGGGAGAGTGGACCTGCGATGTGATGTGTAAAGAGGCTGTACTTTGAAACGAACAAAAAAAAAAATTGTCTTTTTGAAATAATGTTTCAAGTTTGCAGTGTGTGTATGTGTGCGTGTGTATGTCTGCGAATCGTATGTGTGTGTGTGTGATTTTGTCATGGATCGTATGCCTGTGAATTTGATTGTGTGTGGGTATGCCTGCATGTGCCTGTGTGATTAGATCGTGCGATGTATTGAGCAGTTGGCTGCCAGCAATGGCTGCTGCATTGTTCTGGTCCTTGAGCCATGAGGTTTAGTGGGGGTGGGGCAGGAAGCATCTCAGTTACAATGGTAAAAGTTGGTGACTTTCTGTAAATAGCATGCAGGAGTTTTGTAGTGGGAGGGCCCTGAGAGATGATCTGGTGGAAACTGTGGGCTGTAAGAGTGTAACTAAGCGAGAAATATAAACTGTATATTGTGTATGAAATGAAGGTATAGCTGTGGTATTTAGTGCACTGAGAAGTTTGTAAGTAGATTGTTTGTTTGGCTGCCATGTGCTTGAATGGGGGAAGGGCTTGCCCACTGTTTTGTGTTGCAGGGGCTGTGCCCTGAGGGAAAGACACTCTGAGCAGATGTACAAGCAACAATATACTGTATGTGTGTGGTGTTTGTGATTTCTATGAAAAATAGAAATGAATAGATTGTGATTTTTGCCTTTATAGGGGACAAAGACACATGTCCCCATAAGTGTAAAAATATTAAGTGTTTGGTTTTTGAGTTGAAAGTTCCCGCCGCATATCCAAGTGGCCAGGCATTGCTAGAAGGCAGACATAGTATGTCTCTGCAATGGCTTGTTATGGAAGCTGAGGCCACTGTGTGTGAACTTTAGGTAGAGAAAAGTGGTGAATATCTGAGTATATGAACTTAGAGAAATTAACATGTTTTTAATATTGTCATGTAACTCACATTTATTGAATGTGCTGTTTAGTTGGCCAAAGGGAGGCTAAGTTTGTAAGTGTACATGTGGTCCTTGTAGAGTGTAGCTAACACCTTTTTCAGTGGATTTTGATGATAATTTAGAAAAGTTTCAATGGTGTAGTCAGTCTTTGTGGAGAAAAACATTTTTGATTTTCTTTTAAAGAGATGCTGGTTTTGGCGGGAAAAAGCAATGGCGCCATTCTTGGTTTTTGTTAGCCTTGCAGGTTTGTCTGCCATTTTGAGGCACAGTTTTTCTTTGCACCTTCCCTTATAGGATACTCACAGGCTAGACACCTTTCTTTTGGGCACTATACCATGTGGCATTCGTCAGCTATGTTGCTGATAGAATTTCTCAGTTTTTGATGTTTAGTGCGAATTGGGTAGTGCGGCCTTTTTAACCTGCTGGAGGCCATTTGTGTTTGTCTTTGTGTGGGAGAACCCATGTGGTGTTCATTGTGACGTCCCATGCTGGTTATTGGCGGAAAAAAATTGCATGCGTCAATGGCGCAATTTTTGTTGTCCATGAGGTGCTGTGGTGGGTCATCCACCATTTTGTAGTCCTGGCTTGTCGGCCATTTTGAGAGACGTTTACAGTTTGAGATAGGAAGTTCCAGTTTGGCAAACACGACTCCTGAATATGCTGTATTGGCATTTGTTGATCGGCGCAGTTTTCTTATGTTTTATGCGTTTACAGTTTGACCTGTGCACTGCTGGGGAGAGTAGTGAGACACCAGGGGGACATACTGAGAGACTGGTTTTTGTTTAATGAATTTGCTGGTTTAAATTGCTTTTCTAAGCATCGCCTTTTGAGTTGAGTGGTATCTTAAAATAGCGCGGTCTTACCCTGAGGGGCCACGACGCGCTTGCGGACACACGCACATGCTGGGGCCTATTTATGGATAGGATCTGGCTGACCTACCAGCAGTTGGAGTGTGGGAGGAGGCCAACGCAGACACAGGGAGGACATGCAAACTCCATGCAGATGGTGTTAGGAGGGGGGATTTCTCTGTTTTCATTTAAGTAGATGTGAGCTATTGCAGGGTCGGCTGGCTTTGCAGTATATGAAAAACTTCACTTTACACTGAATTTTGATGGATTGTAAGACTAACAGAGTTTTTGTACAATGATGTGTTTTTATGTTTAAATATTTCCTTCCCAGAAGGCAATTCATATGTTTTGAAGCTTGTATTGTATAGCCTGTAGAGGAGGAGTGGGGGTTTTGGTCGAAACCCCTAGAGCCATCTTTTTGCAGGAGTTTTGTATTTGAGTCAACTTGTGGTTTTGCTTGCAGGGGATGTTTGGGTCAGGACCCTCCCATTTGCAAAGGGGGGTTTTATTCCACCATCTTCTTGACAAGGTTTTAAATTGTTGAAATATATAATGTGTAGCCATGGATTTTTTTGGAGTCTTGATAGACACAGCAATGTGGCTGGGCTCCCCCCTCCCCCTCCCTCTTCCTGAACAATTGATATGTAAATAAACCAGTTTTTTTTTTTTAAGAGCTGAGCATAACCGGAAGTTTCTTTTCAGCATTTATATATCAGCAGAAAGTTAGTGGGAGGAGCTTGGGGTTTTTAAAGGTGAGAAATTAGATTTGTGTTTGGAAGGAAAATGGAAAGCATTTTGGCGTTTAAAAGTGTTTTATATTTTGTTCCAGTTTTGTGAAGTTTTGTACTGTAAATACAGTTTTGGGTAGAGAGAAAAACAGGGGGTAGCACCATTATTTTATCATCTAGATACAGAGAGAAGCCACATTGTTCTGCAGGTGGTAAACTGGCGTAATTGTTCTGTGAGGTTTAGTCTGACAACGCAGTGTATGGGTGTATAGCGGAAAACGCTTGTGTATGCATGCACTGTGAGGGGTAGCGGCCTAATTCGGGGGTTGATCTGTGGTTGTTGCTGTAGTTCCAAAAGTGTTGGGACAACAAGCCATAGTGTTGACGCCTCGGTTAGGGTTTCTAGTTGGAGGACTTGACCATATAGTGGTTGTAGTTCTGCAATTCACCGTATAAGAAGACACCGGGCGGTGATCTCCGAAAATGGGTGCAACGGTTTAACCTGGACGCAGGTTTAAGACGATAAGCCGATTCGAATCGCCATGGACACAAGGAGGTCTGTGCAAAGGGAAGGAATGGAGGCTTCCCATAGTCAGACGGTCACACAGTGCACGAAGCCTAGTTTTGGGGCAAAGGCCTTTGAACCCCAAAAAGATTAACATAGGTGGTCCAAGGATACTATTTTGGGTATCCCTCTGGAATGGATGTAGTTGAGCTGCGGCTTCAGAAATCTGTAATGATGAGTGTTGATGGAGGTGTAGTCTCATGCCTGTTTGTTTGAACTTTGTATGGCTGGTCCATGCAAGCGTCTCGAGCTGCTCTCATATTCCCATTGTATTTTTTTCTATTGCTGAAAGAGTGAAGGTAGAATCCTGGCTGTTTTTGTTTTTTTTTCATTTGTGGTTTTGGAAACTGGGAAGTATTTACCCCACGTTTGTATCGGAATGTTTGTATGTAGTAACGTGAATATGTTCGAACTTACCGCGGCGATCCTTCGATGCGTCGCGGCTGTTGTATTTTTGTAGGAACGGGAAAAGTAAGGGTTACAGAGGGTTTTGTTTGAATCGGTTTTGAAAGAATGTCATTGACAATTTACCAATGTACAGGAATGTCATTATTGTTTTACCATTCTTTGCAGGTTAAATATGAAGGATAGAGTAATGATTTTGCTTATAAGTATTTTTCAGGTCCAAGGAGTTTGTACACAGAGAACAGGTGTATGTAGACAGCTGTACATATGGATAAATATGAGTCTAAGGCGGTAAAAGTATCATAGGCTATTTCATTGTTTCTTTTTTCCTGCACCACACATTTCTTCCTTCAGTCTGTAATGAGGAAGAAAAGGGGGGAGAATGATAAATGTAAGAGTGACAGTTTTTATTTTTGTCAAACTAATAATAACCTCTGTAATTCTAACCAAGTTTGTGCCAAGACTGTCTTTCTTTAATAGAATTTGAATCGGCAAGCAGCAGTCTGGTGAAGTAGGTTCCCATCCCAGAGGCTAAGAACCTTGTCAATGGTTTCAGGTATTGTAAGCCACGCACAGGTTATGCAGTGACCACAGTCCCGATGTCTGGGTTATTGTCATATGAGGGTTGTTTGGAGGTCAATTAAAATCAGGGTCGTACTCTCCTCATTAGCTGTCACTTATATTCTCGGCTGATGGGGTGGGTGCGATCGTTGTGACATGAACTTCAAAATGTCCACCAAAAGGTTTTCACGATTCCCTCCTGGACCCGACTCAATAATCAGTTTACATTCTTTCCAACCAGGTGACTGGATCGTTGTAAAGAAGCTTGAGGGATGAGACCACGCCAGCCACTGCAAGAAGCGGCTCAACCACACCAAAGAATGAGGAGTATCTTTGTTTATTTATATTTTTGATGTTTAGTAAATTTTAGCGAGGGTAACGGTGAAAAGCATCCCAAGTTATTATTTAAAGTGTATGTCCTGACTAGCTCAGAAAGCGAACAGGACCATCTGTTCTGAGTCTTCACCGAGTTTTAGTCCCCAGTGATGACAGCGGTACATGTCATTTATGATGTTATTATGGGTATGAGGAGTTTTAGTCCCCAGCGATGACAGCGGTACATGACATTTATGATGTTATTATGGGTATGAGGAGTTTTAGTCCCCAGTGATGACAGCGGTACATGACATTTATGATGTTATTATGGGTATGAGGAGTTTTGACAAACTAGTGAAGACTCCAGACAGACACTTGTCAATGGAATCTAACGATGCATTTTTAGAGGGTAAAATTGGTTTTAGTTTTAATGGCTCTGTCTCTTGTCGGTTTGGGTATCTAGGCAGCCCACAAGTGTGTTTGAACTTTAGTTTGGTGTTTATGTGGATCTGCAGCTTATAAAGGTAATTCCCCCAAAGCAAGAGGTTCATGCGCGATGGTGAAGCTGTCCCAACATTTTAGGTCGCGGCCGATCGCGAGGATCTGATGGCGCAGGAAATTAAGAATGGCAGGGACAGCTAGTAGGGATTTGTTCACCAATCCCGACCAGGTCTGGGCATGGGGTCCTGCATGTACAAAGTGGGGGGGGGCTCGGGCTAGGGATACAAGTGAACAATTCTCATCCGTTAAGGATAGGGTTCTTCATGTAATTGTTGAAGCCAGAGCTGTAGCTAAGTGAAGGTTGGGAGTCCTTTTTTTTAAGGGTCTGGGAATCTTTGGGGATCTAATTTTTTATTTTACAGCGGATCGTGGTTAAAGAAAGTGGGAATATATATACTCATGTCGTTTTTATTTCTATTCTTTCTATGCCGTGACGAGGTGCTCCTGTTGCCTGATTTGACGCGTGACCAGAGTTTCCTTGATGAGACGCCCCGAAGCCGGACCCACATACAAGACACAGAGGATCAGACGGATCAGCGATTACTACAGCTCACCATGTCGTGTCCTCCTTTATAAGTCATGCCCCTGAAGAGTAGAGTCTACATGTCAAGCCGTGTTTTCCTTTTTATGGACTAATAACTGATTGATTTCCAGGTGTAAGAAGCAGATCAACTCTCATCGAGGGACACATAGGGTGCATATGACAAAAAAGGGAGGACTGTTGTGGAGATTTTTATGGAGATGTATTTAATATGTATTGTCATAGTGTCACCCAGTGTTAGTACTTCCGCAACCCGCTCTAAAAGAGCTGATTGGGGTAGTCTGAGGCTGGTTGAATCCCGTCTGATAGGGGAAAACGTCTTGAGGTTGGAGTGTGATGTTTGCAGGGTGCGGATATGTCCGCCAACGGGGGCCCTCTGTGCATTAGCATGGACGATCGTTGAGGAGGGGGTATCCTCGCTCTGCAATGACATCATTGGTTATGGGCAAATGCGCGCTCTTGTCTCGGCTGTGTCTGATCAACATTGGTTGGAATTCGTAGCGCGCGTCTGCAGATAGCCTCCCTCCCCCATTCAATAATAGTATAATCTGAATATGCGTTATTCTATGGAATAGCGCAGAATAAGAATTCCTATCAATGGTAACTTAAGCCATCCTACGTTATTATATTCATGTATGACATATCCTGTTGGAAGGAATGTCCAAGTGTTGTCATTTTCATGTGAGGGAACATCCTATGAGGTTCCCGCCCATGGGGAGGGGATTGGTTGCTGCAGCCAATCACCTCCTGTCTTGAGATCTTTTGAGTTTAATAAAAGCCTATGAGTAGGCGTCGGCTAAACAGTCTTTGCTGGAATGGCCTGATGAGAAGATAAGCTTTTGTGGTGCTGCCTTTCTTGAATGAATGGGAATGAACGGTGAGTGGATCTTTAGCAAACTAAACTTAACTATAGCATTACTTCAAAAAGATTAAATCTGATGTGTGCTTATAGAGCACAGGAATTATAGGCTGTGTGCTCTGTAAACAGCAGCCTAAAATTCCACCACAGTAGGGAGCTGCAGTATTTTGTTTTAGTTTCCTTTGCACAGTGTGCACATAAAGCTTACCTGAATACAATTGCTAGTGTTCTCATACAAATACAGGCAGGGAGCTGCAGTATTTTGTTTTAGTGTCCTTCGCACAGTGTGCACCTAAAGCTCCCCTGAATTCAATTGCTGGTGTTCTCATACAAATACAGGCAGGGAGCTGCAGTATTTTGTTTTAGTGTCCTTTGCACAGTGTGCACCTAAAACTTACCTGAATGCAATTGCTGGTGTTCTCATACAAATACAGGTAGGGAGCTGCAGTATTTTGTTTTAGTGTCCTTTGCACAGTGTGCACCTAAAGCTTACCTGAATACAATTGCTGGTGTTCTCATACAAATACAGGCAGGGAGCTGCAGTATTTTGTTTTAGTGTCCTTTGCACAGTGTGCACCTAAAGCTTACCTGAATACAGTTGCTGGTGTTCTCATACAAATACAGGCAGGGAGCTGCAGTATTTTGTTTTAGTGTCCTTTGCACAGTGTGCACCTAAAGCTTACCTGAATACAATTGCTGGTGTTCTCATTCAAATACAGGCAGGGAGCTGCAGTATTTTGATTTAGTGTCCTTTGCACAGTGTGCACCTAAAGCTTACCTGAATACAATTGCTGGTGTTCTCATACAAATACAGGCAGGGAGCTGCAGTATTTTGTTTTAGTGTCCTTTGCACAGTGTGCACCTAAAGCTTGCCTGAATACAATTGCTGGTGTTCTCATACAAATACAGGCAGGGAGCTGCAGTATTTTGTTTTAGTGTTGTTTGCACAGTGTGCACCTAAAGCTTACCTGAATACAATTGCTGGTGTTCTCATACCAATACAGGTAGGGAGCTGCAGTATTTTGTTTTAGTGTCCTTTGCACAGTGTGCACCTAAAGCTTACCTGAATACAATTGCTGGGGTTCTCATACAAATACAGGTAGGGAGCTGCAGTATTTTGTTTTAGTGTCCTTTGCACAGTGTGCACCTAAAGCTTACCTGAATACAATTGCTGGTGTTCTCATACAAATACAGGCAGGGAGCTGCAGGATTTTGATTTAGTGTCCTTTGCACAGTGTGCACCTAAAGCTTACCTGAATACAATTGCTGGTGTTCTCATACTAATACCACAGGCAGGGAGCTGCAGTATTTTCAGTTAATGTACTGTGTCCTCTGCACAGTGTGCAACTAAAGCTAACTGAAGACAATTGCTGGTGTTCTCATACTAATAATACTACAGGCAGGCAGTTGATTTTGCTAGCTGCAGTATAATCAGTATATATATACATCCCAGCTTTGTGCAGCTACATCTCCCTGCAGGCCATTAGTATGTCTGGAAGGACAACAAGGAGAGGCAGACAGTCACGAGCCAATAAAAGAGGGTAGGCAGGCTCTGTGTCTAGAGGCAACGGTGCTGGTCGTGGACACGGTGCAGCCTCATCAGCACGTGGCCATGGGACACGCTTGTTCTTTTTTTTGGCAGCTGGCCATGTTGAGCCGCAACATGCCGAAGACTTGGTAGAGTGGGTGACCAAGCCGTCCTCATCCTCCTCTTCCTCTCTCACCCAGGCTCAGGGTACTTTGTCTGGCAAAGCAGCTGCCAAAGCGGCCTCTTCCCTCGGCTCAATGGCACCAGTCATTCCTTCCCTAGCCCCACCGTGTCCTCCTGAGGAGTCCCCCGAACTGTTTGACCATAGTGTTGGATACATGCTCCAGGAGGATGCCCAGCATTTTGAAGGCTCCGATGATGGTACCCAGCTAGAGGAAGGCAGTAAAGTGAGCCCAGAGAGAGGGGGTGCCCAAGAAGGACAGCAATCTGGCAGTCATGTTCCCCCAGCTGCAGCATACTGCCAGGTTTGCTACAGTGATGAGGAGGGAGGGGATGATGAGGTGCCGGACTCTACGTGGGTGCCTGATAGGAGAGAGGAGGAGGAGGAGGCACATCTCCAACGAGGCAGGATGCCCTCCAGGGGCCAGCTTAAGGGCAGCACACCGACAGCATTACACGGCAGAGCTCGCATGTGCAGGCCGCTGCTGTCTCTGCACGTTATTCCAAAAGTTCTTTGGTGAACACCAAAAGTTCTTTGGTGTGGGCCTTTTTTGAGACGAGTGCATCAGATCGCAGCACTACTATTTGCAACATATGTCTCAGGTGTATCTCGCGTGGCCAAAACATCACCCACTTGGCCACCACATGCTTGATCAGACAAATGTCGACCTGCCATGCAGTTCGTTGGCAAGCACACCTAAAAGACCAACACCAAAGAACAAAGCAGACCTCTCCTTGCTCCTCATCAGCTGGGATCTCCAACCCCACTATACCTTCAGTCCTCTCTGAAACCTGCACTGAGAGGAATGAAGTTGTAGAATTAGGTGTGTCACAGCCAAGTACTTGTGGGCAATCTGCTATCGGTACACCAACGTCAGATTGTACCAGGCAAATTTCCCTGCCCCAGCTCCTGCACCGCTGAAGTTCGCTCCCAGCCATCCACATGCCCAGCGGTTGCTAGCTTGGCTAAATTGCTAGCCCTTCAACTGTCGCCTTTTCAGTTGGTAGACTCTGCCCCCTTCCGTGAGTTTGTGGAATGTGCGGTTCCTCAGTGGCAGGTTCCCAAACGCCACTTTTTCTCACGGAAGGCGATTCCGGCTCTCTACCGGCATGTGGAATGCAATGTCTTGGACTCGCTGGACAGGGCGGTCAGCGGTAAGGTGCATATTACCGCTGACTCATGGTCCAGCAGGCATGGACAGGGACATTACCTATCTTTCACGGCACATTGGGTGACTCTGCTGGCAGCTGGGAAGGATGCAGGAAAAGGTGCAGTAGTGTTGGAGGTTGTTCCGCCACCACACCTCCAAAATGCTACTACTGGTGATTCTGACACACCTCTCTCCTCCACCCCTCCTCTTCTTCTTCCTCAATGGCCTCTTCCTGTGGTTTGTCCTCTGAACCAGCGGTGCTCTGTAGGCATTCAAGGGGCTATGCAAGTACGCAGGCAAAGAGATGCCATGCGGTGCTTGAGCTGGTGTGCTTGGGGGACAGAACCCACACTGGGGCAAAGATTCTGTCAGCTCTGCAGGGGCAGGCTCAGAGGTGGTTGACACCACGCCAGCTTAAGCCAGGAATGGTGCTTTCCAACAATGGCACCAACCTCCTCTCTGCCCTCTGACAGGGACACCTGACCCATGTGCCCTGTTTGGCTCACGTCCTTAACTTG
Organism: Rana muscosa; assembly: GCA_029206835.1. NCBI lineage: Eukaryota > Metazoa > Chordata > Amphibia > Anura > Ranidae > Rana > Rana muscosa. The sequence goes on from CM055122.1 coordinate 1,026,122,531, forward strand.
GTGGTGCAGCGGTTCTTGGGCAGGTACCCGGGCTTACAGGATGTCCTGAGGCAGGCCAGGAAAGTCTGTGTGCATTTCCGCCGGTCATATAAAGCCAGTGCTCGGCTGGCTGACCTGCAAAAGGAATTTAACCTGCCCAAGAACCGCCTAATCTGTGACATGCTCACCAGGTGGAACTCAACGTTGGCCATGCTACAGCGGCTGCACACACAGCAGAGGGCCATCAATGAGTATCTGTGCCAATATGGCACCAGGACAGGGTCAAGGGAGCTTGTTTTTTTTTCCCACACCGTGGTTCATGATCAGGGATGCATGCACTGTCCTGTCACCATTTGAGGAGGCCACGAGGATGGTGAGCAGTGACAGTGCATGCATCAGTGACACTGTACCTCTTGTCCACCTGTTGGCGCGCACGCTGCGTGGAATAATGGACAGGGCACTTGAGGCAGAACAGAGGGAGGAAGAGGAGGACTTCCTTACCTCTAAAGGCCCCCTTTATCCAGACAGTGTTCCTGCTGGCCCACCTATCACACAGGAGGAGGACGAGGAGGAGGAGGATTGTGTCAGCATAGAGGTGGAGCCTAGCACCCAGCATCAGCAGCAGTCTTCAAGAAATCAATTACAGTCCCAAGACACCCATGGACTTGTATGTGGCTGGGAGGAGGTGGCTGCGGATCATGTCGTCCTGAGTGACCCAGAGGACTCTGGACCGAATGCCTCAGCAAACCTACGCTGCATGGCCTCCCTGTTCCTGCAAAGCCTGCGGAAGGATCCTCGTATCCGTGCTATCAAGGAGAGGGATCATTATTGGCTGGCAACCCTCCTTGATCCACGTTACAAGGGTAAGGTTGCAGACCTTATCTTGCCATTGCAGAGGGAACAGAGGATGAAACATCTTCAGGAGGCCTTGCAGGAAGTTCTATGCAACGTGTTCCCAGAGACTGGGAGGTTACAAATTCCTGGTCCTGGACAATGTGTTGCTGAGGCTTCGGTCAGTCAAAGAAGGAACGGTGGAGAAGGTGGTCGTCTGACCCATGCGTTCAGACAATTTTTTAGTCCGCAGCCCCAAGGTATGATCGGTTCCAGCAACCATTGCCAGCGTCTGGTTTACATGGTGCAGGAATACCTAGGAGCAAGATCAGACTTGGACACCTTTCCCACCGAAAATCCTCTGGGTTACTGGGTCTTGAGGATGGATCACTGGCCAGAGCTTGCACATTATGCAATTGAGCTACTGGCCTTTCCTGTATCCAGCGTTCCTTCGGAACGCACATTCAGTGCTGCTGGAGGCTTTGTAACCGAACACAGGGTGCACCTGTCCACCGACTCGGTCGATCGACTGACCTTCATAAAAATTAATCAGTCTTGGATCACCACCAGCTACCAAGCATCTGATGCCGATGTAACCGAATATTTTTTTTTTGAAATGTCAGATCCCTTCAAGACTGCCTATGTTGATGCTGAGTGACTATTCTGTTATGCTGAGTGACTATCCTCTTCCTCCTCAATGATCATGCTGATAGCTTGTAAGAACATTTTGGGTTCTGGGCACCACCACCAGTGGCTAAGGAGTGCTCAGCTCATCCCTAATCCTGTCCTTTTGCAACTTTCATCTTGTAACAAGGATCCAGAAAGGTAGCTAACCAGTAATGGTGCCATGAATGCTAGGGTTCTTTCACAGGCTCTGAACATGAACAAGCCCATCCACCACAAATTACCGGAGATGGACGAACCCATATCCTCTGTGTGGCTGAGGATGACATTGTCAACAGCTCCTTCTCCCCATTGTCACAGTTCTCCATTTTGGTTTCCTTCCCAAACAGAGACAATATGGAGCATGTGTCCTGTATAAGGAGCCACTGACATAGGGAGACTAGCCCCAGCCCCCCAGACAGTTATTTTGCCATACTCACACAGTTACTCACCCACTGATGCATGTGCAGGTGCTTGCAGGTGTGAGATAGAGTTCCACTAGGTAGGCATGTCACATATCAGGTGCTATGTAGATAGATAGCGTTCCCACCAAATTTCACTCAGCCAAACACTGGCTGGGTATTACTGCCTGAAATGGTCAGTCATATACAGGAAATGGTTCACCACCAGGACGCATGCCAAACACGGTTAATAAGTTTCCTTGCCAAAGGGTGAACAGCAAGTTAGTTCCATTGTCACCCATAACCTTTCCTAGCACAAAATAACAAGAGGATAACCACCTCTGGGCCTGACAGAGTTTCTGTCCCAGTGTGGCTAGGCATACCAGCTGCAACATTGCATGGCATAATTTTTTCTGAGCCCCTTGTACCACTTGAGCAGGTTACTGGGGATTCAGAGGATGACTCACATAAAGAAGGCATTTATGAGGGGAAAGATATGGTGGCAACTGAACTGTGATCATCACCAGCTGTAAGGGGACTGAATGGCACAACATGTGCCCCATCCTGCAATCCTTCCTGGCTGAAAGTTACCTAGTTGGCTGTGAAAGACATATACCATCCCTGGGCATACTTGCTGGACCATGGCTGTGGATAGGTGAACCCTCCTGATGACTGTGTGGTCTACAGAACATCGAGTAAAAAAGGCCTACACAGCTTAGCTCTAGGCCCTACTTCTCCTTTAAGTCTTGCGCTTTTGCATAAGCTGACGAAACCTTCTGCCGAAAGGCCAGAGGGAAATGTGGGTTACCATACACCGGGAACAACCGGCGGTTTTAAGAGCAGATCTTAATGCCCTTCATCACTGTTGAAGAACTCATAAGGCAGCTCCAATAAGGGGAAGATCCTTAAAGTGATTGTAAACCCTCACGGACCACTTTATGCTACAAGTAAGCCTATAATAAGGCTTACCTGAAGCCACCTAGGATATCTCCTAAACCTACACGGTTTAGGAGATATCCCCTGTCCCCTGCATGTGCCGATGTCATCGGCACATGCGCACTGGGGCAAACTGAAGCAATGGCACGTATGTTCCGTTGCTTCAATCTGTGTGCCATTACCGGTGGCTCCCGCACGCATGCGTGACGTCATCGCCGCTCCGGCCAATCACAGCGCCGGAGCCGCGATACCCGGAAGTAAACCCCCGGGAGAGATGTCGGCCGCCAGAGCGGTGTACGAGGAAGGCTGCAGGGGCTTCGATCTCAGGTAAGTAATTCATAATGAGCTAGTATTTTATGTATACTAGCTCATCATGCCTTTGTCTTGCAGGGTTTTTTTCTTTTCACTAAGGGTTCACTTTAAGGTCTCCACTAACGGCTGGGTAAATTCAGGGCAGGTAGCACAGAAGGATATCTGTGCATGATTGTTCTACCTCAGTTTATTGTTTTCAGTCAAAATGCCTACACCAGGGAATTGCTCTGGATAGCTTGATAATATTTAGGAAGATCCCACCATGTACCTTAGACATGGTAAGGTAAGCATGGGATAAAGGGGGATGTGTTTTAGCTCATACAAATGTACAATGTAATGTATGACCTCACTGAGCAACAATTTTAAAAAGGATTGGGCAATCATAATCCGTAAAGTCTGGATGAGGAACAAAATTCTAGGCATGACGTTCATTTTAAGGATAGCTTTCCCACCTATTCAAGTATATGATTTATTATACCTCTTGTGGAGGTCATTCTAAATAGAGAGTAGTAATGGTGGAAAGTAGTGATGAGCCGAACACCCCCGGGTTCGGTTCGCACCAGAACCCGCGAACGGACCGAAAGTTCGAACGAACATTAGAACCCTATTAAATACAATGGATGCGAACGTTCGAATTCTAAAGTGCTAATTATAACAACTATTATGCATGTTATTGTCCTAAAAAGGGTTTGGGAACCCGGGTTCTGCACCAGGGGACATGTATCAATGCAAAAAGAAGTTTTAAAAACGGTCGTTTTTCGGGAGCAGTCATTTTAATGATGCATAAAGTGAAAAAAAAAAAGTCAAATATTCCTTTAAATATCGTACCTGGGGGGTGTCTAAAGTATGCCTGTGAAGTGCCACGTGTTTCCCGTGTTTAGAACTGTCCCTGCACAAAATGACACTTCTAAAGGAAAAAAAAGCCATTTAAAACTGCTTGCGGCTTTAATGTAATGTCTGGTCCCGGTAATATGGATGAAATTCTTTAAGAAAAATGGCATAGCTACCCCATGACCCCCCCCCCTACCCCAGCCCATTACCAGCCCCTTTGGGTCTTGTATGGATATTAAGGGGAACCCCGCACATAAAATAAAAAAGGCCCTATATACTCTGAACAGCCCTATACAGGCGGTGCATACAAGACAGGGACTGTAGGTTTGTTCTTATGTAGAATCTGTTTGTAATTTTGAACAGGTACATTGTTGAAGTGTAGCTCCAGACCAAAAATCTATTTTTAAACTTTTTGGAAAACATAGGTAAGGGTTATCACCCCTGTAACATTTGTTTTGCTGTCTGTGCCCCTGTTCAGAACATTTCACCTCACTTTCCGTCCCAATGACAACTGTTTTTGAAATGTGGTGTTTTTCTTGAAACAAGGATTGCTGATAAAGCATCAGTACAGAGGAGACACCTTTCTCCCATATTTATTCTTACAGGAGAGAATTTTCCTTCCTAGTGGTAGATTTCCTCTCACTTCCTGTTGTCTTCTTGCGTTTGCAAGTAGGAGTCGTTTGTAAGTTGGATGTTTGAAAGTAGGGACCTGCCGTATATACTCTGCAGAAATAGGCCCCTTAGTTGTTGGTGTTGGCACAACACTGTAAGCACTCACAGTTACTCTTGGTTGGTGCTGGAACGCCCTGCTGTCAACTATTATATCAGGAATTTTAATTACATATAATTGTTGAACAGTGGTAGTAAAAATTGGGCCTTTGATGGTGGTGCTGGTGCCACAACACTGTAAGCCCTGACAGTTACTCTTGGTGGGTGCAGCAATGGGCCCTGCTGTGAATTATTAGATCAAGAATTGTAATTACATGCCCCTGTTGAACAGGGGCTGAAAAATTGGGCCTTAGGCACTGGTGGCACAACACTGCAACCCCTCACAGATACTGTACTTGGAGCACAGCAATGAGCCCTGTTGCAAAGTATTGCTTCAAAAATTGTAATTACACGCCCCTGTTAAACAGGGGCTGAAAAATTGGGCGTTAGGCACTGGTGGCGGCACCCATAAACAAAAATGATCTTCCAAGCTATCATCATCAATCGTATCATTGAGGACTCGGAGGAGGAGGATAGCCAGTCAACATAACAGCACAGGCACTCAGCATCAGCATCAGTCTTGAAGGGATGTGACATGTTAAAATCAATTAGTCTGTTATATCAGCATCAGGTGTGTGGTAGCTGGTGGTGATCCAAGACTGGTTCATCTTGATGAAAGTCAGTCGATCAACCGAGTCGGTGGACAGGCGCACCCTGTGATCCGTGACAAATCCTCCAGCAGCACTGAATGTGCGTTCCGAAAGAACGCTGGATGCAGGACAGGCCAGTAGCTCAATTGCATACTGTGCAAGCTCTGGCCAGTGATCCATCCTCAAGACCCAGTAAGCCAGAGGATTTTCGGTGGGGAAGGTGTCCAAGTCTGACCTTGCCCCTAGATATTCCTGCACCATGTTTATCAGACGCTGGCGATGGTTGCTGGAACCGATCATACTTTGGGGCTGCGGACTAAAGAATTGTCTGAACGCATCGGTCAGACGGCCACCTTCCCCACCGCTCCTTCTTTGACTGGCCGAAGCCTCAGCAACTCGTTGTCCAGGACCAGGAGTTTGCAACCTCCCAGTCTCTGGGAACGCGTTGCACAGACCTTTCTGCAAGGCCTCCCGGAGTTGTCTCATCCTCTGCTCCCTCTGCGACGGTAACATAAGGTCCGCAACCTTACCCTTGTACCGTGGATCAAGGAGAGTGGCCAGCCAGTAATGGTCCCTCTCCTTGATCCGAAGAATACGAGGATCCTTCCGCAGACTTTGCAGGATCAGGGAGGCCATGCAGCGTAGGTTTGCTGAGGCATTCGCTCCGGAGTCCTCTGGGTCACTAAGGACGACATGATCCGCAGCCACCTCCTCCCAGCCACGTACAAGTCCACTGGTTTCTTGGGACTGTAAATCATCCCTAAAAGACTGCTGCTGATGATGCTGAGTGCCAGCCTCCACCTCCATGCTGACACAATCCTCCTCCTCCTCCTCCTCCTCCTCTTCCTGTGCGATGGGTGGGACAGAAGGAACACTGTCTGGGTAAAGGGGGCCTTGAGAGGCAAGGAAGTCCTCCTCTTCCTGCCTCTGTTCTGCCTCAAGTGCCCTGTCCATTATTCCACGCAGCGTGTGCTCCAACAGGTGGACAAGAGGTACAGTGTCACTGATGCATGCACTGTCACTGCTCACCATCCTCGTGGCCTCCTCAAATGGTGCCAGGACAGTGCATGCATCCCTGATCATGCCCCACTGGCGTGGAGAAAAAAAACCAAGCTCCCCTGACCCTGTCCTGGTGCCGTAGTCGCACAGGTACTCATTGATGGCCCTCTGCTGCGTGTGCAGCCGCTGCAGCATGGCCAACGTTGAGTTCCACCTGGTGGGCATGTCACATATAAGGCGGTTCTTGGGCAGGTTCAACTCCTTTTGCAGCTCAGCCAGGCGAGCACTGGCATTATAAGATCTGCGGAAATGCACACAGACTTTCCTGGCCTGCCTCAGGACATCCTGTAAGCCCGGGTACCTGCCCAAGAAGCGCTGCACCACCAGGTTAAGGACGTGAGCCACACAGGGCACATGGGTCAGTTGTCCCTGTCGGAGGGCGGAGAGGAGGTTGGTGCCATTGTCGCAAACCACCATTCCTGGCTTAAGCTGGCGTGGCGTCAACCACCTCTCGGCCTGGCCCTGCAGAGCAGACAGGACCTCTGCCCCAGTGTGGCTTCTGTCCCCCAAACACACCAGCGCAAGCACGGCATGGCATCTTTTTGCCTGCGTACTTGCGTAGCCCCGTGAACGGCTACGGAGCACCGCTGGTTCATAGGACAAACCACAGGAAGAGGCCATGGAGGAAGAAGAAGAGGAGGGGGTGGAGGAGAGAGGTGTGTCACAACCAGTAGTAGCATTTTGGAGGCGTGGCGGTGGGACAACCTCCAACACTACTGCACCTTGTCCTGAATCCTTCCCAGCTGCCAAAAGAGTGACCCAATGGGCCGTGAAAGAAAGGTAACGTCCCTGTCCATGCCTGCTGGACCATGAGTCAGCGGTAATATGCACCTTACCGCTGACCGCCCTGTCCAGCGAGGCCAAGACATTGCCTTCCACATGCCGGTAGAGAGCCGGAATAGCCTTCCGTGAGAAAAAGTGGCGTTTGGGAACCTGCCACTGAGGAACCGCACATTGCACAAACTCACGGAAGGGGGCCGAGTCTACCAACTGAAAAGGCAGCAGTTGAAGCGCTAGCAATTTAGCCAAGCTAGCATTCAACCGCTGGGCATGTGGATGGCTGGGAGTGAACTTCTTTCGACGGTCCAGCAGCTGGGGCAGGGAAATTTGCCTGCTAGAATCGGACGTCGGTGTACTGCTAGCAGAGTGGGCGCAAGTACTTGGCTGTGACACACCTAATTCTACACCTTCATTCCTCTCAGTGCATGTTTCAGAGAGGACTGAAGTTATAGTGGGGTTGGAGATCCCAGCTGATGCGGTGCAAGGAGAGGTCCGCTTTGTTCTTTGGTGTGGGTCTTTGAGGTAGGCTTGCCAACGAGCTGCATGGCAGGTCAACATATGTCTGGTCAGGCATGTGGTACCCAAGCGGCTGATGTTTTGGCCACGCGATATACGCTTGAGACATATGTTGCAAACAGCAGCTGTGCGATCTGATGCACTAGCCTCAAAAAAGGCCCACACCAAAGAACTTTTTGAATGACGGGCAGAGGCAGCGCCCTGCACAGGCGGAGCTCTGCGGTGTGATTCCGTCGGTGTACTGCCCTTACGCTGGCCACCAAAGGGCATCCTGCCTCGTTGGAGATGTGCCTCCTCCTCATCCTCCTCCTCCTCCTCTCTCCTATTAGGCACCCACGTGGAGTCAGTGACCTCATCATCCCCTCCCTCCTCATCACTGGAGCCAATCTGGCAGTATGCTGCAGCTGCTGGAACATGACTGCCAGATTGGTGTCCTTCTTGAGCATCCCCTCTGTCTGCTCTCACGCTACTGCCTTCCTCTAGCTGGGTTTCATCATCAGACCCTTCGAAACGCTGGGCATCCTCCTGGAGCATGTACCCAACACTGTGCTGAAACAGTTCGGGGGACTCCTCAGGAGGAGGACATGGTGGGTCTAGGGAAGGAGTGACTGATGATTTGTCTGACATTGATACCAGGGAAGACGACGCTTTGGCAGCTGCTTTTCCAGTACCCTGAGCCTGGGTGAGAGAGGATGAGGAGGAGGAGGAGGGCTTGGTCATCCACTCTACCAAGTCTTCGGCATGATGTGGCTCAACATGTCCAGCTGCCGAAAAGAAGGACAAGCGTGTCCCATGGCCATGTGCTGATGACAATGCACCGCGTCCACGACCAGCACTGTTGCCCCCAGACACAGAGCCTGCTTGCCCTCTTTTATTGCCTCCTGACTGTCTGCCTCTCCTTGTTTGCCTTCCAGACATTCTAATAGGTGGCCTGCAGGGAGATGGGAAAAAAGCAATAAGGGCTACCTTCAGGTGTCCTTCTCTGTCCCTTGAAACAAGGACTTTCACAGTGAAAGAAACTGACACTCTCCCTACCTACAGTTTTCTGTCCCTAGAATAAATGTTTTTTTTAAGCACAATATAGCACAAGGACAATTCACTCACTGTCCTTACAGGTCCCTGGAAACAAGGACTTGCAGAGTGAAAGAAAAAAAACACTCTCCCTACCTACAGTTTTCTGTCCCTAGAAAAAATGTTTTTTTTTAATCACAATATAGCACAAGGACAATTCACTCACTGTCCTTACAGGTCCCTGGAAACAAGGACTTGCAGAGTGAAAGAAAATAAACACTCTCCCTACCTACAGTTTTCTGTCCCTAGAATAAATGTTTTTTTTAAGCACAATATAGCACAAGGACAATTCACTCACTGTCCTTACAGGTCCCTGGAAACAAGGACTTGCAGAGTGAAAGAAAAAAAACACTCTCCCTACCTACAGTTTTCTGTCCCTAGAAAAAATGTTTTTTTTAATCACAATATAGCACAAGGACAATTCACTCACTGTCCTTACAGGTCCCTGGAAACAAGGACTTGCAGAGTGAAAGAAAAAAAACACTCTCCCTACCTACAGTTTTCTGTCCCTAGAAAAAATGTTTTTTTTAATCAAAATATAGCACAAGGACAATTCACTCACTGTCCTTACAGGTCCCTGGAAACAAGGACTTGCAGAGTGAAAGAAAAAAAACACTCTCCCTACCTACAGTTTTCTGTCCCTAGAAAAAATGTTTTTTTTAATCACAATATAGCACAAGAACAATTCACTCACTGTCCTTACAGGTCCCTGGAAACAAGGACTTGCAGAGTGAAAGAAAAAAAACACTCTCCCTACCTACAGTTTTCTGTCCCTAGAAAAAATGTTTTTTTTTAATCACAATATAGCACAAGGACAATTCACTCACTGTCCTTACAGGTCCCTGGAAACAAGGACTTGCAGAGTGAAAGAAAATAAACACTCTCCCTACCTACAGTTTTCTGTCCCTAGAATAAATGTTTTTTTTAAGCACAATATAGCACAAGGACAATTCACTCACTGTCCTTACAGGTCCCTGGAAACAAGGACTTGCAGAGTGAAAGAAAAAAAACACTCTACCTACCTACAGTTTTCTGTCCCTAGAAAAAATGTTTTTTTTAATCACAATATAGCACAAGGACAATTCACTCACTGTCCTTACAGGTCCCTGGAAACAAGGACTTGCAGAGTGAAATAAACTGACACTCTCCCTACCTACAGTTTTCTGTCCCTAGAATAAATGTTTTTTTTAAGCACAATATAGCACAAGGACAATTCACTCACTGTCCTTGCAGGTCCCTGGAAACAAGGACTTGCAGAGTGAAAGAAAAAAAACACTCTCCCTACCTACAGTTTTCTGTCCCTAGAAAAAATGTTTTTTTTAATCACAATATAGCACAAGGACAATTCACTCACTGTCCTTACAGGTCCCTGGAAACAAGGACTTGCAGAGTGAAATAAACTGACACTCTCCCTACCTACAGTTTTCTGTCCCTAGAATAAATGTTTTTTTTAAGCACAATATAGCACAAGGAGAATTCACTCACTGTCCTTCCAGGTCCCTGGAAACAAGGACTTGCAGAGTGAAAGAAAAAAAACACTCTCCCTACCTACAGTTTTCTGTCCCTAGAAAAAATGTTTTTTTTAATCACAATATAGCACAAGGACAATTCACTCACTGTCCTTACAGGTCCCTGGAAACAAGGACTTGCAGAGTGAAATAAACTGACACTCTCCCTACCTACAGTTTTCTGTCCCTAGAATAAATGTTTTTTTTAAGCACAATATAGCACAAGGAGAATTCACTCACTGTCCTTCCAGGTCCCTGGAAACAAGGACTTGCAGAGTGAAAGAAAAAAAACACTCTCCCTACCTACAGTTTTCTGTCCCTAGAAAAAATGTTTTTTTTAATCACAATATAGCACAAGGACAATTCACTCACTGTCCTTACAGGTCCCTGGAAACAAGGACTTGCAGAGTGAAATAAACTGACACTCTCCCTACCTACAGTTTTCTGTCCCTAGAATAAATGTTTTTTTTAAGCACAATATAGCACAAGGACAATTCACTCACTGTCCTTACAGGTCCCTGGAAACAAGGACTTGCAGAGTGAAAGAAAAAAAACACTCTCCCTACCTACAGTTTTCTGTCCCTAGAAAAAATGTTTTTTTTAATCACAATATAGCACAAGGACAATTCACTCACTGTCCTTACAGGTCCCTGGAAACAAGGACTTGCAGAGTGAAATAAACTGACACTCTCCCTACCTACAGTTTTCTGTCCCTAGAATAAATGTTTTTTTTAAGCACAATATAGCACAAGGAGAATTCACTCACTGTCCTTCCAGGTCCCTGGAAACAAGGACTTGCAGAGTGAAAGAAAAAAAACACTCTCCCTACCTACAGTTTTCTGTCCCTAGAAAAAATGTTTTTTTTAATCACAATATAGCACAAGGACAATTCACTCACTGTCCTTACAGGTCCCTGGAAACAAGGACTTGCAGAGTGAAATAAACTGACACTCTCCCTACCTACAGTTTTCTGTCCCTAGAATAAATGTTTTTTTTAAGCACAATATAGCACAAGGAGAATTCACTCACTGTCCTTCCAGGTCCCTGGAAACAAGGACTTGCAGAGTGAAAGAAAAAAAACACTCTCCCTACCTACAGTTTTCTGTCCCTAGAAAAAATGTTTTTTTTAATCACAATATAGCACAAGGACAATTCACTCACTGTCCTTACAGGTCCCTGGAAACAAGGACTTGCAGAGTGAAATAAACTGACACTCTCCCTACCTACAGTTTTCTGTCCCTAGAATAAATGTTTTTTTTAAGCACAATATAGCACAAGGACAATTCACTCACTGTCCTTACAGGTCCCTGGAAACAAGGACTTGCAGAGTGAAAGAAAAAAAACACTCTCCCTACCTACAGTTTTCTGTCCCTAGAAAAAATGTTTTTTTTAATCACAATATAGCACAAGGACAATTCACTCACTGTCCTTACAGGTCCCTGGAAACAAGGACTTGCAGAGTGAAATAAACTGACACTCTCCCTACCTACAGTTTTCTGTCCCTAGAATAAATGTTTTTTTTAATCACAATATAGCACAAGGACAATTCACTCACTGTCCTTACAGGTCCCTGGAAACAAGGACTTGCAGAGTGAAAGAAATAAAACACTCTCCCTACCTACAGTTTTCTGTCCCTAGAAAAAATGTTTTTTTTAATCACAATATAGCACAAGGACAATTCACTCACTGTCCTTACAGGTCCCTGGAAACAAGGACTTGCAGAGTGAAAGAAAAAAAACACTCTCCCTACCTACAGTTTTCTGTCCCTAGAAAAAATGTTTTTTTTAATCACAATATAGCACAAGGACAATTCACTCACTGTCCTTACAGGTCCCTGGAAACAAGGACTTGCAGAGTGAAATAAACTGACACTCTCCCTACCTACAGTTTTCTGTCCCTAGAATAAATGTTTTTTTTAAGCACAATATAGCACAAGGACAATTCACTCACTGTCCTTACAGGTCCCTGGAAACAAGGACTTGCAGAGTGAAAGAAAAAAAACACTCTCCCTACCTACAGTTTTCTGTCCCTAGAAAAAATGTTTTTTTTAATCACAATATAGCACAAGGACAATTCACTCACTGTCCTTACAGGTCCCTGGAAACAAGGACTTGCAGAGTGAAATAAACTGACACTCTCCCTACCTACAGTTTTCTGTCCCTAGAATAAATGTTTTTTTTAAGCACAATATAGCACAAGGACAATTCACTCACTGTCCTTACAGGTCCCTGGAAACAAGGACTTGCAGAGTGAAAAAAAAAAAAACACTCTCCCTACCTACAGTTTTCTGTCCCTAGAAAAAATGTTTTTTTTAATCACAATATAGCACAAGAACAATTCACTCACTGTCCTTACAGGTCCCTGGAAACAAGGACTTGCAGAGTGAAAGAAAAAAAACACTCTCCCTACCTACAGTTTTCTGTCCCTAGAAAAAATGTTTTTTTTAATCACAATATAGCACAAGGACAATTCACTCACTGTCCTTACAGGTCCCTGGAAACAAGGACTTGCAGAGTGAAAGAAAAAAAACACTCTCCCTACCTACAGTTTTCTGTCCCTAGAATAAATGTTTTTTTTTAAGCACAATATAGCACAAGGACAATTCACTCACTGTCCTTACAGGTCCCTGGAAACAAGGACTTGCAGAGTGAAAGAAAAAAAACACTCTCCCTACCTACAGTTTTCTGTCCCTAGAAAAAATGTTTTTTTTAATCACAATATAGCACAAGGACAATTCACTCACTGTCCTTACAGGTCCCTGGAAACAAGGACTTGCAGAGTGAAATAAACTGACACTCTCCCTACCTACAGTTTTCTGTCCCTAGAATAAATGTTTTTTTTAAGCACAATATAGCACAAGGACAATTCACTCACTGTCCTTACAGGTCCCTGGAAACAAGGACTTGCAGAGTGAAAGAAAAAAAACACTCTCCCTACCTACAGTTTTCTGTCCCTAGAAAAAATGTTTTTTTTTAAGCACAATATAGCACAAGGACAATTCACTCACTGTCCTTCCAGGTCCCTGGAAACAAGGACTTGCAGAGTGAAAGAAAAAAAACACTCTCCCTACCTACAGTTTTCTGTCCCTAGAAAAAATGTTTTTTTTAATCACAATATAGCACAAGGACAATTCACTCACTGTCCTTACAGGTCCCTGGAAACAAGGACTTGCAGAGTGAAAGAAACTGACACTCTCCCTACCTACAGTTTTCTGTCCCTAGAATAAATGTTTTTTTAAGCACAATATAGCACAAGGACAATTCACTCACTGTCCTTCCAGGTCCCTGGAAACAAGGACTTGCAGAGTGAAAGAAACTGACACTGTCCCTACCTACAGTTTTCTGTCCCTAGAATAAATGTTTTTTTTAAGCACACTATAGCACAAGCACAAAACACACTGACACTCTCCCTACCTATCCTTCTCTTTCCCTAAACTAAAGGAATCCAGGTTAAGCAAGAAAGAAATAACAGTCACTGTCCCTGCCTATGCTGCTCTATCCCTGCTCCGGAACACACTACACTAGGCCGCCGTGCTGGCGGCCTTTTATAGTGTGGGGCGTGTACTAAACACCCTCAGCAATAATTGGCCACAGGCATCCTGCCTGTGGCCAATCATTGCTCTCCTCGCTGCCGGCGCTGTGATTGGCCAAGCATGCGGGGTCACAGTGCATGCTTGGCCAATCACAGCGCCTGGATGACACTGCGATGGCGTAGTGCATTGTGGGCCGTTCGCGTCACTCGAATTTGGCGCGAACGGCCCAAATCGTTCGATCTTCGTCGAACGATCGAACAGCCGATGTTCGAGTCGAACGTATGTTCGACTCGAACACGAAGCTCATCCCTAGTGGAAAGTTAGCTGCAAATATCCCTCTATGATAGGCTGCCTGCTCTCTGCACTCTTCTCTTCCCCCTCACCCCTTCTTCTTCCCTATCTGCGTCCTCTCTGTCTGTCTAAGGCCCAGCCCCGCCCCCTCGCTATTATTTTAATATTAAAATCTTAAATTTGTCAGTGCCAGCCTCACTATTAAAGTCTGGCATAGCACAATGTATAAGTTGTATTTAAAAACAAGCAGTGTAAATACTGAATATCAGCTGTCTTCAGGCTGGTCACGTGGCTCACGGCCGCTTTTCAGCTCCGGTGGGGGGCTTCTGCGGAGGAGACGAACGGCCACGTGCTCTCCCTCTGATGTCAGAGGGAGATCACGGCCCCTCCCTCAGAAGATATCTTTCAGAGCTGGAAAGCAGCCGTGAGTGATAAGATTGGCCTGAAGACAGCTGATATTCAGTATTTAGACTGCTCGTTTTTAAATACAACTTACACATTGTGCTATTCCAGCCTCTAATAGAGGGGCTGGCATAGACTTATAATAATGCATTAACAACCACTTTAACTTTATGATGCAAACGTTATTTTCTACATTGAAACGATCTACCCTGTTAACTAGATATAAATTCTGGGCCAAACAGACACTGACCTAAAATAAATTAAACCTGCAATACTCAGAAATTAAAATATTTTGGAACAGCATATTAGTGAATTTTTTCACATTCTTTTCACAAAGTCTTTAAATATTTAATGGGCCTAAGCATTATTTAAATATTTATTTTCTAGCCTTGATTATTACTGATATTTTTAACCCTTTTAGGGTAAAAAGGGGTGTAACGGCACCCCAAGTATGAAAGGGGTTAACACCGTTAGGATATTCCCTTTCCAACCACACGACAGCCACCAGACACTCCAACCAGCTGAATAAGACCCCATACGAATGATTCTCCCCCCAGATACGAGACAACGCTCTGTATTCAAGTTCCAAAACAGGGAATGACTTTATTTTCAAAACACATGGTAACACATTTCTCTTCAAAACCCTCCCCTCCCATCCTTTGGGGAACAGGACGGGTTAAACTGTCCAATGACAATGGTGATACAGGTCAGGTGTGTTCAAACTTCTCCTTTGATAAACAGTCTTAGCAGGAGGGGTGATCCCCCCCTCCTCCCAGGAGACACTTCAACATCCCATAATATGGAGCCAGCCGGTCTACCAAGCTCCAATCTACATCATCACAATGAAAGGGCCTGTAGCATAGGTGCGGCTCATTAGCATTACACAAGGAGACAGGAGACACATCAGCCTCTCTTAATTTAACCTGTTGAGTTCAGCACCAACAGAATAACTATTTACAGACCCTGGGCAATATTGGGGAATAATGTTACAGACCCATTTTAAAACAATCCCATACATATTCTCAATGTCCATTATTTCCTTGCTCACCCTGTGCTCCAAAGTGACCCCCTGTCACAAGGGGTCCTTTAGTTATATTGTTTTTTTTGTTTTTTATTCTTTTCCCATTTTTTCTTTTGTTTGTATTTTTGTTGTATGATATATTAATGTATTATGGTTTCAAAAATTGGTTAAAACAGCTATTGATTTACTGTATACAATATGTAAAAATTAGATCACAGGCCATTGTATATAGGGGATATTGTAAGTGGGCTTGAACCTACTGTGAAGTTTTTTTTTTTAATGTATTTATTTTTTAACTTTACCATATTTTTCAAGTTTCTTTGCAAAAAATAAGATTGGATTTTTTCTTATCTCTTAGTAAAAAACTGACAGGGGTATAACTATTGCCTTCCTCTATCCAAAACAAAAAAGGTTTTAAATAAACTTTAAGTTTGTTTTTATAGGAAGCAAGTTTATGTTTGCAACTATTGTTATATTTGGGATGTTATGTACATTAACTTTTTAGGAGTCCTTATTGAAATGCATTTTTTAACTATGATCAATGGCATTACACTGAAACTACCATGTCAGTCTTTGCAAACTCCAGCAAATAATCCTCTCTGTTCTTTTTGCCTCAGGCATTGAGGATACAAGTCATTATCATTTTGAAAGTTGGAGAAATGTTAACTTAAAGGTATTAAATTGTATTGGAAAATGAGCACATTAACAAAGTATTTGTCATTGGAGCACATACCCAGAGGGTTGAGAATTAAAAAGTTTTTTGCATCTGACTTGGTAGATGAAAAACATAAATTGACGGATACATTATCAGTGTGTTCTTTTGATCTATTCATAATCATTATTAGCCCCAAAACCTCAGAACTAGATCTGGTATATCAAAAAATTGTTAAATTGCAGAAGAAAATATCTACCCTCAAGGAAACATTTTGTGAACTGGGTGAAGAGCTAAATGTAAAATTAGATTCCGTAGAAAAACAAGTTATTGATGTCAAAAATGAAAAATGTCACAGTGATGTAGTAATGAAATGAATTGTGTATGTACTTTGAATCAAAAATGAGGATATATATTATTTCATATAAAAACACCAGGTGTATGGGTACACAAAGAATCCATTTCAGCTTCTCTGATCCAGATCCAGAAAGTTGCTAGTTTTGCTAAGGTTGATACACACAAATCTTCAGAACCTACTATTCGAGGTTCTAAAGAAACTGTCACTGTCACGGATTCCTCTAGTTTTACTCAACAACTGGGTCCTGGAATGTCTAACTGTCAATGGTTTTAAAGTGCTGTCATTAAAAAAAGAAAAACAAACAAACATACTTTATAAGAATTTTACTATGTCATTTGTGGATCTGACTTTAAAGTGGTTGTAAACCTCCATGAGAAACTTGTACCTAAAGGTAAGCTTAGAATAAGGCTTACCTGTAGGCACTGTACAGTAAATATCTCCTAAACATGCACCGTTTAAGAGATATTTACCGTGTTGTGCACCGATAATGTCATCGGCGCATGCGCTGTGAGGAAACTACCCTCTGTGCCATTTCTTTAAGAGCGAGTGCTGTGACTGGCAGCTCCTGCGCGGCTCTGGCCAATCACAGAGCTGGAGTCTGCAGCCCCGGAAGATGGATGTGGCTTGCAGCGGGGAAAGCGCGGGCTTCAATTGCAGGTAAGTGCCTTATAATGGGCTAGTATGCGATGCATACTAGCCCATTATGCTTTTACTTTGCAGGGAACAAAAGAGGAAGTAAAACCCATCAGGGTTTACTTCCTCTTAAAAGGGTGTTTATTCCATACAGACAATGGTCTGCTGGAAACCTCAGCAGGAAATCCACGTTTTCATTGAAATTCAAGTCATTCTGAGCATGCCCTTGAAAATGTCCCAGGAGTTTCCGCGGCTGCACAGAAGAAGGTACATACAAACACATTTGGTGGTCCTGTCTGACAGTACAAACATTTTGGAAAGAAATATATACATATGCCTCCAAAATGTTTAATGTAACCCTCCGACCCAATCCTACTACGACATTACTTAATCTCAAACCAGATAGTCTGACTCATGCCCAATTTAAACTTTATATATTTTTGCTCACAGCAGCAAAACAAACTGTGTCGAGAGCTTGGAGAACTCCCTCTTTGGCCGAGACAAAACAAAGAATGAACAACGTTATGATACACGCCAAAATGGTGGCTATTGAACAAAACCAAATTCCTAAATTCTGTAAATTATGGCAACCTTGGATAGAACATTTCTTACCGACAGCATTTAATGGCTCTGTTTTAATGCCATGGTAGGTGATTTGAAGTTATACTGATCATACAGGTCTGACTGTGACTTCTGGATCGACCCGGTGGACCCCTCCCCACTACTTCTTCTTTACTCTTCACTTTTATTTTCTACTCTGTCTCTCCTTATATCTTATGATTTTGAAGTTCCATAGGTTACCAATGTAGTATCAGTTTTGAAAGGCAATCCATTAACCCAAGTTTGCTCAAAAAATCTTTATTCAGTTACTCATAGCTATTAGAATCATTTACTGTTTGGATTTCTACATCTCCTTAGGTTGAACACATAATTGTTAATTAATTGCTTTAACGTTTCACACCTCCTTATATCCTAATCAACACTATATTTGTAACCACATGAATATTATATAATAATTCTGAATTATACAATGTACAGTACTTAATTTGTTGTATTTAACTTATTGTATTAAATAAAATATTTTTGACAAGGAAAATGTCCCAGGAATACAGGGTTTTACAAAATAACTATTCTTATTGAAGATTTATCATAAACAAACAGGCGCTTTTTTAAACAAATTTGTATTCCCTTAGATTATTGATGCTTAGATGTCCTTTTTTAGCTTGTCTTCATAAAGTACCAGTTTAAATACCAGTTTTCTTTACAATAGTTTAGAGTTTAGAATGCAAAAAATAGTGAAGCGCTTGCTCTCTAAATGAATCCTATAACATGCGTTAAATACAATATTAATGCAAGCACACTAATTATAAATTCAGCAAACAAAGTGCATGTGCATCCATAAAAATATATAATAGTCCACAGATATAGTGCATCTGCATAATCATTAAAGGGGTTGTAAAGGTTCGTTTTTTATTTTCTAAATAGGTTCCTTTAACCACCTCGCGCCCGCCGTACGAGAATATACGGCCGCAAGGTGGTTGTCAAATGCCGGGAGGCCGTTATTATACGGCCTCCGCTATTTGGCCACTGGGGGGCGCGCGAGCGCCGCCGGAGGCGCGCGCACGTGCCCGGCGCTTCACTGCAATGCCGATGCGCGTGCCTGGCGGCCGCGATGTCCGCCAAGCACCCGCGATCGGCGGTTACAGAGACAAGGACATGGATCTGTGTGTGTAAACACAGAGATCCATGTCCTGTCAGGGAGAGGAGACCGATGCTGTGTCCCTTGTACATAGGGACTAGTGATGAGCCGAACACCCCCGGGTTCGGTTCGCACCAGAACCCGCGAACGGACCGAAAGTTCGTACGAACATTAGAACCCTATTAAATACAATGGATGCGAACGTTCGAATTCTAAAGTGCTAATTATAACAACTATTATGCATGTTATTGTCCTAAAAAGGGTTTGGGAACCCGGGTTGTGCACCAGGGGACATGTATCAATGCAAAAAGAAGTTTTAAAAACGGTCGTTTTTCGGGAGCAGTCATTTTAATGATGCATAAAGTGAAAAAAAAAAGTCAAATATTCCTTTAAATATCGTACCTGGGGGGTGTCTAAAGTATGCCTGTGAAGTGCCACGTGTTTCCCGTGTTTAGAACTGTCCGACACTTCTAAAGGAAAAAAAAGCCATTTAAAACTGCTTGCGGCTTTAATGTAATGTCTGGTCCCGGTAATATGGATGAAAATCTTTAAGAAAAATGGCATAGCTACCCCATGACCCCCCCCTACCCCAGCCCATTACCAGCCCCTTTGGGTCTTGTATGGATATTAAGGGGAACCCCGCACATAAAATAAAAAAGGCCCTATATACTCTGAACAGCCGTATACAGGCGGTGCATACAAGACAGGGACTGTAGGTTTGTTCTTATGTAGAATCTGTTTGTAATTTTGAACAGGTACATTGTTTAAGTGTAGCTCCAGCCCAAAAATCTATTTTTAAACTTTTTGGAAAACATAGGTAAGGGTTATCACCCCTGTAACATTTGTTTTGCTGTCTGTGCCCCTGTTCAGAACATTTCACCTCACTTTCCGTCCCAATGACAACTGTTTTTGAAATGTGGTGTTTTTCTTGAAACAAGGATTGGTGATAAAGCATCAGTACAGAGGAGACACCTTTCTCCCATATTAATTCTTACAGGAGAGAATTTTCCTTCCAAGGGGTAGATTTCCTCTCACTTCCTGTTGTCTTCTTGCGTTTGCAAGTAGGAGTCGTTTGTAAGTTGGATGTTTGAAAGTAGGGACCTGCCGTATATACTCTGCAGAAATAGGCCCCTTAGTTGTTGATGTTGGCACAACACTGTAAGCACTCACAGTTACTCTTGGTTGGTGCTGGAACGCCCTGCTGTCAACTATTATATCAGGAATTTTAATTACATATAATTGTTGAACAGTGGTAGTAAAAATTGGGCCTTTGATGGTGGTGCTGGTGCCACAACACTGTAAGCCCTGACAGTTACTCTTGGTGGGTGCAGCAATGGGCCCTGCTGTGAATTATTAGATCAAGAATTGTAATTGCATGCCCCTGTTGAACAGGGGCTGAAAAATTGGGCCTTTCGTGGTGGTGGTGGTGGTGGTGGTGTTGCCACAACACTGTAAGCCCTCAGAGTTACTCTTGGTGGGTGCAGGAATGGGCCCTGCTGTGAATTATTAGATCAAGAATTGTAATTACATGCCCCTTTTGAACAGGGGCTGAAAAATTGGGCCTTTCGTGGTGGTGGTGGTGGTGGTGGTGTTGCCACAACACTGTAAGCCCTCAGAGTTACTCTTGGTGGGTGCAGGAATGGGCCCTGCTGTGAATTATTAGATCAAGAATTGTAATTACATGCCCCTTTTGAACAGGGGCTGAAAAATTGGGCCTTTCGTGGTGGTGGTGGTGGTGGCGTTGCCACAACACTGTAAGCCCTCAGAGTTACTCTTGGTGGGTGCAGGAATGGGCCCTGCTGTGAATTATTAGATCAAGAATTGTAATTACATGCCCCTTTTGAACAGGGGCTGAAAAATTGGGCCTTTCGTGGTGGTGGTGGTGGTGGCGTTGCCACAACACTGTAAGCCCTCAGAGTTACTCTTGGTGGGTGCAGGAATGGGCCCTGCTGTGAATTATTAGATCAAGAATTGTAATTACATGCCCCTGTTGAAAAATTGGGCCTTAGGCACTGGTGGCACAACACTACAACCCCTCACAGATACTGTACTTGGAGCACAGCAATGAGCCCTGTTGCAAAGTATTGCTTCAAAAATTGTAATGACACGCCCCTGTTAAACAGGGGCTTGAAAAATTGGGCCTTAGGCACTGGTGCCACAACACTCCAACCCCTCACAGATACTGTACTTGGAGCACAGCAATGAGCCCTATGGCAAATTATTGCTAAAAAAATTGTAATTACACGCCCCTGTAAAACAGGGGCTGAAAAATTGGGCGTTAGGCACTGGTGGCGGCACCCATAAACAAAAATGATCTTCCAAGCTATCATCATCAATCGTATCATTGAGGACTCGGAGGAGGAGGATAGCCAATCAACATAACAGCACAGGCACTCAGCATCAGCATCAGTCTTGAAGGGATGTGACATGTTAAAATCAATTAGTCTGTTATATCAGCATCAGGTGTGTGGTAGCTGGTGGTGATCCAAGACTGGTTCATCTTGATGAAAGTCAGTCGATCAACCGAGTCGGTGGACAGGCGCACCCTGTGATCCGTGACAAATCCTCCAGCAGCTCTGAATGTGCGTTCCGAAAGAACGCTGGATGCAGGACAGGCCAGTAGCTCAATTGCATACTGTGCAAGCTCTGGCCAGTGATCCATCCTCAAGACCCAGTAAGCCAGAGGATTTTCGGTGGGGAAGGTGTCCAAGTCTGACCTTGCCCCTAGATATTCCTGCACCATGTTTATCAGACGCTGGCGATGGTTGCTGGAACCGATCATACTTTGGGGCTGCGGACTAAAGAATTGTCTGAACGCATCGGTCAGACGGCCACCTTCCCCACCGCTCCTTCTTTGACTGGCCGAAGCCTCATCAACACGTTGTCCAGGACCAGGAGTTTGTAACTTCCCAGTCTCTGGGAACGCGTTGCACAGACCTTTCTGCAAGGCCTCCCAGAGTTGTCTCATCCTCTGCTCCCTCTGCGACGGTAACATAAGGTCCGCAACCTTACCCTTGTACCGTGGATCAAGGAGAGTGGCCAGCCAGTAATGGTCCCTCTCCTTGATCCGAAGAATACGAGGATCCTTCCGCAGACTTTGCAGGATCAGGGAGGCCATGCAGCGTAGGTTTGCTGAGGCATTCGCTCCGGAGTCCTCTGGGTCACTAAGGACGACATGATCCGCAGCCACCTCCTCCCAGCCACGTACAAGTCCACTGGTTTCTTGGGACTGTAAATCATCCCTAAAAGACTGCTGCTGATGATGCTGAGTGCCAGCCTCCACCTCCATGCTGACACAATCCTCCTCCTCCTCCTCCTCCTCGTCCTCTTCCTGTGCGATGGGTGGGACAGAAGGAACACTGTCTGGGTAAAGGGGGCCTTGAGAGGCAAGGAAGTCCTCCTCTTCCTGCCTCTGTTCTGCCTCAAGTGCCCTGTCCATTATTCCACGCAGCGTGTGCTCCAACAGGTGGACAAGAGGTACAGTGTCACTGATGCATGCACTGTCACTGCTCACCATCCTCATGGCCTCCTCAAATGGTGCCAGGACAGTGCATGCATCCCTGATCATGCCCCACTGGCGTGGAGAAAAAAAACCAAGCTCCCCTGACCCTGTCCTGGTGCCGTAGTCGCACAGGTACTCATTGATGGCCCTCTGCTGCGTGTGCAGCCGCTGCAGCATGGCCAACGTTGAGTTCCACCTGGTGGGCATGTCACATATAAGGCGGTTCTTGGGCAGGTTCAACTCCTTTTGCAGCTCAGCCAGGCGAGCACTGGCATTATAAGATCTGCGGAAATGCACACAGACTTTCCTGGCCTGCCTCAGGACATCTTGTAAGCCCGGGTACCTGCCCAAGAACCGCTGCACCACCAGGTTAAGGACGTGAGCCACACAGGGCACATGGGTCAGTTGTCCCTGTCGGAGGGCGGAGAGGAGGTTGGTGCCATTGTCGCAAACCACCATTCCTGGCTTAAGCTGGCGTGGCATCAACCACCTCTCGGCCTGGCCCTGCAGAGCAGACAGGACCTCTGCCCCAGTGTGGCTTCTGTCCCCCAAACACACCAGCGCAAGCACGGCATGGCATCTTTTTGCCTGCGTACTTGCGTAGCCCCTTGAACGGCTACGGAGCACCGCTGGTTCATAGGACAAACCACAGGAAGAGGCCATGGAGGAAGAAGAAGAGGAGGGGGTGGAGGAGAGAGGTGTGTCACAACCAGTAGTAGCATTTTGAAGGCGTGGCGGTGGAACAACCTCCAACACTACTGCACCTTGTCCTGCATCCTTCCCAGCTGCCAAAAGAGTGACCCAATGGGCCGTGAAAGAAAGGTAACGTCCCTGTCCATGCCTGCTGGACCATGAGTCAGCGGTAATATGCACCTTACCGCTGACCGCCCTGTCCAGCGAGGCCAAGACATTGCCTTCCACATGCCGGTAGAGAGCCGGAATAGCCTTCCGTGAGAAAAAGTGGCGTTTGGGAACCTGCCACTGAGGAACCGCACATTGCACAAACTCACGGAAGGGGGCCGAGTCTACCAACTGAAAAGGCAGCAGTTGAAGCGCTAGCAATTTAGCCAAGCTAGCATTCAACCGCTGGGCATGTGGATAGCTGGGAGTGAACTTCTTTTGACGGTCCAGCAGCTGGGGCAGGGAAATTTGCCTGCTAGAATCGGACGTCGGTGTACTGCTAGCAGAGTGGCCGAAAGTACTTGGCTGTGACACACCTAATTCTACACCTTCATTCCTCTCAGTGCATGTTTCAGAGAGGACTGAAGTTATAGTGGGGTTGGAGATCCCAGCTGATGCGGTGCAAGGAGAGGTCCGCTTTGTTCTTTGGTGTGGGTCTTTGAGGTAGGCTTGCCAACGAGCTGCATGGCAGGTCAACATATGTCTGGTCAGGCATGTGGTACCCAAGCGGCTGATGTTTTGGCCACGCGATATACGCTTGAGACATATGTTGCAAACAGCAGCTGTGCGATCTGATGCACTAGCCTCAAAAAAGGCCCACACCAAAGAACTTTTTGAATGACGGGCAGAGGCAGCGCCCTGCACAGGCGGAGCTCTGCGGTGTGATTCCGTCGGTGTACTGCCCTTACGCTGGCCACCAAAGGGCATCCTGCCTCGTTGGAGATGTGCCTCCTCCTCATCCTCCTCCTCCTCCTCTCTCCTATTAGGCACCCACGTGGAGTCAGTGACCTCATCATCCCCTCCCTCCTCATCACTGGAGCCAATCTGGCAGTATGCTGCAGCTGCTGGAACATGACTGCCAGATTGGTGTCCTTCTTGAGCATCCCCTCTGTCTGCTCTCACGCTACTGCCTTCCTGTAGCTGGGTTTCATCATCAGACCCTTCGAAACACTGGGCATCCTCCTGGAGCATGTACCCAACACTGTGCTCAAACAGTTCGGGGGACTCCTCAGGAGGAGGACATGGTGGGTCTAGGGAAGGAGTGACTGATGATGAGTCTGACATTGATACCAGGGAAGAGGACGCTTTGGCAGCTGCTTTGCCAGTACCCTGAGCCTGGGTGAGAGAGGATGAGGAGGAGGAGGAGGGCTTGGTCATCCACTCTACCAAGTCTTCGGCATGATGTGGCTCAACATGTCCAGCTGCCGAAAAGAAGGACAAGCGTGTCCCATGGCCATGTGCTGATGACAATGCACCGCGTCCACGACCAGCACTGTTGCCCCCAGACACAGAGCCTGCTTGCCCTCTTTTATTGCCTCCTGACTGTCTGCCTCTCCTTGTTTGCCTTCCAGAGATTCTAATAGATGGCCTGCAGGGAGATGGGAAAAAAGCAATAAGGGCTACCTTCAGGTGTCCTTCTCTGTCCCTTTACTTAAGGATTTCTAAATATGGTTGAGGATGATTGCTTTTGCACAGAATAGCACAACGACAATTTCCCTGACTGTCCAAAAAACAAGGATTTCAAAGATGGTTGATGAGGAATGCTTTAGCACAGTATAGCACAAGGAGAATTTCCCTCACTGTCCTTCCCTGTCCCTAGAAACAAGGATTATCACAGTGAAAGAAACTGACACTCTTCCTACCGCTAGTTTTCTGTCCCTAGAAAAAATGTTTTTTTAAAGCACACTATAGCACAAGGAGAATTTCCCTCACTGTCCTTCCCTGTCCCTAGAAACAAGGATTATCACAGTGAAAGAAACTGACACTCTTCCTACCTATAGTTTTCTGTCCCTAGAAAAAATGTTTTTTTAAAGCACACTATAGCACAAGGAGAATTTCCCTCACTGTCCTTCCCTGACCCTAGAAACAAGGATTATCACAGTGAAAGAAACTGACACTCTTCCTACCTATAGTTTTCTGTCCCTAGAATTTTTTTTTTTTAAAGCACACTATAGCACAAGGAGAATTTCCCTCACTGTCCTTCCCTGTCCCTAGAAACAAGGATTCGCACAGTAAAACACACTGACACTCTCCCTACCTATAGTTTTCTGTCCCTAGAAAAAATGTTTTTTTAAAGCACACTATAGCACAAGAAGAATTTCCCTCACTGTCCTTCCCTGTCCCTAGAAACAAGGATTCGCACAGTAAAACACACTGACACTCTCCCTACCTATAGTTTTCTGTCCCTAGAAAAAATGTTTTTTTAAAGCACACTATAGCACAAGGAGAATTTCCCTCACTGTCCTTCCCTGTCCCTAGAAACAAGGATTCGCACAGTAAAACACACTGACACTCTCCCTACCAAAAGTTTTCTGTCCCTAGAAAAAATGTTTTTTTAAAGCACACTATAGCACAAGGAGAATTTCCCTCACTGTCCTTCCCTGTCCCTAGAAACAAGGATTCGCACAGTAAAACACACTGACACTCTCCCTACCTATAGTTTTCTGTCCCTAGAAAAAATGTTTTTTTAAAGCACACTATAGCACAAGGAGAATTTCCCTCACTGTCCTTCCCTGTCCCTAGAAACAAGGATTCGCACAGTAAAACACACTGACACTCTCCCTACCTATAGTTTTCTGTCCCTAGAAAAAATGTTTTTTTAAAGCACACTATAGCACAAGGAGAATTTCCCTCACTGTCCTTCCCTGTCCCTAGAAACAAGGATTCGCACAGTAAAACACACTGACACTCTCCCTACCTATAGTTTTCTGTCCCTAGAAAAAATGTTTTTTTAAAGCACACTATAGCACAAGGAGAATTTCCCTCACTGTCCTTCCCTGTCCCTAGAAACAAGGATTATCACAGTGAAAGAAACTGACACTCTTCCTACCTATAGTTTTCTGTCCCTAGAAAAAATGTTTTTTTAAAGCACACTATAGCACAAGGAGAATTTCCCTCACTTTCCTTCCCTGTCCCTAGAAACAAGGATTATCACAGTGAAAGAAACTGACACTCTTCCTACCTATAGTTTTCTGTCCCTAGAAATTTTTTTTTTTAAAGCACACTATAGCACAAGGAGAATTTCCCTCACTGTCCTTCCCTGTCCCTAGAAACAAGGATTCGCACAGTAAAACACACTGACACTCTCCCTACCTATAGTTTTCTGTCCCTAGAAAAAATGTTTTTTTAAAGCACACTATAGCACAAGGAGAATTTCCCTCACTTTCCTTCCCTGTCCCTAGAAACAAGGATTATCACAGTGAAAGAAACTGACACTCTTCCTACCTATAGTTTTCTGTCCCTAGAAAAAATGTTTTTTTAAAGCACACTATAGCACAAGGAGAATTTCCCTCACTGTCCTTCCCTGTCCCTAGAAACAAGGATTCGCACAGTAAAACACACTGACACTCTCCCTACCTATAGTTTTCTGTCCCTAGAAAAAATGTTTTTTTAAAACACACTATAGCACAAGGAGAATTTCCCTCACTGTCCTTCCCTGTCCCTAGAAACAAGGATTCGCACAGTAAAACACACTGACACTCTCCCTACCAAAAGTTTTCTGTCCCTAGAAAAAATGTTTTTTTAAAGCACACTATAGCACAAGGAGAATTTCCCTCACTGTCCTTCCCTGTCCCTAGAAACAAGGATTCGCACAGTAAAACACACTGACACTCTCCTTACCTATAGTTTTCTGTCCCTAGAAAAAATGTTTTTTTAAAGCACACTATAGCACAAGGAGAATTTCCCTCACTGTCCTTCCCTGTCCCTAGAAACAAGGATTCGCACAGTAAAACACACTGACACTCTCCCTACCTATAGTTTTCTGTCCCTAGAAAAAATGTTTTTTTAAAGCACACTATAGCACAAGGAGAATTTCCCTCACTGTCCTTCCCTGTCCCTAGAAACAAGGATTCACACAGTAAAACACATTGACACTCTCCCTACCTATAGTTTTCTGTCCCTAGAAAAAATGTTTTTTTAAATCACACTATAGCACAAGGAGAATTTCCCTCACTGTCCTTCCCTGTCCCTAGAAACAAGGATTCGCACAGTAAAACACACTGACACTCTCCCTACCTATAGTTTTCTGTCCCTAGAAAAAATGTTTTTTTAAAGCACACTATAGCACAAGGAGAATTTCCCTCCATGTCCTTCCCTGTCCCTAGAAACAAGGATTCGCATAGTAAAACACACTGACACTCTCCCTACCTATAGTTTTCTGTCCCTAGAAAAAATGTTTTTTTAAAGCACACTATAGCACAAGGAGAATTTCCCTCACTGTCCTTCCCTGTCCCTAGAAACAAGGATTCGCACAGTAAAACACACTGACACTCTCCCTACCTATAGTTTTCTGTCCCTAGAAAAAATGTTTTTTTAAAGCACACTATAGCACAAGGAGAATTTCCCTCACTGTCCTTGCCTGTCCCTAGAAACAAGGATTCGCACAGTAAAACACACTGACACTCTCCCTACCTATAGTTTTCTGTCCCTAGAAAAAATGTTTTTTTAAAGCACACTATAGCACAAGGAGAATTCCCTCACTGTCCTTCCCTGTCCCTAGAAACAAGGATTCGCACAGTAAAACACACTGACACTCTCCCTACCTATAGTTTTCTGTCCCTAGAAAAAATGTTTTTTTAAAGCATACTATAGCACAAGGAGAATTCCCTCACTGTCCTTCCCTGTCCCTAGAAACAAGGATTCACACAGTAAAACACACTGACACTCTCCCTACCTATCCTTCTCTTTCCCTAAAGTAAAGGAATCCAGGTTAAGCAAGAAAAAATAAATGTCACTGTCCCTGCCTATGCTTCTCTTTCCCTGCTCCGGAACACACTACACTAGGCCGCCGTGCTGGCGGCCTTTTATAGTGTGGGGCGTGTACTAAACACCCTCAGCAATAATTGGCCACAGGCATCCTGCCTGTGGCCAATCATTGCTCTACTCGCTGCCGGCGCTGTGATTGGCCAAGCATGCGGGGTCACAGTGCATGCTTGGCCAATCACAGCGCCTGGATGACACTGCGATGGCGTAGTGCATTGTGGGCCATTCGCGTCACTCGAATTTGGCGCGAACGGCCCAAATCGTTCGATCTTCGTCGAACGATCGAACAGCCGATGTTCGAGTCGAACGTATGTTCGAGTCGAACACGAAGCTCATCCCTAATAGGGACACAGATCGGTCACCTCCCCCAGTCAGACCCCTCCCCCCACAGTAACAATCACTCCAGGGAACACATTTAACCCCTTCCTCGCCCCCTAGTGTTAACCCCTTCCCTGCCAGTCACATTTATACAGTAATCAGTGCATATTTATAGCACTGTTCGCTGTATAGATGTGAATGGTCCCAAATTAGTGTCAAAAGTGTCTGATGTGTCCGCCATAATGTCGCAGTCACAAAAAAAATCACTGATCGCCGCCATTACTAATAAAAAAAAAAATATATAAAAATGCCATAAAACTATCCCCTATTTTGTAAACGCTATAACTTTTGCGCAAACCAATCAATAAACGCCGATTGCGATTTTTTTTTACCAAAAATATGTA
This sequence comes from Rana muscosa, assembly GCA_029206835.1. Classification (NCBI taxonomy): domain Eukaryota; kingdom Metazoa; phylum Chordata; class Amphibia; order Anura; family Ranidae; genus Rana; species Rana muscosa. The sequence continues at coordinate 1,026,151,252 of CM055122.1, forward strand.
GAAGAATACGTATCGGCCTAAACTGAGGAAAAAAATATAAAAAAAAAAAAATTGGGATATTTATTATAGCAAAAATCAAAAAATATTGCTTTTTTTTCAAAATTGTCGCTCTATTTTTGTTTATAGCGCAAAAAATAAAAACCGCCGAGGTGATCAAATACCACCAAAAGAAAGCTCTATTTGTGCGAAAAAAAGGACGTAAATTTTGTTTGGGAGCCACGTCGCACGGCGGCGCAATTGTCATTCAAAGCGTGACAGTGCTGAAAGCTGAAATTTCGCCTGGGCAGGAAGGGGGTATATGTGCCCAGTAAGGAAGGGGTTAAGCTAGTGCATTGTTGGTTCACTTACCTTTTCCTTCTATTTTCCTTCTAAATGTTTTTTTCTTTGTTTTCTTTGTCTGAATTTGTCACTTCCTGTTTCTCCTCAGTAAGCTGTTCAGTAAGCTGTTCTGGCTGACTTAACACCGCTCGGATGATGGTGTGAAGTTTACTGAGTAGAAACAGGAAGTGAGAAATTCAGACAAAGAAAAAAAACATTTAGAAGGAAAATCGAAGGAAAAGGTAAGTGAACCAACAATGCACTAGCTTAAAGGAACCTATTTAGAATATAAAAAACAAACCTTTACAACCCCTTTAATCTGTTTGAAAAAACAAAAACAAAGTGTATATTTATCCACAAAGAGAGTGTGTTCGAATAATAAAGTCCCAGTGTTCAACTGTCCACACCACACTAAATATCATGTAATCTTCACCGTGAACCACAAAATGAAATCCTCCCAGTGAAAAAAGCATGCACCACCAGTGCACAGATGGATGTGCCCTCACCTTGTATGATGGACCCCACAAATATGTTAGGAAATCAGATATCGCTTTGAAGCTTTGAATAGGTATGCTCACAGCAGACGGACCTTCCTACCAGAGCTTAATGAATAAATCACCTTCTAATACAGAAATCTTTCTCATAGGACACTCAGAGAGCAAGAACAACAAGAAAGCTCCATAGTGTGAAAACTTACAATTTATTTAAAGTGCAATAAAATAACATTCACATGGTTTTCACAAGTAAATGTATATCATTCAGAATCAACCTACAAGTATTGGTAAGCAAAGGTGACCCAGTTCTGCCCAGCATGATGACATCAAGCTGAGGTAGCCCATTCTTCTTAGAGGAACTTGACTACACCTACTCTGACATTATTTTTAAGAGACTCTTCAAAGTCTTTCCATGGGGACAGTTCTTTGAGTGATGTCTTAGTTCTACCATCCACATTACCATCATGGCATTTACCAGGTATTGAAAGGGTCTTATAAAAAGCCCCCCTAAAGTTCATACTGCGTTGTGAGACCTAAAGCTGGACTGCTCCTTTAAATTTTTTTTTTTTGCTTAGCAGTAAGTAATTACATTCTTGTTTAAGGAGTAAGCTTGTGTTGAAATTGAATCTCGAAATATGAGGAACTTGCATATTTCACTGGACAGTGTGTCTGGAACCATAGGGTTTTTTTCTAAGTGACATAATGGATGACATAATAAGTTTTGCTCAGATACAGAGATGTAAAGAATTCTAAATATATGTGTTATTATAATTGGTTAAGTGAATAAGTAAAGGAAACATGTAATTTGAACATGTACCCACTTATTGGTGGAAAATAATTAATAACGCCCATCTTGTTTGTGTATGTAACATCCTGTACAAACCAAAATAAACTGAACAGTGTGTAGACTTGATCTGTGTTGGTAATTATTAATTACATACGCTGTTCCCTGCGACAGATCTGGGTGTGGCTAATGGAGTGATGCCGGCAATAAGGTAATGTAATTAGACGATAAAAAGGTGATAGTCAGGACTAGGTGTAATAGGTTAAAGGAGCATCCCAACAGTTAATAATCAGCAACACTCCACAACGATTGTCTCTGATTCAAGTGTCTTTGTCAAATAAACTTTCAAAGCTCATTTGTAAGTGTTTTCTCTACACCAAAACTTTAATTTTGTTTTGGTTTGGCAGAGATTATGTTTTGAAACACTTTATTATAAGTATGTTTTGGCTCTCCTTTTTGGGAACTACACTTATTTGTTCATTGCCACTAGCAAGAATGGAAAATACTTGGCACTTTCACACCTTTCATTAAACCCACTCTCAAAGGGCTTGATATTATTCTTTAGTGCCACTTTACTGAGCTCTAGGTTAAAAAAGAAGTATGGGCTGTAGAAAAAAAAAAAAAAAAACATTATACTCACCTAGGTGGATGCAGCATTTATCCTCTGCAGTGAGAACTGAGCAATCAAACACTGCTGATTGCTCAGTTCTCCCCCTCTGCTCTGAGCAGAGAGGAGTGACTGTTAGCCACTGGCTCTCTGATCTGTCCCTCCAGTGCTCACTAGAGTGCTCAGCTGGGGTGAGGGCAGGAGGGGCTGGCTCAAGTCCTCAGCGGATCCCTAAGGCTCCATTCACGCCAGAGCATTGCTATGTGCCATATGTACTATAATCCACTTAAAGTTTGCAACCCTGAGCTACTTCAAAACTCAGGGACAAGTCTGCTGCAAGCAGGGCTGGACTGGGACAAAAATTTGGCCCTGGACTTCATCAAGACCGGCCCACTTTAATTCAGTAAAATGCTGCCCCCCACCCCCCGAAAAATCACGCCCACCAAAAGGCCCCTACATCCATTATTGTATATCATGAGAGGGTGAGCGAGAGAGAGGGAGGGTTGAGGGAAAGAGGATGAGAGGGGGTGGGTGAGAGAGGGGGGTGAGTGTAAGAGAGAGAGTGAGTGTAAAAGAAAGGGGGTGAGTGTAGGACCCCTTTCACACTGAGGCGTTTTTCAGGCGCTTTTGGGCTAAAAATAGTGCCTGTAAAGCGCCTGAAAAAACGCCTCTGCTAAAGTCCAAGTGCTTTCACACTGGGGCGCTGCCAGGGCGTTAAAAAAAGTCCTCCAAGCAGCATCTTTGGGGAGGTGGAGGAGCGGCGTACACACTGCTCCTGCCCATTGAAATGAATGGCCACCGCTGCTGAAGCGCCTGCAAAGCACTTCGGCAGCAGCGATACACGGGCGCATTTAACCTTTAAATTGGCTGCTACCTGGGGTTAAAAGCACCTGCTAGAAGCCGAATAGCGCAGCTAAAACGACAGTAAAGTGCTGCTAAAACTAGCAGCGTTTTACCGTCAATGTCCACCCCAGTGTAAAAGCAGCCTAAGAGTCAGGGAGTGAATGAGACAGAGGAAAGGGCAGAGAGACAGAGGGAGGAGCTGAGAGACAGAGGGGGGTGCTGAGAGATAGCGGAGGAGAGCTGAGAGATAGAGAGAGGGGCTGAGAGACAGAGGAGGGGGCTGAGAAACAGTGGAGGGGGCTGAGAGAAAGAGGAGGGGGCTGAGAAACAGAGGAGGGGGCTGAGAGAAAGAGGAGGGGGCTGAGAAACAGAGGAGGGGGCTAAGAGACAGAGGAGGGGGCAGAGAGACAGAGGAGGGGGCAGAGAGACAGAGGAGGGGGCTGAATGACAGAGGAGGGGTCTGAGAGACAGAGGGTGAGCTGAGAGACAGAGGGGGGAGCTGAGAGACAGAGGGGGGAGCTGAGAGACAGAGGGGGGCTGAGAGATAGGGGGCTGAGAGACAGGGGGAGCTGAGAGACAGAGGGGGAGCTGAGAGACAGAGGGGGAGCTGAGAGACAGAAGGAGGGAGCTGAGAGACAGAAGGGGGAGCTGAGAGACAGAGGGGGGAGCTGAGAGAACGAGGGGGAGCTGAGAGACAGAGGAGGAGAGCTGAGAGACAGAGGAGGAGAGCTGAGAGACAGAGGAGGGGTCTGAGAGACAGAGGAGGGGTCTGAGAGACAGAAGGGGGGTCTGAGAGACAGAAGGGGGTCTGAGAGACAGAGGGGGGTCTGAGAGACAGCGGGGGCTAAGAGACAGAGGAGGGGGCTAAAAGAGGGGGGGACTGAGAGACACAGGGACTGAGAGACAGAGGGGGGGTCTGAGAGACAGAGGAGGGGTCTGAGAGACAGAGGGGGCTGAGAGACAGAGGAGGGGGCTGAAAGAGGGGGGACTGAGAGACAGAGTTGGGGACTGAGAGACAGATGGGGGGACCGAGAGACAGAGGGGGCAGAGAGACAGAGGGGGCAGAGAGACAGAAGGGAGGGCTGAGACAGACCACATAGCACTGTCCCTTTCTGAAGTCCCTCCTCTGCTCACCTCCCCACTGTCTCAGTGTTCTGGCATGTTTGTGTAGGATGCCAGGTACACGATGGCCAGCAGCGGCAGCGCCGAGTCTCCCTCTTGATCCGGGGGGTGCTCTCGCTGCTCTGCTCCTTACAGTGGCGCATGTTCTCTTCCTCCGGGCTCCCAGTCAGCCTGCCCTCCGGCCCAAGCCGCATGGTTCCTGGAGCAGAGAGGAGGTGGAGGAATCGAGGTTCTGGGAGCGCCGGGGTGGCCGCGCTCGCTACTGTTCGCCTCTTCGGTGGTCAGGGAGGGGGTGGGGCTTTTCTCCCTCCTCTGAATTTTACATCCAACTGCCCTCCTCGCTGGCCACCTTCCCCGAATCCCCGCCGCTGTTTGCTGCCATGCTCTCGCTGCCACCGAACTGCATAAAAAAACGGGCCACAAAAAAAAACATTTTTTGTGGGCCGCTGTTTGCTGCCACGTTCCCCGCTGCCGCCGAACTGCATAAAAAAACAGCCCACACAAAAAATAGTCCCTATGGCCAGTCCATCCCTGGCTGCAAGTTCTGGTTCAGTTATGTTGTGCAATAGTCATCCCACCACAGGGGTCACTGTGGCTGAATTTTCATGCTGTAGACTTGCAGAGTTCTTGCTGTAGACTCCCCACTGCAACTTTGCTCTTTCTAGAGACTTGCCACGCACATTTGCTACAAATTGGAAAAGTGTCAACTAGAACTTGTGCTTCAAGTGCTCTGCAAGTGTACAACTTGCCAGTGAAAATGTACAGCAAGTTAACAAGACTTACAATTCAACACTGCCAAAAATTTGTGGCAAGTTATCCTTGCTATCTGGGTAATTGCACTTTGCTTTTTCCTGCCAGAGCAGTACTTGTCTTGGAAACCTCTAGCTCCGGCTCACCAAGCTCCTTAGAGATTTCCAAGGACATCTCTGCTGCACTTTACATGGTTACAAGAGGGGATAAACCAGCATTTTGCTTAAACATCACAGATGCCTACACAGAGGGATTTACAACAGCAGTAACCATCTCAGTTGCATATTTATTTTTAGATCTTGACTCTCGCAAATCCCCATAGATAGCAAATCTCACAAATGGCGTCTCTGTCTCTTCAGAGCATATTGTCTCATAGTCAGTCTCTTTATGCACGGTTTTTGCAATCCCAGTAAATAACTCATTAAAATAGACTTACTCATGACCACAGTAGGTATTGCCATTTGCTGGTTCTGGAGCAACACTTTAGGTTTCACTGCTTCTCTTTGACCTGTGATTTTACCCATGTAGCTTTAATGTGAAATAACAGGAGGTGGCCCACCCTCTCCGCCACCGCCTGCAGGCAAAGCAGGAATTTGTTCATTTTTGTCATGTTCAACAGCAGACATTTTCACAGACATTTTCACATATAAAATTGGGCTTGTTGATAAAGCTTTATGTCCAGCAGCATTAGCTCCTGTGGTATCCTACAGTGTAACCATTGGCCACATGGCAATAAAGGCACTTTGCGACATTTGATAAAGGAGCTTCTTTCCTGGTGACTCCCATCAGGCAGAAATTCACACACTTTTTGTTGGGCTCTCTGAGCCATATCTCAATTGTAGCTGAAAGAACTGTAATCCAATTAATAACAGGGACAGACCAGGGAAAGTTTGGCTGAGAAGGAAAGCGCTAGATAATGCTGGACATCTTAAAGCCAGGAAATAAAGTGGGTTACATCTGACTTATTGCAGCTTCTAATGCACATTGCGAGACGTACTGAAATCGGCTAAATATTTTCAATAGAGGAGCTTGTACAACTGAAGGATAAAAATGCAAAGATGCATTACCTTTTGCATCTATCATGACTGATCCACAGGGCCCTCACCCTGTTAAATGAAGTGGAAGAATAGTGGATCTATTGGCAGGATCATCAGGTAGTAAAACTGTTATAGGGGGACTCTATGTCCTAATCTTAGTGACAGATTGCATTATAAATGTTTTTTTTTCCACATAACTACCTTTTAAAATTATATATTTTTTGAATATATATTATATTATGTATATTATAATATCATGCATGAGATCAGTTGTGAGGTTTAATTAATAGACAGCTGAGGATAAGCTATCCTTAACTGGGCTAATGTCCTGCCAAGTTAATAAATGATAAGTAATATCTGAAATATAAGCTTCTCTTTTTTTTTTTTTTTAATTTATGTTTATTGATTTTTCCATTGAACAGAGAAAAATTACAGAGCATATCAACATACACGCTTACACATTATTTTCTTGTATTCAGTAGCAATATACCAGTATTACACCGTGAAGCGGGAGCATAAACAATATAGTCTCGAAATAACATTCAAGCCTAATAAGGCCTACAGCTTGTGGCCACATGGCCACATAGGTGTCCCAGTTCCTCAACGGAGGAGAAGAAAAAAAAAAAAAAGAAACACAAAACCCTAATACCAAAGGTGTATCGAGAGTATTTAACTGTGATTTTCACAGGACTCATTCGGTTATCCTTATTCAGTAATACTTAAGTGCTTGCATTCACTCACACAACACTCATACCCATTCACCCAGCACTTCCACCCATTTCCCCAGCCGAAACTACAGCTGGGTGGGGGCACTCCTCCTACTCCCCCCCCACATTTATGTGGGATATGTTTCATTTCCCCAGCTTCTTTATTTAGGATAGGAGGTAGTTCTCCCCCCCCATCAAACAGGAGGGGCTGAATCAGGGCCCACTACTGCTGAGACAGAGGGGTATCCTTCCAAAAGGAGCTGTCTATATCCAGCCAAGGTTGCCAGATCTTGTAGAATTTCTGTATACAGGCCCTTCCTTTATAGATTAGTTTAAAGGTTGGTACGACTTTGTTTATCATGCGGTACAGCAGTTGGATGTTGGGAGCAGATTCACACTTCCATTGTAGTAATATCAGTTTTCTGGCATAAAAGAGTATCAAGCGGACTAGGGTCCGTTCGTGGGTTCTGGGTATGTGGTCATTAAGGATGCCCAGGAGCCCCACTTCAACAGTGTGGGGGGTCACTAGGCATAGATTGTTTTCAAAAAAAGAGAATAGGTCCACCCAGAACCCCAAGAGGGCCGGGCAGGACCAAAACATGTGTACATAACCAGCATTGGTGCACTTACATCTAGGGCAGAGGGCCCCTGAAACATAACCCATGCGAGCCAGACGGGCCGGCGTGTAATGCAGTTGATGAATAAATTTGAACTGTATATATTGGTCGTTAGACCCAACAATATCCAAGAAACAGGCCCCAGAGGCCTCCTCCCACCCCTCCTCTGAAAGCCCAGGGATGTCGACCATCCACTTCCGCTGTGCAGCACGGAAGGGAGAACTCCCACCCGTCTGCAGTCGGGAGTAAATGGTCGTGGCTAATTTCGTAATGCCAGAACACGACATCAATGCCTCAAGCGGGGATTCAGCGAGCTCAAGAGTCAGGCCATGAAACTGCGCACGGACAGCGTGTCGTATGAGAAGATATTTAAAATAGAATTTATTTGATAATCCACTTGTAGCTTTTAGGACTTCAAAAGAGATAAATTCACCATTGAGAAAAATGTGGGCAGCGTGGGTAATGCCCAGCCGTGTCCACCACAATGCATCGGGGTGACCCATGAGCTCCAGAAGATTGGGGTTATGCCATAGGGGGGTTTTCGGTGAGACCCCCCCCAATTCTGAAATCGTCTTATTCCCTTCATGCCAGGCCAACCAACTCACTTCTATCGGGGAGCCGCGGGAGCATCGTTTTGGTAAAGATCTATGCATAATATCTACCAATGGGGTCTCTAGGCCAGCAAGTGCCTGCAGTAGATAGGTAGAGCAGGATGCGGAGGCCCCCTGGAACCATTCATAGACATAGGTTAATTGGGCTGCTATAAAATAGTGTCGCAAGTTGGGGCAGGCCAGTCCCCCATCACCCTTAGAGGCCTGGAGGGAAGCCTTCGCTATTCTGGGATTGGTCCCCTGCCATAGGAAGGAGGATAATAACGAGTCTATTCTTTTTGTAGAGAAAAATAGGGGATGCCCTAAAGGCATATAAAAATTTAGGTAGGTATATCATTTTAAATATGTTCACCCGCCCTATCAAATTCAAAGGTAATGAGGCCCAAGTTTGCAACCTGGTCTCCATGTGTGTAACAACTGGGGCAATGTTAAGAGATTCAAAGAGGGCCAGGTCTGCATTAATGTGAATGCCCAAATATTTAAATGTGGATCTGACTGACAGGTTAGAGTGAGATAAGTAAGTATAATCCTGTTTGGGGCCTATGGGAAAAGCAACAGACTTGTCCCAGCCCACCTTTAGTCCCGAGACCCTCCCGAACTCCTCCACCACTTCCATTAAAGATTTAAAGGACTGTTCTGTGCCATCAAGGTATATTAATGCGTCATCAGCATATAATGAGATCTTCTCTGTAAGATTACCATAACATATGCCGCCCACCAACGCCGTCTGTCGCACCGCCAGAGCCAAAGGCTCTATGGCAAGTGCGAACAGGAGTGGCGAGAGCGGGCAGCCCTGCCGTGTTCCCCTGTGTAAAGAAAAGACATCCGATACATCCTTGTTAGTACATATTCTTGCCCTGGGATTGATATATAGCAGGCGAACCCATTTTATAAATTGGTGACTAAAACCCATTCGGTGCATGACTTCCCACAAAAAGGTCCATTTCACAGTATCAAAGGCCTTCATCACATCCAGGGACAACACCAGGCCACTTTTATGCTCAGTGTCAGCTCTATGGATATGTATGAACAATCGTCTAATGTTGTCATATGTACTCTTTCCAGGCATGAATCCAGTTTGGTCCCTATGGATAAGGTGTAGGATAATCTTTTGTAGTCTCACTGCCAGTACCTTGGCCAGTATCTTAACATCGCTATTGAGTAAGGAGATTGGACGGTATGAGCCACATAGCGTTGGATCTTTATCAGGCTTGGGGATCACCACAATCAGGGCCTCACACATGGAGGAGGGGAGAACGCCCTCCTCCATTGCCTGCCCAAACTGAGAGTGCAACCTCTGTGCCAAGTCCCCAGCATAGTGTTTGTACCATTCAGCGGGCAAACCGTCCAATCCAGGAGTTTTGTTCGGGGGGAGTGAGTATATGGCAGTGGTAATTTCTTCTACCGTCAAAGGTTCATTTAAGATGGATCTGTGTGAGTCCTCCAGTACAGGGAACCGGAGAGACTCGAAGAAACCCATAGTTTCCCATTCAGGTGGAGAGGGCTGGGACGAATATAGGTCCTCATAGAAGGATTTAAAAGTTAGATTAATGGTCCTAGGGTCTGAAGCGATGGAGCCATCCGGCACCTGGATTTGCGGAATAGTCCTATCAACACAGTCCATGCGGGAGAGATATGCCAACATCTTGCCATTTTTCCCACTGTGTTCAAGCAGCCTGGCCGTCAGATATCTCTGTTGTTTCTGCGTTACATCCACCCTGTGGAGGTCCAGGGCCCTATGCGCCCCCACCAGGACCCCGTGGGAGTCCGGGGTGGGGGACGCAGAATACTGGGCCCTCGCAATCTCCAAGGAGGACTCTAGGGCTAAAAGAGTGGCCTGGAGGTTTTTTTTATGTCTGGTAGTGTTAGAGATGTATGAACCCCGCACAGTCGCCTTAAAGGCGTCCCATGTGGGGCCAGGGGAGGCAGATCCTTCATTATCCGCCCAAAAGTGGGACATGTCCTGTCCCACCGGGTCCTGTATTTCGGGGGTGGAGATCCAGCAAGGGCTGAGCCTCCACTGCCGAAAAGAGGGTCGGTGACCCATCACCAACTCTATCTTAAGGGCTATAAGCTTCTCTTTAATGAACACAAAATAAAAAGTGTTATCTGATTGGTATAGAGCAGGGATTGAAAGAGCTATATCATAGTTGCCAACATTGCAAAAAAAAATCTGGGACACTTTTTTTGTATTGAGGCGGAGCCTTGCTATAATTAGGGGGCGGGGCATTCGTTTGTAGGCGTGTCATGCTGAAATGAAAAATGCGGCGCGCTAAGCGCGTCGCGACGAAAAATGGGCGTGGTTTACGTACGATGGTGGGTGTGGCTTAAATGGGCGTGGTTCAAAGGGGTGTGGCTAGAGTCCGAGGTGAGAGAAAGAAATAGAAAGAAAGCCAGATCCTACACCACAATAGTAATGTGTAACAAAATTGGCAGATAAGGATACTCCAAAACACCTGTTGACGCTTCAATCATCCCGGCACCATGGTTGTTACGGTGTCAGGATGATTGAAGTGCATTATTTCTATTATTACATTGTAATATAAAATGAAATCATTCAACTCACCATAATGCCGAATCAGTGGAAGTGTGTCACCTGCCACCAGATGCCTCCCCAGCAGTCCGTCCTTGCATCAGGTGCTCCCAGAAGCATAGCCCCTCTTTACAGAACTGTGTCCCTGGCAGCGGAGCCCTCCTTTACATCTGGTGTTCCCGGCAGTGGAGCCCTCCTTACAGATCTGTGTCCCCCAGCAACAGAGCCCTCCTTACTTCAGTGTCCCCAGCAGCTGGCAGCAGCGGAGCCCTCCTTTACATCTGGTGTCCCCGGCAGCAGAGCTCTCCTTTACATCTGGTGTCCCCCAACAGCGGAGCCCTCCTTTACATCTGGTGTCCTCCAGCAGCAGAGCCCTCCTTTACATCTGGTGTCCTCCAGCAGCAGAGCCCTCCTTTACATCTGGTGTCCTCCAGCAGCAGAGCCCTCCTTTACATCTGGTGTCCTCCAGCAGCAGAGCCCTCCTTTACATCTGGTGTCCTCCAGCAGCGGAGCCCTCCTTTACATCTGGTGTCCTCCTTTACATCTGGTGGTGTCCCCCAGCAGCGGAGTCCTCCTTTACATCTGGAGTCCTCCTTTACATCTGGTGTCCTCCAGCAGCGGAGCCCTCCTTTACATCTGGTGTCCTCCTTTACATCTGGTGGTGTCCCCCAGCAGCGGAGCCCTCCTTACAGGTCTGTGTCCCCTAGCCCTGGGGAACATATGCTCTCACCTCCCGGTGTCTCCGTGTATGTGCTGGAGGCAGAGGCAGCTCCGCGGTCCATGATCATTTCCCAGCGGTGTCGTGCCGAGAATGGTTCCCCCGCCGGATTCTGTTCCCCCTGGCTCTCCCGACTCCTATCCAGGCCCGGATTTACTCCCTTTGCCGCCCCAAGGCCGGGTCCTTCAATATCCCCCCCCAGCAAGCAAGCGGTTGCTTTTCTCAAAGGGGCGGATATGGGCGGATATGGTTAGAAATAGCATGATGGCCAGTGATTTATGATGGGCGGATGCTTTTCTCAATACAGCAAGGGGCTCTTCTAACCATATCCGCCCCTATCAAATGCAGCCACTGTGCCCATCAAACGCAGCCACTGTGCCATCAATTGCCACAACTGTGCCCATCAAATGCAGCCACTGTGCATATCAAACGCAGCCACTGTGCCATCAATTGCCACCACTGTGCCCATCAAACGCAGCCACTGTGCATATCAAACGCAGCCACTGTGCCATCAATTGCCACCACTGTGCCCATCAAACGCAGCCACTGTGCATATCAAACGCAGCCACTGTGCCCATCAAGCGTAGCCACTGTACCAATCAAATGCAGCCACTGTGCCCATCAAACGCAGCCACTGTGCCCATCAAACACAGCCACTGTGCCCATCAAACACAACCACTGTGCCCATCAAACACAGCCACTGTGCAATCAATTGCTACCACTGTGCCCATCAAACACAGCCACTGTGCCAATCAAACGCAGCCACTGTGCCAATCAAACGCAGCTAATGTACCCATCAAACGCAGCTAATGTACCCATCAATAGCCCCTGCTCATTAAACAGTCCACATTCAGTGAAAGTTAATGCACTGCAAAGTTTGTAGTAGATGAACTTTCACTGAATGTGGACTGTTTAATGAACTTGTTGCACAAATCACTTTATTACACTTTATTAATGATATCTATGGCTATGCATATTTATAATTTATTTAATCCATATTGAGCACTATATTTGATGCCTGGCACACATGCACAATCGCACATGATGATGACTTAAAAAACTTTTAAGCCATCATCATGTGCGATTGTGCGTGTGTGCCAGGCATCAAATATAGTGCTCAATATGGATTAAATAAATTATAAATAGGCATAGCCATAGATATCATTAATAAAGTGTAATACAGTGATTTGTGCAACAGCTGTTCACAAATCACTTTATTACAGTTTATTTATGCTATGGCTATGAATATTTATTGAATCCACTGAGCATTATCAAGAAGTAGTACCTGGCTGGTGCTTTTCTTGGTGCTGCTGCTGGGGGTTCCCCATCGGGCTGCCATATATTCTTTCTCCCGTCCTCTCTTCTCCTCTTCACCTCACTTCATATTCCCCGCTCAGGGGGGGAGGAGGTGATGGCGCGCAGAGGAAAGGTAGGCGGAGCATTAGGCTCTGTTTCCGCCACTCTGGCCAGTCATCGGCCGTCATGGGGGTGCCTGTCACTCCCCTCCCCAGGCCAAGTAGGATCAGTAGCATTTGCTGTGCCAGCGCCGCGCTCCAGCAGGCCGGCCGCGGCGCCGGGAGCTACATTAGTGCGGGAGGCGGCCCCGGGAGGACGGGCGGCGCCGCCCCTTCACTCAGTGCTCCTCCCCTCACCACTGAACACAAGAGGAAATAATCCTTGTGTCTGCAGCGGCGGCCATCTTTGTGTAGCCCGCCGTTTTTTTACCTCAAGCATTCCCGATTTTCCCGGCGGCCGGGACTGTTGGCAACTATGCTATATTACAATTTCTGCACCATTACCAGTGCAGGTTAGGGAAAGATAACAAGATTTATTCTTGTTTGCTAAGTGACTGCATATTTATACTGGTATTTTGCTCAGCTGTAACAAGTAAATTCTGTACCTTTCATGATTGTCAAAATTCATCTTTCGAATGATACATTTACTGCAATTGATGATTTTAATCCAGGGGTGAACATTGTTCCTCACATTTTTTTGTAGCTTTCTTGAATAAAAACCTTTACTTAAAGTGGATGTAAACCCGTAATTATTATTTTTTTAATGAAGACTTCTACCTGATAGAGTAGAGGGTGTCATGTCATCTGTGCCCAGTCTTGCCACAAAGAGTTAATTCAGCTCCTAAAAATTCTCTTATCTTTTTTCAGTAAGAAAAAAAATGACACACAGATAAATGTGTGCCATTACTATAACCCCCCCCCCCCCCCCATGCTGTGATTGACATCTCATTTTCTTATCTTATGCACGAACATGAGAGCAGACAGAGTATCTACAATTTAGATTTGGAACGCCGAGACTCCCCTCCCTCCACCTATGACAGAGCGCAGAGCCCTGCTCAAACACTATACCTGTGTTGTATTGAATAATGCCTTATTCAGCACATGCGCAGGAGTGAACGAAGTCTCAGCAAAACGTTGTCCAGCACCAGGAAATGGTAACTTCCCAGAGTCTGGAAATGCATTACACAAACCTTTCTTCAAAGCCTCCTGAAGATGTTTCATCCTCTGCTCCGTCTGCAAAGGCAGGATGAGTTCTGCCACTTTTCCCTTTTATTGTGGATCAAAAAGGGTTGCCAGTCAGCAATGATCCCTCTCCTTAATACCATGAATCCTAGGCTCCTTTTGCAGACTTTACAGAATCAGGGAGGCCATACAGCGTAAAGTTTGCAGAAACATTCGATTCTGAGTCCTCTGGGTCACTAAGGATCACATTATCAGTAACTACCTCCTCCCAGCCACGTACAACTCCTTGGGTTTCTGGGGACTGAAAACCATCCCATGCTGACACAATCCTCCTACTCTTCTTCCTGTGTGTTTGGCGGGCCCGCACAAATGCTATCTGGATAAAGGGGGCCTTAAGAGGAAAGGAAGTTCTCCTCTTCCTCCCGCTGTTTTGCCTCAAGTGCTCTGCCCATGATTCCACAAAGCGTCTCCAGCAGGAATACTAGAGGGACAGTGTCACTGATGCATACATTGTCACTGCTCACCATCCTTGTGGCCTCCTCAAATGGTGACAGGAGAGTGCATGCATCCTTGATCAGTAGCCACTGGAGTGGCGAAAAGAAGCCAAGCTCCCCTGACCCTGTCCTGATGCCATACTCGCACAGGTACTCATTCATGGCCCTCTGCTGTGTGTGCAGCTGCTGCAGCATTGCCAACATTGAGTTCCACCTGCTGGGCATGTCACAAATGTGGCGGTTGGTGGGCAGGTTGCATGCCTTTTGAATGTCAGCCAGCCGAGCACTGGCATTGTATGACCGGCGGAAATGACCACAGACTTTTCTGGCCTGCCTCAGGAGATCTTGTAAGCCCGGGTACCCGGTCAAGAACCACTGCACCACCAAATTTAGGATGTGTGCCAAACATGGAACATGGGTCAAGCGTCCCTGTCGGAGGGTGGAGAGAAGGTTGGTGCCATTGTCACATACAACCATTCCTGGCTAAAGCTTGCGTGGCGTCTACCACCTCTGAGCCTGCCCCAGCAGAGCTGACAGAATCTCTGCCCCAGTGTTGCTCCTGTCCCCTGGGCAAACCAACTCAAGCACTGCAAGGCATCTTTTAGCCTGACTGCGTGCTTAGCCCCTTGAACGCTTATGGAGCACTGCTGGCCATAAAGGAAGAGGAGGGGGTGGAGGAGAGAGCTGTGGCAGAATCACCACTAGGATTTTGGAGGCGTGGTGGCGGAACAAGCTCCAACAACACTGAACCCTGCCCGGCATCCTTCCCAGCTGCCAGAAGAGTTACCCAGTGCGCCGTGAAGAAAAGGCAATGTCCCTGCCCATGCCTGCTGGACCATGAGTCAGCGGTAATATGAACCTTACTGCTGACCACCCTGTCCAACGAGGTCAAAACATTGCCTTCCACATGCTGGTAGAATGGCCTTTCGTGAAAAAAACTATGGCGTTTTGGAACCTGCCACTGAGGTACAGCACATTCCACAAATTCACGAAAGGGGGCAGAGTCTACCAGCTGAAAAGACAGCAGTTGCAGTGTTAGTAATTTGGCCAAGCTAGCATTTAGACACTGAGGATGGCTGGGACCGAATTTTTTTTACAGTTTAGCAACTGGGGTAGGGAAATTTGCCTGCTAAAATCAATTGGTGGTGTAATGCTAGCAGATTGTCTGCAAGTACTTGGGACACCTATTGCTATGCCTTCATTCCTCTCAGTGCAGGTTTTTCAGAGGACTAGAGGTATAGTAGGGTTGGAGATCCCAGATGAGGAGCAAGGAGAAGTCTGTCTTTTTCTTTGATGTGGGTCTTTCAAGTGCTGTTGCCAATGGACTGTATGACAGGTCATTACATGTCTGGTCAAGCATGCGGTGCCCGCTTGATCTGCTTCAGGCATAGGTTCCAAACAGCAACGGTGCAATCTGCTGCGTCAAAAAAAAAACACACCAAGGAACTTTAAAAAGTCAGCGGGGAGTCAGGCACCTGCAGAGCTCTGTGGTGTGATGCAATAGGGTGTCAGCCCTTAAGCTGCCCCCTAGAGGACATCCTGCCTCATTGGAGTTGTGCCTCCTCCTTCTCTCTTTTCTCAGGCACCCAAGTACAGTCAGTGACCTCATCATCCCCTCCCTCCTTGTCACTGGAGCAAACTTGGCAGTATGCTGCAGCTGGGGGAACATGACTGCCAGTTTCTTGTCCGTCTGTGGCACCCCCTCTCTCTAGGCTCACGTTACACCCTTCCTCAACCTGTGAACCAACATTCAGACCTTCAAATCGCTGCGCATCCTCCAGCAGCATATAACCAGCACTGTGGTCGAATAATTCTGGGGACTCCTCCGTGCATGATGGTAAGGCTACAGAAGGAGTGACTGTGGGCAAGGAGTTGGTGGAATAGGCCACTTTGGCAGCTGCGTTGAAAGGCAAACTACTCTAAACCTGGGTGACAGAGGATAAGGACAGCTTTGTTATCCACTCCACCAACTCCACCAACTCTATTGCATGTGGTGGCTCAAAAACACGACCAGCAGCAGAAAAAAGGGACAAGCATGCCCCACGGTCACCTGCAGAGGATGCACCACGACCACCACTGTTGACTATAGACACAAAGGCTGCTTGCCATCTTTTAGTGGCCTGTGAGCATCTGCCTCTCCTTGGTGGCCTTCTGGACGTGATGTATTTTTTGTTTTGCAACACCACACTACAATCTATTATATACTATGTATACTGCCTGAAGTGTATTAGAAACTATACACCACCGAATGCACCATATATATAGGCTACACTGAATGCAGAGTATATATATATATATATATATATATATATATATATATGTAGCAGGGTCCTCAATTTAAGGGAAGTGTTTGGGAGGTAGTATGCCCAATCACCTTGATTTGTCAGGGTTTACAACCATTTTATCCACAGGGAGATTATTGGTGTACAGTTCCCTGTGGCCTATGGGTGGCGCTGCCATAGTAGGCTAGGGTTGAACCACTAGTACAGGGCTGTGCTTTTTGTGTCCCCTCTCGGCAAATGTACGGTAGGGCGGGGTTAACCTGCTGTGCACGCTGGGTGAGGAGATAAAAGAGGCAGACGCTGCCTGTTCGGGGTTAGTCAGTTGGGTCCTACCCCTCGTTCTGGTTCAAGTCCGTCCTGGGCGCCCTAGGCCCAGGGGTGGGTGTACTCTCTTCCTGTTCCTTCCTGGGCACCTTTAGTCCAAGGGAGAGGTACTACTCTGCTGTTCCTGTCTGTCCTGGATGCGAGGATTTGGGAATTGCAGCAAAGGCCTGGGCCCAGCACCTTTGGCTGGAGCCCATCGGGGATCGAGGAGTCTCAGGGTGCTGTTGTGCTTTTAAGGGACAGTTTTGCCCGCACAATATATTAGATTTAAGTTCTTTTTAACGAAAGATATTTTTGAATACAAGTCAATCTATATGATACAGTCTATAATATGAAACTTATTCACGGAGACGTGCGATCATACAAAATAGCTACATTTATTGGTTGACAAAAAGCAAATATTTACATGAAATTAAAATACCAATTCTGTTACATGAACGACTACAAAATCAATAAAATTACCCGCAAAATGGGCATACAGTCCCTTAGACATAATGCTGTCATGATAAATTCTCAATAGGTTCAACAACCTTGTATAATTGACAATGAAACAGAACGTCTGTATTTCACACATCCAACCGTTACTATACTGCAGGTAAGTAAGTGGTTAACAATGTGAAATAAATTGGACCTCTGTTTTGCCACTAAGATTGGAACTATGCAAAAAGAAAAATACAATGAAAAATTGAATCTTTACAAAAAACATCTACCAGTTGTTGGTTAATGAGAATAAATCATGATTGCAGAATATTCAATACTTCAACAATTTTGAGAACAACAATGAATTCAAGATAAAATCAAAAATGGCATATCTACCCATTCCATAATGGCAATCTCCTGACCAGAGTTAAGATGGCTGCCGTGGTTTTCAGGATTCGGGTGTCTAGGAATCTTCATGAGTGTAAGAATATGTCTTCATGCATGGGTGTCAGTCTCTCTGAGAGTCTGGATCTCCCCTCTATGCCCTCAGGGTGGGTCCCTGAGTGTCTCTCCCCGGCTGGGGGGAGTGACTGGCTGTCAGGGAGTCCTCGGTGAGTGATGTCAGTGTGTGGTCAGTCCTCCTCTCTCCGTCTCATCTAATTTTTCTTCCCTTAAATATTGTCTCTGGACAATAAGATTATAAAAATTATCCTAAGTTCTTCCCAAAGGAGGTGGTTCTTCCACTTATTGGTGGCTGCAGTTAGGGGAGTTACTGTACAAAGATCTCTGGTTTCTATAGGTTGGTAATTTAATAATTAACTGTTCTCTGAATTTCTTGGGAACCTCAAGTAATACCACTTTCAGCCACTGGAGCATCTATTCTTTAAATTTATATATTCTATTCTCAGAATGTGTATATTTTGTAAAGAATATATGTGGGTTTTAATCTTCTGGTAATCCGGTATATATAACATACTTCTAATATACTTCTTGATTCATTCACATAACATAATTTGTTTTATATTCCTGTCTAAAAATATATCTATAAGCTGGTTTTTCTAAACAGGGTACAGATTATATGTCAATCAATATAACATTCAATATTTATCTCTATCTTTTGAATATGTGGTCATTTCTAAACGTAGACTCCTTTTGTATTCTATAATCATAATTTGACGTATTTCATAATGCTAATTAACTCTTTATGACACTTCTATATATAAAGTCACACTGGTATCTATATTTATTCTTCTAACACAGTCCCTAGGTCAACAGATACTAAAATCATAATTTCCCTATGGCTTAACATGTCGTTTGGTAATCTAAACATAATTTTTCATTTATTCCCGACCTATATTTATATAGGCAGATATATAGGAAAAGCTATACCTGGTTTGATTTGTTTATGGTTTGTAAGAAGGCATTTCGATTGACCTAACTTCCTCCATTATACAAAATGTATGGCATGTTGTAATATACATTTATATATGTATATTTATATGAACCGTAATGTCATTTTTTAATTCCAGTTTCAGTTGCTTGTTAATAATGGACTGGGTTTTCCTTAAGACAAGATACCAGTTCAGCTATATAAACAAATCCTTCACCTGGATCCTTCTTGGTCAACATCATCCTTTGTCCCCATATGGCTAGTATTGTCCTTTCTGTGTACTAAAATCTTTCTCTTACAAAGGATTTGTTTGCTCTAGTTGGAAGGTTTGTAATTTGGTTAACTATCTGTAGAGTATTTTCAACGGCAGTGTTGACTTCTTAAACATCTCTAATTTGTCCTGAGGAAAGTTGTCATTGTTTTAACTTTCAAACCAGGTTTGTAAATGTTAGAGATGGCTAGCCCAATTGTTATGGGAAAAATGTGTTCATCAGCTTTTGAGGTCTAAGTGAACTTTCAAGTCTCTGCCCGTAAATATTAAAATTATTATTATTATTAATATTATTATTAAGGAAACCCATAACATAATCCCCCTTTTTGAAGTCAGCAAATGCCGTAAGTCGTTTGGGAGACTTCAAAACGCGAAAAGGTTGAGGAGATCTGGCTTCATTCGGCCTTGTGTCCAAACTGTGGGTACTGAATATAGTGTTTAGGGGTGTTGACATCTGCAGATGGGAGTAATTCATTGAGTAAAAGATGGGTATGTGATTGATGTGTGCATCTCGAGGCCGTCATCCGTCGGTTGGCGGGAAATGGATCACTCCAGGCACCTGTGGGCTTGGCCGTCCTGGTGAGTTTTGTCCGTGCAGACTAGCCATCAGCGGTGTCTCTGGATTCTCCATACGGTTCCTTCTCTGGATGTTTCACACATGTCGGACTCTCGGTTTTGTTGACCGGCTTATGGACATCTTAGTCCTGTAAGGAAAATGGATTCCATGAGAAAAAGACAATATTTTTTCTTTTTTTTTTTTTTTACATGACCTGCGTTTTGAGATCTCAGTGTCAGGCTGGTGTCCTGGCTTCCTCAGAGCCCCCCCTTTAGCCCATTGTGTCACCAGTCCTTTAACTAAACACTCTGGCTAGCAAGACAATGTCTGAACATTTGCTATGGGAGACAAAGCTCTAGGGCTCATTAACATGAGGGCATTAGTTTATAGCTGTGGATACCAGACATCAATAACTAACTGACATCTTCAGAACAATTTTTTTTTTTAGCTTAATTGTAGCAGTTCTGGAATGATAAAAATGAAAAACACTTCAGTTTGACACGTGACATTTACTGTCAGTAACAAAATATTTGACACGACAGTCAACCTTCTACTTGGAAGGAGTAAACAAATAAAATCTCCCCCCTTTGGGGTGCCAATACAACTCATTTGAGGCAATCAAACTACCTTATGCGGGTGACTCCTCATCTTTTACCAAAATATCAAACCATTTTAGGCCTTCTGATATTTATGTCTTTAGGATTCGGTCATCCTCTGTAATTATCGTCTTCTGCGACTTCTTGAAATTAAGCTGTCTGGAGCGACCTGTTTATGTCAGAGGAATGAAGTGACCACTGAAAGATAGGAGAATAGTTAATATCTAACGACCAAAATCCCAGTTAGGGATTTCAGGATCCTACTACTGTAACCTGGGGGAAAAACATGGTGTTAGAACCTCTGTCTCCTATACCTTTCCAGTGAATTCCTCTGATTTATTTTAACACAGGCGCTTCAAAGGTTCCGTGGCCCTTGGCTGGCCACAGTATTTGCCCTTTGAAAAAATGTTACTCACGTTCCGTACAGCAATGAAGCTGTGCTACCTATCCATAATTTGATTTATTTTGGTTTCTGCATTGCCTACAGGCTGATCAGAATAGGGTTTTGGGACCCAATTTCTGAATTTTCTGGGGACTATTGGCTCAGTTTGATCAGAAATATCCCCATCAGAACCACTGTCCTGATTCTGGGATAGTTGTCTGGGCCTTAATTTCTCCCTATTTTTCTGAGGATTTTGGGGTGTCTTACCCTGTGAGTGCTCCCTATTTACCTGTGTAGGTCCCCGGGGCGAATTGGACCAGTAATAGTGTGGGTTTCTACCTTTAAGTTTAAATTTGACCCGTTGGAGATACACCCTATAGTTTCTCTTAAACCTCGGGTCTGGTTCCCTTGGGAGATACTCCTGAGGTGGTCTTTGGGATACCCCTCTAAAGGGTGGTCTCTGTTCCCCCCTTCTAATTGGTGGGGTATCTGGTCCCTCGCTGGGGAAACTCTGTGGCATATCTCCTCTGACTATATCAACACATGTCATTTTCTGGGTTTCAAACTGTAATAATTGAGGAGATACATTAATTTCATCCACAATTTGAATTATGGGTTGAGGCCTTCCTTGGTATTCACCAGTTTGCTGGATAGAGTACAAATTGTTACCCTCTTTTACCAAGTACTCCAGTGGGCACCCCCCTTTGTAGTCTTTTGTTAAACTCACTTTTATGTGGGTAGGTAGGGCCTCAAAGAACATGGATTTAAACTCAGGGTGATTGTAATCTGGCTCATTTTTTTCTAAGTGATAAGCACTTTTGAGCACAGCCAAAAATTCTGTGGGGCTTTGATTACTGGCACATCTCAGATTTTGTATAGCCGCACTAACCACTGTAACGTTTTTGTGCTGGCCAAATTTTAGAAGACAGCAGTGTTTAATTTCTTGCCATGAAGTACCAGACAGACCTGTTAAAGATTCGCAGAATCTACGGTGTTTGGTTTCAAATACCCACGGTAAGAAATTAATCCTAGACTGGTCATCATCTAGGCCTAAAGCTGATAAGGTATTTTCATAGGCCTCAATGTGGTCAATGACACACATGGCTCCCTACTTCATCAAAGACTGGAAAAGCATCATTTAAAATTTTTATTATTTCTGAGGCGTCCTGTTTAGGGGTACCTGACTTTTCCTCTGATCCCAGGGAAAAATGATTAGACCCACTTTCATGTGTTAGTTCAATTTTCACCCCCTTTTGCTCTATAGATGGCTTGGGGTAGGATGAGGGTTCTTTTTGTGATCCCTCTCCATGGTCTAACTCCCACATTTCAGATTGAGAGTCAGATATTAAATTTTGATCAGATTCTATACTTTCAGGGTTAGGCATTTGAGCATTACCCTGGGGCCCAACTTCACTTGTTCTTTTAATTCTTCTGATTGCTTAATTAGGGATTCCTGTCCTGACCTAAGCTGATTTGTTTCTTCTTTTAAATTTCCACTGCTTATTGCTCGGCAACTTTCTAAATTTCCACTGCATATTACTCTGCAACTTTTGTCAGGAGACTCATTTTCCTGCAGAAAACTCTCCCTTTCTTCTATTACTTGTTTCCACTCTTTATTTACCTTGTGACATTTGTCCAGATTAATTTTAATGTTCTCTAGCAACTGTTCTATTTCATTTTGCACTGTCATTTTAGACTCATGATAATGATCTGCCTTTTCATTGGTCTCCTTTTTATTTCTAGTGAGCTCACATTCCCTTTCTGTTAAATGTGGCTGGGATTTGAAGATATCACTTTCCTGTTCGGTATTTTGACGTTTAAACTCTCTATGAAGATATGTCCGGACAAAGCATAATTCAAAATTAATGTGATCAAGCCTTTCTATTTCCTTTGTCTCAGAGGAGCTGTCTTTTAGTGCATAACTTTGACCTTCCGCGTTCCATACGTCTTTTACTAAATGACGGGTGCGGTTATTACAGTCTTTATTGTATGCTTTTAGATCAGTCTCATCAGACAATCTTTTTCTGACATGATCCGCCATTTCAATTTTAGAAATTTCCAACATTTCCTGTACATGTACCAACTTTTTCTGAGTACTCATATTACCACTAAGGTCTGACTCTTGATAATCCCTATCAACATACAATTTACTTTGACCAGACATTTTTAGGCAAACAAAAAAAATTATTTCTTTAAAATTAATAATTAATAATTTCATGCAAAATATTATTAATGTCACCACCATAACTATGATTGATCTTGTACAAAACATCAACGTTATCTCAGCAGTGCCTCCATAATATATGTTGTGCTTTTAAGGGACAGTTTTGCCCGCACAATATATTAATTTTAAGTTCTTTTTAACGAAAGATATTTTTGAATACAAGTCAATCTATATGATACAGTCTATAATATGAAACTTATTCACAGAGACGTGCGATCATACAAAATAGCTACATTTATTGGTTGACAAAAAGCAAATATTTACATGAAATTAAAATACCAATTCTGTTACATGAACGATTACAAAATCAATAAAATTACCCGCAAAATGGGCATACAGTCCCTTAGACATAATGCTGTCATGATAAATTCTCAATAGGTTCAACAACCTTGTATAATTGACAATGAAACAGAACGTCTGTATTTCACACATTCAACCGTTACTATACTGCAGGTAAGTAAGTGGTTAACAATGTGAAATAAATTGGACCTCTGTTTTGCCACTAAGATTGGAACTATGCAAAAAGAAAAATACAATGAAAAATTGAATCTTTACAAAAAACATCTACCAGTTGTTGGTTAATGAGAATAAATCATGATTGCAGAATATTCAATACTTCAACAATTTTGAGAACAACAATGAATTCAAGATAAAATCAAAAATGGCATATCTACCCATTCCATAATGGCAATCTCCTGACCAGAGTTAAGATGGCTGCCGTGGTTTTCAGGATTCGGGTGTCTAGGAATCTTCATGAGTGTAAGAATATGTCTTCATGCATGGTGCATGGGTGTCAGTCTCTCTTAGAGTCTGGATCTCCCCTCTATGCCCTCAGGGTGGAGTGTCTCTCCCCGGTCGGTGGGAGTGACTGGCTGTCAGGGAGTCCTCGGTGAGTGATGTCAGTGTGTGGTCAGTCCTCCTCTCTCCGTCTCATCTAATTTTTCTTCCCTTAAATATTGTCTCTGGACAATAAGATTATAAAAATTATCCTAAGTTCTTCCCAAAGGAGGTGGTTCTTCCACTTATTGGTGGCTGCAGTTAGGGGAGTTACTGTACAAAGATCTCTGGTTTCTATAGGTTGGTAATTTAATAATTAACTGCTCTCTGAATTTTTGGGAACCTCAAGTAATACCACTTTCAGCCACTGGAGCATCTATTCTTTAAATTTATATATTCTATTCTCAGAATGTGTATATTTTGTAAAGAATATATGTGGGTTTTAATCTTCTGGTAATCCGGTATATATAACATACTTCTAATATACTTCTTGATTCATTCACATAACATAATTTGTTTTATATTCCTGTCTAAAAATATATCTATAAGCTGGTTTTTCTAAACAGGGTACAGATTATATGTCAATCAATATAACATTCAATATTTATCTCTATCTTTTGAATATGTGGTCATTTCTAAACGTAGACTCCTTTTGTATTCTATAATCATAATTTGACGTATTTCATAATGCTAATTAACTCTTTATGACACTTCTATATATAAAGTCACACTGGTATCTATATTTATTCTTCTAACACAGTCCCTAGGTCAACAGATACTAAAATCATAATTTCCCTATGGCTTAACATGTCGTTTGGTAATCTAAACATAATTTTTCATTTATTCCCGACCTATATTTATATAGGCAGATATATAGGAAAAGCTATACCTGGTTTGATTTGTTTATGGTTTGTAAGAAGGCATTTCGATTGACCTAACTTCCTCCATTATACAAAATGTATGGCATGTTGTAATATACATTTATATATGTATATTTATATGAACCGTAATGTCATTTTTTAATTCCAGTTTCAGTTGCTTGTTAATAATGGACTGGGTTTTCCTTAAGACAAGATACCAGTTCAGCTATATAAACAAATCCTTCACCTGGATCCTTCTTGGTCAACATCATCCTTTGTCCCCATACGGCTAGTATTGTCCTTTCTGTGTACTAAAATCTTTCTCTTACAAAGGATTTGTTTGCTCTAGTTGGAAGGTTTGTAATTTGGTTAACTATCTGTAGAGTATTTTCAATGGCAGTGTTGACTTCTTAAACATCTCTAATTTTTCCTGAGGAAAGTTGTCATTGTTTTAACTTTCAAACCAGGTTTGTAAATGTTAGAGATGGCTAGCCTAATTGTTATGGGAAAAACGTGTTCATCAGCTTTTGAGGCCTAAGTGAACTTTCAAGTCTCTGCCCGTAAATATTAAAATTATTATTATTATTAATATTATTATTAAGGAAACCCATAACAGTGCCGCCTTGCGAGGGGACCCAAATCTGAGTAGAGGAGGCCAGGTGAGGAACCTCCAACTAATGCGGTAGTCACGGTGAAGGAAAGGGTCCCGGTAACTCTCCGGAGGGATGTCTTCTCCCTAGGCCAAGGTCAAGTTCACCAGGTCTGTGATAGAGGCCTTGAGTAAAGCGTGAGTGTCATTTGGCTGCTAGTCTTGTCCTAAGTAGACTATCCATTTGAGGCTGAGTCTTTTCAAGAAGCTGAACAGTGAGATGACTGAGATTGTGCCTGTTGTATGGAGGGAAGGATGAGGCTGGTTGTGGACTATGTGGGCACCTTATGCTAACTGATGACCAGTTAAGAGTGAATAGTAAAATAATTTTTATTACAAAATAAGAACAAATATTTTCACATTTCATAGAAACAATGATAATTTCGTGACATTTCAATGTATCGTACCATTACAATCAATGGAAAAGAATACAACTGTACATACATAATATGCTGTGCTCTACATGTTTCACGTTATGATTCAAGAAAGAATACGCTTCGTCAGGAGCTATATCTAAATATGTATAGGTTTTCAATGAACATATGAGGAAATTGTGTTGTCACGTCACTATGAATTAAAAGAAAACATGATAAATATTGTGGATGTAAAAAATACACATTTCAAAAATAAAAATAAAAAAGCAACCAGGCTACTCCCAAACCATAAATGCCAGACTTTCCCCACATCTTGTGCTATCCTTTTCTTGCTCAAACCTTTGTTTCTATCAAGAGATTGTTATTTGCTAAAAGAAGAAATAAACTCTCTGCTGGAGTTATAGCAAGTGTGGACATTCTATTCACTGGGGGGAAACAAGTACTCAAATCTGTTATCCACAGAGGTGAGAAAACCATTTTCTGGCTCAACTGTGAAATGACCCACCAACAACACTGCTCAAACTCTTAATTCGGGAGGGTACGGGCTTGTGGCATGGTGTGCCCCTTCTTCCTGCGAAGAACAAGGCAGGTAAAAGGGGGTCTGTGTGCTACACGTGGGGGCTAGAGTCCGGGATTATTTCACAGGAAAAGAGGCCCAGAATTTGAACTGTGAAGTTCCGTGGAGGTCGGCAATCTTAAAAGTGATTGCGCCACGAGGAGAACCCATGCTGCATAGTTCGTGGGCGTGCCTACAGAAGAGAAGCCCGCAAACATTGCAGGAGATGGGAGGAGCCTCGCCACGTGAGGAGTTGCACGTGGTGACTTTGGCGTCAGAGAGACAGTGCGCGATGAATCGGCAAGTGAGTGACATGGCGTCTAATGCCACATGGATTCCGAGTTCAACTACCATGAACGTTACCTCCTTTGCTGCTTCCGTTACGGATACGGGGAATCCGACTAAAGCCCCGGGGCCGCTTCACGCTTTATGTATGCAGAGAAGTGGAGGCCCTTGGAGTGGTTTGTCCCGGATACCAGGGACTGGTGGTACATCTTAAGCCCTTCGGGAGATGTGAGCGCTGTAAGGAGTTCTTGTTTGAAGTGGAGCAACCTACGGAAAAGCCTCGGGCCTTCCGTCTAAACTGCCTTACAGGCGCCACCACTTTGGAAGAAGGAACCAGAGCTTTCACAGTCACCCCTGCGCGCACTGTTGAGACATCGGAGGAAGTCGCGAGTGAAAGTGTTCCAGTTGTTGAGGAACCGGAGTTCGAGAGACCGGAGGATGCTGTTTCGGGCTTTACGGAGTCCTCGCTCCCACCGCCCAAGAGGAATGTCAGCTATGTTACAGCTTCCTGCGGCCATGGTAGAGTCACACCCCAGCACTTGCCCGGATCAGATGCTTCCGTGGGAAAAAGTTCCGGACGTCCCGCTTCAGCTACAAGCCGAGGTAAGCCGGGGAAAGGAACCTTGGCTAAGGTCCGAAGTGTCGGGGATGCTTGGGTCAGGGATCCCAGGGCCCTTGAACTGGTTAGAGGTCATCATCTACCCGGAGTTACCTGCCGGCGGAGGAATGTGATACCTCTGACCTGGAGTCAGTCTCCGATCCAGGGGATGAAGTGGCCATTGATGAGTTGTTTGAGTGGAAGGGTTGGGATAAGATGCCCCTGTCCTCGTCCCGAAGGAAAAAGGACTCACCCATGTTCACTGGGGATACCACACCCCGGGTGGAGGCCTCGGAGCCTGAGGAGGAGTCTGTCCCACTGTCTACCCTTCCACCATTGGAGATGCCTGCACCTGTTGCCGAGGTGTCCAGAGTGTCACTACGGGCCCCCATAACTGGTCCGGAGGCAGTGAAAGTGCCTCGACACCCAGACACCATAGTTTTGCCAGGGACGGGAGATCGAGCGACCATGCCACCATTGTCTCAGTACAGAGGTTGTTCAACCAAAGAGTTGCAAGCAAGTACGGATGGAATACCCGTACTTACCTAAAGAACTTTTATATGAGGTAGAGGTCCATATATGTCGATGGTACGTGGATTTTATATGGACTTACTTGAAGGTACCCCAGGCCCGGAGGTACTATTCTTGTTCTGCTGCAGTTACTAAACTTTTCAAAGACTGTAAGGAGTCCTGGATGCTGGGAAGGCATATATATGCTGATAAGGTGGTTGTTTGCAGGAAAGACAAGGACAATGCAGTGTACCACATAGACACATTTGATAAGAACTGGAAGCCATTGGTATTGCCAGACCCGCAGTACTATCTTTAGAGACTGAATTCTTGTGTTGCCTTTTTGTTTTATTCTGGAGTGTACTCTCCTGGAGCCAAGAACTTAAACCCTTGCATAGGG
This sequence comes from Rana muscosa, assembly GCA_029206835.1. Taxonomy (NCBI): domain Eukaryota; kingdom Metazoa; phylum Chordata; class Amphibia; order Anura; family Ranidae; genus Rana; species Rana muscosa. Next base: position 1,026,178,818 of record CM055122.1, read on the forward strand.
ATTTTTTTTTTTTACTTACTGGAAGAGCGGGAACAGTTTTTTTTCTCCCTCTCACAGTATCAAAAGACAGAGACTTTGGGGGTAGAATAGCTTAGAGAAAGGGCCAAAGGAAAAGAAGCAGGAAGAAAGAAAAAGTTTTCCTAACAGGTGTCTTGATGGTGGCGCTTCCACTAGGTGGCAGTGTTACATAACTTTTTACATTGCAGTTCAAATGCAACTTACTTTTAGAAGGGACTCAAGGGAGAGGTTTTTCTCTCGGGGAGAATATCTTCATTCTAATGTACATAGTTTAGAATGTAAATTATTGGTTGTGTGTTTTTTTTCCTCTACAGGCGGACGCTGAGCAAACCACTGAGAATGGGATGGGATTAGCTATTGTAGACGGGTGGAGAATGTAAATCATAAATGTGTTCCTGTGACATTGAGAATGTGATGTAAACAGATGTTTCTTTACTCTTTTTCACCTCTGCATTTAATTCCCTTTTCCCTATCTTCAGGTTCCGGCACAATCTAACTTTTTTTCTATTGTTTTCCAAATTGTTTTTTTTTAGAAAGTTTCTGGAATGGGTCTATGTTGACTCAGGCTTGAGAGACATAGGTTTGCTCCAGACACTGGGGACCAGTGTCCATTAGTAAAGGGAGTATGTAGCGGGGTCCTCAATTTAAGGGAAGTGTTTGGGAGGTAGTATGCCCAAACACCTTGATTTGTCAGGGTTTACAACCATTTTATCCACAGGGAGAGTATTGGTGTACAGTTCCCTGTGGCCTACGGGTGGCGCTGCCATAGTAGGCTAGGGTTGAACCACTAGTACAGGGCTGTGCTTTTTGTGTCCACTCTCGGCAAACGTACGGTAGGGCGGGGTTAACCTGCTGTGCACGCTGGGAGAGGAGATAAAAGGGGCAGACTGTTCGGGGTTAGTCGGTGGGGTCCTACCCCTGGTTCTGGTTCCAGTCCGTCCTGGGCGCCCTAGGCCCAGGGGCGGGTGTTCTCTGTTCCTGTTCCATCCTGGGCACCTTTAGTCCCAGGGTGAGGTACTACTCTGCTGTTCCTGTCCGTCCTGGATGCGAGGATTCGGTAATTGCAGCAAAGGCCTTGGCCCAGCACCTTTGGCTGGAGCCCATCGGGGATCGAGGAGTCTCAGGGTGCCGCCTTGCGAGGGGACCCGTGTCTGAGTAGAGGAGGCTGGGTGAGGAACCGTTCCGAGGGACTGATGCAGTAGTCACAGTGAAGGAATGGGTCCCGGTAACTCTCCGGAGGGATGTCTTCTCCCTAGGCCAAGGTCAAGTTCACCAGGTCTGTGATAGAGGCCTTGAGTAAAGCGTGAATGTCATTTGGCTGCTAGTCTTGTCCTAAGTAGACTATCCATTTGAGGCTGAGTCTGTTCAAGAAGCTGAACAGTGAGGTGACTGAGATTGTGCCTGGACTTTCCCCACATCTTGTGCTATCCTTTTCTTGTTCCAACCTTTGTTTCTATCAAGAGATTGTTATTTGCTAAAAGAAGAAATAAACTCTCTGTTGGAGTTATAGCAAGTGTGGACATTCTATTCACTGGGGGAAACACGTACTCAAATCTGTTGTTCCACAGAGGTGAGAAAACCATTTTCTGGCTCAACTGTGAAATAACCCACCAACAACACCGCTCAACCTCTTAATTCAGGAGGGTACGGGCTTGTGGCATGGTGTGCCCCTTCTTCCTGCGAAGAAGAAGAACAAGGCAGTTAAAAGGGGGTCTGTGTGCTACAAATATATATATATATATATATTGTGACAGCAGGAAGGTAAAGTCACCTGGTTGCATCCAGGGGGGTAGGTATATTTCTCCCAGATTCAGGCTTTATGCCGACTTATACAACTAGGGAGAGAGTTGATGAAGCCCAGCTGAGGCTAGTGGGCTCATGGATGATTCATACCTCTAGGGAGAGTGCTGGGCGTCGTGCAGGCAGGGAGTTGATGAGACCAGCTGAAGCTTGTCAGCTCATTTAAGGCCTCTATAAAAACTCCCAGCTTCATTAGGTGTTTGCTCATGCCTGGAACCAGACCTGTGTGGACTGTCTAGGGAGAGTGAACCCCTGTGCGGTGAGAAAAAGCCTGTGTGGCTATTTGTTTGGACATTTACTAAACCAGGGACTTAGGGACTAGGACAGCACCAGGCTGATCCCAGTTGTTAGTTAGGGAAACCTGCATGTTTAGTCAGAGGTCAAGCTGACCAGGATTTATTTTGTTTATGTTTCTTTTTGCTTTGCTGTGTTTTTGTCACTGTAAATAGAGAAATAAACCGCACCTTTTGATCTTGAAAACCACAACCTCCGTCTGCTGGGCCTGTTTTTGTGTGGGGAGCCCATCCAGGGGGTCACACACACCCGCTACCGAGCTAACCCCCTCACAGTTGGTGGAGAATGCGGGCAGTTTTTTTTTAAGCCAGCATGGAGGAGATACTGAAACAGCTGGCTCTAGCAAATGCCAATCAACAGCAGACAAATGCAGGTTTGCAAAAGAGCCTTGCAGCTCAACAACAGAGCTTCGCAGCCCAGCAACAAGCCCAGCAGCGATCTGAGGCCCGCTTCATAGACCTGTTGCAGAAGCAAGAGCAGAGACTACAACAACAGATGGAAGCAGTAATGCAGCAACGTCCGCAGACCAGTGAGGAAAGCCGTCCCACTAATACCGCGTCCTTTGGGGTGAGTCGTTTATTGACAAAAATGACTGGAGAGGATGATCCAGAGGTATTTTTGACCACATTTGAAAGGACTGCTGAAAGTGAAAAGTGGCCTGAGGAGCAGTGGGCTGGACTGGTGGCTCCTCTGTTAACTGGTGAATCGCAGAAAGCTTACTATGACCTAGAGCCTGACCAAGCAAAAGACTATGTGATGCTAAAAGCTGAAATATTGGCAAGGCTGGGTGTCACCCTGGCTGTCCGGGCTCAGCGTGTGCATAACTGGACTTTCCAGCTTGGAAAACCCCCCAGGTCTCAAATGTATGATCTCATTCACCTGAGCAGGAAGTGGCTACAGCCAGAGACTTTGTCCGCACCGGAGATTGTGGAACGTGTTGTGATGGATCGTTTCTTGAGAGCTCTTCCTACCGCCATTCAAAAGTGGGTAAGCCATGGAGACCCAGAAACGGCCGGTAAACTTGTGGATCGTGTGGAGAGATACTGGGCTGCAGAGAACCTGACGGCCTCTTCCAGAGACTCTCGGACTTTCCACCCTAAGACCAGACCATCCCCAGGGGCGGATAAGATGATTCCAAGGGGTGAGGGTGGAGAGAGTGAGAGGGTGGGAGCTTTGCCCAGGGTTTGGCGAGAACAGCCTGGGAAGTCGGGGGCTCAAGAGGCAGCCAAAAGGATTGTTTGCTACCGCTGCCGGCAAGCGGGACATATTGCAGCAAATTGCCCGGTTGTGGAGGAACCCATGCAATGTGACTTTCTGACGGACAGACGTCAGTCGCTGTGTGCGACAGTCGCATGCACTGCCATTCGGGGAACTGAGAAACATTTATGCAAAATGTGTATTAATGGTAGAAATGTTGTGGTATTACTGGATTCAGGTAGCCTTGTGACCCTGATAAAGGCTGAATTAGTTAAAACAGAGGTCTCTGGGAATAGCAAGGTAGCTGTTATTTGTGTGCATGGGGACACCCGAGAGTATCCAGTGACTACAGTGTGTTTCAAGACCCCCAAAGGTACCCTCTCTCATCCAGTGGGGTTAGTATCTCAATTACCGCATGATGCCATTGTGGGAAGGGATTTTCCGAAGTTCTGGGAACTGTGGGATGATCCTGAGCCCCCCACTGGTGCCCCTATGTACCAGGAAGGTGATAGCCAGAACTCCTCTGAGAGTGGTGAGGACTCTCCAGAATTTCCCTTGTCAGTATTGGCAGGCGAGACTCAAGAAACTGGAGAGGAGCCCACCTCCTCAGACGAAAACCTACCGTCTGTGGAGTTTTCTGATCTTGAGGTTCACAGGGAAAATTTTGCCACAGAACAGTTAAAAGACCCCGCCCTAATAAAGGCACGGGAAAACGTAGTGGAAATAGATGGCGAGTTAGTGAACCCAGATAATACCTGCACTTACCCATACTTCAGCGTAGAGAAGGACCTACTGTATCGGGTGGCAAAAAGGGCAGAAGAAACCGTTGAGCAGCTTGTGGTGCCCAAACCTTACAGGAAGTTGGTGTTGGAGTTGGCCCATGGGCACATTCTTGGAGGTCATCTGGGGACAGAGAAAACCCGAGAGAGGGTATTACAGAGATTCTATTGGCCTGGGGTGATGAAGGACATAGAAAATTATTGTTCCTCCTGCCCTGTGTGTCAGAGGTCGGCCCCGATGCCACATTTCCGTAGCCCGCTGGTCCCTCTACCCATCATTGAGGTCCCGTTTGAGAGGATTGCAATGGATTTGGTAGGTCCTATAATCAAGTCCGCTAGGGGGCACCAGTACATATTAGTTATAATGGACTATGCCACCCGTTATCCAGAAGCGATCCCTCTCCGAAATACCTCGGCCAAAACCATAGCCAAAGAGCTATCTCTTGTTTTTAGCCGGGTGGGTATTTGTAAAGAACTGCTTACGGACCAAGGTACACCCTTTATGTCCCGGGTTATGAAAGAGCTGTGTAAATTGTTCAAAGTGACGCAATTGCGTACGTCTGTGTATCACCCCCAAACCGATGGGCTGGTTGAAAGATTCAACAAAACCCTAAAACAAATGTTGAAGAAAGTGGTGGATAGAGATGGAAAGGATTGGGACTGTCTACTTCCTTATTTGATGTTTGCTATTAGGGAGGTGCCCCAATCCTCTACGGGATTCTCCCCCTTTGAGTTACTGTATGGGAGACACCCAAGAGGGCTGTTGGATATTGCCAAGGAAACTTGGGAAAGTGAGAGTTCTCCCCACAGGAGTGTGATTGAGCATGTCGCCCTGATGCAAGATCGAATTGCACAGGTAATGCCCATCGTGAAGGAACATTTGGCCCAAGCGCAGTTGGCACAGCAGAGAGTGTACAACCGTGGAGCCAAGACCCGTACCTTTTCCCCGGGGGATAGGATATTGGTACTTGTCCGATACATGATGACTCTTGACCTCACAAAAGGGTATTGGCAAATTCCCCTGGCCAAGTCGGCCAAAGAGAAAACCGCATTTGTAACCCCAGACGGGGCGTTCCAATATAAGAGAATGCCGTTCGGGTTACAGAATGCGCCGGCCACATTCCAGCGGAAAATGGACCAGATACTGAGGCCCCATCGGAAGTATGCTGCGGCTTACCTGGATGACGTAATTGTCCATAGCACAGATTGGGCCTCACATCTGCCAAAAGTGCAAGCAGTCCTAGACTCTATCCGGGAAGCGGGGTTTACGGCTAACCCCAAGAAGTGTACCATTGGGCAGGAGGAGGCCAAATATCTTGGGTACACCATTGGCAGGGGAGTAATAAAACCCCAACTCAACAAAGTCGAGGCCATCCAGAGTTGGCCACGTCCCAACAGCAAGAAGCAGGTACGAGCCTTTCTGGGAATCGCGGGTTATTATCGGCGCTTCATTCCCCACTTTGCTTCTAAGGCTGTGCCGCTAACCAACCTGACGAAAGGGAAAGGGTCGGTCATGATTAAATGGACCCCCGAGGCTGAGGCAGCATTCCAATTCTTGAAACAAGCCTTATGTAGCCAGCCAGTGTTGTACTCACCCGACTTCTCTAAAGACTTTGTCGTACAAAGTGATGCGTCAGATGTGGGGTTAGGAGCAGTATTGTCCCAGGTCTGGAACGGGGAAGAGCACCCAGTCATTTACCTCAGCAGGAAGTTGAAGTCCCATGAGGTAAATTATGCCACGGTTGAAAAGGAGTGTTTAGCGGTGAAGTGGGCTCTAGATTCCCTTCGGTACTATCTGCTAGGTAGGCACTTTGACATGGTTACGGATCACGCTCCGTTAAAGTGGATGGCTCAAAACAAGGAGACAAATAGAAGAGTAAATAGGTGGTTCCTGGCCCTACAGGAATTCAACTTCACAGTAAAGCATCGCCCTGGCGTTCAAATGGGGAATGTGGATGCTTTGTCTCGAGTACATGAATGCCTGATTGCTGGTGTTCCAACCCCAAGGTTAAAACAAGAGGGGGGGGTATGTGACAGCAGGAAGGTAAAGTCACCTGGTTGCATCCAGGGGGGTAGGTATATTTCTCCCAGATTCAGGCTTTATGCCGACTTATACAACTAGGGAGAGAGTTGATGAAGCCCAGCTGAGGCTAGTGGGCTCATGGATGATTCATACCTCTAGGGAGAGTGCTGGGCGTCGTGCAGGCAGGGAGTTGATGAGACCAGCTGAAGCTTGTCAGCTCGTTTAAGGCCTCTATAAAAACTCCCAGCTTCATTAGGTGTTTGCTCATGCCTGGAACCAGACCTGTGTGGACTGTCTAGGGAGAGTGAACCCCTGTGCGGTGAGAAAAAGCCTGTGTGGCTATTTGTTTGGACATTTACTAAACCAGGGACTTAGGGACTAGGACAGCACCAGGCTGATCCCAGTTGTTAGTTAGGGAAACCTGCATGTTTAGTCAGAGGTCAAGCTGACCAGGATTTATTTTGTTTATGTTTCTTTTTGCTTTGCTGTGTTTTTGTCACTGTAAATAGAGAAATAAACCGCACCTTTTGATCTTGAAAACCACAACCTCCGTCTGCTGGGCCTGTTTTTGTGTGGGGAGCCCATCCAGGGGGTCACACACACCCGCTACCGAGCTAACCCCCTCACAATATATACACATATATATATATATATATATATATATACACACACACACACACATACTAGACTGACTGTATATGTATATATATATATATATATATATATATATATATATATACTGTATATTTGTAAGGAATCAGAGGGGTGAACAGCCAGCTCAGACAGTCCAGTGAAACAAAAATGTCTTTATTCAGCAAAACTTCAAAACAGAAAAAACGACAGGCTTGTCTTGCAATACAGGTGTACATATGGAAAAAGACTGGCGTGCACAGTACACAGCTCTCACCAGAGCAACAGTCTTTTATATTGTTTAGCTCACCCAGCAGACCACACTCCAGCAATGGATCCTCTGACACAGCATACTGCTGTCTCTCTCTCTCTAAACACACAACTCCCCTCTGACAGCTGGCAATAAGCAGGTCTGAAGGGGAGTACCTGCCCTCTTCAATTAACCCCTTCTTAACTCTGTCCCAGGCTGACTCTCCACATAAAAAGGGGTAAAATTACTTGAATCCAAACTGGGTCTCGTGATACAATTGCTGATGGACTGATTCGTCTATATGAGACAGGATCCTCCCAATGGACAAAATTAACTTGAAAAGAGGGGGGAGTTTTGGGACACAAGAGGTCCCAAAATAAAGTCTAAAGGTGAATCAACCACAGAGAATCATCAGCAATTTATTGAGACGCTATTAATGAATGCACAAAATATCAAAAAAGCTCTCCTGGGATGATATACAGGGTCACCCAAGGAAAAGTGTTCCTCCAGAGTATCAAAATCAGTAAAACATACACTGAAAAATACATTAAGAAAAGTACAACGTTGTGTATTAAAAGTGAGGATTGGATGAAAAACTCCCACCCGAACTGATTGAAGTAGATGGAGCCCCAATAGTCCGGACAAACTTAAGTCCTCCACTGTGACAGTGATGGCATCAATCACAGTTACTGAATACTAAAATGCTGTTATTGTTCATATCCTAAACTGGGATTAAAACACTGAGTGACTCCGCTGAGGGATAATTAATAGCCTAATAGCAGTTTGTTCATTGTAACAGTGTAGCACCAAAGGATATGAATCAGACAGACAAATCACTGTATAATTGCATAGAACCAGTCTTATGGTTTCAGTGATTATGATAACGTTAGTTGCACAGTGAATTCAGACTGGCATCATATATTGTATGTGAGCTTTCTGGCTAATTTAAACAGTTATTGTCTGTGTGTACAGAGGATGCACCTAATTCCTCCGGTCAGCAGTACTGGTCCCCGGATGGAAGCAAATATAGGAAAGCCATAAACACCTATCAAGAGTCTTATAGGGATCTGCTTACCCTTCCTGAAATCCGGGGGCTCCTTGCTGATATCTAAGGCACCGTGGGACATCCAGCGCATGTAGCGCACCGCGAAAGAGTTGTGATGACCGGGACGCTCGGAGCTCCTGGCCGGCAGGTTGAATTGGCTGTGCGTGTTTCCCAGGTCACATGATCTCTATTACGTTGGTTCAAAGTTCACAAATACAGTAGACGGTGGCCCATACGGAGTACTAGGAAGGTGCAGAGAGTACATAAAGCCTCTAGGGGCGGTGCAGCTAAGTCCAGATATTCACTGTCACATAGAGCATTGCGGTAGGGGTTCAGTTAGAAGGGTGGGGGTCATCCAAAGCGCACAGCATCTCTTGATATATATATATATATATATATACATATACACAGGGCTTTTTTTCTCAAACAAGAGGTGCTGGAACTCAACCATGACCACCCAAAACCCCTCCACCTACACACACCCTCCAAATCACATCAAATAGTGGGTGTGGTCAGTCAAATTTCACGAACAGTAGGAGAGTCTTAAAGGGGCATTAAATACTAGGATTGCATTACATACAGAGTGCAGAGTTCAGGGGAGTTACACACAGATTGCAGAGCTGTCACTTGTAAACTCAGAAACCGGACTTCTGTGTTTACAAGTCATTGTCGGGAGCAGCCCACCCCCCCCCCCCAAGGGTCTGAGCCAGAGGATATATATATATCATAAAGAAGTGCCATAGGTATAGATTATTTATGGTACCTTCGTCCCATCAATATGTAAATAAAAGGAGGGAGAAGCTATACAGAGGGTCTCCGAGTTACGAAAATCCGAGTTGCGAACGACTCCTACTTACGAGCGGGGTCCTGCACTCCATCCTTAGCCATCCGTGCACATAAACACTTAAAAACAACCTAATTACATGCCTACCTGTTCCTCTCCATACCCTGCTGTGTCCTGTGCCTGTATTGCGGCCGCGGCATGGTCCAGACTAGTGCGGCCTAGTGAAACCTGCAGATCCCCGGTCTTTCCTGCACTGCTGCCCCGTGGAGGTGCACCGCGGCTGGCCTGGACTCGGATGTGTGGACACTGCTGCTCTCACCTGCCTCACCAGCCATCCATCTCCCTGCTGTGATCTGGAGAGCTGCCGAGCGGAGACTGTCGGTGTGGGCTGGTTGAGGTGTCCTGGAGCCCAGCATCTTTACATCCTTCTGCCTGTCTTGCAGCACTCTGGGCCTTCCCTGCCTGGTACTCCCAGCCAGCCACCCTCACTGGACTGCAGATGTTCTCCACACCCCACATGCAGTACAGGACTGCATCAGAAGCGCCCTGAAAGCTGGTGAGATTACGGTACATACTGTACTGTTCTGTGCCCACTACTACAGTATTGTAGTGGATTGGTTCTGGTCCAATCCCAGAAACTATTCTCTTGTTCTGCCGCTTTTCCAAATGTATGCTTGAAGTGAATAGGCCTATTTGCTAGCTTTGAAAGAAAAGACGCTACTCTGTGATCAGCAAAAATTCTTTATCACTTCTAGACCTTAGTCTCGGTCTCAGCCCTTTTTAAAGGCAAAATTTTACACAGACAAGCATGTACATATAATTAGTTCTGTTCATATATGGAGCTTCTTCTTGTGACGTCAGTTTCTTTTTCGTGGCAGAGTGTCCCAGAATATTCTCTTCTCCTTTTTAGTCTTGCTTGGAGAGAAGGGGAATTGAAGGATGAAGCAGTATTTTGAAGGACTACACAGGACATCTGTTCTTTTTTCTTCACTCTGAGCTGAATATCTCTGCTATATTTTTTTTTAATCAAGGAGAACACTTTTTGTCTTATTACATAAACACTAAAAGACAAACATATAATATTTCAAACTTGTACCCTTAACATACACAAACACTCTGGTTCCCAATATGAAAATCAATAAGCTTCTCATTGTACAGAAATATCTCAACATGTATTTCTGTTCCTAACAGATGGTTCTCGTAAAAGGACACTAATTACCCGAGTTCCTGAGATGGGTGAAAATAGACTATGTCAGCAGCAGAGAATTAAGTAAAGAAACATTTAACCCCTGCTAAGCTTCTCAAACTATATTTAAGTGGATAATAGATAGAGATAAATCGTATAGAAAATATTCATTTTATATACTCCATCACAGTCCCCCCTTAAAATGACTATTTTATCAACACTGTCCCTATATTATATAACCTTACCTGGCCCTCCTGACATCAGGACCCTTTTTACATTTCGCATAGAGGTCGGACATGGCTTGCCCAGTGTCTTTACTCGATGAAACTGTCAGGAGAACAGTCAAGTACTATTCTTTCCCTTATCATTTGAGAATGTTGTATGTATTAGTTACAGGTAAGGACTGTAATGGAGCATACGGTCCCTCATCCTCCTTTATTGGATCTCTAATATCACCTAGATTCAAAAATGTAGGAGTCACCTCTTCAGCTGCCTTTTCTAACAGCTTTTTCATACAGGGCAAAATACAGCAAACCACTATTGTGGCTAATGTAAGCAGTATCAAAATTGCTATACCTATTTGAGTACAAATGCGTTGCCACCCATTCATCCACCCAAAATACTGGTCCCAGGGATCGGTCAGTCCTGAATTTCTTTTTAACTCTTTTGAAAGATCCTCTAATTTCTTAATGGCCAAGGTTACCTTACCATTGGGGCCTGTATTGTCCGGAATGTACTGTGAGGGGGTTAGCTCGGCAGTGTGTGTGACCCCCGGGATGGGCTCCCCACACAAAAACAGGCCCAGCAAACGGAGGTTGTGGTTTTCAAAATCAAAAAGGTGCGGTTTATTTTCTATTTACAGTGACAAAACACAGCAAAGCAAAAGAAACATAAACAAAATAAATCCTGGTCAACTTGACCTCTGACTAAACATACAGGTTTCCTAACTAACAACTGGGATCAGCCTAGTGCTGTCCTAGTCCCTAAGTCCCTGGTTTTAAATGTCCAAGCAAATAGCCACACAGGCTTTGTCTCACCGCACAGGGGTTCACTCTCCCTAGACAGTCCACACAGGTCTGGGTCCAGGCATGAGCAAACACCTAATGAATCTGGGAGTTTTTATAGAGGCCTTAAACGAGCTGACAAGCTTCAGCTGGTCTCATCAACTCCCTGCCTGCACGACGCCCCACACTCTCCCTAGAGGTATGAGTCATCCATGAGCCCACTAGCCCCAGCTGGGCTTATACAACTCTCCACCTAGTTGTATAAGTCGGCGTAAAGCCTGAATCTGGGCGAAATATATCTACCCCCCTGGATGCAACCAGGTGACTTTACCCTCCTGCTGTCACATACCCCCCCTCTTGTTTTAACCTCGGGGTTGGAACACCAGCAATCAGGCATTCATGTACTCGAGACAAAGCATCCACATTCCCCATTTGAACGCCAGGGCGATGCTTTACTGTGAAGTTGAATTCCTGGAGGGCCAGGAACCACCTATTCACTCTTCTATTTGTTTCCTTGTTTTGAGCCATCCACTTTAACGGAGCGTGATCCGTAACCAAGTCAAAGTGCCTACCTAGCAGGTAGTACCGAAGGGAATCTAGAGCCCACTTCACCGCTAAACACTCCTTTTCAACGGTGGCGTAATTTACCTCATGGGACTTCAACTTCCTGCTGAGGTAAATGACTGGGTGCTCTTCCCCGTTCCAGACCTGGGACAATACTGCTCCTAACCCCACATCTGACGCATCACTTTGTACGACAAAGTCTTTAGAGAAGTCGGGTGAGTACAACACTGGCTGGCTACATAAGGCTTGTTTCAAGAATTGGAATGCTGCCTCAGCCTCGGGGGTCCATTTAATCATGACCGACCCTTTCCCCTTCGTCAGGTTGGTTAGGGGCACAGCCTTAGAAGCAAAGTGGGGAATGAATCGCCGATAATACCCAGCGATTCCCAGAAAGGCTCATACCTGCTTCTTGCTGTTGGGACGTGGCCAACTCTGGATGGCCTCGACTTTGTTGAGTTGGGGTTTTATTACTCCCCTCCCAATGGTGTACCCAAGATATTTGGCCTCTTCCTGCCCAATGGTACACTTCTTGGGGTTAGCCGTAAACCCCGCTTCCCGAACAGAGTCCAGGACTGCTTGCACTTTTGGCAGATGTGAGGCCCAATCTGTGCTATGGACAATTACGTCATCCAGGTAAGCCGCAGCATACTTCCGATGGGGCCTCAGCATCTGGTCCATTTTCCGCTGGAATGTGGCCGGCTCATTCTGTAACCCGAACGGCATTCTTTTATATTGGAACGCCCCGTCTGGGGTTACAAATGCGGTTTTCTCTTTGGCCGACTTGGCCAGGGGGATTTGCCAATACCCTTTTGTGAGGTCAAGAGTCGTCATGTATCGGGCTGTTCCCAGCCGGTCGATCAACTCATCTATACGTGGCATGGGGTAGGTGTCAAATTTTGTAACTTTGTTCAACTGACGAAAATCGTTACAAAATCGCCAGCTCCCATCCGGTTTAGGCACCAACACAATGGGACTAGACCAATCACTTTGGGACTCCTCTATCACCCCTAAGTTCAGCATTTTCTGTACTTCCTCCCGTATTGCCTCCCGTCGGGCCTCTGGGATCCGATAGGGTTTTAACTTCACCCTTTCACCGGGCGGGGTAATGATGTCATGCTCTACCCCAGATGTTTGTCCCGGCAGCTCAGAGAATACCTCCTTGTTGCGAAGCACAAACTCCTTAACCTCCTGTTGTTGGGGTTGTGACAAGGTGGCTGCTATTCCAACCTCAGGAATCACGCAACCAGTTTGAGCTGGTGACCAAGTGTCTGCGACTAGGGACTCTCTATCCCTCCAGGCTTTCAACAGATTAACGTGATAGATCTGTTCGGGCTTCCGCCTTCCTGGTTGTCTGACCTTGTAATTCACTTCGCTCACTTTTTCCATTATCTCGTAGGGGCCTTGCCATTTGGCAAGGAATTTACTTTCAACCGTAGGGACAAGTACCAGTATCCTATCCCCCGGGGAAAAGGTACGGGTCTTGGCTCCACGGTTGTACACTCTCTGCTGTGCTAACTGCGCTTGGGCCAAATGTTCCTTCACGATGGGCATTACCTGTGCAATTCGGTCTTGCATCAGGGCGACATGCTCAATCACACTCCTGTGGGGAGAACTCTCACTTTCCCAAGTTTCCTTGGCAATATCCAACAGCCCTCTTGGGTGTCTCCCATACAGTAACTCAAAGGGGGAGAATCCCGTAGAGGATTGGGGCACCTCCCTAATAGCAAACATCAGATAAGGAAGTAGACAGTCCCAATCCTTTCCATCTCTATCCACCACTTTCTTCAACATTTGTTTTAGGGTTTTGTTGAATCTTTCAACCAGCCCATCGGTTTGGGGGTGATACACAGATGTACGTAATTGCGTCACTTTGAACAATTTACACAGCTCCTTCATAACCCGGGACATAAAGGGTGTACCTTGGTCCGTAAGCAGTTCTTTACAAATACCCACCCGGCTAAACACAAGAGATAGCTCTTTGGCTATGGTTTTGGCCGAGGTATTTCGGAGAGGGATCGCTTCTGGATAACGGGTGGCATAGTCCATTATAACTAATATGTACTGGTGCCCCCTAGCGGACTTGATTATAGGACCTACCAAATCCATGGCGATCCTCTCAAACGGGACCTCAATGATGGGTAGAGGGACCAGCGGGCTACGGAAATGTGGCATCGGGGCCGACCTCTGACACACAGGGCAGGAGGAACAATAATTTTCTATGTCCTTCATCACCCCCGGCCAATAGAATCTCTGTAATACCCTCTCTCGGGTTTTCTCTGTCCCCAGATGACCTCCAAGAATGTGCCCATGGGCCAACTCCAACACCAACTTCCTGTAAGGTTTGGGCACCACAAGCTGCTCAACGGTTTCTTCTGCCCTTTTTGCCACCCGATACAGTAGGTCCTTCTCTACGCTGAAGTAGGGGTAAGTGCAGGTATTATCTGGGTTCACTAACTCGCCATCTATTTTCACTACGTTTTCCCGTGCCTTTATTAGGGCGGGGTCTTTCAACTGTTCTGTGGCAAAGTTTTCCCTGTGAACCTCAAGATCAGAAAACTCCACAGACGGTAGGTTTTCGTCTGAGGAGGTGGGCTCCTCTCCAGTTTCTTGAGTCTCCCCTGCCAATACTGATAAGGGAAATTCCGGAGAGTCCTCACCACTCTCAGGGGAGTTCTGGCTATCACATTCCTGGTACATAGGGGCACCAGTGGGGGGCTCAGGATCATCCCACAGTTCCCAGAACTTCGGAAAATCCCTTCCCACAATGGCGTCATGCGGTAACTGAGATACTAAGCCCACTGGATGAAAGAGGGTACCTTTGGGGGTCTCGAAACACACTGTAGTCACTGGATACTCTCGGTGTCCCCATGCACACAAATAACAGCTACCTTGCTATTCCCAGAGACCTCTGTTTTAACTAACTCAGCCTTTATCAGGGTCACAAGGCTACCTGAATCCAGCAATACCACAACATTTCTACCATTAACACACATTTTGCATAAATGTTTCTCAGTTCCTCGAATGGCAGTGCATGCGACTGTCGCACACAGCGACTGACGTCTGCCCGTCAGAAAGTCACATTGCATGGGTTCCTCCACAACCGGGCAATTGGCTGCAATATGTCCCGCTTGCCGGCAGCGGTAGCAAACGATCCTTCTTACCGCCTCTTGAGCCGCTGATTTCCCAGGCTGTTCTTGCCAAACTTGGGGTAGAGCTCCCACCCTCTCACTCTCTCCACCCTCACCCCTTGGAATCCTCTTATCCGCCCCTGGGGATGGTCTGGTCTTAGGGTGGAAAGTCCGAGTGTCTCTGGAAGAGGCCGTCAGGTTCTCTGTAGCCAAGTATTTCTCCACACGATCCACAAGACCATCGGCCGTCTCTGGGTCTCCATGGCTTACCCACTTTTGGATGGCAGTAGGAAGAGCTCTCAAAAACCGATCCATTACAACACGTTCCACAATCTTTGGTGCGGACAAAGTCTCTGGCTGTAGCCACTTTCTGCTCAGGTGAATGAGATCATACATTTGAGACCTGGGGGGTTTTCCAAGCTGGAAAGTCCAGTTATGCACACGCTGAGCCCGGACAGCCAGGGTGACACCCAGCCTTGCCAATATTTCAGCTTTTAGCATCACATAGTCTTTTGCTTGGTTAGGCTCTAGGTCATAGTAAGCTTTCTGCGATTCACCAGTTAACAGAGGAGCCACCAGTCCAGCCCACTGCTCCCCAGGCCACTTTTCTCTTTCAGCGGTCCTTTCAAATGTGGTCAAAAATACCTCTGGATCATCCTCTCCAGTCATTTTTGTCAATAAACGACTCACCCCAAAGGACGCGGTATTAGTGGGACGGCTTTCCTCACTGGTCTGCGGACGTTGCTGCATTACTGCTTCCATCTGTTGTTGTAGTCTCTGCTCTTGCTTCTGCAACAGGTCTATGAAGCGGGCCTCAGATTGCTGCTGGGCTTGTTGCTGAGCCTCCAGACTCTGTTGCAAAGTTGCGTTTGTCTGCTGCTGGGCTGCAAGGCTCTGTTGATGAGCTTGCTGCTGGGCTGCAAGGCTCCGTTGATGAGCTTGCTGCTGGGCTGCGAAGTTCTGTTGTTGAGCTGCAAGGCTCTGTTGATGAGCTGCAAGGCTCTTTTGCAAACCTGCATTTGTCTGCTGTTGATTGGCATTTGCTAGAGCCAGCTGTTTCAGTATCTCCTCCATGCTGGCTTAAAAAAAAACTGCCCGCATTCTCCACCAACTGTGAGGGGGTTAGCTCGGCAGCGGGTGTGTGTGACCCCCGGGATGGGCTCCCCACACAAAAACAGGCCCAGCAAACGGAGGTTGTGGTTTTCAAAATCAAAAAGGTGCGGTTTATTTTCTATTTACAGTGACAAAACACAGCAAAGCAAAAGAAACATAAACAAAATAAATCCTGGTCAACTTGACCTCTGACTAAACATACAGGTTTCCTAACTAACAACTGGGATCAGCCTAGTGCTGTCCTAGTCCCTAAGTCCCTGGTTTTAAATGTCCAAGCAAATAGCCACACAGGCTTTGTCTCACCGCACAGGGGTTCACTCTCCCTAGACAGTCCACACAGGTCTGGGTCCAGGCATGAGCAAACACCTAATGAATCTGGGAGTTTTTATAGAGGCCTTAAACGAGCTGACAAGCTTCAGCTGGTCTCATCAACTCCCTGCCTGCACGACGCCCCACACTCTCCCTAGAGGTATGAGTCATCCATGAGCCCACTAGCCCCAGCTGGGCTTATACAACTCTCCACCTAGTTGTATAAGTCGGCGTAAAGCCTGAATCTGGGCGAAATATATCTACCCCCCTGGATGCAACCAGGTGACTTTACCCTCCTGCTGTCACAGTACGTACAACATGCACTTGCCCCAGGCAACATTTTACACGCACCTCCCTTTTCAGCTAAGATCATGTCTAAGGCCATACGATTTTGGAAAGTCATTTGTGAAGTGGCCTCTAGTTGTTCAGCTAAACCTTGGAGTGCATCCCTGGTATAGTTAACGAACCTCTGTTGATTATAGTAGATATAATTAATCCAATCTACATTCTTATTAACAGTGATTATGGGAATCAGGGACTCAAAACCTGCAGCTACTTGGTCTCTTGCTTTAAATTCATCCCTTGGGACTCCTATGGCATCTATATATACATGAGGGTCAAAACTACCAGCTGGAGCACTTCTACGCTTCTTGCTGGATTTAGATGAGTACTCCCTTTTTACTACTAGGTCATCTCCCGAAAAGATGTGCAGGGGCATTATGACTTTAGCAAGTGCACATTCCCCTGTCCACCTGTCTGGTAATCTAGTCCTAATCCTCATGTCCCCTCAAATCCAATACACGTCTCCCAAAGACTGAGTCTGACTCTGTACCAGGTCCATGGATACACTACTGTAGGAAGCACAGTATCCCATAGAGAAGTTCCCTAAGGGCTTCCCTATTCCCTGGTAGTTTCCATAACATGTGTAATTACCGGGATATATAGTAATACCCTCCCCGGGTTTGGATGTCCTAGTTATTATGGGATATTCTCTTTTCCATGTTTCGCACTGGGAGGAATCAGTGGAAGTATTGGTAAACAGGCTGAGAAAGCACTCCTCTTGAGTGGGAGTTATGTTTAATGTAGCTCCACTACACACATAACAGTTGGACCTGTTATGTTTCCCTACACTATACCTCATCCATTCAAGCCACAGGTTGACATCCGAGAAACCAGTCTCTGCAGCCATTGTGTCTTCAAATGTGGGATCTGCTATGGCCACCATATCTTCTAGGGTGCGCATCTGTACATGTGGTTTAAGGGGATCACTTGTTGGTTGAAGGGCCTCCCATTCAGATGAATTATACATGTCTTTAACTTGGAACTGTCCACTTGGTCCCCTATTCTCCCCATCATATCGCACTCCCATAACATATGTGCCTGCATCCGTAGGACTGGGATTTTTTATGGTCAGGGTGAGTTTCATGCCCAGTTTTCTATCATAGCTTGACCATATGCCTTTTTTTTTTAAGGTCAGTCTGCTTAGTAATGACTCTCCATATTTGTCTTTCCTGTTCAGGGCACTCTGTGGCCTATATCCCCAGTCATCCCCTGTATTCCAACCCACAGTTCCCCAGTGGCCACAGTCTGGTGTATCACATATATATATATTTCCGGTGTTGATCTGCGTCCGGAAAATGTTACATTGCCAGTCAATTGTAGGGCGAAAGATTATAGTACAGAAATCAAATATGAAGGTAGCTACATGTGTGTCTGATGAATTATACCAAAATTGTATTATACCATCCTTTTGTTTAATAGCCACCTCCTGTGCGTGCACAGTTGCTATAAGAAAAAAGATATATAGTTTCATTGTGGTGCGAGAAGTGCACGGTCCTAAGGAACTGGAGCCTTGTTGCATATCTTGGCTCCAAGGAATGCTTTCAGAGAAACTTCTTAACTATCACCCAATCACCAGGAAGTATACTGTAAGTACCGGTACCTAAATCAGGATCTATAATGCAAGAAAATACTCGTACATGGATGTCAGTTAATTATTTTACAAGAGCGGTCACATAATCCATCAAAGTATCAGACTGTAACAACCTAACAGGGTGAAAAGATGCATGAAACGCTAATGTGTTACCTAGGGCCAACCATATTTATTTTGTGACTATAGCGGTGAACACAGGACCCTGATCACTCTCTATCACCCCAGGTACCCCATATCTGCAAACTGGCTCCAAAAGCAGCCGTGGTTCTTGCCGTCTGATCTGTGACAGGATAAGCCTCGAGCCACCCTGAGCCTTCCGGGGTTGCATGCTAGGCAAGTGTGGCAGGACTTACAGTACTGTTTAGTCATTCCTGGAGCTACATAATGTTTCTTTATAAGTGAGTTCATCAAAGTCTTTGAGAAATGGGTTGCTCCATGGGCCCATTGCACCACAGCTGGGTACAGAGCTCTGGGGAGACATGGGCAGGTTCCTACAGTCCAAAGATCATCCACCTGTACTGCTACAAGAAGAGTTGAGGCATTGGGATCGGGGCATCCAGCATAAGTTCAAAGCAATCATGTTCACCTTCATCTCAAGCAAAAGCAGGTAAGTCTGCATTCTCTTCTTCCTGTTTGTCCAGAAACATGTCATGATACCCCCCTTGGACAAGAGGAAGGAGAGTAGAGACACTGGTATCGAAGTAGAGCCACACCGTCAGGCATGAGGAAACTGCATCGCAACCATAGGACAAATACTTGGGTTGCACCTGATACAGAAAGGCAAAGAAATAGGCAGGGGCAAACAGCAGAAGGGGATGGGCCAGAACAATGTCAGAAGTTTAGCCCAGCAGGGCTTGGGCAGACAGGATGGGCCACCTCTAGCAACAGGGTCCAGGCAGGCTAAATAACAACCAATAGTGTGGTTACAGAGTCCATGAGTTCGTGTCAACACCCATAAGGCGGGGCCCTGCATCTCAGATATGAACAGGCAAAAGGACATTCCAATATCAAGGAGTCCAAGTGCAGGAGCAGCACTGATCGCCTGTACTCAAAAGATAAAAAGTCAGCGAGCGCTTCTTCGGACAGCACAAAGGGGACACATAGCAGGTCATAAGAAGAGAAGCTGCAGGCATCCAGGCTCATCACTAAGAGATCAGTCCCAAAAAAGCATGTAGGGCCTTAGCATGACTAGGGGCGAAATGAGCTGTATGGCTTCAGGTCATGCTAAATCTAAATCAAATGACAGTGAAAATACTTTTGCAGACAGGGGCACCCCAGACAGAAGAGAGTGTGGAAGGATAAGCTCACTCACTGCTATAAGGTCCTATGCTACTCTGGTCGGGCCACTATCAGTCCAATCTGAATCAGGTCTTTAAAACCCACTAGGAAATCACTTGATAGTATGCGATAATGCGATTCGTAATGTAACCCGGTATTAAATGCATCACAGGGCAATGAAAAGCTTGCATCAGCATTCAACACAGGGCACAAAGGAGTAAGGATAACTGGGAGGGACTACAGTACGAGGTCCCTCAACTTACAACTGTATTAGGGGCAGAGCCCAGGGTGGGTCAGGGTGTGGGGGTCCGGACCTCCCACATTCCTCACACGCCCAGTTATGGCTACCACGAATATGGACATACATTTCTATGCAAACCCTAAGCAAAGTTCAACATTTAAATGACACTAGAACATTCAAAACCTAGCAACCCTTATGAAACGTTGTTTCGTTACTACACGGAAAGTAAGTACTTTGGAAGGTAAGTACTTTTTATAAATATGACACTATGTCATCGTTCTCAAACCTCCTGAATACACTTCTTACATGTGTCCAGACCAAAAGTCACATTAGGCACATGTGAAGGCAAAGTCTAAATTTAGAAGAATTCTTTTGTACACAGGCATTACCCTAAAACCAATTATACAACATTAGGCATTTAGTGACTTAAAGACAAACAAAAAAAAAATTGTGTATGTCCCTAAATATTTGGAAGTAGTTCATACTGCAGGTAGAAATAAGCTGACCCCCCCCCCAAAAAAAAAACAATCCCTATGCCATATATGTAAATGGTTTAAGTAATGTACATGTAAAAATAATCCAATCAGTCAAGTACCTGTCATGGATATGCAGTAGTGTTTGTCTGTCAGCTTACCTTCCTTCCCATGTGTTCATCTTAGAGGCCAGAACCCTTTCACCTGGCTTCCTTTATAATCTCCTCCCAGCCTGACTCCACCCCAGGCCCTATCACAGAACACTATATTAACCTGTGCACTGCAAGCCTGCTTAGCTGATCAACGTGTTTGTTAGGCATTGTGTGTTTGGGTTCCTGCCTGCCGTGTGCTTCGTCTGTCTCTCTGTTACATATTTGGCTTGTCCCCGACTATCCCTGTCTGCTCGTGACCCTTGACCTTCGGCTCATTCTCTCGTTATCCTTGTCTGCTTGTGGCCCCTGACCTTCAGCTTGTTATTCGGTTCTCTCATATCTTGTGCTGCTGCTTCCCCTCTTTTCCCCTTATCCTACGGGGCGTGAGCTAGGAAACTCCAGGGGCCGCGACCTGGTCCCAGCCTGCAGCATAACATCCTCACCACTAGAGGCCCTGGAGAAGACCTGCTGGGTCTTAGACTCCGCGCCCTGGGGAATCTTGGCTCTAGCTTCCGTTAGGATCCCGGTTGTGCTCCTCTGGTCCCGCTTTCCACAACCACCCAGTTTCCTATCCGCAGCAGTCAGCCATAGGGTTCACTACCTTGCGGTGCACTCCTGTCCCCCTACGGTGTGCATCTGTCACCTGGCCACAGGTGACCTTGACAGTTTGATCAGCCATGGACCCGGCTGACATCCCGATCCCCGCGGATGATCCATTGCGGGGCATAGTCCACAGACTTGAAACCCAGGAATCGAATCAGACTCAGGTGATGCGATTCCTCCAGGATCTGGCTTCTCGATTCGAGCAGCTTCAGGCCTCCTTGGGAACCCCGAATCCGCAACCTCAAGTACAACCAGCGGTGGTACCTATCGCACCAGTCGCAGCCACACACTCACTAACACTGCCAGCTCCGTTCCGTTTCTCTGGGGACTCCAAGGCCTGCAGAGGGTTCCTTAGCCAATGCACGATTCATTTTGAGCTTCAGCCTCAAAACTTTCTGTCTGATAGGGCAAAGGTAGCCTATATCATTTCCCTCCTCTCCGGTGAAGCTTTAGCCTGGGCAGCCCCTCTGTGGGAACTGAATGATCCAGTGGTTTCTAGCCTGTCTGGCTTCTTGAAACTTTTTCGGAATATCTTTGAAGAACCGGCTCGCCCTTCTACGTCTCCGCCAAGAGTCTGCTTCAGTGGGACAGTACGCCCTTAATTTCCGCATACTGTCGGCTGAGTTGAGCTGGAACAATGAGGCCTTAGTCGCAACCTTTTTGCATGGCCTTTCTGATAGAGTGAAGGATGAATTAGCAGGAAGAACCATCCCCACTGATCTGGATGGAGTTATCTCCTTGTGTAACCAGATCGATATTCGCTTTCAGGAAAGGACCCTAGAAAAGCGGCGCCAGCACTCCTTGGTCCTTAGTCAGCCTGAGCTCCCCTCTCCTCGACCCGTGGAGCATCTCCTGCCAGCTGAGGAACCCATGCAGCTGGGCAGGACCAGGCTATCCCCAGAGGAACGTGCTAGGCGCAGAACTCTAGGCCTGTGTCTCTACTGTGGGGGCAAAGGTCATTTTCGTGACACTTGCTCTCTTTGTCCAGAAAAACGTTTGGGTCCACTTCATCTGGAAAGTGGAGTATTGGACCCAGAAATATCACCTTCCCCTTCTCGTTTTCTGCTTTCTGTGTTCCTTCATGTTGGTGCTTCTTCTCATTCGGTCTCAGCATATCTGGATTCCGGAGCCGCTGGTAATTTCATGGACTGGGAAATCGCGTCGTCCATGAGACTTACTCTTTTGCCCCTCACCACGCCATTGGTGGTCTTGGCGATTGATGGTACTGTTCTCCCAGGGGGACCTATCCGCTTCCAGACCCTCCCTGTTAAGATGTCGATAGGGACACTCCACCAGGAGTGGATATCCTTCCTTATCTTACCCAAGGCCTCAACGCCTATAATTTTGGGTCTCCCATGGTTACAGCTCCATTCTCCTCATGTGGACTGGACTACTGGACAGATCCTGGCTTGGGGTTCCTCCTGTTCCTTGTCCTGCCTACCCAAGGTTGCCCCCTGTGAACCTGAGCCGGTCACGGTCATTCATTCCAGGTCGCATAACCATTTACATTTCTCTGTCCCTAATCGCCCTTGGATGCACAGCCAGGCTAGCTTGTCTACAAGTCCTGCAGTCGCTACGTCTTGCGATGCGATTCAGGTAGTCGCTACACCTGACTCTGCTATTCCCTCGGCCTCTGTACTAGTTATGTCAGTTCAGCCCAGTGAGCCGCCTACTTTTTCTTGTTCAGGACATTCTGCTTGTCTTTCAGCTATTCAGCTTGACTCCTGTGACATGTCACCCTCTAACCAACCTGACTTCAGGGTTCCACTGACATCTGCCCAGTTTGATGGTCCTGTGCTAGATGACCAGTTCATCTTTAAGGGTCTAGGGGACCCTCCTCAGATTTCTGTTGATCCTCTCATGCCCTTGCTTATTCCTAGAGAGCCTTTGGTCCTCAATAGATCTTCTTGTCATCTCCCTACCTCGGTTCTGGTCTCTGAGGATAATCTAAAGTACGAGGTTAGACAAGTTCTGGATTCTCGGCTCTGCAGAGGTATTCTTCAGTACCTTGTGCATTGGAGAGGTTTTGGTCCTGAGGAGGCGTCTTGGATCGCTGCATCTGATGTCGTTGCACCTCAGCTGTTGAGGAGGTTTCATCTGAGATTTCCCTTTAAGCCTGGGCCCAGGCGGGGGAGGGCCCATAAGAGGGAGGGTACTGTCATGGATATGCAGTAGTGTTTGTCTGTCAGCTTACCTTCCTTCCCATGTGTTCATCTTAGAGGCCAGAACCCTTTCACCTGGCTTCCTTTATAATCTCCTCCCAGCCTGACTCCACCCCAGGCCCTATCACAGAACACTATATTAACCTGTGCACTGCAAGCCTGCTTGGCTGATCAACGTGTTTGTTAGGCATTGTGTGTTTGGGTTCCTGCCTGCCGTGTGCTTCGTCTGTCTCTCTGTTACATATTTGGCTTGTCCCCGACTATCCCTGTCTGCTCGTGACCCTTGACCTTCGGCTCGTTCTCTCGTTATCCTTGTCTGCTTGTGGCCCCTGACCTTCAGCTTGTTATTCGGTTCTCTCATATCTTGTGCTGCTGCTTCCCCTCTTTTCCCCTTATCCTACGGGGCGTGAGCTAGGAAACTCCAGGGGCCGCGACCTGGTCCCAGCCTGCAGCATAACATCCTCAACACTAGAGGCCCTGTAGAAGACCTGCTGCCAACATCACTGGTCCAGGACAAAATCAGTTGCTTCCTGGTACCCCAATGCACAATTTACTACCAATGACACAACGCTTATCTACTTCAAGACAAAGCACTCTTGATGCGCATATATCTTCACTTCCCTTCCAAATTTTCAATTACCCCCGAACACCACTCTCCCGACCTAAATCCCAAACTGGATGTAATTAATCTAACCCCATATACTTTTTCCTCTTTGGAATTGGAGGTTCTAAAGTTGGGACTTAATTTTTGTCCCTCAATTAAATTGATAAATATGAGGCAATTAAAGATTTATACCTATTTGCACGGAACTTGACATATAAATTTCTTTTCGATGGGGATCGTCTTCGATCGCTTAAAGATAAACAGATTTCTGAACAAGTCAAAAATTACACAATGAAAGACTTTAGAGCTCTTCGGGACCTTATGCTGTTATTGGATGAAAATGAATCAATAGAAACTGATGTCCAATCCACACAATCTCAATATACCTGCCCTTCCCAGAAATTTCCCCCAAAAAAATTTAAACCCAAATCGCAGCGATTTCCCGACTTGATGACAAACCCCAATGTTTGGGCCTTCTTGACTGGAGCGGTCAGTGATATCAAGAAAATGCCCTTGACCAACAAACCAAGTAACCTCTCTCCTGCAGAAAAACAAGCGATTATACGACTACAGAACCACCCTGATTTGGAAATAAAATCTGCGGATAAAGGGGGTAATATCGTCTTAATGACAAAAGAGGTCTACATTAAAATGGTCAAGGACATTTTATCCAATAAAGATTGGTACACAGTTATCAATGTTACCAATATTCAGAAATTTAAAGATGACTACCTGATAATTATTGGTTCCGCCCATCAAAAAGGCCTAATAGATCAAGACCTATACAACTATTTAAATGTCCGCTACCCCAGACTTGCCACATTTTATGCATTGCCTAAGATACACAAAAACCCGATATCACCACCTGGTAGACCCATAGTGTCTGGCATTGGCTCTCTCACTGAGAATGCTAGTCGGTTGATTGATTCGATTTTAATGCCACATGTCATGGCATTGCCATCATATACTAAAGATACTCTGGATTTATTGAAACACATTGAGGGAGTGTCCGTGCCTCCCGATGCCCTGCTCGTGACGCTGGATGTGGAGGCTCTCTACTCCAGCATACCTCACGAGCAGGGCATCGGGACTGTACGGACATTCCTCAGAGAGCAGGACCATCACCGATGGGAATATTGCGAGTTTATCCTCAGGCTGCTCCGGTTTGTGCTGACCCACAATGTCTTCACCTTTCAAGAGTCCCACTTCCTCCAGGTACAGGGGGTGGCCATGGGCACTTGCTGTGCCCCGGCCTACGCCAACCTGTACCTGGGGGGGTGGGAACGATATGTGTTCTCTGATGATTCCCTGGCTGAATGTGTCAATCATGTAGCCTGTTGGCTACGCTATATTGATGATATTTTCATCATATGGACCGGGACCCTCACCTCACTGGAGCAATTTACTGCCATGTTAAATGAGAACACTTTCAACTTGAAATTTACCATGTCGAACAGTAAGGACAAAGTTACGTTCCTGGACTTAACCATAACCAAGGACTCTGATGGACAACTGGCCTCAACTCTCTTTCGTAAAGAGACAGCGGGCAACACTTTATTATATGCAGATAGTGCCCATCCAAACACCCTAATACGTAGCATACCCTATGCACAATACCTTAGACTTCGCCGTAATTGTACATCTACTACTGACTTCAAAATACAGGCGAATCTACTTTGCGATAGACTTAGAGCCAGGGGGTATACTAAATCCTTGTTGCGCAGCGCATTTAATAAAGCACTGCGACAATCCAGGAACTCACTACTATACAAAACAAAGACAGCCGAACAGGAGCACCCTGTGAGATTTATTACAAGATACTCGACTCATCATGTGGAACTTAGGAACATACTTTCCAATCATTGGTCCCTCCTATATGATGACCCGATACTCAACAAATACATTAAATCCAAACCAGACATAACCTTTAGAAGATCAAAATCATTACGCGACCAACTCACGTCTAGTCATTTCCACGATGATATACCGGCCAGATCTATTTCTAATGGGATGACACAATGTGGTAAATGTGCTTTTTGCCCGTGGATCTCCATAGGCACCAGATTCACACTCCCCAATGGCACCATTTACAACTTGAATTTCCATGCTGACTGTAACACACAGGGAGTAATCTACTTAATGACCTGTCGATGCGGCGCGTTTTACGTGGGAAAAACTATAAGACATTTCCGATCCCGCATTAAAGACCATGTATACTACTCAGGAAGTGGAAAAATGATTACTGCAGTAAGTAGACACTTGGATCTTTATCATAAATTTAACACCTCGCTGGTAACATTTATAGCCCTCACTGTGGTACCACGAGACCCACGAGGCGGCGACTGGGACAAGCAAATACTTCGTCAAGAAACCTACTGGATTGAGCGTCTTGATGCCACCCATGCCCCTGGCATCAATGAAGCTCACTCCTATAAAGCATTTCTTTAGACAAAACAATCCGTAGGGTAAATCGTTGTGTAGAAACTTAGTGCTTATCAAGCATAAATAACAATAGAATACTGTACAAATTAACTGAACAAAATGTCCATAGGGGGGCTCCCTTCATCTTTATTTTCCCCCTTCCCAGTTAATGAATCAAGAGCTATGTAAACATAGGCTACTCATAGAACCATTTATTCATGTTCTATATATTTTTAAAAAAACACTCTGAGCTAAAATTGAAAGTGATTTATATCCCTACATTAGATCAAATGGGAATTATTTTTGGTTTTACATTGCAAAATTGAATACTAATAACTTGTTCGTCTATTATTGTTTTTTGAACATACAAACTCAATGTATACTTTTATGTTTTTCTACTTTTGTTTTGCAATTCGGAGAATCCAGGACCTTTTTATGCCGGCCTCACATCTGGCAGGGTTTGGGTTAATGAACAGGACCATGTATGGCCGCTGTGTGGCCACCCGAGCGCTGTCAGGCAATTGCCAGGCAGCGCATTAGCCGTCTCCGGGTGACGCAATTCCTGTCTCCCTTTGAGATGGCTTGGCTCAGCTTTACGCCGCTGCAACCAATCACGCATCACGTTCGGAAATTCTTTCCGATACATGGGCGTGTCCTTGCATTGCACGCGGCTACGCTGATCCTCTGGCCGTTCCGAATGACGTCACGCCGAGCCTCCTCATTGGCTCAGGCGGAGACTACGGAAGAGGCGCGCACCTTTAAAATCACGCTATTATAGCGTGTTTTATATCGAGCTGACATCTCTGATACGGCGCTGCTGCTGGGAGGCGATCAAATGGGAACAGTATGCCAGGTATGGACACATATTCTCTGAGTCCAATTTAACTAGTTGACCTTCTTGAACCGCATTTAGTAAACTCTATTTGTGGTCTCTACTATCCAGGCTCAGTTCACTGGAAATATACCGTAATACCCCAGGGTTGATGTGAACAAGTGGATGCACCTGTGGGTTATTGTCTCCACTCTGCTACACAGACAGCGTGCTTTGCTGTCTGGTGAATCCTGCATGATTCAGTTGACCATCTATTTACATTCAAAGTTTAGTAGTGGGTAAGTTTTTTACCCCTCTGTATTAAGATAAATGACTGAGGCACTTTAGCACCAGTATTACTTATTTAAACACTATGACTTATATGAATGCTCTGGTTATTATATATATATACATTTTTATATATATATTTTCTATATA
Source organism: Rana muscosa (assembly GCA_029206835.1). Taxonomy (NCBI): domain Eukaryota; kingdom Metazoa; phylum Chordata; class Amphibia; order Anura; family Ranidae; genus Rana; species Rana muscosa. Next base: position 1,026,206,058 of record CM055122.1, read on the forward strand.
CATATCTTAGGGTTCACCATTTCTGTATAGAGCCTTGGAGATTCGATCCTTCCCTCCTTTCTACTGTGATACAATTTATATACTCCCCTGGGGGCCTCTCTCCTGTCGTTTCTAAGGGAATTATCTATGTTTTAAAGTAAGTTGGAGCATATATGTTTTTTATGGTTATGTTCATCTAATATAATTATAGACATTACCTGTTTTGACTAATTAGATGTCCTAATAGCAATTATTATATTATTTAATTCAGCTGTTCTTGTTAAGGACGCCCAGGACGGCGTCCTGGCTACAAATTTACCAGATGGGAATCTATTGCCAGGTAATACTATTCTTTTGAGTGTTACCCTCAATTAGTCAAACTATTGGATCATATGAAGTAATTACCATTTGTGGTTTTTCTTTCATTCTAGACCCATTGTCTAGATTAACTGTTACATTGTATCCTGATTGAAAACGTATCGTGAGGCTAATGGCAACAAGTGGATGTACTTGACGCTTTTTGCCTTCACTGTCTTTCTACACATGGGCAACTTCGACTTGATCCCCTGGCGAATCCTCTATAATATAGCTGATTAATTCCCTAGATCTTAAACTGCATTAGCGGGTAAGCTATACCCCTTAGCAACAAGCTAAGGTCATGGACATCAATCAATTAGAACCATTGTCTTATTTACCTCTGTTGTTACTTTCCTCTTTTTAAAAAATATGGCTGTGGTCATTATACATTCTACCTGCATATACACTCTGGGATCCATTTGTTTGATTCCCAGACTGTTGGAGAGTTTTTCTACAACTATTTTCCAGCATACTTCCAACATATTACTTTATGGGGCTTCCTTTTCGGTCTTTGTGTTTTTTTTTGTTTTTGTTTTTTTTTTTTGTTTTTTTGTTTTTTTCCCCCTCCTCTCCTGCCATCTCTAAGGGATTCTATTTCTGCTCGATAGGAATTTGGAATTTGTCTTTTTCATATGAAGCCAAATTACTTATACAACATCAGACATCCTGGTTTCTAGTAACCAGATGTTCTTAACAGTAAGCGTTTTCACTAATCCAATGTTATCAATTGAATAATAGGTGCACGCCTCCACAGTGTCCGTCGGGTTCGTTCTATACCTCTTTTCCTGTCTCCTAGGTCAGTATACATTTTAGGTCTTCTCCGAGTTCCTTTACAAAAGTGTTAACATATTTTCCCTTTCTATAAGGGTTTCTAAATGTATTACAGCATTATTGAATGCATGATGACAAATTACAAACTCATGATATATGTTGTATGTTTAAATATATTTCCTGTTTAGTTCACATGACACGCTCCTGAAGAAGCGTCATTGGACGCGGAACTTGTCGAGCGAGAGTGAAATTATTACATCTATTCCTACGACTTATGCCGTTTCAACCATACCTCAACTTTTGGGAATGCATCTAACTGGCCTATGGATGAATATTGGCCCTATATGATCTGCATTGGAGCTATGGTGTTGTACTATATCGGTATTGTTGTATCGTCTCTTTCAGAACTTGTGAACAATTTTTATACAGAAATATTGATATGTTAGATTATTATACAATAAAATAATTTTTTATATAAATCGTGTATGGTGCCTAAAAAGTCCAAGTCCCTCCATCTAGCTTTTTCTATATTCTGCTGGGTCTTAGACTCCGCACCCTGGGGAATCTTGGCTCTAGCTTCCGTTAGGATCCCGGTTGTACTCCTCTGGTCCCGCTTTCCACAACCACCCAGTTTCCTATCCGCAGCAGTCAGCCATAGGGTTCACTACCTTGCGGTGCACTCCTGTTCCCCTACGGTGTGCATCTGTCACCTGGCCACAGGTGACCTTGACAGTACCTGGATATGCAAAAAGAAATATTTTCATTTAAAAATAACTTCATACATTATTGTTGGAATCAATTTTTGTTACAATGAGTTTTATCTCCATTATCAGTCTGTACTGAATCTAGCTAAGACAAAATGTTATCGTCCCCTCTTTATCCTGTGACTAAATTACATTTTGTAAAAGTAATAATCTTACCAGATTATTGTATTTTTTCTTTTACTACAATTTTACTTCTAACTGCTTTTATTTTGAAAAAGAACATTAATTTAGGTTGGGCTTTCCTAAATATTTTATTTCTGAAAGAAACTTGATCATGTTGAAGTACTATGTTTCAGAACCAATCATGCTTCTCAGACAGTATGATTGAATGAACCACACGTGCTCTGTCAGTCTGACTGCTAAACACATGGTAGTCTTAAATTCATCTTTCAGTGCAGGCATATATACAGAAAGTTTATTATTCCATTGTGCTAATATATGGATCCATTTATAAAAGCACAAAGAAACTTTTTCTCAATTAATGTCCACTAAAAGTTAACAAAATAACTTTAGCATGATTAACTTATACAACTGTGGTTTTATCACACTGCATTATTTTAGTCATGATGTATTTTTATCTCACTTCAACTGACCTTCTTTAACATCCAGTTGTCCATAAACAAAGCTTAATCAAAGCTGTGTTTTGACACCTAATATTCTATGTCTTGAAATAACACCTTAAACAAATGGTGGAAAACCCACATGTTTTTTTTAAAACAATTACTTTAGTAAGTAATAATACCTTTAAAATATATTTTTTCTCATCCATGAACCCTCTTCCAGGTTTCTGGAAGTTTTAACACAAAAAAAATTTTCTCAGATTTACAGAAGTGAAAATTGTCATGGCATGTTTGAAGCTGTGTAACCAGATCTGCATTTCTCTGTTGACAGTACATTCCTTTACATGTCACACTCTTCAGAGAAAGATCTGTTACTGTCAGACTTAGCTACTATGCTTTGCATCCCCTTCATTGTACAATTTGGTAACAATCTCATTTATCGTTTTTATAATTTTTAACCTTTTTTTACCATTTTTTAAACATATTTGGCTTGTACATCTGCCAAAAATCATGTACACTACGTTATATGACATTCTTGATTATAGTAATGACAAAAAATTTGTTTAGAGCAGAGGTCGTCAACCCCCGGTCCGCGGCCCAAAGCCGGGCCGTACCGCCTCTCTAGCCGGGCCGCAACGTGAATAACACTATCCGGGCTGTACCGCCGCTACAGCCAGGCCATGGAGGAGACGATGCAGCTGCCCGAGCAGAGAGATGACATCATCTCTCTGCGCTACGCAGAGGCGCGCCGCTGTCCCGCCAGAAAATACGGCGCTGCAAGGCTACGCTACACAGAGGCTCGGCCGGCCAATGAGAGAGAGAGAATGACGTCATCTCTCCGCCCACCCTCGCTATGTACCTGTACTGGCTTTCCCGCAATCTCTAACGGCTCCCCCTCACTTTCCCGTGAGACTGTAAGTACAGTGGGCACTGCAGAGGGACTTGGACATTTAATATTTTTTTATACTGGGACATTTAATCATTTCATTATACTGGGACATTTAATCATTTCTTTATACTGGGACATGTAATGTCCCAGTATAAATAAAATGATTAAATGTCTCAGTATAAAAAAAAATTAAATGTCCCAGTATAAAAAGATTATTAAATAATTTTTTTATAGTGGGACATTTAATAATATTTTTATACTGGGACATTTAATATTTTTTTATACTGGGACATTTAATCATTTCTTTATACTGGGACATTTAATCATTTCTTTCTACTGGGACATGTAATCATTTTTTTTATACTGGGACATGTAATAATTTTTTTATACTGGGACATTTAATAATATTTTTACACTGGGACATTTAGGGCCGGTTCACACTGCAGCGATGTCAGAGTTCGGATGTGAATCGCACCGCACTGCAGTGCACATCACATGCGATCTCTGTGCGATGCATCAAACTCGCACAGGACCCTTTTTTTTTGTCCGCAGCAGAATCGGATCACATGGGTTTACACCCATGCGATCAGATTCCTGTCCGAGTTTGCAGATCGCACTGCGATATACGAACTGATTTGGGGGTGTCGTTAACTTTTAACTGACAATCCCAGCAGTTCGCATAGGGCAATGTGAACTGCCGCCGGAAAACCTGCGATGCGGGAACCCGCAGTGGATTCGCAGGGTTCCCGCACCGCAGCAGTGTGAACCGGCCCTTAATATTATTTTTATATTGGGACTTTTAATAAGGGCCGGTTCACACTGCTGCGATGCGGGAACCCTGCGAATCCTCTGCGGGTTCCCACATCGCAGGTTTCCCGGCGGCAGTTCACACTTCCCTATGCAAAATGCTAGGAGTGTCAGTTAAAAGTTAATGACACCCCCAAATCAATTCTCATATCGCAGTGCGATCTGCAAACTCGGACAGGAATCGGATCGCATGGGTGTGAACACGTTTTGTATGGCTGAAATCGCATCGCATGTGATTTGCAGTGCGGTGCGAATCACATCCGAACTCTGACATCGCAGCAGTGTGAACCGGCCCTAATAATTTTAATAATACTTTTATACTGGGACTTTTATAATACTTTTAATAATACTTTTATATTAGGACTTTTAATAATACTTTTATAATAAAATCAATTAGTGACACTCTGTTACGGTTTGGTGGCAGGTGACAGTGACAATCCACATCTGGTGACAGGCCGCAGCAGTGGCAATCCACATCTGGTGACAGGCCACAGCAGTGGCAATCCACATCTGGTGACAGGCCGCAGCAGTGGCAATCCACATCTGGTGACAGGCCTCTGGTGACAGGCCGCAGCAGTGGCAATCCACATCTGGTGACAGGCCTCTGGTGACAGGCCACAGCAGTGGCAATCCACATCTGGTGACAGGCCGTAGCAGTGGCAATCCACATCTGGTGACAGGCCTCTGGTGACAGGCCACAGCAGTGGCAATCCACATCTGGTGACAGGCCTCTGGTGACAGGCCACAGCAGTGGCAATCCACATCTGGTGACAGGCCTCTGGTGACAGGCCACAGCAGTGGCAATCCACATCTGGTGACAGGCCGCATCAGTGGCAATCCACATCTGGTGACAGGCCTCTGGTGACAGGCCACAGCAGTGCCAATCCACATCTGGTGACAGGCCGCAGCAGTGGCAATCCACATCTGGTGACAGGCCTCTGGTGACAGGCCGCAGCAGTGGCAATCCACATCTGGTGACAGGCCGCAGCAGTGGCAATCCACATCTGGTGACAGGCCGCAGCAGTGGCAATCCACATCTGGTGACAGGCCTCTGGTGACAGGCCACAGCAGTGGCAATCCACATCTGGTGACAGGCCGCAGCAGTGGCAATCCACATCTGGTGACAGGCCTCTGGTGACAGGCCACAGCAGTGGCAATCCACATCTGGTGACAGGCCGCAGCAGTGGCAATCCACATCTGGTGACAGGCCGCAGCAGTGGCAATCCACATCTGGTGACAGGCCTCTGGTGACAGGCCACAGCAGTGGCAATCCACATCTGGTGACAGGCCGCAGCAGTGGCAATCCACATCTGGTGACAGGCCGCAGCAGTGGCAATCCACATCTGGTGACAGGCCACAGCAGTGGCAATCCACATCTGGTGACAGGCCACAGCAGTGGCAATCCACATCTGGTGACAGGCCGCAGCAGTGGCAATCCACATCTGGTGACAGGCCGCAGCAGTGGCAATCCACATCTGGTGACAGGCCGCAGCAGTGGCAATCCACATCTGGTGAAAGACCTCTGGTGACAGGCCACAGCAGTGGCAATCCACATTTGGTGACAGGCCGCAGCAGTGACAATCCACATCTGGTGACAGGCTTTGCTAACTAGCCAAAATGAGTAAAAAACAAACATCATTGGAGAGCTTTTTTGAAAAGGGGGAAAGACCCAATGATGAGACAACAGAAGACTCTTCTAAGACTGCAAAAAAAAAGAAAGCTGCATTTAAAAGAAAATACCAGGAGTCCTATTTAAATTACGGGTTCATTTCATCAGGCGATTCACATTCTCCAAACCCGCTTTGTATAATATGTGGTGAGCGGCTATCCAATGAAGCCATGAAACCTTCAAAACTGCTTCGCCACATGGAGACCAAGCACCCTTCATTAAAAGACAAGCCTGTTGAGTTTTTCAAAAGAAAAAAACGTGAACACGAAGGACAGAAGCAATTATTGAAGGCCACCTCTTCGATAAATGCATCCGCATTGAGAGCCTCATTCTTAGTGGCTAACCGTATTGCTAAATCTAAGAAACCCTTTACAATTGGAGAACAGTTGATCCTGCCTGCTGCAAAGGACATTTGCCGTGAAATTTTAGGAGAGGCTGCGGTTGAAAAGGTGGCACATGTTCCTCTTTCGGCTAGCACTGTAGCTAGACGAATTAATGAAATCGCAGAAGATATTGAAGAACAATTGATAGAGAGAATTAAGGAGTCACCATGGTATGCCATACAGGTTGACGAGTCTACTGATGTTGACAACAAGGCAACAATGCTTGTTTTTGTGCGATTTGTTTTCCAGGAGGATGTCCATGAGGATATGCTATGTGCACTCTTCTTGCCAACCAACACCACAGCTGCAGAATTGTTCAAGTCTTTAAATGATTATATGTCAGGAAAACGTAACTGGTCATTTTGTGTTGGTATATGCACAGACGGAGCTGCTGCCATGACTGGTCGGCTTTCTGGTTTTACTACTCGGGTCAAGGAGGTTGCTTCCGAATGTGAGTCTACGCACTGTGTCCTCCATAGAGAAATGCTGGCTAGCCGAAAAATGTTACCTGAACTGAACAACGTTTTGCAGGCTGTGATTAAAATGATCAACCACATTAAAGTACATGCCCTTAACTCACGTCTGTTTGAACAGCTCTGTGAGGAGATGGATGCAGAGCACACACGTCTTCTCTTATACACAGAAGTGAGATGGCTTTCTAAAGGTAGATCACTGAGCAGAGTGTTTGAGTTACGAGAGCCGCTCCAGAGATTTCTTTCTGAAAAACAGTCACCACTTGCAGCACATTTCAGTGTCACAGAATGGGTCACAAAACTTGCTTACTTGTGTAACATATTTAACCTGCTGAACGAACTCAATCTGTCACTTCAGGGGAGAATGAGAACTGTGTTCAAGTCGGCAGATAAAGTGGCTGCATTCAAAGCCAAACTGGAATTATGGGGGCGACGAGTGAACAATGGGATTTTTGACATGTTTCCAACATTATCAGAGCTTTTGAAAGAGACTGAGCCAGAACCTTCTTTCACCCAGCTGGTGCATGATCACCTCTCTCAGCTTTCAAAAGAATTTGAGCATTACTTCCCAACCACAAAAGACCCCCGAACTGGGAAGGAATGGATCCGTGACCCATTTGTGAATAAGCCAGGTGAATCCACTCTGTCCGTGCTAGAAGAGGATCAACTGCTTGAGATCGCAAATGATGGTGGCCTTAAAAGTGTGTTTGAGACGACTTCAAACCTCCATACGTTCTGGATTAAAGTCAAGGCAGAATATCCTGCAATTGCCACAAAAGCACTGAAAAGCCTGCTGCCATTTCCAACATCCTATCTTTGTGAAGCTGGGTTTTCTGCAGTGACAGCAACCAAAACGAGATTACGGAGTAGATTGGACATAAGCAACACACTTTGAGTGTCACTGTCTCCTATCACCCCAAGATGGGACTGCCTAGTTGCAGTAAAACAAGCTCAGGGCTCCCACTGATTCAGCATTATGGTGAGTTGAACTATTTCATTTTATATTCCAATGTAATAGAAATAACGTGCTTCAGTCATCCTGACACCATAACACTGTCCAGTTGCAGGGAAACATGCTCAGGGCTCCCACTGATTCTACATTACGATGAGTTGAATTGTATTGTATTAATATAGATAATGCGCTTCAATCGTCCTAATATTATGGTATCAGGATGATTGAACCGCTAACGCAACACATTGCGATTCCTCCCCCCCTCCTACCGGGCCTTGGAAAAATATTCTTCCACAAAACCGGTCCTTGGTGCCAAAAAGGTTGGGGACCACTGGTTTAGAGGACAATCTCGTGAAACTCACAGATTGGTTTCTGCCCATGAACTGCGATTGGCCATTTTCCCCGAGAAAAATTCCTCCCTCAACCAAAGTCTTTACTTTTATCAGAAATACTCAATTACAAAAACTTTTAACAATAGTTTTTTTACAATTTGATAATATTTAGATTGAACAAAACTTTCATATTTTAATATTTTTCCTGGGTAGCCTTAAGTAAATTAGAACAATCTATTACTTTTAATTTAATAACCAAATCCTAGTTTGGAAAATTTTCAAAAAATTGCTCAATCCTTAACTTATTATTTCCTGCAACCAAAACTGTAGGATTTTTGTTAAACACTAAATACCATGTTGTTTTCCATTATCTTAATCAATAGTTTTTTCTTAAAACTTAGTTCTGCCCCTTGTTTGTGCTTTGAATGACCACATGTAATAACACATTTTCTGTTGTTTAGGGCTTAAATATTCATAAACATTTACATGCAGCATTAAACTTAGTTTCCTTATTAAAGAACTTATTTTTCTTGGAAGAATATTGTCCTTATCTTTTTCTTTGAAGAATAGTTTTCTTGTAGCTTTTGCCTTGTTCCTTGACTCATGTTTATGTAATGTTTCTGTAGGCTGTAAATAGGCCTAAGTAAACAAAATGTAAAGATGCGTGTGTATTGAAAAAAAATGTCTTTCTCCCTCCTGTGTATGTGGAAGGAATGAGATGTGTAAATGTAGTGTAGAGTTTGCCTTTATCCTTGGACCGTCCAAAACATCAAAATCCGCAGTCCAAGGAGAAAGGAAGGGGGGGGGGGGAGATGGGCAGCATGGTTTGTAACAGCACGCTCATATGAGACACAGTGAAGGCTATGCTGTACAAGACCAAAATAAAAAGAGGGAGGGAGAGGAGGAAGGGGGGCTTCGTGAATCTGGGCTTCGTGTTTGTGTCACAGAATGAGCTGTACAAACAGGCTGAGCTTGAGGTAGCCAAGCTCGCATTAGCCAAACTAAAATCCCAACCTTTTCCATATGTATAGAATGGCCATAAAATAGACAAAAAACAACATACAAAAAAAACAGATAGACAAAACACACAAGTGTCGAATATGAGAGCTATATCAGCTTCGCTGTCTGTATGGAGGTAAAAATTTTAACCCCGATTTACTGGACAAGGAAATTCTGTGTCTAAACCTATCGCAGACACTTCTCTATAAATCCATGATGTCGGGAAATATATATCTAAATGCATGGATTCAACATCTCTATAAACTTCATATATCGTCGCTTCATAAAATGGAAGCTGAGCTAAGGAAATCCAGTGATTCCATACACACATATATATCTATTTATCCTAACCTACGCTGCGCATCTCTTCAATCCTCTAAGGGACAAGGAAATTCAGCGAACACAATTATCTAACCTACCTCAAAACTACCTGGTTCGTATACTATGACACCCTCTCGGACCCGTATAAAAACGGGCAGAAATCTGTGCCCTTCACAAATCTATGACACCCTCTCGGACCCGTATAAAAACGGGCAGGAATCTGTGCCTTTCGTACGCCCTCTTTAACCAGCATGTTTTGTACCAGGTCTAGCCAGGAATCTGTGTCCTCTCGACACCTTCTCGGAACCAAGCCCGTAAAAAATACGCCGGCAAGGAAACCGCATCACCCCCTCACCTACAGACAGTTCGCCGGAATAGGCACATACAAGGTAACACAGAACAAAACACAACATAAATGACAGCCGGTAGAAGGAGTCAACGGGTTCGTAGTAAATTGGTTCTAGACAAGAAGTTACCCGTTCTTTGTTGATCACGGAAGAGTGGACTAAAAGCAAGCAAAAGAGAGAGAGTGTCTTAACCGGAAAATCACAGGTAAGGAAGATAACAGACTCCACTTACCGTGTATTACGAAGCTGCACAGGCTCCATCTGGGAGAGACACATCTACATCTCCAACCGCTGGCAATCATAGCTAGGTCAGCTAATCAGAAATCGTAATCTAGAACCCACGTTGGGAAGCGCCAATTGTAGTGGATTGGTTCTGGTCCAATCCCAGAAACTATTCTCTTGTTCTGCCGCTGTTCCAAATGTATGTTTGTAGTGAATAGGCCTATTTGCTAGCTTTGAAAGAAAAGACGCTACTCTGTGATCAGCATAAATTCTTTATCACTTCTAGACCTTAGTCTCGGTCTCAGCCCTTTTTAAAGGCAAATTTTTACACACACAAGCATGTACATATAATTAGTTCTGTTCATATATGGAGCTTCTTCTTGTGACGTCACATGACATCTGTCCTTTTTTCTTCACTCTGAGCTGAATATCTCTGCTATATTTTTTTTTAATCAAGAAGAACACTTTTTGTCTTATTACATAAACACTAAAAGACAAACATATAATATTTCAAACTTGTACCCTTAACATACACAAACACTCTGGTTCCCAATATGAAAATCAATAAGCTTCTCATTGTACAGAAATATCTCAACATGTATTTCTGTTCCTAACAGATGGTTCTCGTAAAAGGACACTAATTACCCCTGAGTTCCTGAGATGGGTGAAAATAGACTATGTCAGCAGCAGAGAATTAAGGAAAGAAACATTTAACCCCTGCTAAGCTTCTCAAACTATATTTAAGTGGATAATAGATAGAGATAAATCGTATATAAAATATTCATTTTATATACTCCATCACAGTATATGCCCTGTACAGTACTGTACTTGTACCACACACGATTGAATGAGAGCTCCAGATAGGCAGATGATATGAGCTCATGCTGGAACACAGGGATAGAATGTACAGTACATTCTATCCCTGTGTCCCAGCATGAGCTCTTGTCATCTGCCTATGTGGAGCACTTAAAAAAGGTACTGTCCCGACTTACAAACAAATTCGACTTAAGAGCAAACCTACAGTCCCTATCTTGTTCGTAACCCGGGGACCCCCTGTATTTGGACTTTGATAGTACCGTATATTAACTGATATTATACAGTCAAGTTTAGAATAAATGACAAAATGTATTACAATGAGTATAAATAATATTCACAGAATAAGAATAAATCATGACAAACAGAGAACGTATTTTGTACATCCTATCTTCACAAATAGAACATAAATACCATCCATATATTATTTAGGGGCTCTACATGTTTTGCGGGTTTATATTAGCCGCTTCTTCAGGAGATTTCTGTGATTGGATGGCATATAAAAAAGTTTGTCATGTAACTAGAAAATAGAAGAGGAACATATACGGTACATGTTATTTATAAAATACATTTTGTGAATACACATAATCAGAAATTTGGTAAATAATAACATCCGTTGCAAAAATCCCATCTGTTATTCAACATGTCTTACCAAGAGGGAGGCGCCAAAACCAGGGACCCAGAAAAAGAGGTGACCCACCCCGGAGGGCACGGGGGACCTCAAAGGACAGACACCAGCTGTCAATAATCTAGTTAAAAGAAACAAGGGTTTTTTAGACCGCACATATATATTGGCCTATATTGAGATCAGAATGGCCTGTGCCAATGATCCCACATGAATGATACATATGTGCATGGAATATACAGTACATAATATATACCGTGTTTTCCTGAAAATAAGACCTATCCCGAAAATAAGACCTAGCGCTATTTTCCAAGAGGGCTGCAATATAATCCCTACCCCGAAAATAAGCCCTAGTTCGAGGTGATTGTGTGCTTTTCGAGGAAACACAGTATAATCCTATTACGGCAGTGTGCTGTGTATGTGTCTCTGTCTCTAGTCTCTAGCGGTGTCTGGTGACTTTGCTACAGAGTGGTGTTCAGCTAATCTCCCCGCTGGTCTCCTCTTCTCCCGCCTGTCTGCGTGGGATCTCGTTCTCCCCCCTCCTCCCGCAGAGCTTCGGTGGGTCACTGAAGGTACGGTGCAGATCCTCTGCAATCAACATGTCATACGGTACTGGGTGCGGTATGCAGCATGGCTACTCCACAAGATATTTACAGATTATTTTTCTTCACATGCTGGTGTGCTCTCTTCCCTGCTTCGAGCATTGCAGAGGGAGGGGGGCCAGGGTCCCTCACTGGCGGCTGGGAGAGGTGGAGGAGAGCTGAGGTGTTTGGCACTATTGAATTGCAGGGGCACACACATTCTGTATTGTGTGCTACTGTAAAAGAAAGGATTTGGGCATTTTAAGTTTGTTCAAACTGGGGATTCCTGACAGGCAGGGAGAGAGAGAGAATATGTTAAGACCTACCCCGAAAATAAGCCCTACTGGGTCTTTTGTTGCCAAAATTAATGTAAGACCCGGGCTTATTTTTGGGGAAACACAGCATGTGCTGCACGTACCACACATATACATGTATATAAATGATATCAAATGTAATTTTAACATACTTAAGGGGGTGCTTATATAGTCCTGCAGGCTCAATAGATGTTGCGGGTCGGGGCGCGTTTAAAAAAAAATTCTTATTTATTTGACCTTTTATTTTTACACTGTTTTTAAAAAAAAAAAATTGTGTCACTTTTATTTCTATTACAAGGAATGTAAACATCCCTTGTAATAGAAAAAAAGCATGAATTTACACTAAAATGCAATAAAATAAATAAATAAAATTTAATGTAATTTAAAAAAAAATGTCTCTTTAAGAGCTATGGGGCGGAAGTGAATTTTTGACGTCGCTTCTGCTCTGCAATGCTATGGAGATGGGTGGGGGCCATCTTCCCCTCACTCATTTCCATACCACACAGGAGAACAGATGCGATTGTCTCCTCCACTACAGAGGGATCCGGTAAGCATCGGAGGGCACCGGAGCGCGGCGGGGGGTCCTCTCCCGCCGCCGACAAAAGTGATATCGCTGTGAATGTGCCGCAATGACCACTTTTATCTGAAAGCGGATCGCCCGCTGAAGAAGAGGATACTGGAGTTATGGTAACTAGTTGCTGCTATAACAATGATATCCCTCTTCAAAGTACCGACATATAATGACAGCGGGCGGTCCATAAGTGGTTAATCTAACTCAAGCTATCTCTCTGTCCATGCCAACAACACAACACAAGGCCGCTATATAAGCAGCCTTATATAGTGTGGGGCATGGACTTAGTCACCCTGAGCCATGATTGGCCAAAGGCACTATGCCTTTGGCCAATTATGGCTCTCTCAGCAGAACGCGCTGTGATTGGCAAAAGCATGCATGTCAGGTGCATGCTTTGGCCAATCATCATACAGCAATGCACTACGATGTCGGAATGCATTATAGGCGTTCCGCGGCGCCAGACTTTCCCACAAACACCCCATGATGTTCGCTGTTCTACGAACGGGCGCACACCCGATGTTCGAGTCAAACTTATGTTTGACCCGAACATCGAGCTCATCCCTAATCACTAGTATGCCATTACTTTGAAAATGATGAGCGTGGGTTTACATCCACTTTAAACAAGTTTTTCACAGATTTTCTCCAGAGGTAGCCACGTGAGAAGGTGGCGAAACTAGTTGAAATGAAGCCTGGCGGTGGATTCCTTATCACTGAGTAGGGATGAGCTCAGTGTTCGAGTCGAACATACGTTCGACTCGAACATCGGCTGTTCGATCGTTCGACGAAGATCGAATTATTTGGGCCGTTCACGCCAAATTCGAGTGACGCGAACGGCCCACAATACACTGCGCAATCGCAGTGCAATCCCGGTGCTGTGATTGGCCAAGCATGCACTGTGACCCCGCATGCTTGGCCAATCACAGCGCCGGCAGCTAGGAGAGCCATAATTGGCCACAGGCAGGTTGTCTGTGGCCAATTATAGCTCAGGGGGTTTAGCACACGCCCCACACTATAAAAGGCCGCCAGCGCAGCGGCCTTGTGTAGTGTGTTCCGGCCCAGGGAAAGAAAAGGATAGGCAGGGACAGTGTCATTGTGCTATTCTTTGTGCTATTCTTGTGTGTAGGGAGAGAGAAGGATAGGCAGGGAGAGTGTCAGTGTCATATTCTTTGCTAAACCTTGTATGCAGGGAGAGAGAAGGATAGGCAGGGAGAGTGTCAGTGTCATATTCTTTGCTCAACCTTGTGTGCAGGGAGAGAGAAGGATAGGCAGGGGACAGTGTCAGTGTCATATTCTTTGCTAAACCTTGTGTGCAGGGAGAGAGAAGGATAGGCAGGGAGAGTGTCAGTGTCATATTCTTTGATAAACCTTGTGTGTAGGAAGAGAGAAGGATAGGCAGGGGACAGTGTCAGTGTCATTGTTGCTAAGCCTCCTATACAGTATACACCTGAAGCTAGCCCGTATTGCTGTGTTTTCCTGGTGTGTTACACTAACAGGCATTTGCAGCACTTACAGCGGGCGGAGTGTGCCTACTGCACATTATCCACCTGAAGCTAGCCCTTATTGCTGGAGCTTTTTTTCTTTTGTGTTACACTAACAGGCATTTGCAGCACTTACAGCGGGCAGAGTGTGCTTCCTGCAAAATAAACACCTGAAGCTAGCCCTTATTGCTGTTTTTTCCTGTTGTGTAACACAGGCAGTCATCTGCAGCACTTACAGCGGGCGTAGTGTGCTTCCTGCTAAATATACACCTGAAGCTAGCCCGTATTGCTGTGTTTTTCTGGTGTGTTACACTAACAGGCATTTGCAGCACTTACAGCAGGCGGAGTGTGCCTCCTGCACATTATACACCTGAAGCTAGCCCTTATTGCTGGAGCTTTTTTTCTTTTGTGTTACACTAACAGGCATTTGCAGCACTTACAGCGGGCGGAGTGTGCTTCCTGCAAAATAAACACCTGAAGCTAGCCCTTATTGCTGTTTTTTCCTGGTGTGTTACACTAACAGGCATTTGCAGCACTTACAGCGGGCAGTGTGCTTCCTGCTAAATATACACCTGAAGCTAGCCCGTATTGCTGTGTTTTCCTGGTGTGTTATACTAACAGGCATTTGCAGCACTTACAGCGGGCGGAGTGTGCCTCCTGCACATTATACACCTGAAGCTAGCCCTTATTGCTGGAGCTTTTTTTCTTTTGTGTTACACTAACAGGCATTTGCAGCGCTTACAGCGGGCGGAGTGTGCTTCCTGCAAAATAAACACCTGAAGCTAGCCCTTATTGCTGTTTTTTCCTGTTGTGTAACACAGGCAGTCATCTGCAGCACTTACAGCGGGCGTAGTGTGCTTCCTGCTAAATATACACCTGAAGCTAGCCCGTATTGCTGTGTTTTCCCATCTCCCTGCAGGCCATTAGAATGTCTGGAAGGCAAACAAGGAGAGGCAGACAGTCAGGAGCCAATAAAAGAGGGCAAGCAGGCTCTGTGTCTAGAGACAACAGTGCTGGTCGTGGACGCGGTGCATCGTCATCAGCACGTGGCCATGGGACACGCTTGTCCTTATTTTCGGCAGCTGGACGTGTTGAGCCGCATCATGCCGAAGACTTGGTAGAGTGGATGACCAAGCCCTAATCATCCTCCTCATCCTCTCTCACCCAGGCTCAGGGTACTGGCAAAGCAGCTGCCAAAGCGTCCTCTTCCCTGGTATCAATGTCATCATCAGTCACTCCTTCCCTAGACCCACCATGAACTGTTTGAGCACAGTGTTGGGTACATGCTCCAGGAGGATGCCCAGCGTTTCGAAGGGTCTGATGATGATACCCAGCTAGAGGAAGGCAGTAGCGTGAGAGCAGAGAGAGGGGATGCTCAAGAAGGACACCAATCTGGCAGTCATGTTCCAGCAGCTGCAGCATACTGCCAGATTGGCTCCAGTGATGAGGAGGGAGGGGATGATGAGGTCACTGACTCCACATGGGTGCCTAATAGGAGAGAGGAGGAGGAGGAGGATGAGGAGGAGGCACATCTCCAACGAGGCAGGATTCCCTTGGGGGGCCAGCGTAAGGGCAGCACACCGACTGAATCACACCGCAGAGCTCCGCCTGTGCAGGGCGCTGCCTCTGCCCGTTATTCAAAAAGTTCTTTGGTGTGGGCCTTTTTTGAGTCGAGTGCATCAGATCGCACAGCTGCTGTTTGCAACATATGTCTCAAGCGTATATCGCGTGGCCAAAACATCAGCCGCTTGGGCACCACATGCTTGACCAGACATATGTTGACCTGCCATGCAGCTCGTTGGCAAGCCTACCTTAAAGACCCACACCAAAGAACAAAGCGGACCTCTCCTTGCACCGCATCAGCTGGGATCTCAAACCCCACTATACCTTCAGTCCTCTCTGAAACCTGCACTGAGAGGAATGAAGGTGTAGAATTAGGTGTGTCACAGCCAAGTACTTGCGGGCACTCTGCTAGCAGTACACCGACGTCCGATTCTAGCAGGCAAATTTCCCTGCCCCAGCTGCTGGACCATTGAAAGAAGTTCACTCCCAGCCATCCACATGCCCAGCGGTTGAATGCTAGCTTGGCTAAATTGCTATTGCTTCAACTGCTGCCTTTTCAGTTGGTAGACTCGGCCCCCTTCCGTGAGTTTGTGCAATGTGCGGGTCCTCAGTGGCAGGTTCACAAACGCCACTTTTTCTCATGGAAGGCGATTCCGGCTCTCTACCAGCATGTGGAAGGCAATGTCTTGGCCTCGCTGGACAGGGCGGTCAGCGGTAAGGTGCATATTACCGCTGACTCATGGTCCAGCAGGCATGGACAGGGACGTTACCTTTCTTTCACGGCCCATTGGGTCACTCTTTTGGCAGCTGGGAAGGATGCAGGACAAGGTGCATTAGTGTTGGAGGTTGTTCCGCCGCCACGCCTCCAAAATGCTTCTACTGGTTGTGACACACCTCTCTCCTCCACCCCCTCCTCTTCTTCTTCCTCCATGGCCTCTTCCTGTGCTTTGTCCTCGGAACCAGCGGTGCTCTGTAGGCGTTCAAGGGGCTACGCAAGTACGCAGGCAAAAAGATGCCATGCCGTGCTTGCACTGGTGTGTTTGGGGGACAGGAGCCACACTGGGGCAGAGGTTCTGTCTGCTCTGCAGGGACAGGCCGAGAGGTGGTTGATGCCACGCCAGCTTAAGCCAGGAATGGTGGTTTGCGACAATGGCACCAACCTCCTCTCCGCCCTCCGACAGGGACAACTGACCCATGTGCCCTGTGTGGCTCACGTCCTTAACCTGGTGGTGCAGCGGTTCTTGGGCAGGTACCCGGGCTTACAGGATGTCCTGAGGCAGGCCAGGAAAGTCTGTGTGCATTTCCGCAGATCTTATAATGCCAGTGCTCGCCTGGCTGAGCTGCAAAAGGAGTTGAACCTGCCCAAGAACCGCCTTATATGTGACATGCCCACCAGGTGGAACTCAACGTTGGCCATGCTGCAGCGGCTGCACACGCAGCAGAGGGCCATCAATGAGTACCTGTGCGACTACGGCACCAGGACAGGGTCAGGGGAGCTCGGTTTTTTTTCACCACGCCAGTGGGGCATGATCAGGGATGCATGCACTGTCCTGGCACCATTTGAGGAGGCCACAAGGATGGTGAGCAGTGACAGTGCATGCATCAGTGACACTGTACCTCTTGTCCACCTGTTGGAACATACGCTGCGTGGAATAATGGACAGGGCACTTGAGGCAGAACAGAAGCAGGAAGAGGAGGACTTCCTTGCCTCTCAAGGCCCCCTTTACCCAGACAGTGTTCCTTCTGTCCCACCCATCGCACAGGAAGAGGAGGAGGAGGATTGTGTCAGCATGGAGGTGGAGCCTGGCACTCAGCATCATCAGCAGCAGTCTTTTAGGGATGATTTACAGTCCCAAGAAACCCGTGGACTTGTACGTGGCTGGGAGGAGGTGGCTGTGGATCATGTCGTCCTTAGTGACCCAGAGGACTCCGGACCGAATGCCTCAGCTAACCTACGCTGCATGGCCTCCCTGATCCTGCAAAGTCTGCGGAAGGATCCTCGTATTCTTTGGATCAAGGAGAGGGACCATTACTGGCTGGCCACTCTCCTTGATCCACTGTACAAGGGTAAGGTTGCGGACCTTATCTTACCGTCGCAGAGGGAGCAGAGGATGAGACAACTCCGGGAGGCCTTGCAGAAAGGTCTGTGCAACGCGTTCCCAGAGACTGGAAGGTTACAAACTCCTGGTCCTGGACAACGAGTTGCTGAGGCTTTGGTCAGTCAAAGAAGGAGCGTGGGGCAGGTGGCCGTCTGACCGATGCGTTCAGACAATTCTTTAGTCCGCAGCCCCAAGGTATGATCGGTTCCAGCAACCATCGCCAGCGTCTGATATACATGGTGCAGGAATACCTAGGGGCAAGGTCAGACTTGGACACCTTCCCCACCGAAAATCCTCTGGCTTACTGGGTCTTGAGGATGGATCACTGGCCAGAGCTTGCACAGTATGCAATTGAGCTACTGGCCTGTCCTGCATCCAGCGTTCTTTCAGAACGCACATTCAGTGCTGCTGGAGGATTTGTCATGGATCACAGGGTGCGCCTGTCCACTGACTCGGTTGATCGACTGACCTTCATAAAGATGAACCAGTCTTGGATCACCACCAGCTACCAAACACCTGAAGCTGATATAACAGACTAATTTATTTTCAAATGTCACATCCCTTCAAGACTGATGCTGATGCTGAGTGACTGTCCTGTTATGTTGACTGACTATCCTCCTCCTCCTCCTCAATGATCCGATTGATGATGATAGCTTGGAAGAACATTTTTGTTTCTGGGTGCCGCCACCAGTGGCTAAGGCCCAATTTTTCAGCCCCTGTTTAACAGGGGCATGTAATTACAATTTTTTATGCAATGCTTTGCAGCAGGGCTCATTCCTGCACTCCAACTAGAGTATCTGGGAGAGGTTGCAGTGTCGTGGCACCAGCACCAGTGCCTAAGGCCCAATTTTTCAGCCCCTGTTTAACAGGGGCATGTAATTACAATTTTTTATGCAATGCTTTGCAGCAGGGCTCATTCCTGCACTCCAACTAGAGTATCTGGGAGAGGTTGCAGTGTCGTGGCACCAGCACCAGTGCCTAATGCCCAATTTTTCAGCCCCTGTTTAACAGGGGCATGTAATTACAATTTTTGATGCAATACTTTGCAACAGGGCTCATTGCTGTGCTCCAAGTACAGTATCTGTGAGGGGTTGCAGTGTTGTGGCACCAGTGCCTAAGGCCCAATTCTTCTGCCCCTGTTTAACAGGGGCATGTAATTACAATTCTTGATCTAATAATTCACAGCAGGGCTCATTCCTGCGCCCACCAAGAGTAACTGTGAGGCCTTACAGTGTTGTGTCAACACCACCACCACCACCTTGACCAAAGGCCCAATTTTTCAGCCCCTGTTCAACAGGGGCATGCAATTACAATTCTTGATCTAATAATTCACAGCAGGGCCCATTCATGCGCCCACCAAGAGTAACTGTGAGGGCTTACAGTGTTGTGGCAACACCAACATGTAAGGGGCAAATTTCAGCAGAGTATATACGCCAGGCCCCTACTTTCAAACATCCAACTTACAAACGAAAGGAGACAACAGGAAGTGAGAGGAAATCTACCCCTAGGAAGGGAAATTCTCTCCTGTAAGAGTTAATATGGGAAAAGGGTGTCTCCTCTCTACTGATACTTTATCACCAATCCTTGTTTCAATAAAAACCCCACTTTTCAAAAACATTTGTCATTGGGACGGAAAGTGAGGTGAAATGTTCTGAACAGGGGCACAGACAGCAAAACAAATGTTACAGGGGTGATAACCCTTCCCTATGTTTTCCAAAAAGCTTAAAAATTGATTTTTTGGCTGGAGCTACACTTAAACAATGTACCTGTTCAAAATTACAAACAGATTCTACATAAGAACAAACCTACAGTCCCTGTCTTGTATGCACCGCCTGTATACGGCTGTTCAGAGTATATAGGGCCTTTTTTATTTTGTGTGTGGGGTTCCCCTTAATATCCATACAAGACCCAAAGGGGCTGGTAATGGGCTGGGGTAGGGGGGGGGGGGGGGGTGATGGGGTAGCTATGCCATTTTTCTCAAAGATTTTCATCCATATTACCGGGACCAGACATTACATTAAAGCCGCAAGCAGTTTTAAATGGCTTTTTTTTCCTTTAGAAATGTCATTTTGTGCAGGGACAGTTCTAAACACGGGAAACACGTGGCACTTCACAGGCATACTTTAGACACCCCCAGGTACGATATTTAAATGAATATTTGACTTTTTTTTTTTTATACTTTATGCATCATTAAAATGACTGCTCCCGAAAAACGCCCGTTTTTAAAACTTATTTTTGCATTGATACATGTCCCCTGGTGCAGAACCCGTGTTCCCAAACCCTTTTTAGGACAATAACATGCATATTATTCGTTATAATTAGCACTTTAGATTTCGAACGTTCGCATCCATTGTATTTAATAGGGTTCTAACGTTCGTGCGAACTTTCGGTCCGTTCACCCGGGGGTGTTCGGCTCATCCCTATCACTGAGGGAGACTGTCATGTCTTTTTATATGCTTTTTAACCTTTATTAAATGTGAGTTTAATGCTAGCTGGGGTGGAGTGGTTCATTTATAATCCCTCGGATGCTGCACTATAGGAGGCACTTTCTTTCTTTTTTTTAAATGTATTGCTGCTATACCGGTAGTCACTGTGGATCTAAAGTTTGGAGATGTACAGTTTTGTGGAAGGAGTACTTATCTGCAATTGTGGATCTTCTGATAATTCCCAGGAAGGAATATAAGCACTCAGTGCAAGGCGTATTTGAACCCTTGCAGGGTCACCTGAAGGAGGTGAGCGAGCAATCTATGTGGTGGTGGGATCACTTTTCCTTGAAGTTTGTTTTAAGATTCATCACCCAAGCAATTTTTTTATGCACCACGTGGACTATATTTGTTTCATATTCATATTTTGGACTTGTTTATGATTATTTATCATCTAATATTGTTATTTGGCACTGTATTTTTTTTATATTTCACTATTTTATCAGTTATACAGCGCTGCTACACTTATATCAGTTACCGGTACTATTGTTTTTTTGTGGGAGCACATTAGTGGCAGCTGCAGTATTTTGCACAGATATTTTATTTTATTTTATTATCACAAGGTTAACCATCACTTAAGTTCAATTAGTGCCATCAGTAAATTTTCACTTATTATATTATTATTATTAATTTTTTCATACACCGTTACCATAATAGCGCGCAACTACCACAATTTACATCTGTTTCACAGATTTGTTTCCTAATAATTTTCGGCAACTCAAACTTTGTAATGTAAAATTATGAACTGTAATTAGTTGTTTTGTTTTCTACAATTATTGGGCTGTTGTTGGGTTCCCGAAGAATCTGACTTGCTATGACAAACAATTGAATTATTTCCTTCATTCACTTTGATATATAAAGCTGTCCATCACATATCTCCACTACACACAAAACCCTAGAGCATAACTGTCTTTTATACCTTACCCTTTGGAAAATCACATTGAATTGAAGCCGGTTTCTAATCTCAATTATAAAAACAGGAACAACAACTGACAGAAACTTATTTTTACATGCTTTTTAATTAAAAAAGGATAGGTCACGTCTAAATCAAGGTGACATTTTAACAGCTGAATTTGCTTTATTTATATGATAGTTACAGGTACTTTTCACATGAGTTTTCTGTGCTGAAACTATACAGTATGTTGAAAAATGTCCTTCACACCCTAGATACCTAAATCATCCCAAAAGTATAAAACTCCCTTTACCCAAACCCTATGAACTTTTACCTTCTAATATAGCCATTCTCAACCAGGGTTCCGTGGAACCCTGGGGTTCCTCCAGAGGTTGCTAGGGGTTCCTTGAGCTGTGGCTGATGAACCACCTAGTTGACCTAAATTAAGGACTATTTGATGATGCCTACAGAGTTCAAGGTTCAGCACCACTTGGCAAAGCCAGCAGCATGACACCAAATATCTCTTTAGCTGTCTTTAAGGGTGGCATTCTGAACACCACTTTAAGGGGGACATTCTTCCTATTGACCTCCAATATAAGGAGCATTGTTCCTATTGAGCCCTGATGGTTTGGTTTTAGTAAGGGTTCCTCGAGACATGAAAATAATTTTTGGGGTTCCTCTAGGGTTAAAAGGTTGAGAAAGCCTGTTCTAATAGAATGTGGAAATGAAAACAATAATACAACCTGGCTTTTACGATACACTTAAATTAACCTTAACTTTGAGCCTTTCTTGCCGACCGGCCCATAGTAAAAGGTCCATAGTAAACATCAGGGATGAGCCGAACACCCCCCTGTTCGGTTCGCACCAGAACCTGCGAACAGACAAAATGTTCGTGTAAACTTTAGAACCCTATTAAATACAATGGACTCGAACGTTCGAAATCTAAAGTGTTAATTATAAAGGCTAATATGCAAGTTATTGTCCTAAAAAGTGTTTGGGGACCAGGGTCCTGCCCCAGGGGACATGTATCAATGCAAAAAGAAGTTTTAAAAACGGACGTTTTCTCGGGAGCAGTGATTTTAATAATGCTTAAAATGAAAAAATAAAAGTGAAATATTCCTTTAAATTTCGTACCTGGGGGGTGTGTATGATATGCATGTGAAGTGGCACATGTTTCCCGTGCTTAGAACTGTCCCTGCAAAAAATTTCATTTTTGAAAGAAAAAAATGCATTTAAAACTGACTCGCGGCTATTAATGAATTGTCGGCTCCCGGCAATACATACAAAAGTCATTGATAAAAAAAAAAAAAAAAGCGTGGGGGTTCCCCAGAATTCAATTACCAGGCCCTTCAGGTATGGAATGGATATTAAGGGGAACCCCGCCGCAAATTAAAAAAAAAAATTGACGTGGGGTTCCCCCAAATATCCATTCCAGGCCCTTCAGATCTGGCATGGATTTTAAGGGGAACTCCACCCCAAATTTAAAAAAAAAATGGCGTGGAGCCCCCCTAAAAATCCATACCAGACCCCTTATCCGAGCACGCAACCTGGCCGGCCGCAGGGGAAAAGGGGGGGACGAGAGAGCGGCCCCCCTCCCTCCTGAACTGTACCAAGCCACATGCCCTCAACATGGGGAGGATGTCCCCATGTTGATGGGGACAAGGGCCTCATCCCCACAACCCTTGCCCGGTGGTTGTGGGGGTCTGCGGGCGGGGGGCTTATCGGAATCTGGAAGACCCCTTTAACAAAGGGGACCCCCAGATCCCGGCCCCCCCCTATGTGAATTGGTAAGGGGTACATTGTACCACTACCATTTCACAAAGAAAGCGTAAAAAAATGTTTAAAAAAACACACAAACACCTTGAAAAATTCCTTTATTTAAAAAAAACAAAAAAACATTCCAGCGGTGAAATCCAGTGTCCCGTGGCGATCCCGATGTCCAGCGCTGTCCTTCATTGGTTGTGCCTGAGCGGACCTGATGGGGAACTCCCTCTCAGTATTTTAAATGTATAGACCCGCCCCTTCTAAAGTTCCCCATCAGGTCCGCTCAGCGGACCAGATGCGGAACATGAGAAGGGGCGGGTCTATACATGTATTACCAAAGTGAGAGCAGTTCCCCATCAGGTCCGCCCCCTCGGTATGTCGGACCCGCCTACGTCATTGGCTTGAGCGGGGAACTTCCTTCACTATGTAAATTTAAATTACACAGTGAAGGAAGTTCCCCGCTCAAGCCAATGACGTAGGCGGGTAAGGTGTACGCTTTTTTTTTTCAACAATTTGCACTTTTACATAAAGGGAGTTCCTTGATCTGTTAGGACTTCTCTTGTGATTTCTGTGTGGTTAAACATATGGGACAACTCTCTAACAATAGTCTTGGAGGAAGTGTTTCTTGAAGGAAGGTCCCAAGGATACCAGATAACATAGTCCATAACTACTATGATGGCCAGACCTAGCCATTAACCCTATCAGATTCGCTATGATTTGGACAAATAGAACCTTGATCTCCAGTAATAGAACCAGCAGGCTATGTTGATGGGGACAAGGGCCTCTTCCCGACAACCCTGGACTGTAGTTGTGGGGGGTCTGCGGGCAGGAGGCTTATCGGAATCTGGAAGCCCCTTTAACAAGGGGGCCCCCAGATCTCTGCCCCCCCTATGTGAATGAGTATGGGGTACATTGTACTCCTACCTATTCACCCAAAAAAGTGTCAAAAATAAACAAAAACAGTAGACAGGTTTTTGACAATTCCTTTTATTTAAAAATAAATAAATAAATACAATGTCTCTTAATGTAAATCTGCCGACCGCCACCCCAGATGGACCAAAAAAAACAAAAAAAAATGCTCCACCATTAATGAAGGCTAAACACCTCCTGCAGGCTATGCCGTTTGACAGTTCTTATATAAGTTCAGTGCATGCTGGGTTGGTGATGTCACAAGGGGGCTGTGCCACCAGATGGCTGCACCCCTTACCTATATGAGAACTGTCAAATGGCTGAGCCTGCAGTAGGCAGTTAGTTACCCCATACTCATTCACATGGGAGGGCGGGATCTGGGGGCCCCCTTGTCTGTTTTGAGGGTGGTGCTACGTGTTAAAAGAACATCACAACCTCATCTGTAATTTGCACAACAGGTACAATCATTAAAATATTTATAAAGCTGTTCTTCTGCATGACTGGAATTGCAGAGTTTTGACACCATAATCTTTTGTATTCAACTGTGCATTTAGAGTGGAACTTTACCCATAACCGTTTGATAATAATTAATGTTCTTTAACAAGAGAACATACAATCTACATTAGTAATTATGCAACTGTAGCACACAGATCCCTTCCTTGCTTAACTCTGCTAGCAGGTGGCACACACCGAGCCACATGCCCAGTATCCTCCTTATTGCAGAGGGTGAGCGGTGTTATCTGATTTGGGTCCTGCAGCGAGTTACCTCCTTCCGTTGGATTCTTCACCCTAGAGTGTAGGAAGAAGTCTATTCTCTCTCTTTACTTCAAGAAGGCCATTGTCCAGACAGTATTGAAACCCAATAAAAGGTTTATTTTGGTTGCTTAGGAACTCGATAGGAAAGTTGGAGATAGAGAGAAATGAACTAGGAGGTAGGTTCAGGCACGCAGAACTCAATCATCAATCGTTGCCACTCAGGCCGAGTGGGCCTTGCTCACCCGGATAGTCCCTCCAAGAGCGGTCCTAGCAGCCGGTGTGGAGCACGAAGCGTTTACTTGTAGTTTCCTAGGGATACGATCAGGAAATAATCTCTAAGTCCTAAACTTCCCAGCCCAGTAATATTTTAAGTCCTTAGGTGCCAATAGGGCACATTACTAGGCTTGTGGCGGGTAATGGAATCCTTCCCTCTGATAGGTAACCAGGTCTCTCCCGAGACAGTGACATCCTTCACTGATTCCCTGGTTTCCTCTCCTTCAGAGCGGGTCACCCTCACTGGGGCACCCCGGGACTCCTCTTCTAGTGTAGGCCTCAGCTAAAGGTGCTGGGCCCACCTGGAACGAGGAAGCCTCGGGCTAAAGGTGCCCGGGGCTGAACACACACACACGTACCCATGGCCATGAGGGCCACCGAAGGTGGGGTACATGTCTGTTCTTCTCGGACCAAGGGGTCCTCTCCCACGCCTCATGGCGTCTGCCCCTTAAGTACCCTCTCCCAGCATACACAGCGGGTAGACCACGCCCACTGCAAGCTGCCGAGAGAGGACTCCCAATGGTGCTACGATACCTCCTGTGGTTCCACCTGAGCCGGAGATGACAGCGCCACCCACAGGCAACAGGGAACACTGCAGCCAGGCAATATCACACCAGAGCAGAAGCAAGTTTTAGGAAATTAATAGTCTGAGCCCAACTAAATTTGATCATAGCGCCCCCTAAATCGGGGGGGGGGGGCGCTACACAACCAAAATTGTTGTCCCCTTTAAATTGCCTCCAGTATTGTCCCTGTTTCTTCTTGCTGGAGGCTGCCATTTTTGTTGAAGCCCAGAGAAGTTACTTCCTAGTTGGAAATGACCCCCCCCTCTCCTTGTCTTTAAAATCTATATGTCATTTTATTTAAAATATTCCAGCCTTGATTGTATGTCTTGGCTCAGATACAGAAAAAGGCTTTACAGTGCTGAAGTTCACAGGCTTTGAGGGAAAAAGGAGGCACTCTCAGGGGATAAGATAAGACACTATTTCGATTTAACTCTTTTGTGTCTCCATGGCAGCAGAGTTTGTCCTGTCACCTCCCCTGCTTTTCTTTTCTCCCTCCCAAGTCTGTGCTCCCTCAACACAGTATGTGTTATTCCTGTTGAATACTTCCCCCTTCAGCAACAGTAAATCTTAAAGCTGTTAGCTGAGTGGTCTCTAGTGACTCTGATTTTAGGCACATTGCTGAGAATAGAGAGCAACTAAGCACGTGCAGAGCAGGGTGACACAGTGCATTACTAGATTTTACACAATAAAGGCACTTATTTTCAATGTTTTACATAGTTATACCTACAAAAGGGGCCAGTGTGAAGTGATCTATCTGGACTTATTTTTCTGACTAAAGTTCCACTTTAAATGAAAGATGAATTTAATACATAACTGGAATATGGACCATTGACAAGAATTACAGGGACTGTCCAAACTAGTTATAGCTGTAATCTGATAAAATGCATGCCCTGGCATACAGTATCATAGTGTTGTCTGCTGTGGGGATGTGCATGTGATAGTGTATAACAGTATGCTACTGGTAGTCAATAGTACTGGTTAAGCATAATTCCCCATACACACGATCGTTTTTCATGCCGTTAAAAATGCAATTTTTAAAAATGGCCATTAAAAATGATCGTGTGTATGCTCCAGAGCATTTTTAACGACGTGAAAATCGGGCATTAAAAATTTAGAACATGCTCTCTTTTTTCGCGTCGTTTTTCATGTTTTTTTTTTTAACGACGTGAAAAACGATAGTGTGTATGCTTTAACGACGTGAAAAAAAACGCGCATGCTCAGAATCAAGTATGAGACGGGAGCGCTCGTTCTAGTAAAACTAGCGTTCGTAATGGAGATAGCACATTCGTCACGCAGTAACGGACTGAAAAGCACGAGGCTGAAAAGCGCGAATCGTTGCTCAACAAACTTTAGTAACATGAAGGGTGGCGCCATTCGAACGGAACTTCCCCTTTATAGTGCCGTCGTACGTGTTGTACGGCACTGCGCTTTGCTCAAGCGTTTTTTTTAATGAACGTGTGTATGCAAGACAGGCTTGAGAGGAAACATGAAAAAAAATGACAAGAAAAACGTCGGTTTAAAAAATGGCATGAAAAATGATCGTGTGTATGGGGCATAAGACACAAGGGAGTGAATAATATCAAAAGTGCAAGAAAATTAGGTTTTCATAATATGAGTCCAAAGCTGATGATCTAGAAATATATTCTATGAGTCCTAGTGAAGCCATACAGGTATTGACTGTAAAGTGATTAGAACAGGATTTAATCATCTCAAGTCGGGATGAGCCGAACACCCCTCGGTACGGTTCGCATCCAGAACATGCGAACGGACCGAAAGTTTGCGTGAACTTTCGAACACTGTTAAAGTCTATGGAACTCGAACGTGAGAAATAAAAAGTGAGAATTTTAAAGCCTAATATGCAAGTTATTGTCCTAAAAAGGGTTTGGGGACCCGGGTCCTGCCCCAGGGGACATGTATCAATGCAAAAAAAAGTTTTAAAAACGGCAGTTTTTTCAGGAGCAATGATTTTAATGATGCTTAACCACTTAAGGACCGCCTCACGTGCGCTCGCGACCCGGTCCTGAGCTCCGTGACCGCGCCCGCGGGACCCGCGGACCCGATCGCCGCCGGTGTCCTGCGATCGGGTCACAGAGCTGAAGAACGGGGAGAAGTGTAAACAAACCTCTCCTCGTGCTTCCTTGTGTGAGTGTCACTGATGGTCTGTTCCCTGTCATAGGGAACGACGATCAGTGACGTCACACATGCCAAGCCACGCCCCCACACAGTAGTAATCACTCCCTAGGAAACACTTAACCCCTTCAGCGCCCCCTACAGGTTAACACCTTCACTGCCAGTGTAATTTTCACAGTAATCGTGCATTTTTATAGCACTGATCGCTTTAAAAATGACAATGGTCCCAAAATGGTGTCAAAAGTGTCCGATGTGTCCGCCATAATGTCGCAGTCACGATAAAAAATCGCTGATCGCTGCCATTACTAGTAAAAAAAAAAATATTAATAAAAATGCCATAAAACTATCCCCTATTTTGTAGACGCTATAACATTTGCGCAAACCAATCAATAAACGCTTATTGCATTTTTTTAACCCAAAAAATGGAGAAGAATACATATCGGCCTAAACTGAGGAAAATTTTTTTTTTTTATATATTTTTGGGGGATATTTATTATAGGAAAAAGTAAAAAATATAGAATTTTTTTCAAAATTGTCGCTCTATTTTTGTTTATAGTGCAAAAAATAAAAACCGCAGACGTGATCAAATATCACCAAAAGAAAGCTAAAATTTGGGGAAAAAAAGGACGTCAATTTTGTTTGGGAGCCACGTCGCACGACCGCGCAATTGTCAGTTAAAGCGTTGCAGTGCCGAATCGCAAAAAGGGGCCTGGTCCTTTAGCAACAAAATGGTCCAGGTCTTAAGTGGTTAAAGTGAAAAAATAAAAGTGAAATATTCCTTTAAATATCATACCTGAGGGGTGTCTATAGTATGCCTGTGAAATGGCACGTGTTTCCCGTGTTTAGAACAGTCCCTGCACAAAATGACATTTCTAAAGAAATAAAAGTCATTTAAAACTGCTTGCGGCTTTAACCACTTAAGCCCCGGACCATTTGGTAGCTAAAGGACCAGAGGTGAATTCAGAATTTTGCACTGTGCTGCTTTAACTGTAAATTGTGCGGACATGCAATGTTGTACCCAAACGAAATTTGCGTCCTTTTCGTCCCACAAATAGAGATTTCTTTTAATGGTATTTGATTGCCTCTGCGATTTTTATTTTTTGCGATATAAACGGAAAAAGACCGAAAATTTTGAAAAAAAATGATATTTTCTACTTTTTGTTATAAGAAAAATCGAATAAACTCAATTGTAGTCATACATTTATGCCAAAATGTATTCAGCCACATGTTATTAGTAAAAAAAATGTCAATAAGCGTATATTTATTGGTTTGCGCAAAAGTTATAGAGTTTACAAACAAGGGTACATTTTCTGAAATTTGCACAGCTTTAAATTTATGACTGCCTATCTCATTTCTTGAGGTGCTAAAATGACAGGGCAGTACAAAACCCCCCCAAATGACCCCATTTTGGAAAGTAGACACCCCAAGGAAATTGCTGAGAGGCATGTTGAGCCCATTGAATTTTTTTTTTGTCCCAAGTGATTGAATAATGACTAAAAAAAAAACAACAAAATTACAAAAAGTTGTCACTAAATGATATATTGCGCACACATGCCATGGTTATATGTGGAATTTCACCCCAAAATACATTCTGCTGCTTCTCCTGAGTACGGGGATACCACATGTGTGGGACTTTTTGGGAGCCTAGCCGCGTACGGGACCCCGGAAACCAAGCACCGCCTTCAGGATTTCTAAGGACGCAAATTTTTGATTTCACTCCTCACTACCTATCACAGTTTCGAAGGCCATAAAATGCCAAAATAGCACAAACCCCCCCCCCCAAATGACCCCATTTTAGAAAGTAGACACCCCAAGGAAATTGCTGAGAGGCCTGTTGAGCCCATTGAATATATTTTTTTTGTCCCAAGTGATTGAATAATGACAAAAAAAAAAAAAAATTACAAAAAGTTGTCACTAAATGATATATTGCTCACACATGCCATGCTTATATGTGGAATTACACCCCAAAATACATTTTTCTGCTTCTCCTGAGTACGGGGATACCACATGTGGGGGACTTTTTAGGAGCCTAGCCGCGTACAGGACCCCGAAAACCAAGCACCGCCTTCAGGATTTCTAGGCACAAATTTTTGATTTCACTCCTCACTACCTATCACAGTTTTGAAGGCCATAAAATGCCAAAATCGCACAAAACCCCCCCAAATGACCCCATTTTGGAATATAGACACCCCAAGCTATTTGCTGAGAGGCATGGCGAGTATTTTACAGCTCTAATTTGTTTTTGAAAATGAAGAAAGAAAATATATATATATATATATATATTTTTTTCAATTTTCAAAACTTTGTGACAAAAAGCGAGATCTGCAAAATACTCACAATACCTCTCAGCAAATAGCGTGGGGTGTCTACTTTCCAAAATGGGGTCATTTGGGGGGGGGGGGTTTGTGCTATCTGGGCATTCCATGGCCTCCGAAACTGTGATAGGCAGTGAGAAGTGAAATCAAAAATTTACACCCTTAGAAAGCCTGAAGGCGGTGCTTGGTTTTTGGGGTCCCGTACGTGGCTAGGCTCCCAAAAAGTCTCACACATGTGGTATCCCCGTACTCAGGAGAAGCAACAGAATGCATTTTGGGGTGTAATTCCACATATGCCCATGACATGTTTGAGCAATATATCATTTAGTGACAACTTTGTGCAAAAAAAAAAAAAAAAAAAAATTGTCGTTTTTCCGCAACTTGTGTCAACATATAAAATATTCCATGGACTCGACATGCCTCTCAGTATATAGCTTGGGGTGTCTACTTTCCAAAATGGGGTCATTTGGGGGGGTTTTGAACTGTTCTGGCATTTTATACACAACATTAGGAAGCTTACATTCACTCTTCTAACCACTTGAAGACAAAGCCCTTTTTGACACTTTTTGTTTACATGAAAACATTTTTTTTTTGCAAGAAAATTATGTTGAACCCCCAAACATTATATATATTTTTAAAGCAAAGGCCCTACAGATTAAAATGGTGGGTGTTGCATTTTTTTTCTCTACACAGTATTTGCGCAGCGATTTTTCAAACGCATTTTTTGGGTTAAAAAATACACTTTTTTAATTTTAATGCACTAAAACACACTATATTGCCCAAATGTTTGATGAAATAAAAAAGATGATCTTAGGCCGAGTACATAGATACCAAACACGACATGCTTTAAAATTTCACACAAACGCGCATTGGCGACAAACTACATACATTTTTAAAAGCCTTTACAGGTTACCCCAGTAGATTTACAGAGGAGGTCTACTGCTAAAATGATTGCCCTCCATCTGACCTTCGCGGTGATACCTCACATGCATGGTGCAATTGCTGTTTACATATGACGCCAGACCGACGCTTGCGTTCGCCATTGGGCAAGAGCAGGGCAGGACAGGGGTGCTTTTTTTTTTCTTTTTTTTTTATTATTAATTTTTCTTTTTTATTTTATTTTTAAATTGTTCCTTCCAAGTATTTTTTTTTATTATCATTTTTATTGTTATCTCAGGGAATGTAAATATCCCCAATGATAGCAATAGGTAGTGACAGGTACTCTTTTTTTGAAAAAACTGGGGTCTTCTAGACCCTAGATTTTTCCTCTGCCCTCAAAGCATCTGACCACACCAAGATCGGTGTGATAAAATGCTTTCCCAATTTCCCAATGGCGCTTTTTATATCTGGGGGGGCATTCCCTCCCACTGCTTGTAAAAGCAGTCCAGAGGCTAATTAGCCGCTAGGATTGCTTTTACATGAAAGCCGGCCGCAGGCTGAAAAGAATGATACCAAGATGATACCTAAACCCGTAGGCATCAATCTGGTATAACCATTCAAAGTCCAGCAACATACCAGTACGTTGCTGGTCCTTGTTGGACATGTATTGTAATCTTTTTTTTTCATGCAGCCAGTTGGCTGAACGAAAAAAGAGATTGATCGGTGGGTATGCCCACCATTAGAATACCGCCCTTCATCCACCCACTTCCAATGATGGGCATACACGCACCATTTATATATGCCGAAGCATGGGGGCATCCTCCCGCAAAAAAGTTATGCCGCACACACATGGTCGGACTTTTCCACGGGCAAGCCTCCGTCGGAATTTCGACCGTATGTACGCGGCATTAGGAGCAAAATTGCTCCTCCGCCCCTGCTGCCCCAATGCTTCGGCATATTTGCTTTTTTTTTTTAACTGTGGTGGTGAAATCACCTCCTACAGCACTGGAGTCGCAGGGATCAGGCCTGTCTCTGCGAACGCTGCAGTTATGTGTGTTTTTGTTTTGTAAGTGACAGTGATCGATCGATACTGCACTTGGGTGGCCTGGGCTGGACGGAGGGGCAAAACGCAGGTGCCAGCAGGTATCTGGGCTGATCCCGCTAACACTGCGTTTTTGGGAACCCTAAACTGCTGGGGACGCTAGTATAGATCTGATCAGATATTGATCTGTTCAGATACTATACCACTAAGGGGGGTGTATGCTTCACGCGTGGGTGTTAGCGTTACTGGCACTAACCTGACGCTGCCTGGGGTGTGACGCAGACCCTCTCTGACGCTAAAACCTAATTGATATCACCCGCCGGGCGATCAGGGGGTTAAACCTTTATTGGGTTATATACACGGCGGGTGCCCTGACACTATAAAAAGCAAACTAACTAACCAGCGTCACCCGTAACACTTATATGGTGATCACTGGTGAAAGGGTTAACTAGGGGCAATCAGGGGGTTAAAACCTTTATTAGATAATATATGGGGGTACCTGACACTATAAAAACCTGCGGCGAACCTAAAAAAAATTACCAGCTACCGATCTGCATCACTGACACTAAGACAGCGTTTAGAAAAACGATTGCTTAGCGACAGTGGTGATAGGGGGTGAAAGGGTTACCTGGGGGGCGATCAAGGGGGTTAAACCTTTATTAGATAATATATTGGGGTACCTGACGCTATAAAAACCTGCGGCGAACCTAAAAAAAATTACCAGCTACCGATCTGCATCACCGACACTAAGACAGCGTTTAGAAAAACGATCGCTTAGTGACAGTGGTGATGGGGGTGAAAGGGTTACCTGGGGGGCGATCAAGGGGGTTAAACCTTTATTAGATAATATATTGGGGTACCTGACGCTATAAAAACATGCGGCGAACCTAAAAAAAATTACTGGCTACCGATCTGCATCACCGACACTAAGACAGCGTTTAGAAAAACAATTGCTTAGCGACAGTGGTGATAGGGGGTGAAAGGGTTACCTGGGGGGCGATCAAGGGGGTTAAACCTTTATTAGATAATATATTGGGGTACCTGACGCTATAAAAACCTGCGGCGAACCTAAAAAAAATTACCGGCTACCGATCTGCATCACAGACACTAAGACAGCGTTTAGAAAAACGATCGCTTAGTGACAGTGGTGATGGGGGTGAAAGGGTTACCTGGGGGGCGATCAAGGGGGTTAAACCTTTATTAGATAATATATTGGGGTACCTGACGCGATAAAAACATGCGGCGAACCTAAAAAAATTACTGGCTGCCGATCGGCATCACTGACGCTAAGACAGCGATCAGAAAAATGATCGCTTAGTGACAGTGGTGATAGGGGGTGAAAGGGTTATCTGGGGGGTGATCAGGGGGTTAAACCTTTATTAGGGGGGGTTAGGGGGCTACACTGGACCTAAGACTAAACTTTGGTGACACTTTTACAGTCACAAATGTCACTGATTGCAGTGATCACTAAATAAATGGTCACTGCAATCAGTGACACTGTGACTGGGGGCTGGGGGGGTGATCTGGGGGGTGATCTGGGGTGTCTGGGGGGGCCTGGGGGGGCGATTTATGTCCCTATGTGTCCTGGTGTCAGTGTAGTGTTGTGTGCACTGACCTGATGTCTTCTCTTGTACGGCGCTCGGTATATGTGAGCGCCGCACCAGAGATGACATCACTTCCTCCTGCTCCCTCTGTCTGACACAGACAGAGGGGGCATTTCCATTCGCCGGGAGCGATCGCGAGGGGGTGGCCAAAAACGAATGGCTGCCCCCTCATCCCGGAACGCTCCCGGACACTTAGCCACCGCTCACTGTACAGAAGGGGGGTCCGATTGGACCCCCCAACTGTACAAAGGCAATCACGTACACTCTACGTGATTGTGCCTGTCGGTGCCATTCTGCCGACGTATATATACAGTGAGTGGTCGTTAAGTGGTTAATGTAATGTCTGGTCCCGGCAATATGGATGAAAATTATTGAGAAAAACGGCATGGGTACCCCCCAGCTCATTACCAGCCCCTTTGGGTCTTGTATGGATATTAAGGGGAACCCCGCACCCAAATTAAAAAAA
Source organism: Rana muscosa (assembly GCA_029206835.1). Classification (NCBI taxonomy): domain Eukaryota; kingdom Metazoa; phylum Chordata; class Amphibia; order Anura; family Ranidae; genus Rana; species Rana muscosa. The sequence continues at coordinate 1,026,240,003 of CM055122.1, forward strand.
AGGAAAGGCGTGGGGCCCCCAGGCCCTATATACTCTGAACAGCAGTATACAGGCGGTCCCAAGAAAGACAGGGACTGTAGGTTTGTTCTTAAGTTGAATCTGTTTGTAATTTGGAACAGGTAAATTTTTTAAGTGTAGCTCCAGCCAAAAAATCTATTTTTAAGCTTTTTGGAAAACATAGGGAAGGGCCATCACCCCTGTAACATTTGTTTTGCTGTCTGTGCACCTGTTCAAAAGATTTCACCTCACTTTCTGTCCCAATGACAATTGTATTTTGAAAATTTGGGGTTTTTAGGGAAACAAGGATTGGTGATAAAGCATCTGGGGAAAAGAGACACTTTTTTCCCATATTAACTCTTATGCCGCGTACACACGATCGTTTTTCACGCCGTTAAAAATGCCATTTTTTAAATTGGGCATTAAAAACTATCATGTGTATGCTCCAGAGCATTTTTAACAACGTGAAAAACGGCCATTAAAAATTTCGAACATGCTCTATTTTTTCACGTCGTTTTTCATGTAGTTTTTTTTAACGTCGTGAAAAACGGTAGTGTGTATACTTTTACGAGGGGAAAAAAATGCGCATGGTCAGAATCAAGTATGAGACGGGAGCGCTCATTTTGGTAAAACTAGCGTTCGTAATGGAGATAGCACATTCGTCACGCTGTAAGGGACTGAAAAGCACAAGGCTGAAAAGCGCGAATCGTCGCTCAACAAACTTTACTAACATGAAGGGTGGCGCCATCCGAAGGGAACTTCCCCTTTATAGTGCCGTCGTACGTGTTGTACGTCACTGCGCTTTGCTCAAGCGTTTTTTTAATGAACGTGTGTATGCAAGACAGGCTTGAGAGGAAACAAGAAAAATCACGTCGAGAAAAACTTCGTTTTTTAAAATGACATTAAAAACGGTTGTGTGTACGCGGCATAACAGGAGAGAATTTGCTTTCCTAGGGGTAGATTTCCTCTCACTTCCTGTTGCCTCCCTCCGTTTGTAAGTAGGAGTCGTTTGTAAGTCAGATGTTTGAAAGTAGGGGCCTGCCCTATATACTCCGCAGAAATTTGGGCCTTAGGTGTTGGTGTTACCACAACACTGTAAGCCCTCACAGTTACTCTTGGTGGGCGCAGGAACGGGCCCTGCTGTGAACTATTAGATCAAGATTTGTAATTACATGCCCCTGTTGAACAGGGGCAGAAAAATTGGACCTTAGGCACTGGTGCTGGTGCCAAAACACTGCAACCCCTCACAGATACTATAGTTGGAGCGCAGGAATTAGCCCTGCTGCAAAGTATTAGAGCAAAAATTGTAATTACACGCCCCCGTTATACAGGGGCAGAAAAATTGGGCCTTAGGCACTGGTGCTGGTGCCACAACACTGCAACCCCTCACAGATACTAGAGTTGGAGCGCAGGAATGAGCCCTGGGGCGTCTGCTGAAATTTTTTCAGGGGGGGGAGGGCGCTTCGGCAGCGGTGATACACAGTCGCATTTTACCCTTTCTTCGACCGCTAGTGGGGTTAAAAATGACCCCCCATGTTAAAATGTAAAAACACCCCACTGTGCCCCCTGCATCTTTCAATATCTCTTTGTCACTACTGTGTACCCCCTCTCCACAACTGCACCTCTGGACCCCTTTACATTACACAGCACTGGACCCCTTTACATTACACAGCACCCCAAAGCTCTGGACCCCTTTACATTACACAGCACCCCACAGCTCTGGACCCCTTTACATTACACAGCACCCTGCATCACTGGCCCCCTTTACATTACACAGCACCCTACATCACTGGACCCCTTTACATTACACAGCACCCTGCACCCCTTTACATAACACAGCACCCTGCATCACTGGACCCCTTTACATTATACAGCACCCTGCATCATTGGACCCCTTTACATTACACAGCATTTTGCACCTCTGGATCCCTTCACATAGCACCCTTCACCTCTGGACCCCTTCACACAGCACCTGCAGCTCTGGACCCCGTCACACAGCACCCTGCGCCTCTGGATCCCTTCACACAGCACCCTGCACCTCTGGATCCCTTCACACAGCACCCTGCACCTCTGGATCCCTTCACACAGCACCCTGCACCTCTGGACTCCTTCGCACAGCATCCTGCACCTCTGGATCCCTTCACACAGCACCCTGCACCTCTGGACTCCTTCGCACAGCACCCTGCACCTCTGGACTCCCTTACACAGCATCCTGCACCCCCTGCATGTTACATAAATTGTGACAGCACCCTCCCCCTTCCTACCTTAATCATGTAGCCAGAGGGAGAGACACAGCAGCGTGGGAACTGCTGAAGTTATTTTTCATATTACCAAAGATAGTGATTGGTTGCTAAGACCACCTAGCAACCTATCACCTGCTGGTTAACTCCAGCAGTTCATTCCTCTGATCAGTGCTGCTCACTGTCACTCTCACCTTCTGCGGTATAAGAGGAGAAAGAGTGTCTTCTTTCTTCCGCACCACTCGGCCGGCTTTGGAGGCTCTGGATGTCATGGTACGTTCCACACCCGACCCGGACACCCCTGCACACTCACAGATCGGCTCTCCTGGCTCTCCCTAGCTGCCCTGTCACAGCGCCTCTGCACTGCCTGAGCCGCTCGGTGCCCCCCGCTTCACTCGCGGGGGTGCCAGTCTGACACCCCCCGCAGTGTGTGGCACCGCTTTTCGATTCCAGGGGGGAATCGCCCCCTTGCCCTATGGAGTGGACGCCCATGATTACACGCCCCTGTTAAGCAGGGGCAGAAAAATTGGGCCTTAGGCACTGGTGCTGATGCCACAACACTGCAACCCCTCACAGATACTATAGCTGGAGCGCAGGAATGAGCCCTGCTGCAAAGTATTACAGCAAAAATTGTAATTACACGCCCCTGTTAAACAGGAGCAGAAAAATTGGGCCTTAGGCACTGGTGGCGGTGCCCCGAACCAAAAATGTTCTTACAAGTTATCAACATGAACATTGAGGAGGAAGAGGATAGTCACTCAGCATAACAGGATAGTCACTCGGCATCAGCATAGGCAGTCTTGAAGGGATCTCACATTCAAAAACAAAATTATTCGGTTACATCAGCATAAGGTGCTTGGTAGCTGGTGATCCAAGACTGATTCATTTTTATGAAGGTCAGCCGATCGTCCGAGTCGGTGGACAGTCGCACCCTGTGATCGGTTACAAAGCCTCCAGCAGCACTGAATGTGCGTTCTGAAAGAATGCTGGATGCAGGAAAGGCCAGTAGCTCAATTGCATACTGTGCAAGCTCTGGCCAGTGATCCATCCTCAAGAACCAGTAACCTAGAGGATTTTCGGTGAGAAAGGTGTCCAAGTCTGATCTTGCCCCTAGGTATTCCTGCACCATGTAAATCAGATGCTGGCGATGGTTGCTGGAACCGATCATACCTTGGCGCTGCGGACTAAAAAATTGTCTGAACGCATCGGCCAGACGGCCACCTTCTCCACCGCTCCTTCTGTGACTGACCGAAGCCTCATCAACACGTTGTCCAGAACCAGGAATTTGTAACCTCCCAGGCTCTGGAAACGCATTGCACAAACCTTTCTGCAAGGCCTCCCGAAGATGTTTCATCCTCTGTTCGCTCTGTGATGGCTGGATAAGGTCCGCAACCTTAACCTTGTAACGTGGATCAAGGAGGGTTGCCAGCCAGTAATGATTACTCTCCTTGATACCACAAATCTGAGGTTCCTTTCTCAGGCTTTGCAGGATCAGGGAGGCCATGCAGCGTAGGTTTGCTGAGGCATTCGGTCCGGAGTCCTCTAGGTCTCTAAGGACGACATGATCCGCAGCCACCTCCTCCCAGCCACGTACAAGTCCATGGGTTTCTGGGGACTGTAAATGATCCCTTGAAGACTGCTGCTGATGCCGAGTGCTAGGCTCCACCTCCATGCTGACACAATCCTTCTCCTCATCCTCTTCCTGTGTGATCGGCGAGCCCGCAGGAACACTGTCTGGATAAAGGGGGCCCTGAGAGGTAAGGAAGTCCTCCTCTTCCTCCCTCTGTTCCCGCCTCAAGTGCCCTGTCCATTTTTCCACCCAGCGTGTGCTCCAACAGATGGACAAGAGGGACAGTATCACTGATGCATGCACTGTCACTGCTCACTATCCTCGTGGCCTCCTCAAATGGTGACAGGACAGTGCATGCATCCCTGATCATGACCCACTGGCGTGGCAAAAAAAACAAGCTCCCCTGACCCTGTCCTGGTGCCAGAGTCGCACAGGCGTTCATTGATGGCCCTCTGCTGCGTGTGCAGCTACTGCAGCATGGCCAACGTTGAGTTCCATCTGGTGGGCATGTCACAGATTAGGCGGTTCTTGGGCAGGTTAAATTCCTTTTGGATGTCAGCCAGCCGAGCACTGGCATTATATGACTGGCAAAAATGCACACAGACTTTCCTGGCCTGCCTCAGGAGATCCTGTAAGCCCGGGTACCTGCCCAAGAACCGTTGCACCACCAAGTTAAGGACGTGAGCCAAACAGGGCACATGGGTCAGTTGTCCCTGTCGGAGGGCGGAGAGGAGGCTGGTGCCATTGTCACAAACAACCATTCCTGGCTGAAGCTGGCATGGTGTCAACCACCTCTGAGCCTGCCCCTGCAGAGCTGACAGAATCTCTGCCCCAGTGTGGCTCCTGTCCCCCAAGCACACCAGCTCAAGCACCGCATGGCATCTTTTTAACTGCGTGCTTGCGTAGCCCATAGAATGCCTACGGAGCACCGCTGATTCCAAAGACAAATCAGCAGAGGAAGAGGCCATGGAGGAAAAAGAAGAGGAGGAGGTGGAGGAGAGAGGTGTGGCAGAATCACCACTAGTAGCAATTTGGAGGCGTGGTGGCGGAACAACCAACACTACTGCACCCTGTCCTGCATCCTTCCCAGATGGCAGCAGAGTCACCCAGTGCACCGTGAAAGATAGGTAGCGTCCCTGTCCATGCCTGCTGGATCATGAGTCAGCGGTAATATGCACCTTACCGCTGACCACCCTGTCCAGCGAGGCCAAGACATTGCCTTCCACATGCCGATAGAGAGCCGGAATCGCCTTCCGTGAAAAAAAGTGGCGTTTGGGAACCTGCCACTGAGGCACTGCACATTTCACAAATTCACAGAAGGGGGCAGAGTCTACCAACTGAAAAGGCAGCAGTTGAAGGGCTAGAAATTTAGCCAAGCTAGCATTCAACCGATGGGCATGTGGATGGCTGGTAGTGAATTTCTTTTGCCACTGTAGCAACTGGGGCAGAGAAATTTGCCTGCTACAATCGGACGTTGGTGTACCAATAGCAGATTGCCCGCAAGTACTTGGCAGTGGCACACCAAATTCTACACCTTCATTCCTCTTAGTGCAGGTTTCTGAGAGGAATGAAGGTATAGTGGGGTTGGAGATCCCAGCTGATGAGGAGCAAGGAGAGGTCCGCTTTGTTCTTTGGTGTGGGTCTTTTATGTACGCTTGCCAACGGACTGCATGGCAGGTCGACATATGTCTGGTCAAGCATGTGGTGCCCAAGCGGCTGGTGCTTTGGGCAAGCTTGATATGCTTCAGACATATGTTACAAATAGCAACGGTGCGATCTGCTGCACACGTCTGAAAAAAGACCCTCACCAAAGAACTTTTGGAATAACACGCAGAGTCAGCAGCACTCTGCACATGCGGAGCTCTGCGGTGTGATGCAGTTGGTTGGCTGCCCTTAATCTGGCCCCTGGAGGGCATCCTGCCTCGTTAGAGATGTGTCTCCTCCTCCTCCTCTTTCCTATCAGGCACCCAGAGTCAGTGACCTTGTCATCCCCTCACTCCTTGTCACTGGAGCAAACCTGGCAGTATGCTGCAGCTGGGGGAACATGACTGATAGTTTGCTGTCCTTCTTGGGCACCCCCTCTCTCTGGGCTGACGTTACTGCCTTCCTCAAGCTGGGTACCATCATCGGAGCCTTTAAAACGCTGCTCATCTTCCTGCAGCATGTACCCAACACTGTGGTCGAACAGTTCAGGGGACTCCTCCGTGCATGATGGTGGGGCTAGGGAAGGAGTAAGTGATGACCTCGAACCGATGGAATAGGCCGCTTTGGCACCTGCATTAGCAGTCAAGGTACTCTGAACCTGGGTGACAGAGGATGAGGAGGATGAGGACGGCTTGGTTATCCACTCTACCAACTCTTCTGCATGTTGTGGCTCAACACGGCCAGCTGCCGGAAAAAAGGACAAGCGTGCCCCACGGCCACGTGCTGAGGATGCACCGTGTCCATGACCAGCACTGTTGCCTCTAGACACAGAGCCTGCTTGCCCTCTTTTAGTGGCCTGTGAGTGTCTGCCTCTCCTTGTTGGCCTTCCAGACATACTGTATTTGATGTATTTCAATAGGTACACCAGGAATGGCCTGCAGTGAGATGTAGCTGCACAAAGCTGGGATGTATATATATATACTATATATACTGCAGATAACTGAATCAACTGCCTGCCTCTAGTATATTAGCGACAGTAGAACAGGAACAGTCTGCAGTGAGATGTAGCTAAACTGGATACAGTATACTGAGTGATATACTGCAGCTTATTGAATCAACTGCCTGCCTGTAGTATATTAGCAACAGTAAAACAGGAACAGTCTGCAGTGAGATGTAGCTAAGCTGGATACAGTATACCGAGTGATATACTGCAGCTTACTGAATCAACTGCCTGCCTGTAGTATATTAGCAACAGTAGAACAGGAACATTCTGAAGTGAGATGTAGCTAAACTGGATACAGTATACTGAGTGATATACTGCAGCTTACTGAATCAACTGCCTGCCCGTAGTATATTAGCAACAGTAGAACAGGAACAGTCTGCAGTGAGATGTAGCTAAACTGGATAAAGTATACTGAGTGGTATACTGCAGCTTATTGAATCCACTGCCTGCCTGTAGTATATTAGCAACAGTAGAACAGGAACAGTCTGCAGTGAGATGTAGCTAAACTGGATACAGTATACTGACTTATATACTGCAGCTTATTGAATCAACTGCCTGTCTGTAGTATATTAGCAACAGTAGAACAGGAACAGTCTGCAGTGAGATGTAGCTAAACTGGATACAGTATACTGAGTGATATACTGCAGCTTACTGAATCAACTGCCTTCCTGTAGTATATTAGTAACAGTAGAACAGGAACAGTCTGCAGTGAGATGTAGCTAAACTGGATACAGTATACTAAGTGATATACTCCAGCTTACTGAATCAACTGCCTGCATGTAGTATATTAGCAACAGTAGAACAGGAACAGTCTGCAGTGAGATGTAGCTGAACTGGATACAGTATACTGAGTGATATACTGCAGCTTACTGAATCAACTGCCTGCCTGCAGTATATTAGCAACAGTAGAACAGGAATGGATCTAGCTAAACTGAATACAGTGTATATATATATATATATATATATATATATATATATATATATATATATATATATACACACACAACGACTGTGATGCATACATATACAAAATACACTGTGACTGCAGCTAACTGAATCAACTGCCTACCTGTAGCATATTAGCAACAGTAGAACAGGAACGGATCTAGCTAAACTGAATACAGTGTGTAAATATATATATATATATATATATATATATATATATATATATACATATACACAATGACTGTGATGCATATGTATACGAAATACACTGTGACTGCAGCTAACTGAATCAACTGCCTGCCTGTAGTATATTAGCAGCAGAACAACAGGAATGGATTTAGCTAAACTGAATACAGTGTATGTGCATATATATATATATATATATATATATATATATATACACACACAACGCCTGGGATGCACATATATACTAAATACACTGACTGAAGCTACCTGTATCGCCTGCCTGCTCTATCTAACTGAAATGAAATGACACTCTCTATCTCTCTGTGAATGCCGCAACACACTACACAAGGCCGATGTGTAGGCGGCCTTATATAGTGTGGGGCGTGTACTTAGTCCCCCTGAGCCATGACTGGCTAGAGGCACCCTGCCTTTGGCCAATTATGGCTCTCTGTGCTGACGGCGCTGTGATTGGCCAAAGCATGCGGGTCATAGTGCATGCTTGGCCAATCATCAGCCAGCAATGCACTGCGATGACGCAGTGAATTATGGGCCGTGACGTGCCACTCGAATTTGGCGCGAATGGCCCATAATGTTCGAAACGATCGAACAGCCGATGTTCGAGTCAAACTCATGTTCGACTCGAACTCGAAGCTCATCCCTAATCTCGAGTTAACCTCTATACTTCAACTATTCTTAAATATATCATCTTCATCAGCACAATTGTCTACTTATGATGTAGTTGTGGACAGTAGAGGCAGATTTTTTTTCAGAAATATTTTTTGAAAATAAGCATGCATCATAGGGGGAAAAAGCTACTCACAAACGCATGCCAAGATAGTAATAAAATACCAAATACAAAGTGCATATAAAAGAACAGTTATCATATTATGACACTATTTGCTGATCAAAAGATGTAGTACAAAACAGTTATGAAGGGTCACTGCAGCAAATCATCACTGCTCTTTACACTGCCTCAGGTGATGAATCTGTAAGGGCATGCATACCATATACTAATGTGCACTTTTAATTTGCTGTAAAAGCAGTATAGCTATACTGATATATTCAAGTTTATAATTCTTTGATTTGTAAAGTATGTATTTAACAGATTAGGTAAGACAGACAATGGTGGCTCCTTATGATGCCTCCTGCTCTTTACCTGTATATGTGCCCAATATGGAGGATTCAGCAATGATAATAGAAATAGAGAAGGTGTCAAGCTGTTCTTTTTACTCTGAGATTGACATAAATGGTTTGCAGAAAATAGCAACACTTTATAGTGAATAATTATTCACAGGATGGAGTTTCCTTTATTTTGCACTGTCCCCAAGAAACATTCACACCCACATACATATTCCCACTGCACAACTGACACTTCTATATATTAATGGTTACAACTGTAATTACCCAATAATTTTCTTGTTCACTAAAATCATTTATTTATTAAGACTTGACTGTAGAACCCCTCCAGTTTAAAAGTTAGTTTGTGCAAATGTTGTGCATGCTGAATTGACATACATACATATCCCTACTGCCACATTAAATGTGTGTCTAGACCCCTAGTGCCCAACCTGTGGCCTGAAATTGGTGTTTGAAGTGTGGTCGTTGGGCCCCAGCAGTCAGCAGATGGACTATTGATTTCCAAAGGATCTCATTATAATCATAAAGTCTAGAGATTTAATGGAACATGTCCCTAATCTGACTGTCTCCTATAGCCTGACTTCAGTCCTCAACCATTCTTGTAGAACAATCTCTGACCATGTTCTCTGGCAAGCCTTCCATCTGTGACAGTTTTCTGTAGCATTACATGTGTAGCACACGGACCCTTTTCTCCTGCTTACCTTCTCCTTGCAGGGATAAAGGCACACCGTGCCACATGCCCGGATCCTCCTGGTTTAGAAGGTTGAGCGGTGTTCTTTATTTTTGGGTCCTGCAGCAAGTTACCTCCCGTTCACTGGTTCTCGTCCCCAGAATGTAGGGAAAAGTCTGTGTTCTTTCCCCAAAGAAACTCAATGTCCAAACAGTATTCAAACTCCAAACAGCCGAGTTTATTTTTATCTTGCTCAAACTGATTTGGGAACAGGTTGAAGATAGCGACAAAGTAGGTAGGGAGATAGGTTCAGGCACACGGCACCCAGTTACCCTATTCTTTACTCAAGCCTGAGTATGAATTTTGCTCACCCGGATAGATCCCTCTCACAGTTCTAGCAGCCGGAGTGAAGCACGAACAGTTGCTACTTGAATTTAGTCCCCTTCAAGAACAAGTCCTAGAGATCCTCTGCCACAGAATGCCTAATGATTGAATTATGACTTTTGAACAAAACCCCGTAGATTAGTAGAGACCATGGGTGTCAGTGGGACACACTACAGGGGCTATACTACAACTCATGAATCCTTCCTCTGATAGGTAACCAGGCCTCTCCTTCATCCTGAACTCCATCCCCGATCCATCGGACAGGTCATCCCCCGGTTTCCTCTCTTACAGAGCGGGCCACCCTCACACAGGCTCCCTGGGACTCCAGTGTGTTGGCTGTAGACCCAGTTGAAGGTACTGGGCCTACCTGGAACGTTGTAGCCTCAGGCTAAAGGTGCTCGAGACTCCTCGGCCAGTTCACGCACCCCCCGGCCAGCAGGGCCAGAGGGCGCGACTTCGCCATCAGGGGTCCTCCTTGGAATCCCCCCAGCACACCCCCCAGATCATGGCATCTGCCCTTTATGTACCCTCTCCCAGACTGCACAACAGGCAAAACCCCACCCACCACACGGTAGCCAAGAGAGGACACCCAATCACACCACAATGCCACCCGTGGTTCAACCCGAGACCTGGGCAACAGCGCCACCACAGGACAAGGGGAACCATACACCAGGCAACACCGTAGCTGAACAGAGTTCATACCTAGCAAAATCAGAGAACCTGAGCCAACTATAGCTCATACTACCCCTAAATTTAGTACATAGCGACCCCCAAATTTGGGGTGTCCGCTACACATGTAACAAAATTTATATGTGGAGACATTAGGGACATTTTTCTATTGGTAGGCAGGACTGAAAGAGCACCGATGGAATGTAAAAGGGGCCTCCCAGCACCAAGTCTTTTATTGCACTAACATTGGGGTCTATGGACCAGCTCAGGGAGTCATATTATGTTTGTTTTCTAGAAAATTTATGTAGATTTAAACTAAACATAATAACATATACTACCCCAACACTTAATATGTATTGTAAATCCAAAGGAGTTTTGTGCATGATCTGTATTTATTATGATTGGCACTAAAATACTAAAACAAATATAAAAAAAATATTTTACATTCTCTTACAGAACTCAATAGTAACTCATCTCTAATGTGTCTAAACCGTGGAATTTTTTCCGACGGATGTTGGCTCAAGCTTGTCTTGCATACACACGGTCGCACAAATGTTGTCGGAAATTCCAATTGCCAAGAACGCAGTCACGTACAACACGTATAAATAAAAGGGAAGTTAAATACCAAGTGTGCCACCCTTTGGGCTCCTTCTGCTAATCTTGTGTTAGTAGAAGTTTGGTGAGAGACGATTTCCGCTTTTCAGCCTTGTGCTTTTCAGTCTGTGACGTGTTTGCAGCGTGACGAATGTGCTATCTCCTTTACGAACGGTAGTTTTACCAGACCGAGCGCTTCCATCTCGTACTTGATTCAGAGCATGCATGGAATTTTGTGCGTCGGAATTGTCTACACACGCTCGGAATTTACGAGAACGTATTTTGTTGTCGGAAAATTTGAGAACCAGCTCTCAAATTTTTATTGTCGGGAATTCCGACAGCAAATGTCCGATGGCGCCTAAACGCGGTCGGAATTTCCGACAACAAGCTCCCATCGAACATTTGTTGTTGGAAATTCCAAGCGTGGCATTATAGTATGTGGATTTAAAAAAAATTAAAACTATAAAAAACAAGTAGTATAAAATTGAACCAAAACCATTTTAGAAGGTTGTCCTGGACAACCTTCTAAAATGTTTTTGGTTAAATTTTATACGACTTGTTTTTTAAAGTTTTACATTTTTTTAAATCCACATACTATAATGCCGCGTACACACGCTCAGAACACGCCACTATTTTGTTGACGTCTACTGGAGCCCGACAATCCAATGTCTTGCACCTGTCTATCCACATACTGATCCAACTGATGCAGGTTTGGGGGGCATTTGAGCGGTACTATTTTCATTATTATCGATTACATAATGCTGGGTACACATGGGCTAAAAAATCAGCCGGTTCAGCAGGAACCGTTCGCCATACGGTTAGTGTGTGCAGCTGCCTGTCCAACATACAGTGCCACAAAAAAGTATTTGTAGCACACGGACCCTTTTCCCTACCTTTGGCTCACTTGCAGGAAAAAGGCACACCGTACTATATGCCCGTACCCTCCTGGTTGAGGGGGTTGAGCGGTGTTAAGTATTTGGGTCCCACAGCTAGGTTCTTCCGTCAGTTGGTTCTCGTCTCCTAGGATATAGGAACAAGTCTCTGTTTTCCCCTCAAGTAATTCCAATGTCCACACCACTCTAAACGGCAACGTTGAGTTTATTTTCTCAATGTTCAGCAGATAGGAAAAGGGTGGATGAGAGACAGGACAGCAAGGTTTTGGGAGGTTAGTCCAGGCACAAGTAGATATCACAATCGCTGCTCTATCCCAGAGTAGGTTTAGCTCACCCAGATAGTCTCCTGCAAAGTGGATCCTAGCAGCCGAAGTGATACTCGGACGTTTAATCAGGTTCTTTTCCTAGATACGATCGGGAGACTCTGCCACAGAATCTATCAGACCCCGAACCTCTCAGCTTTTGGTACATAAGGACAGGTGCCAGCAACAGGACATTACTAGGCCCTTGGTGGATAGATGAATCCCTCCAGAAAGTTACCGGGCCCCTTCCTTCACCGTGAACTCTCATCGGTCCGTCAGAAAGGTCCTCCCCCAGCCTCCTCTTCTTAGAAGTGGGCTCCCTCGTGAGGGACACCCTGGGATTCTTCTTCCCAGAAGTGGGCTCCAGCTAAAGGTGCTGGGCCCAGTGTTTAAGATGCAGCCCCAGGACTAAAGGTGCCTGGGACCGATGCACACGTGGCCCTATGGCCTGGAGGGCCATGCGCCACGCACTTGGACTCCGACTCCTCTCCTCCTCCGAAGACCCCTCCCAGGTGGCGTCTGCCCCTTATGTATCCTCTCCCAGCATGCACAGAAGGCCAACCACGCCCTCTGTACCACTGCCGAGAGAGGACATCCCAAGACACAGCACTAGTACTGATGGTTCAACCCCGACCCGTCATGGCAATGCCACCTACAGGCCACAGGGAACTGCACACCAGTATACCACCTGGAGAATAAAATAGCACAACCTATAAATTGAGAACTGTCTGAGCCCAACTACTATCTCAGACCAGCCCCTAAATTTGGGTATATAGCATCCCTAAATGGGGTGGGCGCTACATATTCATACCCCTTAAAATTTCCCACATTTTGTTATGTTACAACCAAAAACATAAATGTATTTTGTTGGGATTTTATGTGATAGGCCAACACAAAGTGGCACATAATTGTGAAGTGGATGGAAAAATGGTTTTCAATTTTTTTTACAAATAAATATGTGAAAAGTGTAGCGTGCATTTGTATTTAGTCCTCTGAGTCAGTACTTTGTAGAAACACCTTTCGCTGCAATTACAGCTGAAAGTCTTTTTGGGTATGTCTCTACCAGCTTGGCACATCTGGAGAGTGACATTTTTTGCCCATTCTTCTTTGTAAAATAGCTCAAGCTCTGTCAGATTGGATGGAGAACGTCTGTGAACAGCAATTTTCAAGTCTTGCCACAAATTGGATTTAGGTCTGGACTTTAAAGCCCCGTACACACGATTGGTTTGACTGATGAAAACCGTCCGATGGATGGTTTTCATCAGACCAACCGATCGTGTATGGTACCCATCGGTCTTTTTTCCATCGGTTGTAAAAAATAGAACCTGTTTTAAAATTTTCCGATGGATAAAAAACCGATGGGAATTTCCGATCGTCTATGGGCAAGTCCATCGGTTAAAAAACCCATGCATGCTCAGAATCAAGTCGACGCATGCTCAGAAGCATTAAACTTCATTTTTCTCGGCTCATCGGAGTGTTTTACGTCACCGCGTTTGGAACGGTCGGTTTTTTGACTGATGGTGTGTGGCCAAGACTGATGAAAAACAGTTTCATCGGATTTCCGATGGACAAATCGATCGGACGAAAATCCATAGGTTATCCGATCGTGTGTACGGGGCTTAACTGAGTCATTGTAACACATCAATATGCTTTTATCAAAGTTCCGGTGGGTGGAACTAAACATGTAGATGAAAGGACGGGCCCCCACCTCCCTGTGTCACCACACGTTCTGACTCCATCTCTTTCCACCTGACTGCCATGCTTTTAGCCGAGTCGACCAGCATACCAGTGGGGATATACTTACGACGATCCTACAGCTGCTATTTTTATATCCATTCCTGTAATACACAGCCTAGGATCGTATCAGGGACTGGTATCCTGGAATGTCCATCATATGAGGAACAGCTGGAATATATATTACAGCCCATCTTGGCTTGATCCAGGACTCTGAGTACTATACACCACACAGACCTAAGGTGTCTATGTTTATGGTCATATCAGCTGCAGTCTGATTTTGGGGATAGGTTACCCATTTTTATGGGACCATCCTGACCCTGCAGGCTGGAACCTACATACCTTAACAAGTCTATACCATTCAGTACTCAGATGGCATATATGGACTGTTCCTGCTGTTTATATCTCAGCCCTCTCTCCAGCCCCTGTAGCTCTTACTGCATTTACTAGTCTATTAGCAGCAAACTTTTCATATATGGTGTGGCATTAATCACTGTTCCCCACATGGTTATGCAGCAGTGCATGGATCCATCATACCAACTCAGGAATTAGCTATTCAGCACCGTTTATCCATACCAGAACTTACCTTACTTCACTGAGGACATTTGTTGATGGATTTTTTTAGCATAGTTCCTGTGGAATTCAAGACTCTACCCATTGTGGTTTTAAGGTGGGGTGCTGGCTCCTCAGTGTACAGGCAGGTTGCATAGTGCTTTTTGTGCAGGTAGATGAGTAGGGAAAAGGGGTCCTTGGGGGAGGTTTACACCCGCTCTCATTGGAGGTTGCACATATTTTTTGCACTAGGCAGGGTGGTCTTTTTTGGGGAAGGTACTAGCTGGTTGGGGTTGTTTTTATTTGAGGTTTATATTGGGAGGGGGGAGAGGGGAGGATGGGGGATCTCTGGGTTCTGATGCTGATACTTTTTATGCATTATACATGCTAATAAATATTTTGTAGAGGTAACTCATTAGGGTGTCTTTATTGTTCTTTTTTTTTTATACTTGATTTTTTGATTACACCATCCTTATACCATATAGGTGAGTACCTCTCATTTCTGGGCTTTACTAAGTAGGGTTCCCAGGATTATCATTCTTTTTCTTGATCTAAACCATTCCATTGTAGCTCTTGCTGTATGTTTAGGGTCATGTCCTGCTGGAAGGTGAACATCCGTTCCAGTCTTTTTCAGACTCTAAAGCCCTGTAAACACGATCGGATAACCTATGGATTTTCGTCTGATGGATTTGACCATCGGAAATCCGATGAAACTGTTTCTCATCAGTCTTGGCCACACACCATCAGTTAAAAAACCGACGGCAAGAAAACGATGGCACGTACAAAATGTACGACGCGCTATAAAAGGGCCGAACAAATCTAATGGCGCCACCCTTTGGGCTGCTTTTGCTGATTTCGTGTTACCGCGTGTTAGTAAAAGTTTGGTGAGAGCCGATTCGCGCTTTTCAGTCTCCGTGCTTTGCAGATCGTTTCCTGGTGTTCAGTTTGTGCTTGTGGGTTTGTATTTGTGATTCAGTGCATGCAGTCAGGTCGTTACTGCCTTGCAGTGCCTTCTTGGCCATTCGTTTACTGTTTTTCAGGTCGTTCTTCTCAGGCCTTGCTGTTCCACGGTGCGTTCTGTTTGAATGCGTTCTGACCAGCCGACCGGTTTAAAACCATGTTTGAAGTGCGTTCTCGTTCTCGAGCTCGTGCTGGCTTTGGGCTTGGTGTTGCAGTTAACACTGTAACCCGAGTTCAGTCCGTGAACAGGGTGAGGAGGAGTTCATGGACTAAGAATTGGTTGCTCCAGCGGGACCAATTCTCTCATATGCCTCTGCTGCGGGAAATCCATGAGAATAATCCTGATGATTTCAGGAATTATCTCAGGATGACGGACCCCGTATTTCACCGTCTGTTGGATTTGCTGTCCCCCTATATAACGAGGCAGGACACTGTGATGCGCCAGGTCATCACTGCCGAGCAGAGGCTTATTGCCACGTTGAGATACCTGGCGACTGGGAGAAGCTTGCAGGACCTCAAGTTCTCAACAGGCATCTCCCTCCAGGCTCTTGGAATCATTATCCCTGAGACGTGTTCAGCCATCATTCAGGTCCTGCAGAAGGACTATATGAAGGTAATTTTGCTCCTTTAACCTCACATTATATGTTTTGATTGTTTTAGAATCTTCTTATTTTTCCCCATCTAACCCAAATTTGCCTTTTTGTAATATCCTGGTAATGTCCCCATTTTCCCCATGCATGTTTTTACCTGTAAAGGCCTTTTTGGGCCCTACATGCCTATTTCCCTTCACTAACCTCTCCAGCATGCTATCCTGGGCGCAAACCCAGCTAGCCGTCTATTTTCCTTTTCATTTTTTTACGGTCATTGCCCGCGTAGTTTGACAACCCTCCCCCCCCCCTAAAGATGTTAAAAATTTTAAAGTTCTCAATCAAGCTCAGCAGAGTGCTTTTGCCTTTTTTTGGATCCCCCACAATCACCTTAGGCCCCCTCCTTAGTTTATTTTAGAATGTCCACTCAGCGGGGGTGAGGCATCTGCTAAGTGGGCCTTTGTTTATTGGTAGGAAATACTCCCCTAAATAATAATGTTAGAATGATGTTGGTCAACAATGTTTTTGTGTGTAATCTGCTTGCACTGTAAACATAAACCGTACTAATGTCTTCTTTTTGTTTGACTCCACAGTTCCCTAGCACACCACAGGAATGGCTGACTGTGGCCTCCCAATTTGCCCAGCGGTGGGATTTCCCCAACTGCGGAGGGGCAATTGATGGGAAGCACATCCACATAGTGCCGCCACCCCGTTCGGGGTCATACTATTTCAACTATAAAGGTTTTAATAGCATAGTGTTAATGGCGGTGGTGTCGGCACGGTACGAGTTCCTATATGTGGACGTGGGGAAGAACGGCCGGATGTCCGATGGTGGAGCATTCGCAGAGACGGAGTTCGCTCACCGTCTGCAGGCTGGTGGTCTTGCACTGCCTCCAGATGCAGAGAACGTGGAAGGGCTACCGTTCGTTTTCATTGCGGATGAAGCTTTTGGACTAGGAACACACCTCATGCGGCCGTTTCCCCAACGCACCCTCACCCCGGAGAGGAGGGTTTTTAATTACCGGCTGGCCAGAGCCCGGAGAGTTGTGGAGAATGCCTTCGGGATAATGGCCAGCCGGTTCCGCCTGTTCCAGACAGCTATATATTTGGCGGATTATAAACTCAACAACATTGTCTACTGCTGCTGCTTGTTGCACAATTTTTTACGGAAATTCTCCACAAATTATGTGTCATCAGTTGGGCCTGAGGCCGGTCCCTCTGAACTGATAAATCTGACCGGCCTCAGCACTGCCCGTACTGGCTTGGCCCCCCAAAGTGCCCGTGAAGTACGTCAGAAATACGTAGAGTACTTCACGGGTAGGGGGGCCATCACAATGCCAGACCACATCTGACCTTTGATTGTCCCTTTTTAAAATAAACAAAAATATTTGATTTACTACTAACTTGTGTTGTCATTCTTGTATTTGTGGTTTACGTGTCTCCCAGGTTCTAGTAGTGCCAAGTATATTTGTCCTTAGTAAATAGCCTCAAATCTCAGAGGTAAAAACACTCTTTTTGCATCTTCAGAACTGCTATAGAGCATAGAAAGAAAAAGGCACACCTTTTTTAGACTTCCCGAATGTTTTTATTGATTGCACCACAGTTTTGGTTGTTTTTCGAAATATTTTTTATTTTTTTTCTGTGGCTTTTTTTGCAGAAACATGCATAGGTCAAAAGCCAAAAAAAAATTCCTAAAAAAGTAATAAAATAACACAGTGAAAAAGACAAACAGGAGATGGGGTGATGTTACCCCTGATCCATCCCAAATGTGAAGAACCACACTTTATTTTTGGGGCTCAAATGGGTATCTTCAACATGATCCCATGGCTAAGGTAAACATGTGCTATCTGCCATCATGGGGGATCAATGGACGTGCTTTGGGGGTGAAAACCCTTCCTCTCCCCTACTTGAGGAGGGAGGAAGAGGTTGCACCCCCAAAACAGGGACATAGATATCCTGTGACGGCAGATAGCACATGTTGAGTCTTCAGTGTGTGCATCTTCACATTTGGGCTTGTGGAAATCCCATAGAAAATTTCGGACGCATAACAAAACACACAAAAAGGGGGGGGGGTTCCCACTATTCTCCCCAAAATATCTATCATGTTTTTATATTTTTTCTCAATCACAATCATTCTCTTTCTCATAAAGTCCATTTTGCTACTGCATTCCATGATTTCCTGAATGATTATTTTGGCGCTGGCTCTCGAGAATGGAGGATTTGGACTTCCTGACACACCCCCACGTTCAGTCCCTAAAAATAAACAAATATTTTAAAACTATGCAGGCCTACATCTGTATTTACCTTGAAGTTGTGGTGACAGACACTGACCTGTTGTGCTGATAAGCTCCACCTCTCCTTCCTCCACCTCCCCTTCCTCCACCTCCGCTTTCTCCCCCTCCGCTTCCTGAACCTGCTGAACTTTGTCTGCTTTGGGATCTTCGGGGAGTTTCTGTGGTGTGGGGTTCCTCGTCTCCTGAGCATGGTGTCCTCCCAGTCTCCTCTCCCCTATGGGAATTGAAAAAATAATGTATCCTTTAGCACACAGACTTTTTAGGCCTGAAAATGGATTCTCAATGTTTTAAAGTGGGGTCCAATTGATATTTGGCCCTGAGTTTCAAGATGAACATATGAGATCTTGCAAACTCAAAAAAGCAACATGTTATTTTTGAGGACACTCACAAATACACTTGGATAACCGCCAAGGTATCCACTGGAGCACCTGTGTGTGACACCGTTAAGAAATTTGGTCATGTGGCCCAGAGTATAGTATCTTGATAAAGATCAAAAAAAAGTACACAACTGCTGGAGTGTCATCTCCTTTAACCAGAATACAGTTTTTTCTTTCATTCACATTCTAAATTTCCTTACAACACATCATCTAGCCAACAATGTGTAGATAAACATTGTTGAAGTAAAATGAGGCATGCCCACATGTAGTTTACGTGGATATGTGCCAAACATGTTTGGGGGAAGAGCAGCAATTTTTTTTTCCACACATTTAGCAAATAAGTGGACTCTCCACTTAACAGAAAAGTTGAGATTTAAAAATGTGAAACCAGTCAAGCCAAGCACATGTTGCAAAACATGGAAGAATACAATTTACAATGTGAAAGAACACAGTAAAATAAACTTACTTTTTTCAATGCTTTTTATAAGCTTCCTATACTGCTCCGGCTCCCTGAGCTTCAGGTCTGACCACCTTTTACGGAGTTGTTCCTTGGATCTCCTGACCCCATATTTTTTATAGAGAGTCTCCGCAACTTTGTCCATAATTTGTGACTTCCGGAGATTAGGGGTGTCGTATGGGCCATGCTTGCCGTCGTAATCCTTCCTCCGCAGAATGTCCACCATCTCCGCCATCTCAGAAAAAGACATATTAGTCGCCTTGTATCTTTTTTTACTGGATCGTGACATTTCCGCCTCCGGGCTTTCCTCGTCGGTAATTTCTAGTAAAGAAGCCACCTGTGTCTGCGACATGTCGCCGTCTCACACTGTGCGCCGTTCATTAAGGGGCGGGGAAATGCTGAAAAAGTCCGTCATGGGCGGGCGACGAGGGCGGAGTTACACGCATGCGCAGGGTATAAAAAGGGGAAAGAAGTTATTAGGGATGCGCGGAGTAAGGACGACCGGAAGTGAACCAACGAAGTGAACCAAGGTAAGAAGGGAACTCGGGCCTGCAGTGGCCTCTAATGGTTCATGATTGTAAAGGGCAATATTGTGATAAGTTGAGGAGAATCAATTCTGATCCTTTTATTTTTTTTTACTTTTTTTTTTACTTGCTGATCCAAAAAGATGCATAAACTACGAGAGCCGGAGGTGATGCTGATTTTTATAGAAAAATATAAGGAACAGCGCAACCTGTGGGAACTGAAACACCCAGCGTACCACAAGAGTGATGTACGTCGGGCAACTATTACCAAATTATCAGAGGATATGAAGCCATGGATCCCAGATGCAGACTACACTATGATCAATAATAAAATCAACAACCTGCGTAATTCCTATAAAAAAAATACAAGGAAGTGCACCAGTCAAAGAGATCAGGAGCAGCAGCCGACGATGTAGTAAAGCCCAAGCTGTGGTACTACAGACATCTTCAATTTCTGGATGACCATATCGAGGCCAGGGAATCTATTTCCAGCCTTCCCTCAACCCTTCCTTCCACCCTTCCCTCCAGCGTTCCTTCCACACTTCCCTCCACCCCTGCAGAGGCGGAGGAGGAGCCTCCCGAGCTAGAAGAGCCAGATCTTCACATCTTCAGCCAGGTATAGTATTTTTGACCCTAATTATTGTCCACTAAGTAATATTGTGTTGAACTGTTTGGATTAGCCATAAATGATATCACCCCCCCCCCAAAAAAAAACAAAACAGTAATGAGATCAAAATTGTGTGTGATAGATTCCCCAAATAAACCAATTTTTCATTTTATTTTAAAAACAGGATGAGGCAAGCCAGGAGGAAGAGGGTCAGGAGTGTGGCAGGCAGGAGGAGGCAGGGCCAAGTGGGACTCAGCAGGTCCCCAGGCCTAGTGGCAGCACCGTCTCCCAAGTGGCTCCCCTCCACGTCAGACGTCCAAAACAACGGCGGATGACACAAGTGGAGGAGGAGTCACTAAAGATGATTCAGGAGGCTGCTGCCATTATGAGGGCCCCCCTCAACCCTACGGAGGGCTTTAGCACATATCTGGCGGATAAGTTGCTCAGAATGGAGGCGGGACAACGGGCCCTTTGTGAGCACCTCATATATATGGCCGTACACATGGGGGCGAGGGGGCTGCTGACTGAGGCCACCCATATCTCGCAGCAGGCCAATCCCTCTCCTCCTTCTCCTCCTCCTCCTGCCACATCACCACCCACAGTGGCCCAGCCTGCAAGGGTGCGTGGACGGGGCCATGGAGAGAACGCTGCAGAGAGGCGTGGAAGGAAGGCTACAGGGAAGAGCAGAGGTGATTCTCTGGCCTCGAGCTGCTCATCCATAAAATTGAAGGTTGATGGAGTACCACAGCTTGGGATGATGTATGTCTTTGGCTGCTGCTCCTGATTTCATGCTGTTGTTGATTTTATTATTCATCATAGTCAGGTCTGCATTTGGGATCTAATGACTTGATATTCTCTGCTAATTTCTGAATAGTTGCCCTTCGGTTTTTGTTTGTTTTTTTTCCGAAATAAAGGGAAATTTGATTTCAGCCAACATACATGCCTGATGTGTTTTTTTTTGGAAGTAGCAATAAGATTTCATAAATACAATGTGTAATTAATAACAAGGGACACCAACCTCCATGAGTAAAAAATAAAAATAATATGTTGTTCTGAGAAATTGACACACCAAAAAGTGCACAACAAATTTAAAGACAAAAACAAAAAAAAGGTGTAATTTGTGAGGTCAGCCTTGAAGAATTAAACAAATTATTCCTAAGATCACAAGAAAGAAGAAAGACATACGTTTCTCAGAACTCATGAGAAAGATCTGCTGCCAAAATGACATTTTAAAGACCGTTCTAAAGCAAAAAAACATGCGCTGCATTAAACGAAGCAATAACTTGCAGAATGACAAATGTGCTCTCTCCATTAGGAACGCTAGTTTTACCAGAACGAGTGCTCCCGTCTCCTAATTCAGTCTGAGCATGCGTGGGTTTTTTAACCGATGGACTTGCCCATAGACGATCGGAAATTCCCATCGGTTTTTTATCCATTGGAAAATTTTAAAACAAGTTCTATTTTTTCCAACCGATGGAAAAAAGACCGATGGGTACCATACACGATCGGTTGGTCTGATGAAAACCATCCATCGGACGGTTTTCATCAGTCAAACCGATCGTGTGTACGGGGCTTAACAGGTTTTCTTCTGATTGCCCTGTATTTGGCTCCATCCATCTTTCCATCAACTCTGACCAGTTTCCCTGTCCCTGCTTAAGAAAAGCATCCCCTACAACATGATGCTGCCACCACAATGTTTCAAGGTGGGGATGGTGTGTTCAGAGGATGTGCAGTGTTAGTTTTCCTCCACACATAGCATTTTGCTTCAAGGCCAAAAAGTTCACTTTCAGTCTCATCTGACCAGAGCACCTTCTTACACATGTTTGCTGTGTCCCCCACATGGCTTCTTGCAAAGGAGATTTCCCTATGGCTTTCTTTCAGTAATGGCTTTCCTCTTGCAACACTTCCATAAAGGCCAGATTTGTGAAGTGCACGACTAATAGTTGTCCTGTGGACAGATTCTCCCACCTGAGCTGTGTATCTCTGCAGCTCCTCCAGATTTACCATGGGCCTCTTGGCTGCTTCTCTGATTAATGCTCTCCTTGACTGACCTCTCAGTTTAGGTGGACAGCCATGTCTTGGTAGGTTTGCAGTTGTACCATACTCTTTCCATTTTCGGATGATGGATTGAACAGTGCTCTGTGAGATGTTCAAAGCTTGGGATATTTTTTATAACCTAACCCTGCTTTAAACTTCACAACTTTATGCTTGAGCTGTCTGGTGTGTTATTTGGCCTTTGTGATGCTGTTTGTTCACTAAGGATCTCTAACAAACCTATGATGGCTACACAGAACAGCTGTATTTATACAGAGAGACTAAATTACACACAGGGGGACTCTATTTACGAATTATGTGACTTCTGAAGGCAATTGGTTCCACTGGATTTTAGTTAGGGGTATCAGAGAAAAGGGGGCTGAATACAAATGCACGCCACACTTTCCAGATATTTATTTGTAAAACATTTTGAAAACCATTTATGAAGGGACATGCTAGAAAACCAGCATTTGATCAGTGCTTGCAGCCAATGGTATTGGTGGTATTCTGGTAGGGGGGGAGGGGGTGCATTTTGGGTTGAACATAGGTGTGCGCAGCCTATTGAATTATGATAATAATGGGGGATTTTAACTACCCAGAAATTGACTGGAGTAATGGAACTGCTGGGACAGTTAAAGGGCAAAAATGTATAAACCTATTGCAGGACAATTTTATGGTCCAGTTTATTGAGGCCCCAACTAGGAATTATGCTCTGTTGGACCTGGTAATCTCAAACCATGCAGAGCGTATTACTAATGTTCAGATAAAGGAACACCTGGGTAGCAGTGACCATAACATGATTTCATTTGATGTTAGTTGTAAGCAAAAATCACATACAGGAAAGATAAAAACACTTAATTTCAAGAGAGCAAATTTTCCAAGGATGAGCGCTGCTCTCCAGGACTTAGACTGGGAAGGAATATTGGCATCAATGGGCACAGAACAGAAATGGGAATTCTTCAAAAAGACTGTTTGTGAACTCACTGCAAAGTATATTCCCATGGGCAATAAGTTTAAAAGGCTAAAAATAAAACCTATGTGGCTCACTGCCAAAGTTAAAAAAGCTATAAACTATAAGAAAAGAGCTTTTAAAAAATATAAAAATGAGGGAACACTAGTGTCATTTAAATGTTACAAAGAATATAACAGGATATGTAAAAAGGAAATCAAGGATGCAAAAATTCAAAATGAACGACAGATTGCAAAAGATAGTAGGACAAACCCCAAAAAATTCTTCAAATATATTAATAGTAAAAAGGTCAAGTCTGAGCATGTAGGCCCTTTACTAAATAATCTAGAGTGGGTGACTGGGGACAAAGAGAAGGCTAATTTATTAAATACTTTCTTCAGTTCTGTGTATACAAAGGAGCATGGGGGAGCTCATGTCCAAAATGGGGGTGGTAGTGACACAGCCCCAAATCCACAATGGCTCAAAAGTGATATGGTCCAGAAATATTTAGATGGAATAAAGGTGGATAAAGCACCTGGACCAGATGGCATACACCCACGGATCCTAAAAGAATTGAGCTCTGTAATTTCAAAGCCATTGTATTTAATTTTTAGGGACTCATTAATGACAGGAATAGTACCACTGGATTGGCGCAGGGCCAATGTGGTGCCTATATTTAAAAAGGGAATTAAGTCTTTACCAAGTAACTATAGACCTGTTAGTTTAACTTCTATAGTTGGGAAAATACTGGAGAGATTAATAAAAGACCACATAGATGAGTTCTTGCTGGAAAAAAACTATTTAAGCAACAGACAGCATGGATTCATGAAAGACAGAAGTTGTCAAACAAACCTGATTTCTTTTTATGAAGAGGTAAGTAAGACCTTGGACAGAGGGGTGGCAGTGGACGTGGTATACTTGGATTTTGCAAAAGCGTTCGATACAGTTCCCCACACACGGCTCATGTGTAAGGTAAAGTCTACAGGATTGGAAATATCAGTTTGTAAATGGATAGAAAACTGGCTAAAAGACAGAATTCAGAGAGTAGTGGTTAATGATTCTTACTCTGAATGGTCCAAGGTTATCAGTGGTGTACCCCAAGTTTCAGTGCTGGGACCCTTACTTTTTAATATGTTTATAAATGATATTGGGTCTGAGATCAAAAGTAACATTTCTGTCTTTGCAGATGATACCAAGCTATGCAGTGGAATAACGTCCTTACAGGATGTCGCCAATTTACAAGCCGACCTCAATGCTCTGTCTAATTGGGCGACTATGTGGCAGATGAGGTTTAATGTTGATAAATGTAAAGTTATGCACTTGGGGGCTAATAATATGAATGCATCATACATACTAGGGGGAGTACAACTGAGGGGATCCGTAGTGGAGAAGGATCTGGGGGTTTTGGTAGATCATAAGCTCAATAATGGCATGCAATGCCAAGCTGCGGTTTCCAAAGCGAGCAAAGTCCTTTCTTGTATTAAGAGAGGTATGGTCTCCAGAGAGAGAGATATCATTTTGCCCCTGTTCAAATCATTAGTAAGACCTCATCTGGAATATGCAGTTCAGTTTTGGGCCCCAGTTCTCAAAAAGGATATTGGGGAACTGGAGAAAGTGCAGAGAAGGGCAACCAAACTGATAAGAGGCATGGAGGAGCTCAGCTATGAGGAGAGATTAGAGGAACTGAATTTATTCTCTCTTGAGAAGAGGAGATTAAGGGGGGATATGATCAACATGTACAAATATATAAGGGGTCCATATAGTGAACTTGGTGTTCAGTTATTCACTTTACGGTCAGCACAAAGGACAAGGGGGCACTCTTTGCGTCTAGAGGAAAAGAGATTTCACCTCCAAATACGGAAAGGTTTTTTCACAGTAAGAGCTGTGAAAATGTGGAATAGACTCCCTGCAGAGGTGGTTCTGGCCAGCTCAGTAGATTGCTTTAAGAAGGGCCTGGATTCTTTCTTAAATGTACATAATATAACTGGGTACTGACATTTATAGGTAAAGTTGATCCAGGGAATATCCGATTGCCTCTCGGGGGATCAGGAAGGAATTTTTTCCCCTGCTGTAGCAAATTGGATCATGCTCTTCTGGTTTTTTTTTGCCTTCCTCTGGATCAACTGTGGGTATAGAATTGGGTATATGGGATTGTACGATATATGTTTATTTTTTATTTTTTTTTATTTTTTTTACGGTTGAACTGGATGGACTTGTGTCTTTTTTCAACCTGACTAACTATGTAACTATGTAACTATGTAACTATGTGTGCACCCTAAAGCTCAAACACACGTGTATGTGTGTCACCCCAGTACATTGATCTCCCTGAACATTTGAAAGATAAGTGCCACTTCTCTAATGGCAGAGCCAGTAAGAGGGAGGTCTTCCCCATCTTCCTGCTAGCACACAGAGCAATAATGCGCATGGTATTAGGGTTTGACCATGCACATCTGACACACCCTGTGCGCACACCTATGGAGTTGAATGAAAGAAACTAGCAATGTGTACCTTAAGTAGTAGAGGGGTTCAAACTGAGGGTCAAGAACAGAATGACAATGATAGAAGATTGAAGCGTGGATGGAGTTAAGGTATTGATGAGATCACCCTATCAAAAGGCTTGTCCAGAATCTTTACTGTAGCATTCCCTTATATTGTGCAAACCAAGCCTATAAAAGAACACACGTGTCCCCCCAGCTACTAGAGTGAATTACATTTTGGGAGTGAGTTTGGATCTTATTAAAGTGGAAGTAAACCCATCAATTTAACAGTTTCAAAAAGCAGTTACATTCCCGGCATGGCGGGAATGCCAACTGTCACATTGGTTGTGCTCTCAACCAAACTGTCAAACCATCCAATGGCTGGTGTCATAACTGATCACATGTGCAGCATCAAGGCAGTTGAAGATTAAACAGAGGCCAAGATGGCAGCTTCCTTGCCTGAAAACAATAGGAGGGTTTACTTCCACTTTAAATAATCTTATTAATTACTGTTAACTTTAGCACCAATCACACCTACCACCTGTTGCATCAATCATACTTTAGGAAAATAATTAGAATTTTCTGACATTATGAAAGTTGCTTGCAGTGTTTCTTGGATAATCATCATTAGGCAATTCAGTCATTGACTACCCTTTTCCCCTCTTTAGCAAAGTTATAATGTTTCTTTGCTAGCTTTAGGAGTCTGCTCATTAATTTTAAGCATTACTTAGAGCAAGTAAACCTTACATGACATATTATTCCAGATGACCAAAGAACAATATATTTTTTTCCCCAGGAAAATATAGATTTTAATTACTATAAAAAAATTCACAGCAGGTAAAGGATTATAAGTAAATCCAGCAGAAAACACAGAAGATTTTTTACTGCTGTTAAAATTAATACAGGAGTATTTCTAGATACCACTGGTTCTCTTTTCCCCCTTTGGGCAGTTACTTTAGATCAGTGATAGCTGGTTACCATGGCCTGAAGTTTCTTTTTATTACAACTTCAGTCCTTCCTGAAATGCACTGACAGCTTTTGTCCAAAAATATGTGAGAGAATTAAAAGGATGTACAACACTGAAACAGCAAATACTGGCTGTGGGATGGTATCTTTGCTGAATGGTTGCATATGTTATGTGACTTGAGGATTACATGCCCACATCTTACTTCCCCCTTAACAAAAGGCTATTTGAACCTCCTAGACTGACAGCTACTATATCTCTGCAGAATGATGACTACTTTCAGCACCTGTATGAAGCCCTTTTTTTTTTTCTTTTACGCACAAGCAAATTTTTTCTCTTGTACATTTTTACAATTCAGCAAAAAGGCACACTTTTGTCAGCAAAAATACACATTATTAAAAGGTCTTAGTCAATGGAGGTTTACACAGACAAAGTGACTGCTGTCAAGATATTTATAAGGCATAAAATGAGCCCACTGGTGGAGGATAAAGTATAATCGCAGAGCTGAGCTACACTCCAGAAGCCAGGAGGTCACAAAGCATGTATTAAATTAGACAGCTGTATTAGAATTTGAAAAAACTCTAATGTGTATTTTGCAGCATACCATTCAATAGATGTTGTGGCTGCATTTGTTTTTTTCAGGCTCTTTTTCATTTATTTTCTCCTGGTAATTCTACAAATTACACATTACCCGTCCCTTTGTGGCTAAACAAATTTTTCTACTTTATGGAGGGAGGCATCGTTGGCACACAGCTAGACTTCAAGCATGTTTGCCTTTATTACTCTTCATTTCATATGGATTGATGGAACTAGTAGTCTACAGAAAGATAGGGATGTTTAGTTAATTTTTTCCAGCTAAAAATATTTATAATCAGCCACCAAGTATAAAGACTGGTAAACTGAAACATATTACATTTCTGTTTTTTTGGAATTATATATGCTGTAAAGTGATTGTAAAGGTAAATAAAAAATAAATAAAAAATAGCAAACATGTCTATACTTACCTGCTCTGTTTAATGGAATTGCACAGAACGGCCACGAACCTCCTTTTTTCGTGTCCCCTGCCGGTGCTCCTGGCTCCTCCCCTGTGTCCAGTGCCCCCATGGGAAGCAGCACTCGTGCGTGCTAGCCCCCCGCTCCCTCGTCTCTGGCTTTGATTGACAGCACTGGGAGCTAACGGCTCCCAGTGCCCCACTAAGGCCAGCGAGACCCAAAAGTGAGGGGAGAGAAGAGACGTGCATGGCGCTAGATCGAATGAGGGCTCAGGTAAGTAAAAAGGGGGGGGGGGTGAGGGGGATACTTACACCTAAACATTTTTTGCCTTAATGCAAGGAATGCATTTAGGCAAAAAATGTTTAGGCTTTACAACCACTTTAAGCCTTATAGATGTAGCAACCTCATCCTAAAAGTAGGGCTACAGGTAAATTTAGTTATGCTGGGTGGTAGCCAGCCTGGCTAATTTGTAGTGTTTAATGTCAAATGGCTTCCCTCCTAATCCTGTTCATCTGTGGTTTCTCCCTTTTGTCAGTAAGTGGTGCTGTTGCCTTTGACATTTGAGTGATGAGCTACAGTGAGTTCAGGTTATGAATAAACATACCTTTCTCAGTCAGACTGACAGCTTTGCATGCTGGGAAAAGGTATTTATTTGGGAGAAGTCTGGTGATGTTAGTCTTCCCGCCCAGGGCTGCGGCCTGGGTGGATGTGTGCAAAACAGCTCATGGCTGCTAGGTCTGAAGCCTGAGGCCTATCCAGGTGTCTAAGGTGTCATCCGGAAACAATTCTGAGAGGGATGAAGTTCTAAGGAAGCACCAGAGGCAGGGGCGGAACTACCGCCATAGAGACCCACGCGGGCGCTATGGGGCCCGGTGAGGAAAGCAACTGTTCAACCATCCTCTGGCCCCGGCCTCAACATCTAGAGTGACGCATCCCAATTCCCGTGCCTGCTGCAATCAATGTATACTGTCACACTGTGCCAGTGTGCGAGAGCTGGGCAGTGGGCAGCAGGAGCGGGCACCCTGTGATTGGCTGAATTAATCAGGTGTGGGTGGCGTTCATGAGGGTTTGTGATTGGCCTGGTGGATCTGGTGCCTGGTCACATGTGGAGGCGGGGCTGGACTGTGGGTGATCGCGGCCGCCCGGAGTGCCGCCTCCCTGCCTGGCGCGTGCTGTCTGTGTGTCTCCTGACTGAGGTGAGATCTCTCTCTCATCTGCTCTTCTACCCGCCTGTCTGTCAGCCCACCCCTCTCTGTCAGCTACCCCCTCCCCTGTCAGCTACCCCCTCCTCTGTCAGCTACCCCCCTCCTCTGTCAGCTACCCCTACCCCTGTCAGCTACCCCCTCCCCTGTCAGCTACCCCCTCCCCTGTCAGCTACCCCCTCCCCTCTGTCAGCTACCCCCCTCCCCTGTCAGCTACCCCCCCTCTGTCAGCTACCCCCCCTCCCCTCTGTAATCTATCCCCTCCTCTGTCAGCCACCCCCATCCTCTGTCAGCCACCCCCTCCCCTCTGTCAGCTACCCCCATCCCCTCTATTAGTTACCCCCAAACATCACGCATTCCCCCTCTCCTTCCTCTGCTCCAGCGGGGCTAATGTCCTGCAGCCAGGTCACACTGCACTGTCTGTCTGTGCACTCTCTCTCTCCCACCCAGCCACCGGCGCCAATGCCACCAGAGACAGTGAATTGAGGGCCTCTTGGACTGGTGTCCTAGCAACCAGGGATGCTTTTGCAGGAGAAATCATGGTATTGGAGACTTCGCTCTACTGACGCCGTCCTCTGCTCCACTGACGCCGTCCTCTGCTCTACTGACGCCATCCTCTGCTCCACTGACGCCATCCTCTGCTCCACTGACGCCGTCCTCTGCTCCACTGATGCCGTCCTCTGCTCCACTGATGCCGTCCTCTGCTCCACTAACACCGTCCTCTGCTCCACTGACACCGTCCTCTGCTCCACTGACACCGTCCTCTGCTCCACTGACACCGTCCAATCATATTTTATGGGTACACAAATGCTTTTGTTTTATTTAACCATTCCCCTTTAAATCCCCCCACTGTTAATGCAATTTGGCCACAGCCACTGTTCACTGTAGCACACCTCATTACTATAGAAAAAAGGGAAACTGCACTAGACAGATGAAAATAAATAATAATAATAAAGGCAGCAGCTTGTAGTGGGATACACACATATAGATATAGAAGCAAACAAACTTGTAAACTGCGCCAATGATATTGTTAATAAAAGAGTCCACATCAATCCTTAGGATGACATAGTAGAGTGGTACATGTACAAAAAACGTTGATAAAAACCCAAAGCATACACCATTGATGTGCAATTAATTAAATAACATCTCAAAAAAGTCCATCAGCTGTACATTGGTCCATAAAATAAACAGATCCTGTTGGGTAACACTGCAGTGATTCACACAAATAAAAGTGCCCACCACCGTAACAAATGGCCGCTTACCAGAAGGCAGGCACAAAAAGCATTCGGCTATAACCCAGCCGCGGCCTTTGGCTTGCAATGCAGAGTGGTTTGGTTTTAACCAGGAAGCAGACTAATCACCCGGGATAATCCTCAGCGTGTCATAAGGTCCATGACAATGTTAAGACATCAGGGAAAAAAAGGAAGAGGCACCATAGCATAATACCGTCTTGATGGTTTATTAAATAGATAAAGTAATACACTTACAAATAAACAGAAGAAATTTGCATAAAAACTTGCCAGCCGGCAAAGTACAGGAGCCCGTCCTCCTCAAACGGCGTGGTGACATCACTACGTGCCTTCCCAGACACGTTTCGTCACAATCTGACGTTCTCAATGGGGATAGGGCAACGTACTGACCCACCACCATTTTATTGAGCCAGACCTCGTTGTAAAGCGCAAGAATCGGGCTAAAACCACCATATTGACTATGGGCATGGATACCAATAACGAAACTGCCACGGACTTTAATCTGGCGGTTGCATTAGTAAAAAACATTGATAAAAAAACCTAATAAAAATGTAATTAAATTATATATTTAATAATTAAATAAATAAAAATATAAATAGAGCAGACCACGACCGAAGACATACATTGATAATACTAATAAATAGTATTAACCAAATATGTAATCAACTAACCAGACGGATAAAACCGCCAAATAACGATTACCAATTAGTTCTTGATGAACCAAAAACTAATAATAAATGTGTATGAACAGTAAATGTTAATATAAAGAATACGTTTATACCTTTTAATAAAGGTGAACAAATTATATATTAATAGTAGTGTGAAGACCATATTCTATTAAACATTAAAAATATGCAAATTATGATGTGCATATATTAGTGTAAACAAACCAAGTATATTGAAGTCCAATTAATACGTGAATTGTATGTGTTATGTGATATAACACTAATTTAATTGATTTGTTAAAAAAATTAGAAAAAAAATAATTAATGAATTTTGACGCTATAGGCATTAAAAATTAAAAAATGTAAAAATTACAAGAAAAAAGAAAAAATATTAAATAATAAAATAAAAAAATAAAATAACACCTCATTACTACTCTCTTTGGGTAACCCAAAAGGTGTCCCAGGTATTTTACAATCCTATAGCGTGTACTACAAAGAAAATTCAGGGCGCCGTGAAAGTGTTCGGGTTTGGCTTGAAGAAAAGGTGGCAACCCTAATGAGGAATGTAAGTTTACTGTTAAGCGTCCGGGGCCTCGTGAGTCTGGCCGTGTCCCAACACACGCAGCAGGAGACAGGAGCAGAGAGCAGAGTGGGGGGGCAGAACGCTCGAGCACGCCTGTGAAGGGACATCGTTTTCGGCACATGAGGAGGCTCTGGAGTCTGGACAGGAGGTAGGAAAGGAGTGGGAGACTGTCATCTGTTTTGCACTGTTTTGCTATTTTTGTGAAGAAAAATGTTTGCTATATTTTTTCATTAGGATAATTTTGGCACAAAGAGAGGGGGAGCAATGCCAGGTTCAAGGGTGCAGATGTTCCTAAGACCTTAAGAATAAACTTGATCAAACTACCATTAGGGCCACTGTTCATCATTGCTGTCTTATTTCTCCCCTATTTGTCTTGTATTTACACATAAGTTTAATCAAAACAGAAATTGGTTAGAAGGCATGGAGGTCAGCAATGTTTGTCCTT
Organism: Rana muscosa; assembly: GCA_029206835.1. Taxonomy (NCBI): domain Eukaryota; kingdom Metazoa; phylum Chordata; class Amphibia; order Anura; family Ranidae; genus Rana; species Rana muscosa. The sequence continues at coordinate 1,026,271,891 of CM055122.1, forward strand.
CAGGAGCTGCATACAGTATACTGCATACTTTGTTGTTCGAAATTAATATAAGCTGTTGCCTGGGTACTGTAAATAGTAAATAATGATGCGCTGAACACCAACCTAATGGTGTTGCACAAATAATAAGTGATTAATGTGTATTCATCAGTGGTAACATAAACCTGTGGTATGAAATATAGTGCAAAAATGCAAATTACATCAGAAATAGTGCTAAATCCAAGAGTAGCATACAATCAAATGTAAAAAAAGTAGGTAAAAGTCCTCCCATTCACAATAAGCTTGTCTCCAGAAAAAGGACAGCAACTATTTAACCAATAGAACAGTCACAGCTAATCAGTCACAGCTCTTCTGGTGAATTAATGCAAGAACTCCCCACACAGAACTCCTCTCTTTGCATCAAACTCCGATATCCACAAGATGCTCATACAGAATGAAAAGAAAAAAGGAAGATCATTGCGCAGTGTTCTATTGAAGGCACAGTCTCTTACAACTGTGACTTTCCACTCACATAACCTCCGATATCAGACAGCGCTTGTACAGCTCAGCTTCCGTGTCATCCTCCTCAGGTTGCGAGCGTCACTAGGCTTCTCCCCCTACGCGTTACGTCTACGACTTAGTCACGTGCCGTAGACGTAACGCGTAGGGGGAGAAGCCTAGTGATGCTCGCAACCTGAGGAGGATGACACGGAAGCTGAGCTGTACAAGCGCTGTCTGATATCGGAGGTTATGTGAGTGGAAAGTCACAATTGTAAGAGACTGTGCCTTCAATAGAACACTGCGCAATGATCTTCCTTTTTTCTTTTCATTTTGTATGAGCATCTTGTGGATATCGGAGTTTGATGCAAAGAGAGGAGATCTGTGTGGGGAGTTCTTGCATTCATTCACCAGAAGAGCTGTGACTGATTAGTAGGCTTGTGCAATTCGTTTCGTAACGAATTGAAATTCGTCCGAATTTAGCAACTTTCGGACATTCGGAAGCATTCGAATTTCCGAACAAAGCAATTACGAATAAGACCGAATCCGAAATAAATTATACCGCAAATAGCGAATGCCCGAATGTCTTCGGCATAATTCGTTATGAAAAAGTTACGAATGTACGAATCCATACGAAGCACAATAACACTCACTCTGCTCTGCTCTCTGCTTCTCCCACACCGTGCTGAACTCCCTCTCAAAATGGTGTACAGGGGCGGAGGTTATAGCCGCATGTAAAAAACGAAAGTAAAATACGAGATTTCGAATCCATTCGAAGCACAATAACACTCACTCTGCTCTGCTCTCTGCTTCTCCCTCACCGTGCTGAACCCTCTCAAAATGGTGTACAGGGGCGGAGCCTATAGCCGCATGTTAAAAACGAAAGTAAAATACGAGATTTCGAATCGTTACAAATAACCGCAATGTATTTAGAAAAGTACAAATCCATTCGAAGCACATTAGGCATAATAGGCAGCGTCGTTGTGAGAGAGACACGGAAAATTACGAATCAACGAACCCAAAAAAAGTTACGAAAGTAGGAGTTGTGTCCAGAATCAACGAAAAACAACGTACTCTACCGAAAGTACGAACCCAAAAAAAGTTACGAAAGTAGGAGTTGTGTCCAGAATCAACGAAAAACAACGTACTCTACCGAAAGTACGAATTATAAAGCAACAAAAAATTCAACGAAAAATGTCGCTTGCAAAAATACGAATGAGTCCGAACACGAAAAATCCCGTCTAGCAAAATTACGAATGATTACGAATCAACAGGACCGGAAAGAAACGAACCGAAACGGAACGAATTTTTCCGTTGTGCACAAGTCTACTGATTAGCTGTGACTGTTCTATTGGTTAAATAGTTGCAGTCCTTTTTCTGGAGACAAGCTTATTGTGAATGGGAGGACTTTTACCTACGTTTTTTTGCATTTGATTGTATGCTACTCTTGGATTTAGCACTATTTCTGATGTAATTTGCATTTTTGCACTATATTTCATACCACAGGTTTATGTTACCACTGATGAATACACATTAATCACTTATTATTTGTGCAACACCATTAGGTTGGTGTTCAGCGCATCATTATTTACTATTTATATTCACTTTGGAATCAGATTTTCTTTGAATGATTGCAGCTTTCACCATTTGGTGATCTATTGGTTTTGGTTCACACTATTTATCCATTAGCGCTTTAGTATATTTTTTTACTATTTGCCTTGGTACTGTGCCACATGGGTGTGGTAATCTGTTGTTCAATGGCATTAGTTCATTTTTTTGTGGGGGGTGCCCCATACAACATTTTTCTATGGGGCCCTGTGATTTCTAGTTACGCCCCTGACCAGAGGTGACTCTTCATGGATCGGGGATCCATGAAGTGGCTGGGAGAGCTTCAAGAGAGAACTCATCCAAGAGAATTCAGTATGATGCAGCGAGTAAAGTTCAGTTACTATAGGGGACTATTCTACAAAGCACAGATGTGCTGGGTCAGCTTAAAGGCTCTTTTCCTGTATTGCTGTCTACCTTATCTCACCTATTTTTGTCTAAGGAGTCTGCCAATCGGACAATTTGCTGATTGTTACCAAGGGTGTCTTGTGCCCTATTCCCTCATTTCATTCTCCCACATTTTTCCTGTTTGAGAAATAAACCTCTCTCTTGTTTAAGCATAAAAGTGACTGATGCCCAACTTTATTTCTTGTTCATCACCCACAATGCCTAGTAACCTGCACCCTGAGGAATTATGCCAGCCCTCTCTACCTCTGGCAGTCACCACCACTCTCCCGGAAAATTGGGGTAGGCGCTACATAGACATTAACATAGATCTAATATACAACAAAGGGTTCAGCTGACCTTTCATGATGAACTTCAAGGAGAGGCTAGGAGCTTTATCTTAAACAGCAACAATGAAAATACAAGGAATACTCCCAAAAGACCCATTTTGCTTTTATCCACACATGTTGTGTCTAAATATTCAATGTAGCCTATAAACAATTAATAAATCTAATTCCCATGTAATATTTACCATCTAATATTTATAATATAAATCTAAACTAATATAAAAGACCCCTCTTTATTCAAGTTATATACGATTTTAAATACTTGGCTATATTTTATTTAGCACCTCAGTCTGTCTTTGTACCAGTTCCTGTATACCTGTCCATCAGCATTCAGACAGAGAAAGGAACAGCGTTGTGTAGCCATTCAGTCATTATTGATTTGCTAAATACTGTGAATCAAATCATATAGAGTTTGTCAATTGGAAAAGGCAAAAAACAAGCCCACTGGTGTAGGAATTATACTCGTGAAGCCAGGAGGTCACAAGGCAGACGTAAGTCAGACAGCTGTGTCAGAATTGATATAATAATCCCAGAATGAGGCGTATGGGGAATCCACCAGGAATGAAGAAATTATTTTCAACAGAATGGCACTGTTCTTGACAAGATATTTCTGCCCTGGTTCTGAATTAATGCATTGAGAGGGTTTAAGCCAGACACAAATGACATCACCGACGTATCTCAAGGATGCTTCTCTACAGAGAAGCATACAAAAGTTAAAGATATATACGTTCAGAGATGCAGTTCCAGCTCACTGGAGCTATCAATATCTCTCTTCATAAAAATCCCACACAGAAAGTATGAAATTTCACTGTAGTTAATCACCACCGAGCATTTGACTCCAGAAAGAACTTGCAGATGGGATTACAAATATTTAGATGCTGTGTATGTTTAACTCTGGCAGCTGCTATGTTTTATATATGCCAATGTAGAAATAGACACCCTTAACATAAGTGTCATGGATATGCATTAATGTCTGTCTGCCATCTTACCTTCCTCCTCATGTGTTCATCTAGAGACCAGACCTCCTTCACCTGGCTTCCTTTATAATCTCCTCCCAGCCTGACTCCACCCCGGGCCCTATCACTGAACACTATATTAACCTGTGCACTGCAAGCCTGCTTTGCTGATCAACGTGTTTGTTAGGCATTGTGTGTTTGGGTTCCTGCCTGCCGTGTGCTACGTCTGTCTCTCTGTTACGTTATTGGCTTGTCCCCGACCATCCCTGTCTGCTCGTGACCCTTGACCTTCGGCTCGTTCTTCGTTATCCTTGTCTGCTTGTGGCCCCTGACCTTCGGCTTGTTATTCGGTTCTCTCTATCGTGTGCTGCTGCTTCCCCTTATCCTACGGGGCGTGAGCTAGGAAACTCCAGGGGCCGCGACCTGGTCCCAGCCTGCAGCGTAACATCCTCAACACTAGAGGCCCTGGAGAAGACCAGCTGGGTCTTAGACTCCGCGCCCTGGGGAATCTTGGCTCTCGCTTCCGTTGGGATCCCGGTTGTGCTCCTCTGGTCCCGCTTTCCACAACCACCCAGTTTCCTATCCACAGAAGCCAGCCATAGGGTTCACTACCTCGCGGTGCACTCCTGTCCCCCTACGGTGTGCATCTGTCACCTGGCCACAGGTGACCCCGACAGTTTGATCAGCCATGAACCCGGCTGACATCCCGCTTCCCGCGGATGATCCATTGCAGGGCATAGTTCGCAGACTTGAGACCCAGGAATCAAATCAGACCCAGGTGATGCGATTCCTCCAGGATCTGGCTTCTCGATTCGAGCAGCTTCAGGTCTCCTTGGGAACCCCGAATCCGCAACCCCAAGTACTACCAGCGGCTGTACCTATCGCACCAGTCGCAGCCTCACACTCACTAAGATTGCCAGCTCCGTTCCGTTTCTCTGGGGACTCCAAGGCCTGCAGGGGGTTTCTCAGCCAATGCACTATTCATTTTGAGCTTCAGCCTCAAAGCTTCCTATCTGACCGGGCTAAGGTAGCCTATATCATTTCCCTCCTCTCCGGTGAAGCTTTGGCCTGGGCTGCCCCCCTGTGGGAGAGGAACGATCCGGTGGTTTCCAGTCTGTCCGAATTCTTGAAGCTCTTTCGTAATATCTTCGAAGAGCCGGCTCGGGCTTCTTCAGCGGCTAGTGCTGTCTTACGTCTTCGCCAAGAATCTAGTTCAGTGGGGCAATATGCTCTTCAGTTCCGTATCCACACAGCTGAATTGAGCTGGAATAATGAGGCCCTGGTCGCTACCTTTTTACATGGCCTCTCTGACCGAGTGAAAGACGAATTAGCGGGAAGAGCCATTCCCGTCGGTCTGGACGATGTAATTTCATTATGCAACCAGATCGACATTCGTTTTCAAGAGAGGTCCTTAGAAAAAAGACGCCAGCACTCTCTGGGTCCTAGCCAGTCTGAGCTCCCCTCCCTTCATTCCGTGGAGCATCCTCTACCTGCTGAAGAACCTATGCAGCTGGGCCGGACCAGACTAACCCCCGAAGAACGTGCTAGGCGCAGAACTCTGGGCTTGTGCCTCTATTGTGGGGGCAAGGGTCATTTTCGTGACTCCTGCTCGCTTCGTCCGGGAAACGCTCGGGTCTAATACATTTGGAAGGTGGAGTATTGGACCCAGAAACATCACCTTCTCGCCTGCTCTTGCCGGTGTCCCTTCATGTAGGCACTTCTCCTCAGTCAACCCTTGCATACCTGGATTCCGGGGCTGCCGGCAATTTCATGGATTGGAGAACTGCTTCTTCTATGAAGCTTACCCTTTCACCTCTCACTACCCCATTGGTAGTCTCGGCAATTGATGGCACTGTTCTCCCAGGGGGCCCTATTCGCTTCCAGACGCTACCCATTAGGATGTCGGTAGGGATTCTCCACCAGGAGTGGATATCCTTTCTTATTCTACCCAAGGCCTCTACCCCAGTTGTATTGGGCCTCCCTTGGCTACAGCTCCACTCTCCACATGTGGACTGGGTCTCTGGGCAGATCCTGGCCTGGGGTTCCTCATGTTTCTCGTCGTGTCTTCTCAAGGTGACCCCCAAGGAGAGTCTTCCGGTTGCTGCCACTTCTGTTTCTTCTGATCTTCCCGCCGCATACAGCGATTACCGGGATGTGTTCTGTAAAAAATCAGCTGAGGTGCTTCCTCCCCACAGGTCTTTTGACTGTGCTATTGATCTTGTCCCCGGAGCAACTCTACCCAGGGGTCGTACCTACCCTCTGTCCATCCCAGAGACCCAGGCCATGTCGGAGTATGTAGCAGAGAATCTGGAGAGAGGGTTCATCCGGAAATCCTCATCGCCTGCAGGGGCAGGGTTCTTTTTTGTTGCCAAAAAGGATGGTACCTTAAGACCCTGCATCGATTATCGGGGTTTAAATGCGGTTACTATTAAAAATCGATACCCCTTACCCTTAATATCTGAGCTATTCGATAGGTTGAAGGGTGCCTCCATTTTCACCAAGTTGGATCTCAGAGGCGCGTACAATCTCATTCGAATACGGGAGGGTGACGAATGGAAGACTGCATTTAACACTAGAGACGGGCATTACGAATATCTGGTGATGCCTTTTGGTCTGTGTAATGCTCCAGCCGTGTTTCAAAACTTTGTCAATGAAATCTTCAGAGATCTGCTGTACCAGTTTGTTGTCATCTATCTGGATGACATTCTGATCTTTTCTGAAAATCTGCTCGTCCACAGAAACCATGTCCGCACTGTACTTCAACGTCTTAGAGAGAACAATCTCTATGCCAAGCTGGAGAAATGTTCCTTTGAATGTTCTGAGGTCCTGTTTTTGGGGTGCTTTGTCTCATGTTCGGGGCTTCGTATGGACCCTGGGAAGGTCTTGGCTATCACCAACTGGCCTCTTCCTGCTAGCCTCAAGGCCACACAGCGCTTTCTTGGCTTCACTAATTATTATAGGCAGTTCATAAGGAATTACTCTTCCATTGCCGCGCCTATTATCGCTTTGACCAAGAAGGGTGTGAATGCCAGAGACTGGCCTTCCGAAGCTGTCTCTGCATTTCACAACCTGAAACAGGCCTTTGTTTCTGGCCCCCTCTTGAGGAGACCAAATCCTGGGAATGCATTTTTTATTGAAGTGGACGCTTCCTCAATGGGGGTGGGAGCTGTGCTTCTTCAAATCTTTGAGAAGAGACGCCAACCATGTGCGTTCTTCTCCAAAAAATTTTCTCAGGCAGAGAGGAATTATGCCATCGGTGATCGGGAACTTCTCGCAATTAAATTGGCGTTAGAGGAGTGGCGTCATCTCTTGGAGGGTTCCCCTCACTCCATAACGATCTTTACCGATCACAAGAATTTACAGTATCTACAGAATGCTAAACGTCTGAATCCTAGACAGGCCAGGTGGAGTCTCTTCTTTGCCCGTTTTAATTTCACGATTACCTACAAACCTGGTTCCTGCAACGGTCGGGCTGATGCGCTCTCTAGGTCATTTGACACTTTGGACGAGGAGTCCGCCCCTGAACCTGAGCCGATCATTCCCACCTCATGCATTGTTGCCCACTCTACCACCCTGAAGTCTAAAATTCCGCCTGGTAAGACCTTTGTCCCCACTGGGCTAAGAGCTAAGATCCTTCGTTGGGGACATGATTCCAAGGTGGCAGGGCATTCTGGATTCCTCCGATCCTTCCTACTCATCAGTCGTCACTACTGGTGGCCTAATCTCCGCTCAGACGTCAAAGACTACGTTAAAGCTTGTCATGTCTGTGCTCAGTCCAAATCCTCCACACAAGCTCCTGCTGGTCTCCTCATGCCCTTGCCTATTCCTAAGGAACCCTGGGCCCATATTGCCATGGATTTTATCACCGATCTCCCACTGTCTGAGAATAATACAGTCATTTGGGTGGTAATCGATCGATTCTCCAAGATGGCTCATTTTGTTCCTCTTCCTGGTCTTCCTTCTGCCCCTGCCTTGGTTCCCATTTTCATTCGAGAAATTCTCCGCCTACATGGGGTCCCTTCTCATATTGTTTCCGACAGGGGAGTCCAATTCACGTCTCGTTTTTGGAGAGCCTTTTGCAAATCCCTCAATATTGTCTTGGATTTTTCTTCTTCTTACCATCCCCAATCCAATGGACAGACTGAGAGGGTTAATCAGGAGTTAGAGGTCTTTCTTCGCACCTTTGTGTCTTCTCACCATGACGATTGGTCCTCTCTACTCCCGTGGGCAGAATTCTCCCATAACAATCATGTGAATACCAGTTCGCAGAAGACACCCTTTTTCACAGTTTATGGAAAACACCCTCAACTTCCTCTTCCTATGATCTGTTCTCCAGACATTCCAGCTTTGGCTTCGGTTCAGGAGTCTCTCAATTCCGTTTGGGGTCACGTTCATGATTCCCTCCGGGCAGCTGCTGAAAAATTCAAAGGCTTTGCCGACCGCCGCAGGCGTAAACCGCCTTCTCTTCAGCCAGGGGACAAAGTCTGGCTCTCTACCAGGAACATCAAGCTCCGAGTTCCTTCTCTGAAGTTTGCTCCACGATTCATCGGTCCATACACGGTAACTGCTAAACTGAATCCGGTTTGTTTCAAACTCCAGATTCCTAAGAGCCTTAAAATCACTAACTCCTTTCATGTTGCTCTTCTAAAGCCTTTAGTCCTCAATAAATTCTCTCGTCCTCTTCCTACCGTGGCGCCTGTCTCTGAGGATAATCAGGAGTACGAGTTCAGTCAAATTCTGGACTCCCGACTCTGTAAAGGCGTTCTTCAGTACCTCGTTCATTGGAAAGGGTTTGGTCCTGAGGAGAGGTCTTGGATCACTGCATCTGAGGTCTTTGCACCTCGTCTGTTAAAGGAGTTTCATCTGAAGTTTCCCTCTAAACCTGGGCCCAGGCGGGGAAGGGGGAGGCCTCGTAAGAGGGAGGGTACTGTCATGGATATGCATTAATGTCTGTCTGCCATCTTACCTTCCTCCTCATGTGTTCATCTAGAGACCAGACCTCCTTCACCTGGCTTCCTTTATAATCTCCTCCCAGCCTGACTCCACCCCGGGCCCTATCACTGAACACTATATTAACCTGTGCACTGCAAGCCTGCTTTGCTGATCAACGTGTTTGTTAGGCATTGTGTGTTTGGGTTCCTGCCTGCCGTGTGCTACGTCTGTCTCTCTGTTACGTTATTGGCTTGTCCCCGACCATCCCTGTCTGCTCGTGACCCTTGACCTTCGGCTCGTTCTTCGTTATCCTTGTCTGCTTGTGGCCCCTGACCTTCGGCTTGTTATTCGGTTCTCTCTATCGTGTGCTGCTGCTTCCCCTTATCCTACGGGGCGTGAGCTAGGAAACTCCAGGGGCCGCGACCTGGTCCCAGCCTGCAGCGTAACATCCTCACCACTAGAGGCCCTGGAGAAGACCAGCTGGGTCTTAGACTCCGCGCCCTGGGGAATCTTGGCTCTCGCTTCCGTTGGGATCCCGGTTGTGCTCCTCTGGTCCCGCTTTCCACAACCACCCAGTTTCCTATCCACAGAAGCCAGCCATAGGGTTCACTACCTCGCGGTGCACTCCTGTCCCCCTACGGTGTGCATCTGTCACCTGGCCACAGGTGACCCCGACAATAAGTAGTAGGAAAAATCTCCACTTTGTGACAGTGTTTAGCACTTTTTGGGCCATGTCAATCAGGGGACTTCTTTATAGCAATCAGTTTTTTTTGTAAACTTTTTTTTTTTTGCTAAGAAAATCATATTCACTAACGCGCTAATTGTACAGCAAATTGTGACTCGGCAATAATCGCTCCACCTTAAGGGCCTATTCACACAGTTCATTTTGAAAACCTTATGTGAAATGCACAAAGTGACACTTCATTCATGTCACCACACAGCAGTTACCTCTATGACTAGCTACAAATAACAGTCAGAGATCAATTTATAACAGCAAACAGCAACATAATGATGTAGCATGAGGCTAACCTGTAGCTGTGAAAAATTGCTTCTTATGCCCTGTACACACGGTCGGTTTTTCCAATGAAAAAACAATCGTGCATGGGCCCCATTGGACTTTTTTCGGTGTTAAAAAATAGAACATGTTTTAAATTTTTCCGATGGAAAAAAAAACCGATAGAAAACTCTGATCGTCTGTGTGGAACTCCAACGGAGAAAAAACCCACGCATGCTCAGAATCAAGTTGAATCATGCTCAGAAGCATTGAACTTCATTTTCTCGAGTCGTCGGAGTGTTTTACGTCACAGCGTTTTGGACGGTCAGAAATTTTACTGATGGTGTGTAGGCAAGACTGATGAAAGTCAGCTTCATCGGAATTCCGACGGAAAGTTCCATCGGATTTTATTCCATCGGAAATCCGCTCGTGTGTACAGGGCATAAGTGACAAATCATCAGCAATTATAGCGATTACATTGTAACAAATTACTGCTAAAAATAACCTGTCTGATTAGATCCTTATGCTGCTTGTGCTGTCAGATCCTTTGATCTTGTTTATCACACTGCAGTTTTACAGCACCCAGTCTCTGTGTCACGAGTCAGTCTCTAATGGCAGACCCTTCAAGGCTTGTCTGCATACCATTGCCCAGGGAATGTGGGTAAGTCACTGCTCTGCCTCATTTACTTATCTATGTACCTTTCAGCTTGAACTACTGAGGTCTGTAAGCAACAGAGCAGCCAAGGAGAGCACAAATCCAATATTGTACGTTCTGGTCACAGTCCGGTGTTAAATATCTTCAACACCTATATCATAAGTTTTTTTTTAAATCATTTTCAGATTTCAGATTATGCTGTACCCAATTCTGCATACTTACATACATGCTGCTGCTGCCAAATAACTAAACCTTGCTTGGGTTGGTTTTACTTCTTCTGATTTAGAACTCTTTTTACTCCAGCTGGGGTACCAAAAGATTATTTCAATCTAATGTAGCGCTACCCCCAGTTAAGAGAGCTGCTGGATTTGTTTTCGGGCCCTGTGTGCAGCACCGCCAACCCCCGGCAATCTTACTCGACCCACTCTGGCACAGCTAGTCTAGGGTTATATTTGTATCACATTCAATAGTATTGCAAGGAATAATCTCTTAGCAGTAAGACAACACACTGAGGCAAGAGATTAAATATAACAGTTTACTCTTATCTCAAAGGTAGCATAGGCAGAACACAACACATGCAATTGGCTTGCAGAGCCCTGCAGAATTCAATACAGCACACAATAATGGCGCTGCGCGGTACTTCACCACGTGCAGCTATTATGGTATGCGCGCCCTATGGCGCACTAAACAATATCTTAACTTCCCACCCCAGTCAGGCCTGACATGGAGTAAATCTCAGTTACCTCCTATAGGGATTTCTCTGCATGCCAGCTTTTGGTGGTGCACTTGATGAATAGTACTTTGTAATCCACAACCAGGCAATAACTTGGAACACTATACTGGGGGGGACACTTCAACTCTGTCCTGCTACCGGTCCCCCCGGGGAACAGCAGATAAACAAAACTGTGGGCCTATGCAGTCTATAGGCCTAAACACGGCACAGTCTATTGGTCTGGGCAGGTGCCCGCTCACCACTCCGGACGCGATCCCAGTCCAGAACGTCCACCCTGCTGTGTATCCGCACACAGCGTCTGCAACGATCGGGTCCCCGATCCAACCGATGTCCTCACTCGACAAGTCAGATGCCACCCAGGCTCCGCAGTGGGGTGGAAGGCTCTTTGGAAGTTGTGCAAGGCCCAGGCTTCAGGCCTTGCACTGCAGCAGATCCGCACAGGAAGAAACTCTTGCTTGCAGCGCGGTGTCTCAAAGAGGCCGAGCTCCGCCTCGCCTCCTCCTTAAATAACCCCTCCCATGAGTCTCTGCGATGGCTAACTGCACTCTGGGTGCCGAACAGGGTTCTGGGTAACGTAGTCCCGGGGCCTTAAAGGAGACCCCGCTACACTAATATTAAGTTTTACTACATAGTAATTAAAAAAGACCCACTCTAACCATTGCACAATGACAGAATGAGTTTCACAATCTATCCTGGTTCCTATATTACTTCAGTAATATCCCCTTAAGATAAATCAATCCAGCTAAAAATCGTATATTGTGTGTACAAATCAGCCCACAGATATACCAACATGGAAAAAATTAAAAATGGAAAAGACATATACACACCCTAAAGATGAGTTTGATAAGTTTAATGAGAGATTAAAAAAAGAGGTAGAAGAATTTCAAAAGGAACAAAAAACAGGAAAACTGAAAAAATTTCAGTGTCATGAAGATCCTGCCAGAAACAGGCGCCTCAGACTCTCCAGTTCCCATTTGCGGCTGCAACCGCGCATGCGCACGCACCTCTGTTGGCGCCAGGCGGGCTATTTAAGCCTGCGTGTCACATACAGTCCCCGCTGTCTGCTCTACAGTGTTTGTGTACCTGAAACCTGATCTGTGACTTAACCTGTGAAAGTCCCTGGCTTACCTGTGACTATCCCAGCCATCCGCCTGCACCTAATCCTTGGCCTGTTTGACTATTCTTCTGCCTGCACCTCTGTACCTTGCCGACCGCCTGATAGCTGACCCGGCCTGTCTGACCACCCTGTCTGTTCCTGGTTCCAGTCCAGTCTGCTCCAGTCTGCTGAATGGTTCCTGTCTGTCCTGGTTCCAGTCCAGTCTGCTCCAGTCTGCTGAATGGTTTCTGTCTGTCCTGGTTTCTGTCCAAGCTGTTCCAGTCTGCTGAACTGTGCCTTTTTGTTCCTGGTTCCGGTCCAGTGATCCAGTTCCTGTCTGCCAAACCTGTCAGCTGCCTCAGCTCCTGTTTCCCAGTTCCAGAGGAGTTCCTGAACGTCCAGACTACCCCTTTTGATCCTGCCAGGCACCCGTACCACTCCTCACTCCTGTGCCTTCTGTTACTTTACCAGGAGCCGCGACTAGGAGCCATAAGTGAGGCCTCCCTCTGCTATATCGAGCTCACCACCATCAGGTACGTGACACAGAGAGACACTATGGATTTTGAAACAGGGAATATTCTAGATCTGGAAAAAAAAAAAGAGAGGAAGAAGTAGATCCCGCAATAAACCCAGTAAACATGACAATAGGAATAACAGTAAAGAGGGAGGGAAAACTGTCACTTTTTTAGAGAAGTCGGACAAAATAAGTACAAATCCTGTCAAAGGGAAAACTGTAGAAAGAAAAAAAGGGATTTTTATAACAGCTTACCTGTAAAATCCTTTTCTTGGAGTACATCACGGGACACAGAGCGACTTAGTCATTACTAATGGGTTATATAGTTTACCTTCAGGTGTTGGCACTGGCCAATTCCAAACCGGAAGTACCCTCCCCTATATAAGCCCCTCCCACCCGGGAGCACCTCAGTTTTGTAGCCAAGCAATAAGTGTCCCAAAAAGAGGGGTGGGAGCTCTGTGTCCCGTGATGTACTCCAAGAAAAGGATTTTACAGGTAAGCTGTTATAAAAATCCCTTTTTCTTTTTCGTACATCACGGGACACAGAGCGACTTAGTCATTACTAATGGGACGTCCCAAAGCAATGCCAAATGAGGGGGGGGTACATAAGCTGGGCGCCATCAGGCATGAGGATCTTTTGCGGCCTGCAACACACTGCGCCCAAAGGCGACATCCTCCTGACTTCTAACGTCTACCTGATAGAATCTAGTAAACGTGTGTACCGAAGACCATGTTGCGGCCTTACATACTTGAGCCAGGGAGGCCTGGTGATGCACTGCTCATGAAGTTCCAACCGCTCTTGTGGAGTGCGCCCTAACTTTGAACGGAGGCGGTCTCTTTCTCAAGCCATAGGCTTGTATTATGACCTGTCGAATCCACTTGGCTAAAGTAGATTTTGATGCTGCCTGACCCCTTCTGGGGCCTTCCGGCAGAACAAACAAAGAATCCGTTCTGCGAATCTGAGCAGTGGCTTTTAGATAAGCTTTAACTGCTCTTACCACATCCAAAGAATGTAATAACTTTTCCTCTACTGAGCTAGGTTTGGGGAAAAAAGAAGGAAGAACCACATCTTGGTTCAAATGAAACCTCGATACCACCTTAGGAAGAAAGGCTGGATGAGGACGTAATACTACTCTGTCCTTATGGACAACCAGATATGGCTCCTTACAGGACATAGCTGCTAATTCCGACACTCTTTTAGCCGAACAAATGGCTACTAAGAAAACCAATTTCCTGGTGAGAAGAACCAAGGAAATGTGTTGTAATGGTTCAAACGGTTGTTTCTGTAGAACCGACAGAACCAGGTTTAAGTCCCAAGGACATATGGGAATACTAACCGGAGGGCTAATACGCATCACTCCTTGTATAAAGGCTTTGACTAGTGAATGCGAAGCCAAGGGCCTTTGAAAAAATATTGACAAGGCCGAAATCTGACCCTTGATAGTACTCAAGGCCAGCTTCCTATCTACAGCCCACTGTAGGAAGTCCAGAATCCTCCCTATCATGTACTTACGTGGATGCCATTTCTTGGTCTCACACCACGTAATGTACGCTTTCCAGATCCTATAATAGATCTGCCTGGATACCGGTTTCCTGGCATTGATCATGGTAGATACCACAGAATTAGAGAGCCCTCTCTTTTTCAGAATGTGGGCTTCAATAGCCAGGCCGTCAAACCTAGGGCTGGTAAGGAAGGGTGGTATATCGGTCCTTGCGACAGCAGGTCCGGACGAAGTGGGAGGGTCCAAGGACTCCTCACTGACATTTTTACAATCTCCGCGTACCATGCCCTTCGGGGCCACGCTGGAGCCACCAGAATCACTGGTTTCTTTTCTACCCTGATTCTGCGGAGTAATCGCGGTAACAATTGTGGCGGTGGGAATGCATATATCAGCTTGAACCGATCCCAAGGGAACACTAGGGCATCCGAGCCGCAAGCTAGGGGATCCCTTGTGCGAGACACAAACCTGTCCACCTTTGCGTTGAATCTGGATGCTAGCAGATCTACATCCGGTGTTCCCCACCGCTGGCATATTGCCTGGAAAACCTCGGGGTGAAGAGACCATTCCCCCGGGCATAATTGTTGGCGACTTAGAAAAGTCCGCTCTCCAATTTTCCACTCCTGGGATGAAAACCGCGGATATGGCTGGGACATATCTTTCTGCCCACTCCAGGATGCAATTTGCTTCCTTCTGGGCTGCACGACTTTTGGTGCCACCCTGATGATTGATATATGCCACTGCCGTGGCATTGTCTGATTGAATTCTGACAGGGGACCCCTGGAGTTTGGATGTCCATGCTACTAGGGCATACCGGGCTGCTCGTATCTCTAAGAGATTGATGGGCAGGGCCTTTTCTGCTTCTGACCACCTGCCCTGGAGAGACCATTGCTCCAGCACTGCCCCCCAGCCGATGAGGCTGGCATCTGTAGTGACCACCTTCCAAGAAACCGGACCGAAGGGTTTCCCTCTTTCCAGATTCTGGGGCACCAACCACCAATGGAGGCTCTTGCGAACGGAAGGGGACAGGGACATTGGTAAGTCTAAAGCCTGAACTTTTTTGTTCCAGGCTGACAGTATGGCCCTTTGCAAATTCCTTGAATGGAATTGACCGTAGGGTACCGCTTCGAATGAAGCCACCATCTTTCCCAGCAGCCTCATGCAGAGACGTATGGATGGTTTTCTTTTTGTACCCACTAAGTGGGTCAAATTTCTTAAAGACGACACCTTCTCTGGAGGTAAGAAAATCTTTCTCTGATTTGAATCCAGCCTTAGCCCTAAGTATTCCAGACTTTTGACTGGTCTTAGAGCTGACTTGTCCCGGTTGATAATCCAACCGTGATATTCCAGATACTCGATTGTCTTGTGAATAGCTACTTCCAGCTTTTCCACTGAGTGGTCTATTAGTAGCAGGTCGTCTAGATATGCCATTATCGTTACACCCTGTGTTCTTAGATTGGCCAATAATGGGGCCAGAATTTTTGTGAACACTCGTGGTGCTGTGGCCAGACCGAAAGGTAAGGCTCTGAACTGAAAATGGCGCCCTTCTACTGCAAAGCGTAGAAATTTCTGATGGGCCGGAAAGATGGGAATATGCAGATAAGCATCCCTTATGTCGATCGAGGCTAGCCATTCCTGCCCTTGTAGGGCGGTGGCCACTGATCGGATCGACTCCATCCGAAAAGTCCTGATATTTAGGAACTTGTTTAGCCCTTTTAGATTTAATATGGGCCTCACGTCCCCATTTGGTTTGGGGACTGTGAAAAGGTTCGAGTAAAACCCGAATCCGCTTTCTTCCAGGGGAACCTTCATGATTACCCCTTGGAGCAATAGTTGTTCTAGTGCCAGAAGGAGGGATCCTCTCTTTTGGGGATCTCTTGGCACGTTTGACCTCATAAATTGGGCAGGAGGAGTGCCTTTTAACTCCAGCTTGTATCCCAGACTTACTGCGGAGAGCACCCATCTGTCTCTGATGGTGTCCCGCCAGGTCTCTGTGAACAACTGAAGTCTTCCCCCCACCCGATTGAGCGGGGGCAATACTTCATGCCTTAGGGGGAGGTTTTGTACCTCTCTTGATCCAGGGCTTCTTGTTACCCTGTGATTGTCCCTGATTTCTGCCCCCTGAATTTGACCGCGGAGGCCGTCGGAACTGCTTCACAGCCGATGTGCCCGGGACTGGAGAGGTAGGCCTCTTAAAAGAAGGACTTCTACCCTTGTTCTTAACCGGTAAGAGTGAACTTTTACCGGCAGAAATTTTCTGGATATATTTGTCCAGATCTTCTCCAAATAAGCGTTCTCCATGAAATGGGAAGCTAACCAGCAGTTTTTTACAGGGAGCTTCAGCAGACCAGTTTTTGAGCCACAGAAGCCTACGCATATGTACTATAGACAGCGTAAAGCGGGAGGCCTGTTGGATTGTATCCTTTATGGCGTCCACCGCAAAACACAAGGCTCTAGGCAGGTCAGCTAGGGCATGAGCCTGCTGATCTGGTAAGTCCCTTAAGACTTGTTTCAACTGATCTTTCACTGCTTGGCAGACTCCAATCGCTGCTACCGCAGGTTGTGTCACCATACTTGCTGTAGAGAAAGCAGATTTTAGTAAAGACTCCAATTTTTTATCTATTGGGTCTTTGAACATTGGAACATTATCTACTGGACATGTCAGTGATTTGTTAACAGAAGAGATGGCTGCGTCCACTATAGGGACCCTCCATTTTCTTATGAACTTATCCTCCATGGGATAGATCACCGGAAATCTCTTGGGGGGAGCAAATATTTTATCAGGATGCTCCCAATCCTGGTAAATAAGCCCTTCTAATAAAGGGTGGATTGGGAAGGAACAGACCGCCTGGGGAGCTTTTAGCGACCCCAGCGAGGAAACCGTAGTGGATGGTGGTTCCGCCAGAGGCATTTTAAATGCTGATCGGACCATGTTAGTCAGAGACTGAACCCATAATCTTTCAGCCTGAGAAGCTGAGAAAGGTTCTTCCACTGTTGATTCCTCTATAAGTGAATCAACCTCATCCTGATCCCCTTCAGGTAGGTCGATCTCTGTGTGGGGCTGTTCCTCCACTAACAGGCACTCTGAAGGAGGAGACGGAGATCGGACGCGCTTTCCCTGAGATAGGGAAGCAGCGATCAATGCTGTTAATCTCTCTTCTAATCCTCCCAGAGTTGAGGATAAAACCTCCTCTGTTATATATACAGGAGCAGGTGGACTGGGGACAGCCGCAGCACCAGGCATTCCTGCGGGGTTTCTACGGCTACTGACCTCTGCATTCTCAGGGGAGATTGGTGCAGTGCAAGCATGCCCAATATCCTCAGAGCCCGATGGAGACCCCTTTGGCTTCCAGGAAGATCTATTTCCGGAGCGTCTGGACGACATATCCTTTAAGCACAAAGCTGAGGTATTCCCGTCGTCATACACCAATTTTTGCTGGTAATAGTCTAACACAGGTGCTGCTATATACCAGCTGGTGTCCACTAAAGTGCCTTTCTATGGGGATGCCTGCATCAACCGCCTCTGTGTGCCACTGTTTGTTGCTAGCTCTGTTTGCATGCAGCTGACACTTGTACTGTGTCTTTTAACCATGCTGGGACGCCCGCACATGCGCAGAAGCGCCGCGGATCGAGCGTCATCCACCCGCCCCGCCCCTTTTTTTTCATAGGAGGCGCGTGCACGCGCCCGCGCGCGCGCCCGTGCGCCAATGGCGCCCTTTTCGAAAACCAACAGAGGACTAGGAGCCAGGGCCCTTTTTGCCGGAGGGCCTGTGCGGTGGATGAACGCAGCAACAGGGCAGAGGAAGTGGATTCCCTCAGAGAAACTTACCAGCTGCCTGGATCTTTTGAGTTGAGAAAACCAAAGATCCACATTACAAGAAAAATGGACTACAGCGGCCTCTAGTGGTTTAACACAGGTACCGCGGTCCCTGTTTTTTTTTTTTTTTTTTTTTCTTGACTACTATTAAAATTTTACATTTTCAGTAGTTATAGGCAAACACAGATATTTAGCGGGAATACCGTTAGGTAACAGACAGAAAGACAAATTAGGCTTGGGGGTCCCCCAATAGAACCAAGTTCCTGAGGGCCCCCACTTACCTGATCCCCGCCGCAGGACTTTGTTTGGTCCACAAAAGTCCAAACTTCACCTATCACGGCAGGCATTGTAATTAAACCTTCAGGGACCGGGTTCCCAAGGATTCCACTCCCCTGGACCTGTATAGCACCCTGCACAGACAGCGTCTTGGTCGTGGGTATGACCAGAGCTCTGGATCCCAGGGTCCAGCCCTCCTAAGAGAAGCATTACAGGCAAAACCTTGCTCTTCTGCTGCAAGGCCCGGGTACCGACCGTTTAGCTATGAAGCTTTTTTGGTGGGATCCGGAACAGCTTACTAAGGCCCAAAAGAACCTGTACGCAAGCCCAGTGAAAACACATGTTACTCTTTGGCCAACACCTTAGACACTGGCAAAAAACTGAGGTGCTCCCGGGTGGGAGGGGCTTATATAGGGGAGGGTACTTCCGGTTTGGAATTGGCCAGTGCCAACACCTGAAGGTAAACTATATAACCCATTAGTAATGACTAAGTCGCTCTGTGTCCCGTGATGTACGAAAAAGAAAAAGAAGGAGAAAAAGAAATAGAAAAATAAACAACATATCCAATACAGGGTCTGAGCCCATTCAGGACAGGGAACTCTATTTCTCAGGAGAACAGGGTGAGAACGAGACTGCAGAAAACTCAGATATGAACGTCATTAACTTAACGGAACATGTATTAAAATTGGATCATCTGTCTGTTGGGTAAGGGACTTTGTTTCTCTCCATATAACAAAGGTAACTAGAGTTGAGCGGACACCAGGATGTTCGGGTTCGACGGGTTCGAGTTCGGGACCCAAACTTGACCCGAACTTGACCCCGAACCCGAACCCCATTGAAGTCAATGGGGACCCAAACTTTTGAGGACTAAAATGGCTCTAAAAAAGTAATGGAAAGGGCTAGAGGGCTGAAAATGGCAGCAAAATGTTGTTAAGAGCATGGCAAGTGCTCTGCAAACAAATGTGGATAGGGAAATAACTTAAAATAACATAAAATACATAAAAATAAAAAATAATAATCTTGACCTAGGAGGACAAGGTCCATATGGAGTAGGAGGTTGAGGTGGCAGTGGATGTGAATGTGGCGGTGTAGGTGGAAGCAGCGGTGGAGGAGGACAAGGTAGCCAACACTGGTTTTTGTTGTTTAATTTTATTTAAAAACAAAAACCCCAAAAGAGTGAGAAAGAGAAAGATCAAAAACACTATGGCTGGGTAAGGCCGGTATACATGTCTATTCTGCACAAGGTACGGACAAGTCCTGTGGGATCCATGTCTTGTTCATTTTAATGAACGTGAGCTTGTCCACATTGGCTCTGGACAGGCGGCTGCGCTTGTCTGTGATAACGCCCCCTGCCGTGCTAAATACACGTTCAGATAATACACTGGCTGCAGGGCAGGCCAGCACCTTCAAGGCGTAAAGGGCAAGCTCAGGCCATGTGCCCAATTTGGAGACCCAGAAGTTGAAGGGGGCAGACCCATCATTCAGTACGTGTAGGCGTGTGTACACATACTGCTCCACCATGTTGGTGAAATGCTGCCTCCTGCTAAGACGTTCCATATCAGCTGGTGGTGCTGGTTGTTGTGGCGTGCTGACAAAGCTTTTCCACATTTCGGCCATGCTAACCCTGCCTTCTGAGGTGCTGGCGGTGCCCCGGCTGCGTTGGCGACCTCTTCCTCCTCCTCTGCCTTCGCCTTGTGCTTCCACTTTGCCCCCGCTGTCAGGTGGGAATGCCACAAGCAGCGCGTCTACCAGCATGCGCTTATACTCGAGCATCTTACATTCACGCTCCAGTGAGGGAATTAAGGACGGAACGTTGTCCTTGTAACGGGGATCCAGCAGCGTGGCCACCCAGAAATCAGCACCTGTTAGAATGTGGGCAACTCGGCGGTCATTGCGGTCATTGCGGAGAAACTGCAGCATGTAATCGCTCATGTGTGCCAGGCTGCCCAGAGGCAACGAAAAGCTGTCCTCTGTGGGAGGTGTATCGTCTGTGTCCTCTGTATCCCCCCAGCCACGCACCAGTGATGGCCATGAGCTGGTCTGGGTGCCACCCTGCTGTGAACATGGTTCCTCCTCCTCCATCTCCTCCTCCCCATCCTCCACCTCCTCATCCTCCAGAACTGTGCCCTTGCTGGACAATTGTGTACCTGGCGTTTGTTGGTGCAGGAACCCACCCTCGGAGCCACTTGTGAATGACTGCCCTGAAAGCCTTGGAAATGATCCCTCCTCTTCCTCTTCCTCCTCTTCCTCCTTCTCCTGTGCCACATCCTCTTCCATCATCGCCCGAAGCGTTTTTTCAAGGAGGCATAGAACTGGGATAGTAATGCTGAGAACGGCGTCATCGGCACTGGCCATTTTGGTGGAGTACTCGAAACAGCGCAACAAGGCACACAGGTCTCGCATGGAGGCCCAGTTATTGGTGGTGAAGTGGTGCTGTTCCGTAGAGCGACTCACGCGTGCGTGCTGCAGCTCAAACTCCACTATCGCCTGCTGCTGCTGCTCACACAGTCTGGCCAGCATGTGCAAGGTGGAGTTCCACGTTGTGGGCATGTCACATATGAGGCGGTGAGCGGAAAGGCCGAAGTTACGCTGCTGCGCTGACAGGCGAGCAGCAGTAGGGTGAGAACTCCGAAAGTGCGCACAGACGGCCCACACTTTCTGCAGCAGCTCTGGCATTTCGGGGTAATTTTTAAGGAACCTCTGCACCACCAAATTCAGCACATGCGCCAGGGAAGGCTAGGCCCAGAGCTGCTACGAGATTTCGCCCATTATCGCACACCACCAGGCCGGGCTTGAGGCTCACTGCCACCAACCACTCATCGGTCTGTTGTTCCATGTCCCTCCACAACTCCTGCGCGGTGTGGGGTGTTTCCCCCAAACAGGAAAGTTTTAAAACTGCCTGCTGTCGTTTACCCCTGGCTGTGCTGAAGTTGATGGTGAAGGTGTTACGCTGACCGGAAGAGGAGGCGGTAGAGGATGAGTAAGCGGAGTAGGAGGAGTTAGCAACAGGAGGCAAACAGAAACGCTCCGGAAATCCTCGGAGGTGGAAGGACATGTGTCAAACTGCTATCCGCCTCAGGCCCAGCCGCCACTGCATTTACCCAGTGTGCTGTTAGAGAGATATAACGTCCCTGACCGTGCTTACTGGTCCACGTATCCGTAGTTAGGTGGACCTTGCCACAGATGGCGTTGCGCAGTGCACACCTGATTTTGTCCCCCACTTGGAGGTGCAGAGAAGGGATGGCTCGCCTGGAAAAGTAGTGGTGGTTGGGCACGACGTACTGTGGGACAGCCAATGCCATCAGGCTTTTAAAACTCTGCGTCTCCACCAGACGGAATGACAGCATTTCAAAGGCCAGGAGTTTTGAAATGCTGGCATTCAAGGCCAGGGATCGCGGGTGGGTAGGGGGGTACTTCCTCTTCCGCTCCAGTGTTTGGGAGATAGAGAGCTGAATGCTTCCATGGGACATTGTGGAGATGTTTGGTGACCCAGGTGGTAGTGTTGCTGGCAGATCCTCTGTTTGCGGGGTGGCAGGAGCCACTGTCACTACAGAGATGGATGAAGAGGCCGAGACTGCAGCAGAATAGGAAGCAGGAGGAGCCAGAGACTTTTCTTGGTTTTTGAAGTGTCTACTCCACTGCAGCTTGTGCTTTGCACTTAGATGCCTGGCCATGCAGGTTGTGATCAGGTTGAGAACGTTTATGCCTCGCTTCAGGCTCTGATTGCACAGCGTGCAAACCACTCGTGTCTTGTCATCAGCACATTGTGCGAAGAACTGCCATGCTAGGGAACTCCTTGGACCTGGCTTTGGTGTGCTCGGTCCCTTGCTGCATTGGGCAGTAGCAGGCGTACTGTCTAGGGGATGGACGCTCCGCTTTTGCACCCTGCTCCCTCTTCTGCTGTGCTGGTGGCTCTGTGCGACCACCGCCTCTTCCTCCGAACTACACAGGTCACCTGCATGACGTTGATTCCATGTGGGGTCGAGGACCTCATCGTCCTCCATATCATCTTCCACCCAGTCTTCACCCCTGCCCTCCTTGTCGGTCTGCACAATTGCGAAAGAAGCAGCAGTTGGCACCTGTGTTTCTTCATCATCCGAGACGTGCTGCAATGGTCCTCCCATGTACTCATCTTGAAACATAAGTGGTTGGGCATCGGTGCACTCAATCTCTTCCACTTCTGGGGCAGGGCTAGGTGGATGGCCCTGGGAAACCCTGCTAACAGAGTCATCAAAAAGCAGAAGAGACTGCTGCATGACTTGGGGCTCAGACTGCTTGGCTGATTTGCAAGGGGGTGAGGTGAAAGACCGATGGACATCGGCTGCAGGTGCCAACTCTGATCTTTCAGCAGTAGACTGGGTGGGAGACAATGTGAAGGAACTGGAGGCACTGTCAGCAACCCAATCTACTATCGCCTGTACTTGTCCTGGCCTCAACACTCGTAGAGCCGCATTAGGCCTGACCAAATACCGCTGCAGGCTCTGTCGCCTACTCGCACCTGAGGAAGGTCTTTCACTTGTGCGTGTAGCTGGCACAGATTGACCACATCCTCTCCCTGCAACAGGAGCTCCACCAGCAGCACCATGACCGGGGCCACGTCCCTTATTTGACGTTCTCCTCATATTTCTCAAATTTAGGATCTTGCCCTAAATGGGTGTTTTTTGAATAGCAGAATAGAGCAACAGTATCTAAAGGGTGTATCTCACAGGTACAGATATGCAGAAAACGCACCAAAATTTTTTTTTTTGCCCTAAATTGTTTTTTTTTTGTGAATAGCAGAATAGGAGAACAGTATCTAAAGTGTGTATCTCACACGTACAGATATGCAGAAAATGCACCAAAATTATTTTTTGTTGCCCTAAATGTTTTATTTTTTGAATAGCAGAATAGGAGAACAGTATCTAAAGTGTGTATCTCACAGGTACAGATATGCAGAAAACGCAGCTAAAAAATTTTTTTTGCCCTAAATTATTATTTTTTTGAATAGCAGAATAGGAGAACAGTATCTAAAGTGAGTATCTCACAGTAACATATGCAGTACTGGTGCACTGAGCTTGCATAAAATGCCCGCCGACGCCAACCTAACTAACAGATGGATAAAAGTTATCTTTTCTCTGGCACTGGGCTCAGGGCAGGATAAAAAAATTGTGCCCTGCACCCACACAACAAAAGCAAGGTAGATCGCTGAGTAATTTGATTTCTGAATCAGGACTCCTATCTAATTCTCTCCCTCAAAGCAGCAGCAGCAGCAACCTTCCCCTACACTATCTAAAGCAGAGTGACATTCTGTGCTATGTGCCTCTAGCTTATATAGAGGCTGGGTCACATGCTGCACTGGCCAATCACAGCCATGCCATTAGTAGGCATGGCTGTGATAGCTTCTAAGGGCACACAAGTTAAACGAATGTTGATTGGCTGCCCTGCAGTTTTTTAAAATGCGCCATTACATTGCCGAACACCTAACCCGAACCTACAGTAAATTGTTCAGGTTCGGGTCCGGGTACCAAAAACCCAAAAGTCCGGTACGAACCCGAACTTTAAAGTTCGGGTTTGCTCAACCCTAAGGCTAACCCCTTTGAAATCTACAAGAATATATGCCTGTTCTTGAGATGGGTTAATTTTAAACAGATGTTCTTTGGAAAAAATGATGATGTAAACAATGAAACACAGCCCAGTACGCTAATGGAGATAGATGACTCACAAGTGATTGACTATCTTGAGGGTAATACATGGATAGATTCCACAATGTTAGACCCACCCCAGCTTCAGGATTAACAAAAAAATCACAACGCTTCCCTAGCTTTTCGAATAACAAATATCTCCAGATGTTTCTGGAAGCAATCACGGGGGACATACGGTCCATAAAGTGGGACAGAATAGAACCCATTGTGGACAATCTGTCTATTAGCGAAAGGAAAGCACTCCAGGAATTAAAAACATTACCAAACTGCATTATAAAACCGAGTGACAAAGGGAAAAATGTCGTCTTATGGAGAAGATGACTTTTTGGAAGAAATATATAGACAACTAGATGATGGCAACTGTTACGAAAGATGGCCCAAAAATCCCTTTCCAGACCTGATCAAAGAAATCAACTATCGTCTAACAAAAGCATTTAAAGTTGGTTTACTAACACAGAAATAATTCTTGTTCCTTACAATTGTAGCGGCCACCTCCACTCCCCTCTTTCTCTCGTCTCGTCTTTCTCTTGTCTAGTGGTATCTTAGAGGAGAGGGAGCGGGGACACCACGCCTGGCTTCCACCACATGTGTCAGTGCGGTATAAGCAACGTTCTTGTATTACATTCGGGTCAGTGCTGTGCACCTGGATCCTCCCTCCAAGAGTCACCTTGAACAATGTCTGTCAGGAAATGAGCCCCACACCATTAAAGTTCAACACTCCTTTATTCTTCTCGAATGAACACAATCAGTTGAACTCCCTTGGTAGAAACAGAACAGAAAAGGAGGTGTGGATGCGAATAGGCCCAGACACAATGTAGTTCTCCACTTTCCTTCCTGAAAGTGGGTTACGGTCTTCGCACGAGGAGGATTTCCTTCCAGGCCGTCTCCGACGAGAGGCTCACCTGTCACCGGCAATATGCTGCACCGGGTCTTCAAGTGAGGAGCTCCCCCCGGTCCATTGCGCCTTCACGGATTCGGGTACCCACTCCCGGGGTTCCCTAGGATCTCCTTCCCTCGCGGAACTCAGTGTTGGGCACTGAGCTCCGGACCTCCATCCGAGTACCTCACCCCAGGCTAAAGGTGCCTGGGATGGAACATGACCTCCGGCTGTCCTCTAGACCTAGGCCACCCAGAGGACCGACACGAACCACCGTCTGCAAGCTGAAGGTGCCTGGGACTTCGACCCCGTGACAAAGATGGCCGGCCCCTTTATACCCTCTCCCAGCAAGCACGGCGGGTTCCCCGCCCCACCATACCGCTGCCGAGGAAGGACAAAAAGGAGGCACAGCACACAGCAATGATTCAACCCCAGCTCAGGGCAACAGCGCCACCTACTGGGCTGCAGGGAATTACACATCACTTATGTCTCTGTCAAATTCAAATTTACACCCGGGAAAGTACATACCCGCTACACTCTCCCCCTGGTGGTTTGACACTGGTCCCCAGTGTCTGGAGTAAATCATGCCCTCAACGGCTGACATAATCCAATCCAGAAACCGACTAACAATCGTACAAAAATATAAAAAACTTTTGAAAAAAACTATCCAACTGAAACATTGTGTCTGAGCCCTGTAAAGAAAGGGAATAAAAGACAGAAGAGAAACAACAGCACCGATTCATAACTTTGAATCACATATTCACATTTGACTTTTCCCACCCATCCTGACTAAGACCCACCCCATCCTCAGTAAACTTGATGGGATGTTCTCCTGCAGAGGGAAAAGAAAGGATTAATACACATAACCCTGACACCTGTATTCGTGTAATGGAAAAGAAACTTCTCCGAGAAGAAATCCCTTTTCTCCAAAGAGTGAGTGCATGAAAAGTGTCTTAACGTTGCGCAAAACTGCCACCTCGTGACAGCACCGTGGTAACTGCACTCGTGGAACTTTCTTCTTTTCTTTCAGCCCTATCTACCCCAGAGTCCATAATCTCTTGCAGAAAGGTGAAGAACAAACAGGAACAGTTCTCCATTCCTCTGGGCACAAAAGCAACTGCCCCAAAAAGTTCAGCAGCATGATAAGAACGGAGTCTCTTTTCTCCTACAGGTAAAAACGGGGATGCGGCAGAACAAGTGGTTTCAAGTGCTGATCCATGGTCTCCAGATGATTCTCCACATCTTCTCCTTCTTTGCGCCGGATCAACACTTTATCAGCATGGATGTGTCGTCCCAACATCCATTCTGCCTTGCAGTCTTTAAAACGTTGAGAGGCCTTTGGAGAGCATGCCAGGTACCTGCGGGCGTGGGGAACCTGAAGGTGGGTCCACACAAAGTCATTGTACCAGCGCTCCCGGCACACTTCCACCTAATAGAGCAGTTCCTTCAATAAGTATGGATACTCCCATCCATAGTCTGCAGCAACCTTCTGACCAAATAGCCGTTGCAATCTCGCCAAAGGAGGCATGGTAGCTTTGTCCCCTTCACCAGGCGAAACTATCGAGTCCGGGTGGCGAGGGACCTTGATCACATCTGATCTGGGCATAGGTGCCCGCAGCAGCAGTCTATTTTCCCCGGCCTTTGGTACAGATGGCACCGGGGATGTAGAAGCAGCCTAGGGACCGGACCTCTCTTCAGGCGCTGAAGCCTCCACCCGGGGTGTACTTTCCCCTGTAGACATGGGTGGATCTCTGATCCTCCGAGATGAAGTGAGAGGTACTTTGTCCCAGCCCTTCCCGGCAAACAAATCGTCTATGGCAGCGTCGTCTCCCATGTCCGAGAGCGACTCCAGGTCAGAGGTGTCACACTCCTCCGCGGGTATGTAGCCGGTTGTAGAAACTGAGCCACCACCTCCCGCGGATTCGCTAGGCCATGACTTCCCGACACCTCCACCCACACACCAAATCTCTCCGCCTGGCTTACCTCGGCCTTTACTTGAAGCGGGACGTCCGGAACTCTTGTCGACGGATCCATCCGTGCCGGGCGTAAGCAGGTGAGACGGTCCACCACAACCGCTGGTCGGGGCTACCATGCCGGTCTTTCTCTTCGGTGGCGGACGCTGCGAGACATTGGTGACCGAGTCAGCATCCTCGGATTTCTCCCGTTGGGGTTTTACGACCTCCTCCGCGGTCGTTGCAGTGTGCGCAGGGGTGACTCTCACAGCAGTGATTCCTCCTCTCTGAGTGGTGTTGCCTGCAGCCCGGCCGGGGTAAATGGTTCTCGGCCTCTCCACCGCCGGATCCACTTTGAACAGGAACTCCCCACAGGCCTCACAACGTCCGAATGGCTTCAACTGGCACACCAGTCCCGAACACCCGGGACAAATCACACCCAGGGCCTCAACGTCCATGCACGAATACAGGGCGAATCGACCCCTTGGCTTTAGTCGGATCCCCGTATCTGTTACCGGAGCAGCAGCAGTCAATGTCGTGGTGGAAGGGTGAACTGGAATCCACGAGGTGTGTCCAAACATGGCGACCTGTTGCTGATCCATCGCACACTGCAGAGTTTTTGCGCCAATGTCCCACGTGTAGTCCTTCACACATATTGGACTCCTCCCCTTTGCTCCAGTTTGCGGGCTTTTCTTCTTTTCTGTGTCTGAGTCACACCCACGAACTAAGCAATGGGGGTGTGCCTGGTGGCGCAGTGCAATAGAAGCCCCCACGTGTAGTACTTTACACGGCTGAACTTCCCCCTCTTTCCACTCTTCTACGCGGGCCTTTCCCTTCATTGGGTCATGTCCACGACTTCGAGCAGGGATGCACTTCGGCCTATGAAGGCCTGCCTATTCGCTTAACTCTTCCAACAGACACGTTCAATACTGTGGTGCACAAACACTATACCGGACCTGAGCCCCCATGTGTAGCGGCCACCTCCACTCCCCTCTTTCTCTCGTCTCGTCTTTCTCTTGTCTTGGGGTATCTTAGAGTGGAGGGAGCGGGGACACCACGCCTGGCTTCCACCACATGTGTCAGTGCGGTATAAGCAACGTTCTTGTATTACCTTCGGGTCAGTGCTGTGCACCTGGATCCTCCCTCCAAGAGTCACCTTGAACAATGTCTGTCAGGAAATGAGCCCCACACCATTAAAGTTCAACACTCCTTTATTCTTCTCGAATGAACACAATCAGTTGAACTCCCTTGGTAGAAACAGAACAGAAAAGGAGGTGTGGATGCGAATAGGCCCAGACACAATGTAGTTCTCCACTTTCCTTCCTGAAAGTGGGTTACGGTCTCCGCACGAGGAGGATTTCCTTCCAGGCGGTCTCCGACGAGAGGCTCGCCTGTCACCGGCAATATGCTGCACCGGGTCTTCAAGTGAGGAGCTCCCCCCGGTCCATTGCGCCTTCACGGATTCGGGTACCCACTCCCGGGGTTCCCTAGGATCTCCTTCCCTCGCGGAACTCAGTGTTGGACACTGAGCTCCGGACCTCCATCCGAGTATCTCACCCCAGGCTAAAGGTGCCTGGGATGGAACACGACCTCCGGCTGTCCTCTAGACCTAGGCCACCCAGAGGACCGACACGAACCACCGTCCGCAAGCTGAAGGTGCCTTTGACTTCGACCCTGCGACAAAGATGGCCGGCCCCTTATACCCTCTCCCAGCAAGCACGGCGGGTTCCCCGCCCCACCATACCGCTGCCGAGGAAGGACAAAAAGGAGGCACAGCACACAGCAATGATTCAACCCCAGCCCAGGGCAACAGTGCCACCTACTGGGCTGCAGGGAATTACACATCACTTATGTCTCTGTCAAATTCAAATTTACACCCGGGAAAGTACATACCTGCTACACAATTATGAATTACAATATACCTACTTTCTATGTTACGCCGAAAGTACATAAAAACTTGAATAAACCTCCCGGGAGGCGATCGTGACGGAGATGGGGGGTCCCCTTGAGAGGATCGGTCGATATATAGACAAAAGAATAAAACATCTAAATAGGGACCTACCTTCCTATATGCAGGACTCTGCCGACATCTTGCGGAAACTAAACAATTTAGAGGTATCTAGGGACCTAGGTATCTAGGGTCTGTTGGCAGGAATAGATGTGGAATCGCTTTATTTGTCTATTTCACATGAGGTCGGGATACATGCGGTGTCCCAATGCCTGGACAACAGACATCCCCTAGCAGGCCCACACAATGAATTTCTTATTGAGTTACTTGAATTAGTCTTAAATAACAACTTTTTCTTTTTTGATAGCAAATACTACCGTCAAAAATGGGGAGTAGCTATGGGGGCCTCATGTACCCCATCTTATGCCTGCCTCCATTTACAATGGTGGGAAAAAGAGGCAGTGTATAACCATCCATTATTTCGGGAACACGTAGCCCTCTGAGCACATTTTATTGATGATGTCCTGGTGGTGTGGAGGGGCACAATGTCACAATTTGAGCAGTTTATGGGTGAACTCAACATATATATAACAATATATAACATATATAACAATGTATAACAATACAAGAAATATTACAGGGAGGTGACGTCAGCACGTCGCACCACTCCACCCTACGTCGTTTCGTAACAGAAGACGCCCCTGGAAGGCATATTTCTGTTACGAAACGATGTAGGGCGGAGCGGTGCGACGTGCTGACGTCATCTCCCTGTTACTGCTCACTAACCCAGACGGACAGGTTTCTCCGATTGTGTGACGGCCGACACTTCGGACTTAAGGCTCTCTGATTCAAGTTATATTGTAAGTGTGTTTTTACTGCTTTTTATAATAAACAAATCATAAGGTTTTACACTATTGGAGCCTCTATATATTTTTCATACCACACCATCCACATATGAGTTTGAACGTCTATTGAGGGATCTGACTAGCAGTGAAGCAGGTTTGAGACGCCTCCCGGTAATAAGCTAAGCTACATTTATGCTGTCCCTGATCCTCTGTCACGGAGGATCACGGAGTTCCGGTAAGCGGTGAATCTTTCCATTGGTGGTGGATCTCACAGTCACTTCTATTAGTTTGCAGAGCTTGTATCCATGGATTGAATACAAACAGTCTACACGGGTGGATTGCTGGAGTGTCACTAAAAAAAAAATTATGATTGTACTTTACTGTATCTTTGAACACTTTACTTATTTATCATTCATTTATTGTTATGTTCAAGTATTTATGACACCATATTAATTTGTTCACACAGTATCACAGGTGCTTTTGATTTTTTAATTATTTATCATTTATTTGGTTATTTACACTATTCTCACTTTGTGGTGTTATATTAGAGCCTTCATGTTTGTTTTGAGGTAGCGCGACTTTATATGCTCACTACTTACAAAACTGAGGTATGCAGAGATTTGATGTCCCTGGCTCCAAACACAGAACACCATAGTATAAGATTTATTTATTTCAGGTACTGTAGCGCCGTCAATTTACGCAGCGCTTTAAAGTGGTTGTAAACCCACTAATCGTTTTTTTTTTTTTAGCCAACCTGCAAGAGAAAGGCATAATGAGCTAGTATGACTAGCATACTAGCTCATTATGTACCACTTACCTTAGATCGGGGCCCCCGAAGCAGTCCGCGTCCCTCACTGCAGACGCAGCCATTACTGCGGCGATAGCCGGAATGTTACTTCCGGGTATCGCCGCACCAGCCATGCGCCGTAGACAGCAGCGCCTGTCATTTTTAGTAAATATCTCCTAAACCGTGTAGGTTTAGGAGATATTTCTTGCACCTACAGGTAAGCCTTAATCTAGGCTTACCTGTAGGTGCAAGTTGAAAAAGTGGGTTTACAACCACTTTAAATATACATTGTACATTCACATCAGTCACTACCCTCAAGGAGCTTACAGCCTAAGGTATACAATTAGTTAACCATATCCATATCTTTCACACATTTGGTAAAGGCAAATGCAGCTTGGTTTACTAAAACTGGAGAGTGCACAATCTGATGCAGCTCTGCATAGAAACCGATCAGCTTCCAGCTTTTTTTTTTTGTCAAAGCTTAATTGAACAAGCTGAAGTTAGAAGTTGATTGGTTACTGTGTACAGCTGCACCAGATTTTGCACTCTCCAGTTTTAGTAAATCAACCCCATTGCATTGGTATTAATAATTAGATTTAATATTCCTTGTCTTGTATCTGATACGTGTTACTGTGATTAATATCAATAATCTCTATGACGTTCTGTTACCCTTTTTGTTTTCCTTTTTGGAATATAAGTGGATGCTTTCTTTTTGTATGGTTCTATTGTTCTATCTTGGTTGGAAGTTTGTTGTTCTATGTTTTTTTTTCTGCAAAACTAATAAAATATACCGTATATACTCGAGTATAAGCCGACCAGAATATAAGCCGAGCCACCTAAGCCTAGGGCAGTGTTTCTCAACTCCAGTCCTCAAGGCGCACCAACAGGTCATGTTTTCAGGATTTTCCTCAGTTGAAACGGCTGTGGTAATTACTAAGGCAATGAAACTGATCAAATCACCTGTGCAAAATAATGGAAAGCCTGAAAACATGACCTGTTGGAGTGGAGGATTGGAGTTGAGAAACACTGGCCTAGGGTGTCCATCTGCATGCCTCACTGTGCCTCACTTTGCCTTACTGTGTCCATGTGCATGCCTCACTGTGTCCATGTGCATGCCTCACTGTGTCCATGTCCATGCCTCACTGTGTCCATGTCCATGCCTCACTGTGTCCATGTCCATGCATCACTGTGCCCATGCCTCACTATGCCCAGTCCTCACTGTGCCCATGCCTCACTGTGTCCATGACTAGACTGACGTTTAACATTGGAGTCTATGGAAGGGGTGCCCGGTTTTAAAAATGGGTGCTCCCTGGCCGTAGGTTCCCCAGACAAAAAACTTTGCACACTTATATAGAGAAGAAATGGGGCTACATGTGTGCCAAGTTTCGGGTCCAGAGGACCTACGACCGGCCGGTACTGGGTTCCCAAAATCACCAGAGAAATTACCGTTTAACATGGGAGTCTACGGAAGGGGTGCCCGGGTTTGAAAAATCAGTGCTCCCCGGCCGTAGGTCCCGTGGACAAAAAACTTTGCACACTTTTAGAGGAAGAGTGGGGCTACATGTGTACCAAGTTTGGCGTCCAGGGGACCTACGATCGGCTGGTACCGGGTCCCCAAAGTCCGGGAGATCAGGCACAAAAAGGTGACTCGAGTATAAGCCAAGGGGGGCATTTTCAGCACAGAAAAATGTGCTGAAAAACTCGGCTTATACTCGAGTATATACAGTACCTTTAAAATTAGAGAATACCCAATATTTATCATTTACCTGAAATCTGAAAAAAACATTTTGGGACATTTAATAATAAATAAGTAAATTAATAAATGAAGAAGTGTTATATAAAACAACATTTAAATAATCTGAGAATCGAATTAGCTAAGGTAATCTTACTACATTTTGCTCTGTAAATAACATTTCCTTATCCTACAACATACAGACCATAAGAGAGAACCCTTATATTCCCTTTGTGAGGCACGTAACAGTTTAATAGAAGAAGTTTGCTCTAGTATATTGGGGTATCCAATGATTTAATAACACATACGCCTCATTTATCAGTGTTTCGTAACATAAGTGGCGGTAATGCCTCAGCAAAAGCCAGATTTTCCCTTAATTATTATTATTTTGTTTTAATTCTATATTTTATTTTAAACACTTTATATACACTTTACAAACATTGTACAATTGCATGCGCATGACATGATGTAGTATATCACAATTCGATTCTGTTTTAGAATAAATAAAAAAAGACTTTTGGATTCACAATTCGTATTATATATTCCTAGTACTGGTATAAATTTGGGCTTCTGCCGTCTTAACCATTTACACATAGAAAAGAAGACAGAAATAGAAAGAAAAGGAAGAAGAGAAGAGCAAGAGGGGAAAAAAAAAAAAGAGAAAAAAGAGAAAAAAATTAATAAATAATAAGAATCCCTCTATTCGCCCTCCATTAGCGCATAGCCATATCCCCTGCAGCTTACAAAAAGGGACCATCGTAACCATTTTTTATAAAATGTCTCCTCTCTGCCTTGCATAATTGCAGTACCCTTTTCCATAGCGTGTATATCAGCTATTTTTTTAAGCCACAGCGAGATTGAGGTGGGTGATTCCTGCTTCCAAAGGGCTGGGATACATGCCTTCGCTGCATTAAAAAAATGAACAATAATTGAGTTTCTATATTTACGTTTTGATATATCTGAGAGGTGAAGAAGGAAGCTGATGGTATCAGATCCCAAATCCTGGTCAGTGAGCTGTCCTATGATATCTCAAACTTTAGACCAGATTTCCTCCAATTTCCGACAGGACCAGAAAATATGAAGCATATTATCCTCCGCCTCTCCACACCGCCAACACAGATTAGTCTTTTCCGGATAGATTTTATTCAACAGTGATGGAACTCTGTACCACCTTGTGAGAATTTTATAGCATAGCTCTTGATACTTACTAGCTGTTGAGGAGTATTGGGCAAAATATAGCCCCTCTGCTCTTTAGAGAGTTTATTTGCTAAATCACTTTCCCATTTCTGGAGAAATCCTGGAACAGAACCCATAGGTGGCTGTATACCTCAGACACCCCATGGGCAGAAGGTGCTTTTATCAGGCATAGATTTTCCAAAGACGTATTAGAGTGGTCTAACCAATCTCTTAGAAAATGGGTAAGTTGGTGCATTAGCCACGGGTCCAGTGGCATATTAAACATTGACTGTATTTCTGCCCTGGTCTTAAGTCTCGATTCTTCAAGGTAATCACCTAAACGAGAATTACCTTGTCTTAGAATTTGTTTAAAACGGCTATCTGTATAGCCTGGCGGAAATGACGGATTCCCCAGTATAGAGTAGAGACGAGTAATTTCACATTCTGTCCTATAAAAGAGGTGGCTTTGTTGCACTACTCTCAGAGTTGTGCCTATAAGTGGGTGGTTCCGTAGGGTTCCAAGTGATTTTAAACTTAGCCATGGCACAAATTGAAGTGGGATCTGGGTTCAAGATTGTTCAATTGCTATCCAGGCTTTGTGTCCCCCATCTCTATACCAAGCTAGTATCCTAGCAAGGTGTACTGCCTGGTAGTATCGAATCGGATCTGGAAAAGAAATGCCTCCATGAGTTTTAGGCATAGCCAAGACATGGTAGGATAAATGTGGGTGCTTTTTTGCCCAGATAAACTGGATAAAGATACTACGTAGTGCTTTCAGAAACGATCCTGGGATGACTATTGGTAGGGTCTGGAAAAGATACAATAACCTTGGCAGGATATTCATTTTAAGAATGGCATTCCTGCCCATCCATGTATAAGGACCTTTATTCCATCTGTCCAAATCAGATGTAAGGTCACGAAGTATCTGTGAAAAGTTTGCAAGAAAAATCTTTTCTACTGAATGAGTCAATTTGACCCCTAGATAGGTCAGGTGAGAGGGTGCCCAAGGAAAAAAAATGAGGATTGGAGAGCTTGAACACGAGCAGGCATCAGCGTAATATTGAGCATTTCTGATTTTTGAATATTGATTTTAAAATTTGATAGTGCAGAATACTGATTAAACTCACTCAACAGATTTGGCAGTGTGGTTTCTGGCGATGCAATAAAGAACAGTATATTATCCGCAAAAGCCGCCGCTTTGTGGTCCGCATTACATATTGAGAACCCTTGGATATCGGTACTTCTTCGAACATGTCGCAAAAATGGTTCTAGAGTTAATATAAAGATCAATGGGGATAAGGGGCACACTTGTCTTGTGCCATTGCTCGAATTGAAATATGGAGATGTCATCTCATTAATTCTGACCGCTGCTGAAGGAACCGAATATATGGCCTCTATCCATTTACTGAATGATTTCCCCACGCCAATATAGGCAAGAGTTTCCATCAAAAATATCCAATCCACCCTGTCAAAGGCCTTTTCTGCATCAGAGGATAGCAGACACAGAGGTATTTTATGAAGGTGAGCCAGATGGATAATATTTAAGGCTCTGGTAGTATTATCCTTTGCTTCTTTAGTAGGCATGAACCCGGCCTAGTCAGGGTGAATTATATCCTGAAGGTAAGGTTGTAGTCTTGATGCTAATATACGTGTAAAGTTTTTTAAATCTACGTTTAATAAAGAAATAGGTTGATAATTAATGCAGTGAGCATGATCCTTACCTTCCTTAGGTATCAATGTAATGTGTGCCCTTAAGATGTCTGTCAGTATAGGCCGATCTTCCAGAAGATAATTAAATGCCTTTGTAAACCTACAGGCTAAAATTGGAGCAAATGCCTTATAATAGGCTATCGTGTATCCATCTGGCCCCGGGACTTTATGGGGCTTTAACGTCTTAATTGCCCTCATATATTCATCAGACGAAATTGGAACATTCATTAACTTACAGGAATCATCCGGTATGGACGGTAAGCCCGACGAGGATAAATATTCCCGCATTAGTTGTTGCTTTTGTGCCAGCTGGTCAGTAGATACATTTGTCGATAAGTTATAAAAGGAAAGATAATATTCTCTAAAGATCTCTGCAAACTTCCCTAGATATGTAATGACAGTCCCCTCTGTCCGAATCAATATATGGAACATAATTTCTTTGAGAAATTTCCCTGAGTGAATGGGCCAGAAGTAGGGATGAGCTTCGAGTTCGAGTCGAACTCATGTTCGACTAGAACATTGCCTGTTCGCATGTTTGCCGAACAGCGAACAATTTGGGGTGTTCGCGGCAAATTCGAAAAGCCGCGGAACACCCTGTAAAAGTCTATGGGAGAAATCTAAAGTGCTAATTTTAAAGGCTTATATGCAAGTTGTTGTCATAAAAAGTGTTTGGGGACCCGGGTCCTGCCCCAGGGGACATGTATCAATGCAAAAAATGTTTTAAAAACTGCAGTTTTTTTGGGAGCAGTGATTTTAATAATGCTTAAAGTGAAACAATAAAACGTGAAATATTCCTTTAAATTTTGTACCTAGGGTGTGTGTATAGTATGCCTGTAAAGTCGCGCTTGTTTCCCATGCTTAGAACTGTCCCTGCACAAAGTGTCATTTCTGAAGGAAAAAAAGTCATTTAAAACTCACTCGCGGCTATAATGAATTGTCGGCTCCCGGCAATACATAGAAAAGTCATTGATAAAAAAAACAAAATGCGTGGGGGTCCCCCCAAATTTAATTACCAGGCCCTTCAGGTCTGGTATGGATATTAAGGGGAACCCTGCCGCAATTTTTTTTTTTAATGTGTGGGGTTCCCCCCAAATATCCATACCAGGCCCTTCAGGTCTGGTATGGATTTTAAGGGGAACTCCACCCCAAATTTTTAAAAAAATGGCGTGGAGTTCCCCCAAAAATCCATGCCAGACCCTTTATCCGAGCACGCAACCTGGCAGGCCGCAGGAAAAGAGGGGGGGATGAGAGAGTGCCCCCCCTCCTGAACCGTACCAGGCCACATGCCCTCAACATGGGGAGGATGTCCCTATGTTGATGGGGACAAGGGCCTTGCCCGGTGGTTGTGGGGGTCTGCGGGCAGGAGGCTTATCGGAATCTGGAAGACCCCTTTAACAAAGGGGACCCCCAAATCCTGGACCCCCCTATGTGAATTGTACCCCTACCATTTCACAAAGAAAGTGTAAAAAAATGTAAAAAAAACACATGTCCAGCGCTGCAGTCTCCACTCGAAACATCATTGGCTGAGCGGACCTACACTGCGAAGGAAGTTCCCTATCAGGTCCGCTCAGCCAATGACGTAGGCGGGGTCTGAGGTACGAGGGGGCGGGGCGCCCTCGTATCTCAGACCCTGCCTATGTCTGTCATGGATATGCATTAATGTCTGTCTGCCATCTTACCTTTCCTCCTCATGTGTTCATCTTAGAGGCCAGAACCCTTTTCACCTGGCTTCCTTTATAATCTCCTCCCAGCCTGACTTCACCCCAGGCCCTATCACAGAACACTATATTAACCTGTGCACTGCAAGCCTGCTTTGCTGATCAACGTGTTTGTTAGGCATTGTGTGTTTGGGTTCCTGCCTGCCGTGTGCTACGTCTGTCTCTCTGTTACATATTTGGCTTGTCCCCGACTATCCCTGTCTGCTTGTGACCCTTGACCTTCGGCTCGTTCTTTCGTTATCCTTGTCTGCTTGTGGCCCCTGACCTTCAGCTTGTTATTCGTTTCTCTCATATCTTGTGCTGCTGCTTCCCCTCTTTTCCCCTTATCCACGGGGCGTGAGCTAGGAAACTCCAGCCGCGACCTGGTCCCAGCCTGCAGCATAACATCCTCACCACTAGAGGCTCTGGAGAAGACCTGCTGGGTCTTAGACTCCGCGCCCTGGGGAATCTTGGCTCTAGCTTCCGTTAGGATCCCGGTTGTGCTCCTCTGGTCCCGCTTTCCACAACCACCCAGTTTCCTATCCGCAGAAGCCAGCCATAGGGTTCACTACCTTGCGGTGCACTCCTGTCCCCCTACGGTGTGCATCTGTCACCTGGCCACAGGTGACCTTGACAGTTTGATCAGCCATGAACCCGGCTGACATCCCGCTCCCCGCGGATGATCCATTGCAGGGCATAGTTCGCAGACTTGAAACCCAGGAATCAAATCAGACTCAGGTGAGGCGATTCCTCCAGGATCTGGCTTCTCGATTCGAGCAGCTTCAGGCCTCCTTGGGAACCCCGAATCCGCAACCCCAAGTACAACCAGCGGCTGTACCTATCGCACCAGTCGCAGCCTCACACTCACTAAGATTGCCAGCTCTGTTCCGTTTCTCTGGGGACTCCAAGGCCTGCAGGGGGTTTCTCAGCCAATGCACAATTCATTTTGAGCTTCAGCCTCAAAGCTTCCTGTCTGACCGGGCTAAGGTAGCCTATATCATTTCCCTCCTCTCCGGTGAAGCTTTGGCCTGAGCTGCCCCCCTGTGGGAGAGGAATGATCCGGTGGTTTCCAGCCTGTCTGATTTCTTGAAGCTCTTTTGTAATATCTTCGAAGAGCCGGCTCGGGCTTCTTCAGCGGCTAGTGCTGTCTTACGTCTTCGCCAAGAATCTAGTTCAGTGGGGAAATATGCTCTTCAGTTCCGTATCCACACAGCTGAATTGAGCTGGAATAATGAGGCCCTGGTCGCTACCTTTTTACATGGCCTCTCTGACCGAGTGAAAGACGAATTAGTGGGAAGAGCCATTCCCGTCGGTCTGGACGATGTAATTTCATTATGCAACCAGATCGACATTCGTTTTCAAGAGAGGTCCTTAGAAAAAAGACGCCAGCACTCTCTGGGCCCTAGCCAGTCTGAGCTCCCCTCCCTTCATCCCGTGGAGCATCCTCTACCTGCTGAAGAACCTATGCAGCTGGGCCGGACCAGACTAACCCCCGAAGAATGTGCTAGGTGCAGAACTCTGGGCTTGTGCCTCTATTGTGGGGGCAAGGGTCATTTTCGTGACTCCTGCTCGCTTCGTCCGGGAAACGCTCGGGTCTAATACATTTGGAAGGTGGAGTATTGGACCCAGAAACATCACCTTCTCGCCTACTCTTGCCGGTGTTCCTTCATGTAGGCACTTCTCCTCAGTCAACCCTTGCATACCTGGATTCCGGGGCTGCCTGCAATTTTATGGATTGGAGAACTGCTTCTTCTATGAAGCTTACCCTTTCACCTCTCACTACCCCATTGGTAGTCTCGGCAATTGATGGCACTGTTCTCCCAGGGGGCCCTATTCGCTTCCAGACGCTACCCATTAGGATGTCGGTAGGGATTCTCCACCAGGAGTGGATATCCTTTCTTATTCTACCCAAGGCCTCTACCCCAGTTGTATTGGGCCTCCCTTGGCTACAGCTCCACTCTCCACATGTGGACTGGGTC
This sequence comes from Rana muscosa, assembly GCA_029206835.1. NCBI lineage: Eukaryota > Metazoa > Chordata > Amphibia > Anura > Ranidae > Rana > Rana muscosa. The sequence goes on from CM055122.1 coordinate 1,026,310,557, forward strand.
TCTGGGCAGATCCTGGCCTGGGGTTCCTCATGTTTCTCGTCGTGTCTTCTCAAGGTGACCCCCAAGGAGAGTCTTCCGGTTGCTGCCACTTCTGTTTCTTCTGATCTTCCTGCTGCATAAAGCGATTACCGGGATGTGTTCTGTAAGAAATCAGCTGAGGTGCTTCCTCCCCACAGGTCTTTTGACTGTGCTATTGATCTTGTCCCCGGAGCAACTCTACCCAGGGGTCGTACCTACCCTCTGTCCATCCCAGGGACCCAGGCCATGTCTGAGATTGTCGCAGAGAATCTGGAGAGAGGTTTCATCCGGAAATCCTCATCGCCTGCAGGGGCAGGGTTCTTTTTTGTTGCCAAAAAGGATGGTTATCGGGGTTTAAATGCGGTTACTATTAAAAATCGATACCCCTTACCCTTAATATCTGAGCTATTCGATAGGTTGAAGGGTGCCTCCATTTTCACCAAGTTGGATCTCAGAGGCACGTACAATCTCATTTGAATACGGGAGGGTGACGAATGGAAGACTGCATTCAACACTAGAGACGGGCATTACGAATATCTGGTGATGCCTTTTGGTCTGTGTAATGCTCCAGCCGTGTTTCAAAACTTTGTCAATGAAATCTTCAGAGGTCTGCTGTACCAGTTTGTTGTCATCTATCTGGATGACATTCTGATCTTTTCTGAAAATCTGCTCGTCCACAGAAACCATGTCCACACTGTACTTCAGCGTCTTAGAGAGAACAATCTCTATGCCAAGCTGGAGAAATGTTCCTTTGAATGTTCTGAGGTCCTGTTTTTGGGGTGCTTTGTCTCATGTTCGGGTCTTCGTATGGACCCTGGGAAGGTCTTGGCTATCACCAACTGGCCTCTTCCTGCTAGCCTCAAGGCCACACAGCACTTTCTTGGCTTCACTAATTATTATAGGCAGTTCATAAGGAATTACTCTTCCATTGCCGCGCCTATTATCGCTTTGACCAAGAAGGGTGTGAATGCCAGAGACTGGCATCCCGAAGCTGTCTCTGCATTTCACAACCTGAAACAGGCTTTTGTTTCTGGCCCCCTCTTGAGGAGACCAAATCCTGGGAATGCATTTTTTATTGAAGTGGACGCTTCCTCAATGGGGATGGGAGCTGTGCTTCTTCAAATCTTTGAGAAGAGACGCCAACCATGTGCGTTCTTCTCCAAAAAAAATTCTCAGGCAGAGAGGAATTATGCCATCGGTGATCGGGAACTTCTCGCAATTAAATTGGCGTTAGAGGAGTGGCGTCATCTCTTGGAGGGTTCCCCTCACTCCATAACGATCTTTACCGATCACAAAAATTTACAGTATCTACAGAATGCTAAACGTCTGAATCCTAGACAGGCCAGGTGGAGTCTCTTCTTTGCCCGTTTTAATTTCAGGATTACCTACAAACCTGGTTCCTGCAATGGTCGGGCTGATGCGCTCTCTAGGTCATTTGACACTTTGGACGAGGAGTCCGCCCCTGAACCTGAGCCGATCATTCCAACCTCATGCATTGTTGCCCACTCTACCACCCTGAAGTCAAAAATTCCGCCTGGTAAGACCTTTGTCCCCACTGAGCTAAGAGCTAAGATCCTTCGTTGGGGACATGATTCCAAGGTGGCAGGTCATTCTGGATTCCTCCGATCCTTCCTACTCATCAGTCGTCACTACTGGTGGCCTAATCTCCGCTCAGACGTCAAAGACTACGTTAAAGCTTGTCATGTCTGTGCTCAGTCCAAATCCTCCACACAAGCTCCTGCTGGTCTCCTTATGCCCTTGCCCATTCCTAAGGAACCCTGGGCCCATATTGACATGGATTTTATCACCGACCTCCCACTGTCTGAGAATAATACAGTCATTTGGGTGGTAATCGATCGGTTCTCCAAGATGGCTCATTTTATTCCTCTTCCTGGTCTTCTTTCTGCCCCTGCCTTGGTTCCCATTTTCATTCGAGAAATTCTCCACCTACATGGGGTCCCTTCTCATATTGTTTCCGACAGGGGAGTCCAATTCACGTCTCGTTTTTGGAGAGCCTTTTGCAAATCCCTCAATATTGTCTTGGATTTTTCTTCTTCTTACCATCCCCAATCCAATGGACAGACTGAGAGGGTTAATCAGGAGTTAGAGGTCTTTCTTCGCACCTTTGTGTCTTCTCACCATGACGATTGGTCCTCTCTACTCCCGTGGGCAGAATTCTCCCATAACAATCATGTGAATACCAGTTCGCAGAAGACACCCTTTTTCACAGTTTATGGAAAACACCCTCAACTTCCTCTTCCCATGATCTGTTCTCCAGACATTCCAGCTTTGGCTTCGGTTCAGGAGTCTCTCAATTCCGTTTGGGGTCACATTCATGATTCCCTCCGGGCAGCTGCTGAAAAATTCAAAGGCTTTGCCGACCGCCGCAGGCGTAAACCGCCTTCTCTTCAGCCAGGGGACAAAGTCTGGCTCTCTACCAGGAACATCAAGCTCCGAGTTCCTTCTCTGAAGTTTGCTCCACGATTCATCGGTCCATACACGGTAACTGCTAAACTGAATCCGGTTTGTTTCAAACTCCAGATTCCTAAGAGCCTTAAAATCACTAACTCCTTTCATGTTGCTCTTCTAAAGCCTTTAGTCCTCAATAAATTCTCTCGTCCTCTCCCTACCGTGGCGCCTGTCTCTGAGGATAATCAGGAGTACGAGATCAGTCAAATTCTGGACTCCCGACTCTGTAAAGGCGTTCTTCAGTACCTCGTTCATTGGAAAGGGTTTGGTCCTGAGGAGAGGTCTTGGATCACTGCATCTGAGGTCTTTGCACCTCGTCTGTTAAAGGAGTTTCATCTGAAGTTTCCCTCTAAACCTGGGCCCAGGCGGGGAAGGGGGAGGCCTCGTAAGAGGGAGGGTACTGTCATGGATATGCATTAATGTCTGTCTGCCATCTTACCTTTTCTCCTCATGTGTTCATCTTAGAGGCCAGAACCCTTTTCACCTGGCTTCCTTTATAATCTCCTCCCAGCCTGACTCCACCCCAGGCCCTATCACAGAACACTATATTAACCTGTGCACTGCAAGCCTACTTTGCTGATCAACGTGTTTGTTAGGCATTGTGTGTTTGGGTTCCTGCCTGCCGTGTGCTACGTCTGTCTCTCTGTTACATATTTGGCTTGTCCCCGACTATCCCTGTCTGCTCGTGACCCTTGACCTTCGGCTCGTTCTTTCGTTATCCTTGTCTGCTTGTGGCCCCTGACCTTCAGCTTGTTATTAATTTCTCTCATATCTTGTGCTGCTGCTTCCCCTCTTTTCCCCTTATCCTACGGGGCGTGAGCTAGGAAACTCCAGGGGCCGAGACCTGGTCCCAGCCTGCAGCATAACATCCTTACCACTAGAGGCTCTGGAGAAGACCTGCTGGGTCTTAGACTCCGCGCCCTGGGGAATCTTGGCTCTAGCTTCCGTTAGGATCCCGGTTGTGCTCCTCTGGTCCCGCTTTCCACAACCACCCAGTTTCCTATCCGCAGAAGCCAGCCATAGGGTTCACTACCTTGCGGTGCACTCCTGTCCCCCTACGGTGTGCATCTGTCACCTGGCCACAGGTGACCTTGACAATGTCTTGGCTAAGCGGACCTGATGAGGAACTTCCTCTTCAGTGTAAAAAAATGAATGGACCCGCCCCTTCTCATGTTCCACATCAGGAGCGGACCTGATGGAGAACGTGAGAAGGGGCGGGTCTATTCATTTTTTTACACTGAAGAGGAAGTTCCCCATCAGGTCAGCTCAGCCAAGATGTAGGCGGGGTCTGATATACAAGGGCACCCCCGCCCTCTCGTACCTCAGACCCCGCCTACGTCATTGGCTGAGCGGACCTGATGGGGAACTTCCTCCGCAGTGTAGGTCCGCTCAGCCAATGACGTTTTGAGTGGATACTACAGCGCTGGACATTGGATCGCCGTGGGACATTGGATTACATCGCTGGAATGTGTTTTTTATTTTTTATTTTTAATAAAGGACTTTTCCAAGGTGTCTGTGTGTTTTTTTACATTTTTTTACACTTTCTTCGTGAAATGGTAGGGGTACAATGTACCCCTTACCAATTCACATAGGGGGGGGCGGGATCTGCCCGCAGACCCCCACAACCACCGGGCAAGGGTTGTGGGGATGAGGCCCTTGTCCCCATCAACATGGGGACATCCACCCCATGTTGAGGGCATGTGGCCTGGTACGGTTCAGGAGGGGGGGGGGGGCGCTTTCTCGTCCCCCCCTCTTTTCCTGCGACCTGCCAGGTTGCATGCTCGGATAAAGGGTCTGGTATGGATTTTTGGGGGAACTCCACGCCATTTTTTTTATTTGGGGTGGAGTTCCCCCTAAAATCCATACCAGACCTGAAGGGTCTAGTATGGATATTTGGGGGGAACCCCATGTAATTTTTTTTTAATTTGATGCAGGGTTCCCCTTAATATCCATACCAGACCTGAAGGGCCTGATAATTGAATTTGGGGGGACCCCCACGCATTTTATTTAATTTTTTTTATCAATGACTTTTCTCTGTATTGCCAGGAGCCGACAATTCATTATAGCCGCAAGTGGTTTTAAATGGCTTTTTTTCCTTCAGAAATGACATTTTGTGCAGGGACAGTTCTAAGCAAGGGAAACAAGCGCTGCTTTACAGGCATACTATACACCCCCCCAGGTACGAAATTTAAAGGAATATTTCACTTTTTATTGTTTCACTTTATGTATTATTAAAAATCACTGCTCCCAAAAAAAATTCAGTTTTTAAAACTTTTTTTTGCATTGATACATGTCCCCTGGGGCAGGACCCGGGTCCCCAAATCCTTTTTAGGAGAATAACTTGCATATTAGCCTTTATAATTAGCACTTTAGATTTTGAACGTTCGAGTCCATTGTATTTAATCGGGTTCTAAAGTTCACGCGAACTTTAGGTCTGTTCGCAGGTTCTGTTGCGAACCGAACAGCGGGTGTTCGGCTCATCCCTAGCCAGAAGTTTGCCTGATTCATTCCAGTGTTTGTAGTGTATGTTTCCGGCCCTTAATATCTGGATTTTTTAGTATCATAACTGAGCAGGGATGGTAACTTTTCTCGCTCCAACCTAAGAATTACTGCTACAGAGTGGGATAGCGATTTTTTTGTGCTTAACTTCTAAATTTGCCACCAGGTTTAATTGGGTTTGAAGGACAGCTTGCCTATCTTTCCGCAATTCAGTCGCCTTTTGAATCAGCAGGCCTCTCATAACGCATTTATGTGTTTCACAGACTGTAAATGGAGAGATGTTTTCTATATCATTATCGATAAAAATTCTGGTCAATGTCATTTTGAAGTGGACCTTCTTGCAGCATAGAATCGTTGAGTTTCCATGTCCAGGATCTGGTTACGGACTTGTCTATCTGAAGAACTATAAAAGATAGAGAATGGTCAGAGACAGTTTGTGTACCAAATGAGGAGCGCACTACGGCTGGTAGCAGCGTCTGGGATACCAATACCTAATCAATTCGAGAGTAGCTGTCATGTGGTACCGAATAGAAAGTATAATCCCGTTCACTTGGATGTTGAATTCGCCAAATGTCTATCAATCGTACAGTTTGAAGAGCCTTTTTTACTTGTCTAAGATAAGGATAGGACAAATGTGAGGAGGATTTAGAAGCGTCCAGCAGTGGGTCAAGAACCATATTAAGATCCCCACCCAATATCAACCCCCCCCTCCATAAAGCCTTGTAGATTATTAAGAATTTCATCCAAACAGCTCAACTGTGCATGGTTAGGTAGGTAGATAAATGCTAAAGTAATTTGGCGACCAGCCAAGTCTACCTTAAGAAACAGATAGCGTCTATCTTGGTCAATCCTCTGGTCAACTAGAGTCCAAGGTATCGTCCCAGAAAGAAGGATACTCACCCCCCTCGTCTTAGAGTCAGGGGCTGTACTATGAAATGCGAATAGTTAGTGATCATTCTGAAATTTTGGTATCTTTCCTGATTGAAAATTAGTTTCTTGTATAAATGCGACTTGTGTCCCTATACGTCAGAGTTCTCGTAGTACCGTTGTGCGCTCCTCTGGTATATTCAATCCATTAACATTTAAAGATAAACAGTGTATGTTCGTCATTATGGGGTCCAAAATCAAAAGCCTGAGCACCAGCAGAGAGGGAACAGAGAGAGGGGAAGGAAAAGGGAAGGGAAAGGGAAGGGAAAAAAAAAGAGATACGCAGCAATTTAACTAAAGAGGCTCTCAATTGAGCCTGCTCACCCCTGCAATCCCCCCCTAGATAAGTCCAGGAAGGAGAAGCATCAGGTGGCAAACACCTTTGTAGGGGGTGGTGGAAACGTGACGCCAGTGGAGGAGATCCTCAGACCGTATCGTAAATCACCTGTATCAGTCATTTGGGCTCACAAGAGGAAAAAAACAAAAACAATTTCTATTCAGCACCTAAAAATGTCAGCTGAGTTCTCATTAGTTGCAAATTATAATACAGACATTTTGATTAGTAAGGCCCAATATACCATGACTTATCAAAAATTACACTGGCAGATCAACATCGATTTTTAAATGAAATAATGTTCAAAAACCATGCAATAAATATGCAACCTAGAACCCAGCTCCAGATGACTTCTACAATGAAGCATCACTATTCTGACTTTAAATTCTCAATCAACTCTTTTTAAACTATTACAATTACAGGCTTTCCATTTTCTAAACACGTTATTTTTAAAGCTGCCTTAAAACATTCTTCTACAATCAATCCTTGGAGCCTGCTCTGGTGACCCATTGTTTGTCAGCTCAGAGGTTAAATCTTTAATCACAATCTCTAGACTTGCTGATGCAAACATTTTGGTTTGTCATGGCAAAGTTGTACCAGCTACAACTCTGGATATTGAAATGTACTGCCTTTGTGAATTAAAAAAAGGATTTGCTGAGTTTTACTTTCTTTCTTTCTCTCTGAATCGGTTTTTGAAGCAATTACCTGTTCTCGATTCATCTTACTCTGTTGTAGAAGAGGTATTAGGCCTCCTACCATCTGTAAAAGTGAAAAAATCTCACGCTACAGAAATAAAAAATAAAAAATGAGCTGCTCCCCTCAAGGTGCAGTGTACTGATTTTAAGTGATTGGGGTGAGTTGTGATAGGGGGCACTATTAATGTGTATTATTCTGTTATTAGTATTAACAATCTAAATAAGTTTACATAATAAAGTGCATAGTGCTAATTGTTAATTATAAACAATTCATCAATAATCCTCCAATAATGATGATAGAATTAATTGTGAAACAAATATTTCATCAAAGCAAAGTCCATGTGTCTTTGTGGTCAGACTCCAGTCCATAAACCATCGCCAGTGACAAACTTTATATAAATCACCCGGTGAGTGTGAGCAAAGTGCCTACTCACTGGACACACATGACCTCTTTAGTTAAAAAGAAGTTCAATCACACTGTTTAAGTGGGTCAATAATCCTGCTGGTAAACCAATAAAGATGTATCTGGAAACCTTTTTGTTTCTCCACCACGATAGCCCACTAAAAAATGGATAAAAACGGGACCATAACATAACAAAGTTTATTTAAAAATATATAAAACAAATGCCTTTTCCCAGCACTGAGGATTGCAGCGTGAAACACCAGACAGAATGGTGATGTGGAACCGGAATGGTGATGTGGCCGGAAGTGACGTGACCGGGAGGCACATCCTGGTTACGTCACTTCCGGCCACTTCCGGTTACACATCTTCACGGTGGTGCAATGCATGCCGATCACCAAGCAGAAGGCTTGGTGGCTACAGACCATTCTGTCTGGTGCTTCACGCTGCAAACCTCAGTGCCGGGAAAAGGCACCCAAAAATGTAAGCAGACACTTTTGGCATGTGTTTTATATATTTTTAAATAAGCAGTGTTAAGCTATGGTCCCGTTTTTATCTATTTTTTAATGGGCTATCGTGGTGAAGAAACAAAAATATACCAGATACATCTTCATTGGTTTACCAGCAGGATTATTGAGCCACTTAAACAGTCTGATTTGGCCTTCTTTTTAGCTAAAGAGGTCATGTGTGTCCGGTGGGTAGGCAGTATACTCACACTCATTGGTAGGGATGAGCTTCGAGTTCGAGTTGAACTCATGTTTGACGCGAACATTGCCTGTTCGCCCGTTCGCCGAACAGCGAACAAATTGGGGTGTTCGCGGCAAATTCGAAAAATCTATGGGAGAAATCTAAAGTGCTAATTATAAAGGCTTATATGCAAGTTATTGTCCTAAAAAGTGTTTGGGGACCCGGGTCCTGCCCCAGGGGACATGTATCAATGCAAAAAGAAGTTTTAAAAACGGACGTTTTTTCGGGAGCAGTGATTTTAATAATGCTTAAAATGAAAAAATAAAAGTGAAATATTCCTTTAAATTTCGTACCTGGGGGGTGTGTATGATATGCATGTAAAGTGGTGCATGTTTCCTGTGCTTAGAACTATCCCTGCAAAAAAAGTCATTTTTGAAAGAAAAAAAGTCATTTAAAACTCACTCGAGGCTATTAATGAATTGTCAGCTCCCGGCAATACATACAAAAGTCATTGATAAAAAAAAAAAAAAAAGCGTGGGGGTTCCCCAGAATTCAATTACCAGGCCCTTCAGGTCTGGAATGGATATAAAAGGGAACCCCGCCGCAAATAAAAAAAAATTGACGTGGGGTTCCCCCAAATATCCATTCCAGGCCCTTCAGATCTGGCATGGATTTTAAGGGGAACTCCACCCCAAATTTTTAAAAAAATGGCGTGGAGTCCCCCTAAAAATCCATACCAGACCCCTTATCCGAGCACGCAACCTGGCCGGCCGCAGGGGAAAAGGGGGTACGAGAGAGCGGCCCCCCCTCCCTCCTGAACCGTACCAGGCCACATGCCCTCAACATGGGGAGGATGTCCCCATGTTGATGGGGACAAGGGCCTCATCCCCACAACCCTTGCCCGGTGGTTGTGGGGGTCTGCGGGCGGGGGGCTTATCGGAATCTGGAAGACCCCTTTAACAAAGGGGACCCCCAGATCCCGGCCCCCCCCCTATGTGAATTGGTAAGGGGTACATTGTACCCCTACCATTTCACGAAGAAAGCGTAAAAAAATGTTTAAAAAAACACACAAACACCTTGAAAAAGTCCTTTATTTTAAAAAAAAAAAAAACATTCCAGCGATGAAATCCAGTGTCCCGCGGCGATCCCGATGTCCAGCGCTGTCCGTCATTGGTTGTGCCTGAGCGGACCTGATGGGGAACTCCCTCTCAGTATTTTAAATGTATAGACCCGCACCTTCTAAAGTTCCCCATCAGGTCCGCTCAGCGGACCAGATGCGGAACATGAGAAGGGGCGGGTCTATACATGTATTACCAAAGTGAGAGCAGTTCCCCATCAGGTCCGCCCCCTCGGTATGTCGGACCCGCCTATGTCATTGGCTTGAGCGGGGAACTTCCTTCACTGTGTAATTTTAATTTACATAGTGAAGGAAGTTTCCCCGCTCAGGCCAATGACGTAGGCGGGGTCCGACATACCGAGGGGGCGGACCTGATGGGGAACTGCTCTCACTTTGGTAATACATGTATAGACCCGCCCCTTCTCATGTTCCGCATCAGGTCCGCTGAGCGGACCTGATGGGGAACTTTAGAAGGGGCGGGTCTATACATTTAAAACACTGAGAGGGAGTTCCCCATCAGGTCCGCTCAGGCACAACCAATGAAGGACAGCGCTGGACATCGGGATCGCCGCGGGACACTGGATTTCACCGCCGGAATGTTTTTTTTTTTTTAAATAAAGGACTTTTTCAAGGTGTTTGTGTTTTTTTTAAACATTTTTTTACGCTTTCTTTGTGAAATGGTAGGGGTACAATGTACCCCTTACCAATTCACATAGGGGGGGCCGGGATCTGGGGGTCCCCTTTGTTAAAGGGGTCTTCCAGATTCCGATAAGCCCCCCGCCCGCAGACCCCCACAACCACCGGGCAAGGGTTGTGGGGATGAGGCCCTTGTCCCCATCAACATGGGGACATCCTCCCCATGTTGAGGGCATGTGGCCTGGTACGGTTCAGGAGGGAGGGGGGGCGCTCTCTCGTCCCCCCCTTTTCCCATGTGGCCGGCCAGGTTGCGTGCTCGGATAAGGGGTCTGGTATGGATTTTTAGGGGGACTCCACGCCATTTTTTTTTTAAATTTGGAGTGGAGTTCCCCTTAAAATCCATGCCAGATCTGAAGGGCCTGGTAATTGAATTCTGGGGAACCCCCACGCTTTTTTTTTTTTTTATCAATGACTTTTGAATGTATTGCCGGGAGCCGACAATTCATTAATAGCCGCGAGTGAGTTTTAAATGACTTTTTTTCTTTCAAAAATGAAATTTTTTGCAGGGACAATTCTAAGCACGGGAAACATGCGCCACTTCACATGCATATCATACACACCCCCCAGGCATGAAATTTAAAGGAATATTTCACTTTTATTTTTTCATTTTAAGCATTATTAAAACCACTGCTCCCGAAAAAACGGCCGTTTTTAAAACTTTTTTTTGCATTGATACATGTCCCCTGGGGCAGGACCCAGGTCCCCAAACACTTTTTAGGACAATAACTTGCATATTAGCCTTTATAATTAGCACTTTAGATTTCGAATGTTCGAGTCCATTGTATTTAATAGGGTTCTAAAGTTCACACGAACATTTTGTCTGTTCGCAGGTTCTGGTGCGAACCGAACAGGGGGGTGTTCGGCTCGTCCCTGCTCATCGGGTGATTTATATAAAGTTTGTCACTGATGACGGTTTATGGATTGGAGTCTTACCACAAAAGACACATGGACTTTGCTTTGATGAAATATTTGATTCACTGTTAATTCATCAATAATCCTCCAATAATGATGATAGAATTAACAATATGCACTTTATTATGTAAACTTATTTAGATTGTTAATACTAATAACACAGAATAATACACATTAATAGCACCCCCTGTCACAACTCACCCCAATACTTTATACTATACCAAAAGTGTCATTAAACCCACATTATTAAAAACTATCAATAAATGCTGTATTACATGCTGACCATACTCGCTCAAAAAAACTGGTTGTGTTGGCAGCTAGTTTTCAGTGCGATTCTATGCTAAGCGTTCCTTCCATGATCAGAAATGAGAAGCCTGTGTTGGTAAATACACAGTGATACATGACAGCCTTCTCCCTCTCCTCCCCACTAACAAGTAGTGATGAGCCGAACACCCCCGGGTTCGGTTCGCACCAGAACCCGCGAACGGACCGAAAGTTCGTACGAACATTAGAACCCTATTAAATACAATGGATGCGATCGTTCGAATTCTAAAGTGCTAATTATAACGACTATTATGCATGTTATTGTCCTAAAAAGGGTTTGGGAACCCGGGTTCTGCACCAGGGGACATGTATCAATGCAAAAAGAAGTTTTAAAAACGGTCGTTTTTCGGGAGCAGTCATTTTAATGATGCATAAAGTGAAAAAAAAAGTCAAATATTCCTTTAAATATCGTACCTGGGGGGTGTCTAAAGTATGCCTGTGAAGTGCCACGTGTTTCCCGTGTTTAGAACTGTCCCTGCACAAAATGACACTTCTAAAGGAAAAAAAAGCCATTGAAAACTGCTTGCGGCTTTAATGTAATGTCTGGTCCCGGTAATATGGATGAAAATCTTTAAGAAAAATGGCATAGCTACCCCATCAACCCCCCCCCCCTACCCCAGCCCATTACCAGCCCCTTTGGGTCTTGTATGGATATTAAGGGGAACACCGCACACAAAATAAAAAAGGCCCTATATACTCTGAACAGCCGTATACAGGCGGTGCATACAAGACAGGGACTGTAGGTTTGTTCTTATGTAGAATCTGTTTGTAATTTTGAACAGGTACATTGTTTAAGTGTAGCTCCAGCCCAAAAATCTATTTTTAAACTTTTTGGAAAACATAGGTAAGGGTTATCACCCCTGTAACATTTGTTTTGCTGTCTGTGCCCCTGTTCAGAACATTTCACCTCACTTTCCGTCCCAATGACAACTGTTTTTGAAATGTGGTGTTTTTCTTGAAAAAAAGATTGGTGATAAAGCATCAGTACAGAGGAGACACCTTTCTCCCATATTAATTCTTACAGGAGAGAATTTTCCTTCCTAGGGGTAGATTTCCTCTCACTTCCTGTTGTCTTCTTGCGTTTGCAAGTAGGAGTCGTTTGTAAGTTGGATGTTTGAAAGTAGGGACCTGCCGTATATACTCTGCAGAAATAGGCCCCTTAGTTGTTGGTGTTGGCACAACACTGTAAGCACTCACAGTTACTCTTGGTTGGTGCTGGAACGCCCTGCTGTCAACTATTATATCAGGAATTGTAATTACATATAATTGTTGAACAGTGGTAGTAAAAATTGGGCCTTTGATGGTGGTGCTGGTGCCACAACACTGTAAGCCCTGACAGTTACTCTTGGTGGGTGCAGCAATGGGCCCTGCTGTGAATTATTAGATCAAGAATTGTAATTGCATGCCCCTGTTGAACAGGGGCTGAAAAATTGGGCCTTTCGTGGTGGTGGTGGTGGTGGTGGTGTTGCCACAACACTGTAAGCCCTCAGAGTTACTCTTGGTGGGTGCAGGAATGGGCCCTGCTGTGAATTATTAGATCAAGAATTGTAATTACATGCCCCTTTTGAACAGGGGCTGAAAAATTGGGCCTTTCGTGGTGGTGGTGGTGGTGGCGTTGCCACAACACTGTAAGCCCTCAGAGTTACTCTTGGTGGGTGCAGCAATGGGCCCTGCTGTGAATTATGAGATCAAGAATTGTAATTACATGCCCCTGTTGAACAGGGGCTGAAAAATTGGGCCTTAGGCACTGGTGGCACAACACTGCAACCCCTCACAGATACTGTACTTGGAGCACAGCAATGAGCCCTGTTGCAAAGTATTGCTTCAAAAATTGTAATGACACGCCCCTGTTAAACAGGGGCTGAAAAATTGGGCCTTAGGCACTGGTGGCACAACACTCCAACCCCTCACAGATACTGTACTTGGAGCACAGCAATGAGCCCTGTTGCAAAGTATTGCTTCAAAAATTGTAATTACACGCCCCTGTTAAACAGGGGCTGAAAAATTGGGCCTTAGCCACTGGTGGCGGCACCCATAAACAAAAATGATCTTCCAAGCTATCATCATCAATCGTATCATTGAGGACTCGGAGGAGGAGGATAGCCAGTCAACATAACAGCACAGGCACTCAGCATCAGCATTAGTCTTGAAGGGATGTGACATGTTAAAATCAATTAGTCTGTTATATCAGCATCAGGTGTGTGGTAGCTGGTGGTGATCCAAGACTGGTTCATCTTGATGAAAGTCAGTCGATCAACCGAGTCGGTGGACAGGCGCACCCTGTGATCCATGACAAATCCTCCAGCAGCACTGAATGTGCGTTCCGAAAGAACGCTGGATGCAGGACAGGCCAGTAGCTCAATTGCATACTGTGCAAGCTCTGGCCAGTGATCCATCCTCAAGACCCAGTAAGCCAGAGGATTTTCGGTGGGGAAGGTGTCCAAGTCTGACCTTGCCCCTAGATATTCCTGCACCATGTTTATCAGACGCTGGCGATGGTTGCTGGAACCGATCATACTTTGGGGCTGCGGACTAAAGAATTGTCTGAACGCATCGGTCAGACGGCCACCTTCCCCACCGCTCCTTCTTTGACTGGCCGAAGCCTCAGCAACTCGTTGTCCAGGACCAGGAGTTTGTAACCTCCCAGTCTCTGGGAACGCGTTGCACAGACCTTTCTGCAAGGCCTCCCGGAGTTGTCTCATCCTCTGCTCCCTCTGCGACGGTAACATAAGGTCCGCAACCTTACCCTTGTACCGTGGATCAAGGAGAGTGGCCAGCCAGTAATGGTCCCTCTCCTTGATCCGAAGAATACGAGGATCCTTCCGCAGACTTTGCAGGATCAGGGAGGCCATGCAGCGTAGGTTAGCTGAGGCATTCGGTCCGGAGTCCTCTGGGTCACTAAGGACGACATGATCCGCAGCCACCTCCTCCCAGCCACGTACAAGTCCACTGGTTTCTTGGGACTGTAAATCATCCCTAAAAGACTGCTGCTGATGATGCTGAGTGCCAGCCTCCACCTCCATGCTGACACAATCCTCCTCCTCCTCCTCCTCCTCCTCCTCTTCCTGTGCGATGGGTGGGACAGAAGGAACACTGTCTGGGTAAAGGGGGCCTTGAGAGGCAAGGAAGTCCTCCTCTTCCTGCCTCTGTTCTGCCTCAAGTGCCCTGTCCATTATTCCACGCAGCGTGTGCTCCAACAGGTGGACAAGAGGTACAGTGTCACTGATGCATGCACTGTCACTGCTCACCATCCTCGTGGCCTCCTCAAATGGTGCCAGGACAGTGCATGCATCCCTGATCATGCCCCACTGGCGTGGAGAAAAAAAACCAAGCTCCCCTGACCCTGTCCTGGTGCCGTAGTCGCACAGGTACTCATTGATGGCCCTCTGCTGCGTGTGCAGCCGCTGCAGCATGGCCAATGTTGAGTTCCACCTGGTGGGCATGTCACATATAAGGCGGTTCTTGGGCAGGTTCAACTCCTTTTGCAGCTCAGCCAGGCGAGCACTGGCATTATAAGATCTGCGGAAATGCACACAGGCTTTCCTGGCCTGCCTCAGGACATCCTGTAAGCCCGGGTACCTGCCCAAGAACCGCTGCACCACCAGGTTAAGGACGTGAGCCACACAGGGCACATGGGTCAGTTGTCCCTGTCGGAGGGCGGAGAGGAGGTTGGTGCCATTGTCGCAAACCACCATTCCTGGCTTAAGCTGGCGTGGCGTCAACCACCTCTCGGCCTGGCCCTGCAGAGCAGACAGGACCTCTGCCCCAGTGTGGCTTCTGTCCCCCAAACACACCAGCGCAAGCACGGCATGGCATCTTTTTGCCTGAGTACTTGCGTAGCCCCTTGAACGGCTACGGAGCACCGCTGGTTCAGAGGACAAAGCACAGGAAGAGGCCATGGAGGAAGAAGAAGAGGAGGGGGTGGAGGAGAGAGGTGTGTCACAACCAGTAGTAGCATTTTGGAGGCGTGGCGGTGGAACAACCTCCAACACTACTGCACCTTGTCCTGCATCCTTCCCAGCTGCCAAAAGAGTGACACAATGGGCCGTGAAAGAAAGGTAACGTCCCTGTCCATGCCTGCTGGACCATGAGTCAGCGGTAATATGCACCTTACCGCTGACCGCCCTGTCCAGCGAGGCCAAGACATTGCCTTCCACATGCCGGTAGAGAGCCGGAATAGCCTTCCGTGAGAAAAAGTGGCGTTTGGGAACCTGCCACTGAGGAACCGCACATTGCACAAACTCACGGAAGGGGGCCGAGTCTACCAACTGAAAAGGCAGCAGTTGAAGCGCTAGCAATTTAGCCAAGCTAGCATTCAACCGCTGGGCATGTGGATGGCTGGGAGTGAACTTCTTTCGACGGTCCAGCAGCTGGGGCAGGGAAATTTGCCTGCTAGAATCGGACGTCGGTGTACTGCTAGCAGAGTGGCCGCAAGTACTTGGCTGTGACACACCTAATTCTACACCTTCATTCCTCTCAGTGCATGTTTCAGAGAGGACTGAAGTTATAGTGGGGTTGGAGATCCCAGCTGATGCGGTGCAAGGAGAGGTCCGCTTTGTTCTTTGGTGTGGGTCTTTGAGGTAGGCTTGCCAACGAGCTGCATGGCAGGTCAACATATGTCTGGTCAGGCATGTGGTACCCAAGCGGCTGATGTTTTGGCCACGCGATATACGCTTGAGACATATGTTGCAAACAGCAGCTGTGCGATCTGATGCACTAGCCTCAAAAAAGGCCCACACCAAAGAACTTTTTGAATGACGGGCAGAGGCAGCGCCCTGCACAGGCGGAGCTCTGCGGTGTGATTCCGTCGGTGTACTGCCCTTACGCTGGCCACCAAAGGGCATCCTGCCTCGTTGGAGATGTGCCTCCTCCTCATCCTCCTCCTCCTCCTCTCTCCTATTAGGCACCCACGTGGAGTCAGTGACCTCATCATCCCCTCCCTCCTCATCACTGGAGCCAATCTGGCAGTATGCTGCAGCTGCTGGAACATGACTGCCAGATTGGTGTCCTTCTTGAGCATCCCTTCTGTCTGCTCTCACGCTACTGCCTTCCTCTAGCTGGGTTTCATCATCAGACCCTTCGAAACGCTGGGCATCCTCCTGGAGCATGTACCCAACACTGTGCTCAAACAGTTCGGGGGACTCCTCAGGAGGAGGACATGGTGGGTCTAGGGAAGGAGTGACTGATGATGAGTCTGACATTGATACCAGGGAAGAGGACGCTTTGGCAGCTGCTTTGCCAGTACCCTGAGCCTGGGTGAGAGAGGATGAGGAGGAGGAGGAGGGCTTGGTCATCCACTCTACCAAGTCTTCGGCATGATGTGGCTCAACATGTCCAGCTGCCGAAAAGAAGGACAAGCGTGTCCCATGGCCATGTGCTGATGACAATGCACCGCGTCCACGACCAGCACTGTTGCCCCCAGACACAGAGCCTGCTTGCCCTCTTTTATTGCCTCCTGACTGTCTGCCTCTCCTTGTTTGCCTTCCAGACATTCTAATGGATGGCCTGCAGTGAGATGGGAAAAAAGCAATAAGGGCTACCTTCAGGTGTCCTTCTCTGTCCCTTTACTTAAGGATTTCTAAATATGGTTGAGGATGATTGCTTTCGCACAGAATAGCACAATGACAATTTCCCTGACTGTCCAAAAAACAAGGATTTCAAAGATGGTTGATGAGGAATGCTTTAGCACAGTATAGCACAATGAGAATTTCCCTCACTGTCCTTCCCTGTCCCTACAAACAAGGATTAGCACAGTAAAACACACTGACACTCTCCCTACCTATAGTTTTCTGTCCCTATAAAAAATTTTTTTTTAAAGATGGTTGATGATGAATGCTTTAGCACAGTATAGCACAATGAGAATTTCCCTCACTGTCCTTCCCTGTCCCTACAAACAAGGATTAGCACAGTAAAACACACTGACACTCTCCCTACCTATAGTTTTCTGTCCCTATAAAAAATGTTTTTTTAAAGATGGTTGATGATGAATGCTTTAGCACAGTATAGCACAATGAGAATTTCCCTCACTGTCCTTCCCTGTCCCTACAAACAAGGATTAGCACAGTAAAACACACTGACACTCTCCCTACCTATAGTTTTCTGTCCCTATAAAAAATGTTTTTTTAAAGATGGTTGATGATGAATGCTTTAGCACAGTATAGCACAATGAGAATTTCCCTCACTGTCCTTCCCTGTCCCTACAAACAAGGATTAGCACAGTAAAACACACTGACACTCTCCCTACCTATAGTTTTCTGTCCCTATAAAAAATGTTTTTTTAAAGATGGTTGATGATGAATGCTTTAGCACAGTATAGCACTATGAGAATTTCCCTCACTGTCCTTCCCTGTCCCTACAAACAAGGATTAGCACAGTAAAACACACTGACACTCTCCCTACCTATAGTTTTCTGTCCCTATAAAAAATGTTTTTTTAAAGATGGTTGATGATGAATGCTTTAGCACAGTATAGCACAATGAGAATTTCCCTCACTGTCCTTCCCTGTCCCTACAAACAAGGATTAGCACAGTAAAACACACTGACACTCTCCCTACCTATAGTTTTCTGTCCCTATAAAAAATGTTTTTTTAAAGATGGTTGATGATGAATGCTTTAGCACAGTATAGCACAATGAGAATTTCCCTCACTGCCCTTCCCTGTCCCTACAAACAAGGATTAGCACAGTAAAACACACTGACACTCTCCCTACCTATAGTTTTCTGTCCCTATAAAAAATGTTTTTTTAAAGATGGTTGATGATGAATGCTTTAGCACAGTATAGCACAATGAGAATTTCCCTCACTGTCCTTCCCTGTCCCTACAAACAAGGATTAGCACAGTAAAACACACTGACACTCTCCCTACCTATAGTTTTCTGTCCCTATAATTTTTTTTTTTTAAAGATGGTTGATGATGAATGCTTTAGCACAGTATAGCACAATGAGAATTTCCCTCACTGTCCTTCCCTGTCCCTACAAACAAGGATTAGCACAGTAAAACACACTGACACTCTCCCTACCTATAGTTTTCTGTCCCTATAAAAAATGTTTTTTTAAAGATGGTTGATGATGAATGCTTTAGCACAGTATAGCACAATGAGAATTTCCCTCACTGCCCTTCCCTGTCCCTACAAACAAGGATTAGCACAGTAAAACACACTGACACTCTCCCTACCTATAGTTTTCTGTCCCTATAAAAAATGTTTTTTTAAAGATGGTTGATGATGAATGCTTTAGCACAGTATAGCACAATGAGAATTTCCCTCACTGTCCTTCCCTGTCCCTACAAACAAGGATTAGCACAGTAAAACACACTGACACTCTCCCTACCTATAGTTTTCTGTCCCTATAAAAAATTTTTTTTAAAGATGGTTGATGATGAATGCTTTAGCACAGTATAGCACAATGAGAATTTCCCTCACTGTCCTTCCCTGTCCCTACAAACAAGGATTAGCACAGTAAAACACACTGACACTCTCCCTACCTATAGTTTTCTGTCCCTATAAAAAATGTTTTTTTAAAGATGGTTGATGATGAATGCTTTAGCACAGTATAGCACAATGAGAATTTCCCTCACTGTCCTTCCCTGTCCCTACAAACAAGGATTAGCACAGTAAAACACACTGACACTCTCCCTACCTATAGTTTTCTGTCCCTATAAAAAATGTTTTTTTAAAGATGATTGATGATGAATGCTTTAGCACAGTATAGCACAATGAGAATTTCCCTCACTGTCCTTCCCTGTCCCTACAAACAAGGATTAGCACAGTAAAACAGACTGACACTCTCCCTACCTATCCTTCTCTTTCCCTAAACGAAAGGAATCCAGGTTAAGCAAGAAAAAAAAATGTCACTGTCCCTGCCTATGCTTCTCTTTCCCTGCTCCGGAACACACTACACTAGGCCGCCGTGCTGGCGGCCTTTTATAGTGTGGGGCGTGTACTAAACACCCTCAGCAATAATTGGCCACAGGCATCCTGCCTGTGGCCAATCATTGCTCTCCTCGCTGCCGGCGCTGTGATTGGCCAAGCATGCGGGGTCACAGTGCATGCTTGGCCAATCACAGCGCCTGGATGACACTGCGATGGCGTAGTGCATTGTGGGCCGCGAATTAGGCGCGAACGGCCCAAATCGTTCGTTGTTCGGCGAACGATCGAACAGCCGATGTTCGAGTCGAACGTATGTTCGACTCGAACACCGAGCTCATCCCTACTAACAAGCTAAATACAATGGGGGCAGAAAATTACATGTAGATTGATAGAGGCTTCACCGCCTTGTTATTTTAAGCACATATACACCATAGCTACAGGGTGGAGGGGTGTGACATAGCCTGTGATTGGCAGAAATCTGCCCACACCATGTAATTGTCAAAAATATTAATGTTTTGATTTCAAGTATATATTTGTATGAGAACTTTAACACGGTTTATTGGTATTAAATACTTATTTTTACTCTGTATTCCAAAGGCTGTTTTTATTTATTATTATGCGACCAGCAGCAGAGTACTAGAATGTCCTGCTTATGTTTCCCTGCAGACAGGCTGAGAAAGAGCTGGGTCATGTGACAGGTGTATATCACTTGGGAAACAAGGCACTTACAGTAGATGATTTTTTTAATGAAAATAATTACAGTGTCATCATCCATATACAGAAAGAGAAGGGATAATGTAAATTAAACAGTGTGAGTTTAGTATCACTTTAATTCTGCCTCACAAACGTTGAACCAGTACCACTGAATACAAAAAAAAAAAAAAAAACATGCGAGTATCGCAGTACATGTTCTGCCTAGTGGCTCCAATTTTCGTCTTGAATAGTCAGCTGCCCTGTTAGCTAAATTACTATGTTAACCAGAGTATGGTAATTTTCTGAAAATGCAGGCCTCTGTTTTCATTAGCTCAAGCTGTAGATATGTACTGTATACTGTGGTTTGTATGCATTGATTTTAAAAAGTCCCCAGTATTTGTAACCACTTGAGTCCCTAGGTCTTTTTCTCCTTCCTAACTTGGAGGATATTTTCATTATTGGTGATGTGTCGGTTTCCATACATTATACCTTTAGCATTTGTGGTCTGCTCTAGCTTATTATTATATAATTTTTTCATTGGGAATATATCGTAAACCAATTCCTGCTATTTTCCCAAGGCAGAATTTACATAATTTGTCCTTCCCATATAGTTACCACAAAATATAATCAACAAAGCCTGCTGATTAAATTGATATCACATTAGTGCAATTGTTACGCAACATATGCATTTTACTTTAGGTGAGTTTATTTCCACTTTTGACGCCACGCAGCAGAAAAATAAACAGTGTAAGTTTATAACATTAGGATAAGAATAGGTCATACTGATAAGAGCAAAATTAGAACGATAGCAACCTTTTCACTGGTTTGGTGATAGCTAAAAATGTATATATTTTTTGCTCTATTCCATGAGCATTTTATGCTTACACAGTGAATGTAAATGTCATCCACATAATCCAAACTCACTGATGAGACTTGGGGATTATTCCAGGGGGATATATTCGGGCAGTTCGTGGAATATTTTTTTTTTGGTATTTTTTTATTAGGGAGCTGAGGTTGTTGGGTTGGCTGCCGAAGCAATTTCTTTTATTATGGGTTTTATAAAACTCCCAGCCTGCTCAGGAATTTTCACCCTGTAACTAGTTTCTGCATATGTCTGACTGTGTGGCATTACATTACCTGTGTTGTAAAAGAGAGCTCATGTTTAACCATTTGAGGACCGCCGCACGCCGATGTACGTCGGCAAATTGGCATGGCTGGGCACATGGGCTTTAAGAGCCCAGCCATGGGTCGCGAGCGCACCGCCGGCGGAGTGCTCGAGACCCGGTCCCCTTCTCCGTGACCGTCCCTGAGGAAACAGCGGACCTGATCGCCGCTGGTGTCCCGCTATCGGGTCACAGAGAGGAAGAACGGGTAGAGGTAAATGTAAACAAACCTCTCCCCGTGCTTCCTAGTGTGCCTGTCACTGATCGTCTGTTCCCTGTAATAGGGAACGACGATCAGTGACGTCACACGCTAAGCACACAGTAAGAAACACAAATCAGGGCACACTTAACCCCTACAGTGCCCCTCCTGGTTAACCCCTTCACTGCCAGTGTCTTTTTTACAGTAACCAGTGCATTTTTATAGTACTGGTCGCTGTAAAAATGACAATGGTCCCAAAATAGTGTCAAAAGTGTCCGATGTGTCCGCCATAATGTCGCAGTCACGGAAAAAATCACTGATCGCCATCATTACTAGTAAAAAATAAAAAAAATTAATAAAAATGCCATAAAACTACCCCCTATTTTGTAGACGCTATAACTTTTGCGCAAACCAATCAATAAACACCGATTGCGATTTTTTTTACCAAAAATATGTAGAAGAATACGTATCGGCCTAAACTGAGGAAAAAAAATGTTTTTTTTATATATTTTTTGGGGATATTTATTATTTATTATAGCTCTATTTTTGTTTATAGCGCAAAAAAATTAAAACCGCAGAGGTGATCAAATACCACCGAAAGAAAGCTCTATTTGTGGGAAAAAAAAGGACGGCAATTTTGTTTGGGAGCCACGTCGCACGACCGCGCAATTGTCAGTTAAAGCGACGCAGTGCCGAATCGCAAAAAGGGGCCTGGTCCTTATGCTGCGTATTGGTCCGGGTCTTAAGTTTAAGTGGTTAATGAGACATGTTTGTGTGTGCGTATGTGGGATGGGCTCAACACTTTTTGGGGGAGGGCTTCTAAGTGCTTGAGTGTAACTATTTTTCTGTTTCAATCGTTTTTTGTTTTTGTTTTTTTTTGTATTGGGGGGTTGGATTGATGTAAACGATAATTATGCCTCCTTATAATTAAACAAAAACACTAATGTCACGGTAGTCAACAAGAGGGGAGGAGGAGGAAAGAGGGAGGGAGGTAGGGGAAGGGAAAGGGAGAAGGAGGGCACGTTGCATATTTAAGTTTAAAATACGAGAGGGAGGGCGGGTCTGTGTGGCTCTCACAGATACAATTTAATTTATTCACTTTTTTTTTTCTTTTTTCTTTTTTCTATTGGAGGCAGAGAGAGGTATTCATGTCTCCTCAAAAACCAATGAAAACACAGGGGACACGAATGCTAATTTAAGGGGGAAAAGGGACGGTAAGGGTAGAATAGGAAAGGGGAAAGAGGGCACTAGGCACTTAAAGTTAAAAGGAGGTGGATTTGCGAGATGGTGGAGGGAAGGAGGGGAAGGGAGGAAGGGGAAGGAAGAGGATTGGGGTTTTTTTTTTTTTAAGGGGAAATGGGAGTAGAGAGGGACACTTGTGACCTCCCATAAATAAGGGAAAAGAAAAAGGGAAGGAAAAGGGAGGGAAGAAAGAGAAAAAGAAAAGGGAAAAAAAAAGAGAAAAAAGGAGAGAGATAACACAGAGGCCATGCAAGTTAATTAAAGGGGAATGAAGAGAGGGGAGAAGAGTAAATGATGTTTCAGGATAGACCCATTTGGTTGAAAGTGTATGTATTGTCATGTATATGTGTTTATTGGTAATGATATGAAAGATATATGTATGTATGTACAAGAAAACTTGAATAAAAAAAAATTAAAAATACATTTTTTTTTTTAGAACCTGCTCTATTTTTTCTCGCAGTTTTTCATATTGTCGTTTTTCTCGTCGTGAAAAACGGTCCTGTGTACGCGCCATTAGCTTTAACGACGGGAAAAAAACGCGCATGCTCAGAAGCAAGTTATGAGACAGGAGCGCTCGTTCTGGTAAAACTAGCGTTCGTAATGGAGATAGCACATTCGTCATGCTGTAATGTCATGCTGTAACGGACTGAAAAGCACAGAGACTGAAAAGCGCGAATCGTCTAACACCAAACTTTTACTAACACGGGGTAACACGAAATCAGCAAAAGCAGCCCAAAGAGTGGCCCCATCCGAATAGAACTTCCCCTTTATAGTGCCGTCGTACATGTTGTCGTACGTGTTGTACGTCACCACGCTTTGCTCGAGCATTTTTTTTCACGATAGTGTGTATGCAAGGCAGGCTTGAGAAGAATCATGTCGAGAAAAACTTTGTTTTTTTCCATGACATTAAAAACGGTCGTGTGTATGCGGCATAACTGTAATATTATTGTATTTATCCATCACATTACGAAAAGATATCTGGGAGAACTAGAGAAAAAAAGCACTCCAGAGTTGCTACGGGTAAGCATCACAAAGTATTTGCCCAGATTCAAATAGGACGAAAGTGTATTACAGTCTCCCATGGCTTTAAACTTATCATTAGTGCAATGTTAAACATACAAATAGAAAACAATAGATATGAAACATGCTAAGAAAATAAAGTAATCTGGTGGGGGCACTGACACCCTTCCTGCATGATGTTAATTTTTGTTATTGCGCCTGCATCCACCCCAGGCTTTGTGCAGGCAGCCTATAGAAGTGGATACAGATGCAGCAGCTGACATGACAATGCCACATATAGCCACATGATAAAAATATGGTGTATGGGCAGGAGCGGTTGCACGGATCAAATGCACACTGGATCCAATCTGCATTGGGATCCATACACTCGTTCTTGCCTGCATGTCAAATTTTGACATGCAGCTATATGATGTTGTGTCCAGCCTGGTGCAGAAGCAGGTGCAATAACAAAGGAAGCCTGCACACAGGACAGGTGTCAGTGGCCACTCATTTACTGACTGCCATCTGAACAAAGCCTTATCTTTTTTGCTGCCGCAGTCAGGGAGGAAGATAGTGACACGTGACAACTGACAACAGAAACCGTAAGTGATGTTATACACGTCACTTCTGAGTTCTTTGCAGCTAGAGGAGATCAGAGAACAGATTTTTGCTGGCCTTCCTCCCCTCCTCTCGGTGACACCCGTCATGTGGATCTCATTCCCACCACCTTCTTTTGTTACTCATGTAGAACAGCAGACCTCAGGAAGCACGGTTGGGGGACATGGGGGGGCACAGTTCCAGGGGTCACAGAAACAGCTGCCCAATCACTTTCATCAGAAAGCCAACAGTTGGCTTGTGGGGTGTACACAGCTGGGACTGTGTGTAAAACCCCCTGCTGCTACAGACCTATGGCATTTTGGTGTCAGTAAAAGTGTTAAAATACTTAATTTGTCTGTGCTTTTAACTGCAGTTTTTTTAAGTTGGTGTCAGGGTGTCTTTAAGAATATATGGAACATGGCAGAAAATAAGCTATTTTACATAGCATGTTGGGTGAACAAGCTATACATAAGTACACTATATTGTCAAAAGTATTGGTACACCTTTACATGTACATGAACTTTATTGGCATCCTAGTTTTAGTCCGTAGGGTTCAATATTCAGTTGGCCCACCCTTTGCCGCTATTACAGCTTCAACTTTTCTGGGAAGGCTGCCCACAAGGTTTAGGAGTGTGTCTGTGGAAATGTTTGACCATTCTTCCAAAAGGCGCATTTATGAGGTCAGGCACTGATGGAGAATCCATAGGGTTCAACATTAAACCTTACAGACTAGGACTGGGATGTCATAAAAGTTCATGTGCGTGTAAAGGCAGGCGTCCCAATACTTCGGACAATATAGTGTCGTTTAAATTTTTCAGTGGCACAGATTTTTTTTTTTTTTTCCGGGCCTGGGGATTTATGATGCGGAGCTCCATCCAAGGCATCTGTCAATTCTGCCAGTGTAATAGGAGAATCTAGCATTTCCCTATCAACCTAGGGGAGCTGGGGAAAGGGGCAGGATTGTAAATACAAAGCCATATCTGATGGAGTGTAGCTAGTTTTAGAGGAATATAAATCCCTATAGAACCGATGAAAGTCATTTGAAATATCAGAGCTGAGAGTGTGCGTCTCCCCAGATTGCTCCCTTATGGCTAGGATGTTAGAGGAATCCCGCTGCTCCCTGGCCACAAGGGCAAGAAGGCGATCAGTATTTTCCCCTTCCTCAAAGTAGCTCTGCTGGTGAAAGTATCTCCTCTTCTCCGCTGCAGACAGCAGAACAGAGTTGTACAAAGATTGCGTCTCAATCCAGGAGTCATGATTAGATTGGGAAGGGTCAGCTACCAAGGCCTGTTCTCTAACTTTAATTTCATCCCGTACATTATTCTCCCATTCCCTAGAACGGCTTTTGATGCCCGTAATCTCTCTAATAAGATATCCCCTTAAGAATGCCTCAAGTGCATCCCATACCCCAACTGCACTGGCAGACCCCCTGTTAAAGTGCAATAACTACCGCAGTGCACCTATCGTCCCGTCCGAAGACGGGAACAGGGTCAGCCAAAAGGAATTCACTTTCCACAGCGGGCAGCCCGATGCAACAGTAGCATCCAACCGTACCCAAAATGGAGAATGATCGGATAATAGACGCGGCTCATACGCCAAATCCCTTACCCGCTGCACTAGTGCCTCGTTCCCTAAACCCAAATCAATACGAGAAAGTCCATCATGCGTGGCAGAGTGTCATGAGTAACATCTATCGTCGGCATGCCTCTCACGCCAGACATCACGGCGTCCCAATTCAGAGAGCAGAGAAGCAAAGGCCATCTTGCCAACTATCTGTCTCACCGCTCTGGGTGTAAAAGACATTCTGTCCAGGCGCATGTCCAGGGTATTGTTAAAGTCACCCAAGGCTAATACCGGGACATCCGGGAATATGGCCATAAATTGCGCTAAACTTCTAAGAGGTGCCACTGAAAACGGCGGAGGAATATAAATTGAGGCGATAATGCACACTAGCCCATTAAGCTTGCAAAGCAAGAAGACATATTTGCCCTCTCTGTCCACCTGCTGTTGAATGCACTCAAAGATGACATTAGCGGAGACCATTACACTAACTCCCCTAGAATAGGAGGAGTGCGTGGAGTGATATTGCATCGGATATTTGCGTGAGCGCAGCAGGTGGACAGTCAGGCCTCAAGTGCGTTTCCTGTAAGCAGACTATCTGGGGCTGCAATCTATCAAAATACTTAAACATTGCATTTCTTTTAACCTTATCCCCTAAACCCCTGACATTCCATGACATCAATAGTACCCCCTTATTAGTTACATTAGCCATTACAAAGAACAAGGGAACAATTGTTCATATACCAAAAAAAATAAAAGAAAGAAATTAACCAGAAAGCATTTACCCATCTGAATGACATATTTCCCCCGTGTTATGGAATATTTTATTAATGTATGTTGTCAGATGTCTCCCAGTGTCGGTTTTTGCTGTAATGCTCTCATGTGAGTGTATTCGCACATACAGACGTTGGTGGGAGACCGGTGGCGCAAACACCTTCCCATGGACACAGCAGATTTGATTGCTCCTTTTAGGGATGTTCATTTATGCCTCAGCAAGGGACTGGCCACTTCTTGTCAACTGCATTAAATGACTCCGAGCGAACAGATCTGCGTTTATGGGAACTATAGCATAACTATACGGAAATTGTGATGATCTGATCCATGTTTAAGTATGGTTGGCGTCATTGGTAGCAGTGAGTTGGTTTGCACACGGCTTTGTACAAAGCCATGCTTTCTGGTGTTCCTTTGTCTCACAGAAAGCATGACCCCTGTACACAGCCGTTTGCACACATCACTGCTAGCATTTTATTTGAATTTAAACATGTCTGTGATTGGTTCTTTTGAAAACATACAAAATGTCTGAATGGCTGTTTTGTGAAGCCACCACCTTCTTTTGTTACTCATGTTGACTATAAATAAAGGGAGCTGACTATCCCAGGGGGACTCTGCTCTGGGATGGCTTGATGATAAGACCTATGTGATGATGCTTGCTTCTTGGAATGGATGAACGGTGAGTGAATTTTAGCCTAAAGATAGCATTATTGCAAAAAGATGGAATCTAAAGTGTGTGCTCATTTAGCACAAAGCAAAGATGGCTGCGTGCTCTGCAAACAACCAATCTTGCCACAACACCCAATGAGCAAAACAGCTTGAAATATGTATTCATAGAAAATCCATAACCTTACCCAACAGTCAAGGACAGTGTTCTTGCGCCATGTAGTAAGCGTGTGGAACATAGACAAATACTTGCATTTGCAATTGCAACTCATATCTTCCAATAATTAATTGTGGTGTAACTCCCCCCCCTCTCCCTTACCCTACCTCCCCCTACTCCTTCCCACCATCCTCCCTCCCTATACCTACCCCCCCTTTTACTTCTACCCCCCACCCCTTATCCCCCTTACCCAACCTTCTCCCTCTTAACCCAGCTGGGCCTTCCTTAGGGGCTGTACCTATGGCCTCTACACTACACTCATCCATTCTCACCTCCCTTCTAACCTGCAATTATCTATACCCCTACTCTAGGGGTCAGACACTCACCTCCCCCCCTCTAACAACCTTCAAGTGCTGTTAAAGTGCTTTAATAATTATACCTAGTGTTAGATTAAAATGGGGCAGGCCCAATAAGCTTAACTAGAGTGGTATTTACTCTATTAAAGTGCTTTAACTGGTGCTAAATTGTGCTAAGTTGTGAAAATTATCCACATGTAGAAGAATCAACAACCAAAAAAAGAAAAAAAAAAAGGGAAAAAAAAATCAAGTCTCCTAGCAGAGTCTAGTTAGTCGCTTGTCCCACAATGCATAATGCGCTATAGAGCTTTCTTATTGTCCTCGAGCCACCTCTCAACACTCATTGGAGAGTCAAAAAAAATGTGTGCCACCCATCGCAGTTACTCGCAAGCAGGCAGGATAAAGCAAGGCATAAACCATCTTATGTTGCTGGAGAGTGCGTTTAATCAGAATAAAAGCCGCTCGCCGCCTTTGAAGGTCTTGAGAAAAGTCCTGGTAAAGTGAGATTTTGACCCCATTATAAAGAATTTCCCCTTTTTCTCTGGCCTTCCGGAGCAGAGTCACTTTGTCATTGTAGTTGAACATTTTTATAAGTAAAGGTCTAGGGCAGGGGTACCCAAACAGTGGCCCGCGGAGCCCTCTGATGTGGCCCGCGACCTCCTGCTCTGGGATGGAATAGAATACTGTTATTAAAGGTCAGTTTATTACTAAAATCACAGTGTATATTTGGACATATCTCTTCTGCAGAGGTTACTGGGCTGCTTTCAAACGAATCCGCAGATGCAGAGCAGTGCACCTGCGGGATACCCGCACTGATCCATAGACTTCTGTTATTACCTGCAAGTTTGGTGAGCTTTCTGAAAGTGCACCAAACCTGCAGAATATAATAGAAGTCTATTGCAAAGTGCAAAAAAGCCAAAGGTACACAGTGCATCCGTGGGAAAGCAGCCATGGGCCCCTTTTACATGGTCAGTCCGACCCAATTGGACCCTACATTCACCTCTAAAGAGTGGCAGATGTAAACCGACTTGTGTTCTACCTCCAATCTGATCCGGCTGTGTCCGTGTCTGCTTTGCATATGCAGAGCGGTCATGGACCTGCCATCCGCCTGCTCCGCTGATTGTGACCCGCGACAGTTACCAAGTTGCTTAAGTGGCCCTCGTGCTTCAAAAGGTTGGGCACCCCTGGTCTAGGGTATTCATTTGCCTGGCGGGGTTTAAAAGGGGACTCGATGCCAAATGCCAATGCCAAAAAAAAGGTGTAAAGGATGTAGCCCCAAATGTCTCCCTAAATCACCCCTCCAGGAATGCTATGGGGTCTGCTCCCTCACTCCGTTCAGGCATGCCTATTACTCTAACATTAGTTGTACGATTTCTATTTTCCAGTTCGTCAATTTTGGCCACCTGTATGTCCATTTGTTTCTTCAACCCCGTGAATTATTGTCTAAGCGGGAGTAAAACATCCTCGACTGTGCTTAGCCTCTCCTCCAAAACAGTAGTTCTTTCCACGGTCTTTCTTAGCTTATACCCCATTGAGAATAGTTCCTCCTTAATGCCTTTGAGCTTGGCGTCAATGGCAGTTATCGAGTCCTTACAGGCATTTATGGCGTACAAAAAAACCCCTCAAAGTGGACTCTTCCTCCCTTCCTGTAGGGCCACCCTCCATACTTGCCTTGGCTGGGTTAACAGGGTTTATTGCAACAGTTACGGTGCTAGATTTCCCCCCTGGCCCTTTAGTACTCACTGTTTTTGTACTGAATGCTGCTGCCGAGCTCTCCGGTATCTGGCCCCTGCCCTGACTCTTCCTGTCCGAGGAGGATCCTGCTTGGGCCGGCTGTTGAAGGGTCCCCCTTGCTGGTGACAGGGTAGTTCGGGTAAAGCACTGAAGCTTTGCTGCTTCTGCTGCTGCTGTTGCTGATGCCTTTGCTTGGTTCTTTGCAGAGCGGGTAACCTGGGCTCCTTCCTGAGGTGGCTGGTGTTGGGTTGGCTGCTCCTCTGCTCCTCGTCTCCCAGGCATAATAAGGGGGCAACTTTGTACACTTTATATAGGGTATTACACCCCCCTACTCCGGTATAACAATTATATTCAATCAGTGTTAAGCTGGAGAGTAGGGACAATAAAGGGGGTAGATATCACTTTTTTGAAAGGTGTCACCAGGCAACTTTATGTTGTAACTGTGTCCCTCCTCGATGCTCCTTCTGTGATCTGTATGTGCCTTACACACCGCTCAAACACATCAGCTCCCGATCCTCATAGCCAGGTGACAGAGTCTCGTTGGGCCGTGAAGTCTCGCGAGATCCCGGGCAGCTCTGTGTACCATAAGGCCCTCGGATCCCCGCTCGATGGAGCCCGCGCCTGGACCCCGCCCCCCAGTCCAGCCGAACCGGGAGAGACCAGGTGAGGAGGCACAGCAGGAACCCTAGCCCGCCCGCAGCCGTCCCCGCAGCTGCCCGGGCAGTGACCGGCTCAGTGCACGGCGGCCTCCGAGCTCCCCGCACAACAGGAACCAAGCCCAGATCCTCCTCTCAACGAAGCCCGCTTCCTGGCAAGGCAAAGCAAAGACGGAGAACTGAGATGTGGTAGTACTACGGTAACCGGATTGTGAATCTCAGGTTATACACCCCAATCAAGCATAGTTTTCGGTCAGAGTGGAGGGGAGTGTGGAGCGGAGGATCTCACACACCTGCTGGCACTTTCACTATGTCCTGCATCCGGCCACGCCCCATCTCTGTGGCACAGATTTTAAGGGCAAATTGGAGTTGCACACAACAAAATTGTGTGTTTGTTGTGCCACTCCAAAATTGGAGTGGCACACAAAAATCCTGCTCATTGCAAGGATAAAATGCAAGAATACTGTTGTATAATACACCATTGAATTTAGCACTGGTAAATCCCTTGTGTAAAGGGAAGCGTTTGTAAAGAACAATTAACATTTTGTATAATGAATAAAAGTCAGAGTTCATTATGAAAGTATACTATCATAATTGAGAATGTTTATAAGTAAAAGTATTAAGCAAAAGTAACTAGATGCAGGGTTCAAATCCAATGTATGTTAGAGGGCATTGAAAGCTAGTCATGTAACTGTATTCTTCATATTGTGTGATAAAATTAGTTAAAAATATTATGCCGAAGCCAATTAAATTTAAGTGTAATTGTACACCTTATGTCCAAGCATTTTCTCAACTTAGTATTCAGTGGAATAAAACACAAAAACAAAAATGTATTAAATTTCACTTCACCAACCCTTAGATGTGGAGGCTGCATTCGTTTTTTTTTTTGGGCTTTTTATTTTTTTATTTGTAGTTGGTAGTTGGTGATCTGGCCAGTAAGTCTGTAAGATTTCAACTTGCTTTTTTACTTTTTTTTTTTTCGACAGATTAATGAATAGTTAATATTCCTGTCAGTCTCCTTCACATCTCAGACATGCCTGTAAAAATCTACAACAAATCCATCATTTGCCAGCTCCTTAATGCCACCAAATATTGTATCTCCTTGAGATGAAAAAGACCCAAGACCTCCCTCTGTCACCTTGTGGCTGACATAAGTTCTGGAGTAAAACAAGATGGAAGACGTGGTGCTTTCTACTCACAATCAGCATGAGATTTTTCCTAAAACATAGGTTCACTGGAATATGTTCATATTTTCCAATGAGGGTGCAGCCCTTCTTGAACCTTGCCTATAATGCCCTGCACTGCTCCTTTTCCACCCTCCCTTACCTTCAACCACTCCATCTCTCCCTCCCCCCCCGTCAAAACCTATAATTCCATACAACTTATATGGAAAATCAGTATGCCATGCATTTCTTTGGCTATGGAGGCTAACCGCCTACTATTAGCCCAACTGTGCAATCTGGACAGAAAAAAAGAAAAAATATTTGGATGCATTCTCCACCTTCTAGATTGCTGTCTGCTCTGGAATTCCATGTAACCGCTCTAATAATGGGCTATTACTTATATGTTTATGTATTTAGATTTGTATCCACCAGGCTGTAATACCTGCACTTTGTCTTATATGTTTATTGATGTTATCCTTTGTTGCCTTTTGAGTGCTGAATACTTTAACCCATTGGGGATAGTTCATTTCATCTCTTGTCCCAGATATAGAACAAGGAGTAAAAGGAGTAATAGCAAAGTGAAGGAAATTCCCTTTTTAGTTATTACTGAGCAGGTTCCTGCATTGGAAGATTACCCCTTGCCTCTTGCAACAGTGACCACTGTAACATTTGGAATTTTAGATCACTTTCTGTCATGATAATAATGGTCAATAGCTCAAAAGACGAGTATATACACTCAGTGAAGACACAGAAGGCACTCAATTTCAAAAGGATTTCAAAAGGATTTCCAATCACTCCCTACTCCAGAAACAAAAAGTTATATCTGTGCATGCACTATAATAGAATACCCAATGAATAGGGATGAGCTTCGTGTTCGAGTCGAACATACGTTCGACTCGAACATTGGCTGTTCGATCGTTCGACGAAGATCGAACGATTTGGGCCGTTCGCGCCAAATTCGAGTGACGCGAACGGCCCACAATGCACTACGCCATCGCAGTGTCATCCAGGCGCTGTGATTGGCCAAGCATGCACTGTGACCCCGCATGCTTGGCCAATCACAGCGCCGGCAGCGAGGAGAGCAATGATTGGCCACAGGCAGGATGCCTGTGGCCAATTATTGCTGAGGGTGTTTAGTACACGCCCCACACTATAAAAGGCCGCCAGCACGGCGGCCTAGTGTAGTGTGTTCCGGAGCAGGGATAGAGTAGCATAGGCAGGGACAGTGACTGTTATTTCTTTCTTGCTTAACCTGGATTCCTTTAGTTTAGGGAAAGAGAAGGATAGGTAGGGAGAGTGTCAGTGTGTTTTGTGTTT
Source organism: Rana muscosa (assembly GCA_029206835.1). Lineage (NCBI taxonomy): Eukaryota > Metazoa > Chordata > Amphibia > Anura > Ranidae > Rana > Rana muscosa. The sequence continues at coordinate 1,026,342,775 of CM055122.1, forward strand.
CTGCTATAGTGTGCTTAAAAAAAACATTTATTCTAGGGACAGAAAACTCTAGGTAGGGACAGTGTCAGTTTCTTTCACTCTGCAAGTCCTTGTTTCCAGGGACCTGTAAGGACAGTGAGTTAATTGTCCTTGTGCTATATTGTGCTTAAAAAAAACATTTATTCTAGGGACAGAAAACTCTAGGTAGGGACAGTGTCAGTTTCTTTCACTCTGCAAGTCCTTGTTTCCAGGGACCTGTAAGGACAGTGAGTTAATTGTCCTTGTGCTATATTGTGATTAAAAAAAACATTTATTCTAGGGACAGAAAACTCTAGGTAGGGACAGTGTCAGTTTCTTTCACTCTGCAAGTCCTTGTTTCCAGGGACCTGTAAGGACAGTGAGTTAATTTTCCTTGTGCTATATTGTGATTAAAAAAAACATTTATTCTAGGGACAGAAAACTCTAGGTAGGGACAGTGTCAGTTTCTTTCACTCTGCAAGTCCTTGTTTCCAGGGACCTGTAAGGACAGTGAGTTAATTGTCCTTGTGCTATATTGTGCTTAAAAAAAACATTTATTCTAGGGACAGAAAACTCTAGGTAGGGACAGTGTCAGTTTCTTTCACTCTGCAAGTCCTTGTTTCCAGGGACCTGTAAGGACAGTGAGTTAATTGTCCTTGTGCTATATTGTGATTAAAAAAAACATTTATTCTAGGGACAGAAAACTCTAGGTAGGGACAGTGTCAGTTTCTTTCACTCTGCAAGTCCTTGTTTCCAGGGACCTGTAAGGACAGTGAGTTAATTTTCCTTGTGCTATATTGTGATTAAAAAAAACATTTATTCTAGGGACAGAAAACTCTAGGTAGGGACAGTGTCAGTTTCTTTCACTCTGCAAGTCCTTGTTTCCAGGGACCTGTAAGGACAGTGAGTTAATTGTCCTTGTGCTATATTGTGCTTAAAAAAAACATTTATTCTAGGGACAGAAAACTCTAGGTAGGGACAGTGTCAGTTTCTTTCACTCTGCAAGTCCTTGTTTCCAGGGACCTGTAAGGACAGTGAGTTAATTTTCCTTGTGCTATATTGTGATTAAAAAAAACATTTATTCTAGGGACAGAAAACTCTAGGTAGGGACAGTGTCAGTTTCTTTCACTCTGCAAGTCCTTGTTTCCAGGGACCTGTAAGGACAGTGAGTTAATTTTCCTTGTGCTATATTGTGATTAAAAAAAACATTTTTTCTAGGGACAGAAAACTGTAGGTAGGGAGAGTGTTTTTTTTCTTTCACTCTGCAAGTCCTTGTTTCCAGGGACCTGTAAGGACAGTGAGTTAATTGTCCTTGTGCTATATTGTGCTTAAAAAAAACATTTATTCTAGGGACAGAAAACTCTAGGTAGGGACAGTGTCAGTTTCTTTCACTCTGCAAGTCCTTGTTTCCAGGGACCTGTAAGGACAGTGAGTTAATTTTCCTTGTGCTATATTGTGATTAAAAAAAACATTTATTCTAGGGACAGAAAACTCTAGGTAGGGACAGTGTCAGTTTCTTTCACTCTGCAAGTCCTTGTTTCCAGGGACCTGTAAGGACAGTGAGTTAATTTTCCTTGTGCTATATTGTGATTAAAAAAAACATTTTTTCTAGGGACAGAAAACTGTAGGTAGGGAGAGTGTTTTTTTTCTTTCACTCTGCAAGTCCTTGTTTCCAGGGACCTGTAAGGACAGTGAGTTAATTTTCCTTGTGCTATATTGTGATTAAAAAAAACATTTTTTCTAGGGACAGAAAACTGTAGGTAGGGAGAGTGTTTTTTTTCTTTCACTCTGCAAGTCCTTGTTTCCAGGGACCTGTAAGGACAGTGAGTTAATTGTCCTTGTGCTATATTGTGCTTAAAAAAAACATTTATTCTAGGGACAGAAAACTCTAGGTAGGGACAGTGTCAGTTTCTTTCACTCTGCAAGTCCTTGTTTCCAGGGACCTGGAGAGACATTGAGTGAATTGTCCTTGTGCTATATTGTGATTAAAAAAAACATTTATTCTAGGGACAGAAAACTCTAGGTAGGGACAGTGTCAGTTTCTTTCACTCTGCAAGTCCTTGTTTCCAGGGACCTGTAAGGACAGTGAGTTAATTTTCCTTGTGCTATATTGTGATTAAAAAAAACATTTTTTCTAGGGACAGAAAACTGTAGGTAGGGAGAGTGTTTTTTTTCTTTCACTCTGCAAGTCCTTGTTTCCAGGGACCTGTAAGGACAGTGAGTTAATTTTCCTTGTGCTATATTGTGATTAAAAAAAACATTTTTTCTAGGGACAGAAAACTGTAGGTAGGGAGAGTGTTTTTTTTCTTTCACTCTGCAAGTCCTTGTTTCCAGGGACCTGTAAGGACAGTGAGTTAATTGTCCTTGTGCTATATTGTGCTTAAAAAAAAACATTTATTCTAGGGACAGAAAACTCTAGGTAGGGACAGTGTCAGTTTCTTTCACTCTGCAAGTCCTTGTTTCCAGGGACCTGGAGAGACATTGAGTGAATTGTCCTTGTGCTATATTGTGATTAAAAAAAACATTTATTCTAGGGACAGAAAACTCTAGGTAGGGACAGTGTCAGTTTCTTTCACTGTGAAAGTCCTTGTTTCAAGGGACAGAGAAGGACACCTGAAGGTAGCCCTTATTGCTTTTTTCCCATCTCCCTGCAGGCCATCTATTAGAATGTCTGGAAGGCAAACAAGGAGAGGCAGACAGTCAGGAGGCAATAAAAGAGGGCAAGCAGGCTCTGTGTCTGGGGGCAACAGTGCTGGTCGTGGACGCGGTGCATTGTCATCAGCACATGGCCATGGGACACGCTTGTCCTTCTTTTCGGCAGCTGGACATGTTGAGCCACATCATGCCGAAGACTTGGTAGAGTGGATGACCAAGCCCTCCTCCTCCTCCTCATCCTCTCTCACCCAGGCTCAGGGTACTGGAAAAGCAGCTGCCAAAGCGTCGTCTTCCCTGGTATCAATGTCAGACAAATCATCAGTCACTCCTTCCCTAGACCCACCATGTCCTCCTCCTGAGGAGTCCCCCGAACTGTTTCAGCACAGTGTTGGGTACATGCTCCAGGAGGATGCCCAGCGTTTCGAAGGGTCTGATGATGAAACCCAGCTAGAGGAAGGCAGTAGCGTGAGAGCAGACAGAGGGGATGCTCAAGAAGGACACCAATCTGGCAGTCATGTTCCAGCAGCTGCAGCATACTGCCAGATTGGCTCCAGTGATGAGGAGGGAGGGGATGATGAGGTCAATGACTCCACGTGGGTGCCTAATAGGAGAGAGGAGGAGGAGGAGGATGAGGAGGAGGCACATCTCCAACGAGGCAGGATGCCCTTTGGTGGCCAGCGTAAGGGCAGTACACCGACGGAATCACACCGCAGAGCTCCGCCTGTGCAGGGCGCTGCCTCTGCCCGTCATTCAAAAAGTTCTTTGGTGTGGGCCTTTTTTGAGGCTAGTGCATCAGATCGCACAGCTGCTGTTTGCAACATATGTCTCAAGCGTATATCGCGTGGCCAAAACATCAGCCGCTTGGGTACCACATGCCTGACCAGACATATGTTGACCTGCCATGCAGCTCGTTGGCAAGCCTACCTCAAAGACCCACACCAAAGAACAAAGCGGACCTCTCCTTGCACCGCATCAGCTGGGATCTCCAACCCCACTATAACTTCAGTCCTCTCTGAAACATGCACTGAGAGGAATGAAGGTGTAGAATTAGGTGTGTCACAGCCAAGTACTTGCGCCCACTCTGCTAGCAGTACACCGACGTCCGATTCTAGCAGGCAAATTTCCCTGCCCCAGCTGCTGGACCGTCGAAAGAAGTTCACTCCCAGCCATCCACATGCCCAGCGGTTGAATGCTAGCTTGGCTAAATTGCTAGCGCTTCAACTGCTGCCTTTTCAGTTGGTAGACTCGGCCCCCTTCCGTGAGTTTGTGCAATGTGCGGTTCCTCAGTGGCAGGTTCCCAAACGCCACTTTTTCTCACGGAAGGCTATTCCGGCTCTCTACCGGCATGTGGAAGGCAATGTCTTGGCCTCGCTGGACAGGGCGGTCAGCGGTAAGGTGCATATTACCGCTGACTCATGGTCCAGCAGGCATGGACAGGGACGTTACCTTTCTTTCACGGCCCATTGGGTCACTCTTTTGGCAGCTGGGAAGGATTCAGGACAAGGTGCAGTAGTGTTGGAGGTTGTCCCACCGCCACGCCTCCAAAATGCTACTACTGGTTGTGACACACCTCTCTCCTCCACCCCCTCCTCTTCTTCTTCCTCCATGGCCTCTTCCTGTGGTTTGTCCTATGAACCAGCGGTGCTCCGTAGCCGTTCACGGGGCTACGCAAGTACGCAGGCAAAAAGATGCCATGCCGTGCTTGCGCTGGTGTGTTTGGGGGACAGAAGCCACACTGGGGCAGAGGTCCTGTCTGCTCTGCAGGGCCAGGCCGAGAGGTGGTTGACGCCACGCCAGCTTAAGCCAGGAATGGTGGTTTGCGACAATGGCACCAACCTCCTCTCCGCCCTCCGACAGGGACAACTGACCCATGTGCCCTGTGTGGCTCACGTCCTTAACCTGGTGGTGCAGCGGTTCTTGGGCAGGTACCCGGGCTTACAGGATGTCCTGAGGCAGGCCAGGAAAGTCTGTGTGCATTTCCGCAGATCTTATAATGCCAGTGCTCGCCTGGCTGAGCTGCAAAAGGAGTTGAACCTGCCCAAGAACCGCCTTATATGTGACATGCCCACCAGGTGGAACTCAACGTTGGCCATGCTGCAGCGGCTGCACACGCAGCAGAGGGCCATCAATGAGTACCTGTGCGACTACGGCACCAGGACAGGGTCAGGGGAGCTTGGTTTTTTTTCTCCACGCCAGTGGGGCATGATCAGGGATGCATGCACTGTCCTGGCACCATTTGAGGAGGCCACGAGGATGGTGAGCAGTGACAGTGCATGCATCAGTGACACTGTACCTCTTGTCCACCTGTTGGAGCACACGCTGCGTGGAATAATGGACAGGGCACTTGAGGCAGAACAGAGGCAGGAAGAGGAGGACTTCCTTGCCTCTCAAGGCCCCCTTTACCCAGACAGTGTTCCTTCTGTCCCACCCATCGCACAGGAAGAGGAGGAGGAGGAGGAGGAGGAGGAGGAGGATTGTGTCAGCATGGAGGTGGAGGCTGGCACTCAGCATCATCAGCAGCAGTCTTTTAGGGATGATTTACAGTCCCAAGAAACCAGTGGACTTGTACGTGGCTGGGAGGAGGTGGCTGCGGATCATGTCGTCCTTAGTGACCCAGAGGACTCCGGAGCGAATGCCTCAGCAAACCTATGCTGCATGGCCTCCCTGATCCTGCAAAGTCTGCGGAAGGATCCTCGTATTCTTCGGATCAAGGAGAGGGACCATTACTGGCTGGCCACTCTCCTTGATCCACGGTACAAGGGTAAGGTTGCGGACCTTATGTTACCGTCGCAGAGGGAGCAGAGGATGAGACAACTCCGGGAGGCCTTGCAGAAAGGTCTGTGCAACGCGTTCCCAGAGACTGGGAGGTTGCAAACTCCTGGTCCTGGACAACGAGTTGCTGAGGCTTCGGCCAGTCAAAGAAGGAGCGGTGGGGAAGGTGGCCGTCTGACCGATGCGTTCAGACAATTCTTTAGTCCGCAGCCCCAAAGTATGATCGGTTCCAGCAACCATCGCCAGCGTCTGATAAACATGGTGCAGGAATATCTAGGGGCAAGGTCAGACTTGGACACCTTCCCCACCGAAAATCCTCTGGCTTACTGGGTCTTGAGGATGGATCACTGGCCAGAGCTTGCACAGTATGCAATTGAGCTACTGGCCTGTCCTGCATCCAGCGTTCTTTCGGAACGCACATTCAGTGCTGCTGGAGGATTTGTCACGGATCACAGGGTGCGCCTGTCCACCGACTCGGTTGATCGACTGACTTTCATCAAGATGAACCAGTCTTGGATCACCACCAGCTACCACACACCTGATGCTGATATAACAGACTAATTGATTTTAAAATGTCACATCCCTTCAAGACTGATGCTGATGCTGAGTGCCTGTGCTGTTATGTTGACTGGCTATCCTCCTCCTCCGAGTCCTCAATGATACGATTGATGATGATAGCTTGGAAGATCATTTTTGTTTATGGGTGCCGCCACCAGTGCCTAACGCCCAATTTTTCAGCCCCTGTTTAACAGTGGCGTGTAATTACAATTTTTGAAGCAATACTTTGCAACAGGGCTCATTGCTGTGCTCCAAGTACAGTATCTGTGAGGAGTTGCAGTGTTGTGCCACCAGTGCCTAAGGCCCAATTTTTCAGCCCCTGTTTAACAGGGGCGTGTCATTACAATTTTTGAAGCAATACTTTGCAACAGGGCTCATTGCTGTGCTCCAAGTACAGTATCTGTGAAGGGTTGCAGTGTTGTGCCACCAGTGCCTAAGGCCCAATTTTTCAGCCCCTGTTCAACAGGGGCATGTAATTACAATTCTTGATCTAATAATTCACAGCAGGGCCCATTGCTGCACCCACCAAGAGTAACTGTCAGGGCTTACAGTGTTGTGGCACCAGCACCACCATCAAAGGCCCAATTTTTACTACCACTGTTCAACAATTATATGTAATTAAAATTCCTGATATAATAGTTGACAGCAGGGCGTTCCAGCACCAACCAAGAGTAACTGTGAGTGCTTACAGTGTTGTGCCAACACCAACAACTAAGGGGCCTATTTCTGCAGAGTATATACGGCAGGTCCCTACTTTCAAACATCCAACTTACAAACGACTCCTACTTGCAAACGCAAGAAGACAACAGGAAGTGAGAGGAAATCTACCACTAGGAAGGAAAATTCTCTCCTGTAAGAATAAATATGGGAGAAAGGTGTCTCCTCTGTACTGATGCTTTATCAGCAATCCTTGTTTCAAGAAAAACACCACATTTCAAAAACAGTTGTCATTAGGACGGAAAGTGAGGTGAAATGTTCTGAACAGGGGCACAGACAGCAAAACAAATGTTACAGGGGTGATAACCCTTACCTATGTTTTCCAAAAAGTTTAAAAATAGATTTTTGGTCTGGAGCTACACTTCAACAATGTACCTGTTCAAAATTACAAACAGATTCTACATAAGAACAAACCTACAGTCCCTGTCTTGTATGCACCGCCTGTATACGGCTGTTCAGAGTATATAGGGCCTTTTTTATTTTATGTGCGGGGTTCCCCTTAATATCCATACAAGACCCAAAGGGGCTGGTAATGGGCTGGGGTAGGGGGGGGGTCATGGGGTAGCTATGCCATTTTTCTTAAAGATTTTCATCCATATTACCGGGACCAGACATTACATTAAAGCCGCAAGCAGTTTTAAATGGCTTTTTTTTCCTTTAGAAGTGTCATTTTGTGCAGGGACAGTTCTAAACACGGGAAACACGTGGCACTTCACAGGCATACTTTAGACACCCCCCAGGTACGATATTTAAAGGAATATTTGACTTTTTTTTTTTCACTTTATGCATCATTAAAATGACTGCTCCCGGAAAACGACCGTTTTTAAAACTTATTTTTGCATTGATACATGTCCCCTGGTGCAGAACCCGGGTTCCCAAACCCTTTTTAGGACAATAACATGCATAATAGTTGTTATAATTAGCACTTTAGAATTCGAACGTTCGCATCCATTGTATTTAATAGGGTTCTAATGTTCGTTCGAACTTTCGGTCCGTTCGCGGGTTCTGGTGCGAACCGAACCCGGGGGTGTTCGGCTCATCACTACCAATGAACATTAATGAAGATATGAAGTTGATGGAGCACTGGATCAGGATCTTGGTGAGTGAGCTGCTCTCTAAGATCTGATGAGTCTGAGTAAGAGACTCCTGAATTGACATAAGTTTAGTAGAGTGAAGGCAGTGACAGTGGTATGGTGGAGAGTCCAGTTTGACTTTAATTCATCATAATAATAAAAAGGCTATCAATGCATTTCAGGGACTTTCCTGACCCCTCTTTATGAGGGCTTGTGCAATAGTGACTTGGATTAAAGCTGGAGACTGAGAGCAGATATCAAGGTCTGCTGTGGTCACTGGTCTAGCCACTAATCTAGACTGTGAGAATGGTGACCAAAGCAGGTCCTTAATCCATGCTAGAGAAATCTACTCCAGGATACCAGGCCTTTAAGATATGTGATTTCATTTTCTAGCAACAAATATTGCTATACAACTAAAAACCTTTTATTTTTACAATGAGGGATCAGGCTGGTTTTCATTATAATCATGTCATCGACAAAAAGGTCAATAATGTGTGACACCTGGTTTATCTCAAAACCTTTCATTACCATGAATATGGTGAATGTTCTTAATGCTTTTGCTAGAAGAGTCCTAAAAAGTGCAATATTATTGGTGCTTGCCTTATCTTGTTCCATAGATATTTGAAACTCTTACGTTTCAGATGTCGCCCTCTTTATCAAGGGCTATTGATAAAGGTAACTCCGCCCTGAAATGTGTAGCTCCGCACCATGTGAGACTACATTACAACCTAACTTTCTGTCGATATTACATCTCCACATATTCAGGCAGGAATGTGTGTGTTGTGTTCTCAAGGCTAAACTCTTTTATAATAGGTCGGTAAACCTGGCCTGATTGTTTAACATATGTTAGTTCAAACTAACAATGTAATTGTCAATGCCATTGAAAAAGAGATCTGGTTTTATAACCCAGGCTTGTATAAACATACTGGGTTTGGTTTACTAAAGGTGAAGACTGTACCCTTTGCACTCATTTCCCCCAGAACTTAGTGAATATGGTGAATCTCTCATGACTTCCATCATCTAATCATGTGCAAGCAAAATGCTGTTTGGGTATTCTTTACCAAGTAAAGCTCCACTACATTCACTAAGCTCTTTGGAAAATGAGTGCAACTGCACTTGCAAATACATAGAGTCTTTTTGTCTTTAGTAAATCAATAGCACTGTGAGGACATACTGTATATGATAGGTCTCGTTAACAGGTTTCTTGTTATCAGTGTTCTTTTATTTAATGGTCTTTCACTATGGTAATAGCAATTACTGAGCTTAGCTAGAGCTCCTTTGAAGTTAAATGTTTATTCAATTTAAGGATTGTCTGTAGGAATGGAATTTAGGATGCCTGTAGGCCAGGGTATATGACGATCCTACAGACAACAGATCTAAATCTAATTTGTACTGCAGACTGGTGAATTTAAATAGATTAAGGGTGTCATGCCCCACAAATGCTTAATTTACAAACCAAGGTCTGTGGAGGCAGTGGAGGCAGGTGTATGTACATGGTTAAAAATCTGGCTTCAGGAACAGGTACAGAAGGTAATGATAAATCAGTCAGGCTCAGAGTGGGCTAAGTTTGCAAGAGGGGTGCCCCAGGGTTCTATCATAAGGCCAATGCCATTTAATTCCTTTATAAACAACATTGAGGATGGAGTTATGGGTTCACTTTCTGTATTTGCTGATGATACAAAATGATGCATGGAAGTTACTTTGGCACAGAGTACAGCAACATTACAGGTAGATCTGGAGAAAATAGGGGGATGGGTGGAGAAACAATGAAGTTTACTGTTGATAAATGCAAATTTATGCATTTGGGTGCCAAGAACTTGCAGGCAAGATACTGTATTTATTAGGTGTTACACTGGGAAAAATCAGTGATGGAAAAAGATTTAAGGGACCCTAGTGGATCACCAAATTAGCAATAGCATGCAATGTCATGCCATCACTAATAGAGCAAACAGAAGACTCACATGCAGTGTTGGTCATCTTACTAAGTAATTAAAGTAATTAGTTACAGTTACAAATTACTTCTCCCAAAAAGTAATTGCGTTAGTAACTCAGTTACTACATTGAAAAAGTAATTAGTTACTCAGCAAAGTAACTGACTTTTTTTTTTTGAGGGCACATAGCACATCAGGGCATGGGGCACATAGCACATCAGGGCACATAGCACATCAGGGCACATAGGACCTCAGGGCATGGGGCACATCAGGGCATGGGGCACATCAGGGCACATCAGGGCATGGGGCACAGGGCACATCAGGACATGGGGCACATAGCACATCAGGGCACATAGCACATCAGGGCATGGGGCACAGGGCACACAGCACATAAGGGCACATCAGGACATGTGGCACATAGCACATCAGGGCGGGGCACATAGCAAATCAGGGCAGGGCACATAGCACATTGTTTACCAGCCATGCAGAGTAGCGCAGGAAGTGTGTGTAATAAGTTCTCTCTCATGTCATGGCACTGACGGCAGTCGCGCTACTCCCCGGCGGCCCCTCCTCTCTTCTCATCCATCCCAGATGATGTCACAAGCAAATGGGGATAGATGAGAAGAGAGGAGGGGCCGCGGGCAGCAGCGTGACTGCCGTCAGTGCCGTGACATGAGAGAGACCCAGTCATAGAGGAGAGGAGGAATTACACTACTGCCATCTAGTGGCGGTAGATGTAATTGGGGTAACGCCGCCCATGTAATGGTAACTGCGTTACCATGAGGGGGAAGAGTAATCAGTTAGATTACTCGTTACCCTCTAAAGTAACTGCGTTAAGTAACTCTGTTTATTCTAACTCAGTTACTTACATCACTCCTCACATGCATTACAAAAGGTATTTATTTGAGAGACAAATCAATACTTTTAAAGCTTTATGAAACACTGGTTAGCTTCATCCTGGGTATGCAGTTCAGTTTTGGTCTCCAGTCAATAGAAAGAATGCTCTAGAATTAGAATGAGTCCAACAAAGGACCACATAATTATTAAGGGCTCTGAAGGACCTCAGTTAAGAGAGGGGGTCTGCAGGTCATTGATCGGAATCTACCTGTCGATTGCAGGCAGGTGACGTGTCGATCGCATCCCTTGGTTGCCAACCCCCAGAACTTGAAGAGGAGAGGCAGTGGGGGTGGCATTTAGTGAAACAGATCGGCAGAATTTTCCTCCACTTGCAGCAGCTGAAAGCCCACTTCTCCTCCTCTCCCTCCCCCTAGCATTCAGCTGCTGCAAGTGGGGGAAAATAAAGCCGATCCATTCCACTAAATGCTACCCCTGCTGCCCCTCCTCTCCAGGTTCCACTTCCTGTCTGGCCCCCTGTGTGCCTCCTTTGCCCCCCTCAAGTGCTGCCGGATTTCCCTCCACTCTTCTACCGCTGGCTGCTGGGGTGGATGTTTCAGGTTGGAGAGCAGGGAAGGGTTGGTAAATACATCATTTACCAGACCCTTAATTTTCTCAATGAACACAGAAAATGATCAGTACTGACCGATCCTGTGTCCATTCATTACTGAAGCATAGTAAACCGTGCTTACTATCTGCTTCAGTTTGTGAATGAACAGGAAGCCACTCAGCACCCTACTGACACTGTCCACTGTTCTACTTAAGCCTCGTACACACGGTTCAATTGTTGGAAGGGGATTGTCTGTTGACAGACTGTTGTCCGAAATTCTTACCATTGGTACGCTCCTTTTGACAATTGTTGTCCAATTTTCCGACAACAAATGTTGGATGACAGGCAAGTAAATTTTTGTCAAACGACAGGTCCATGTCAGATTTTCTTATGGCCAGTACACAAATCTGTCACACAAAAGTCGAAAGTACAAACACGCATGCTCAGAATCAATGCTCACCAAACACAAAATTAGCAGAAGGGGCCCAAAGGGTTGCGCTCAAGAGCTGAAATTCCTCATAGTACATCACTACGTTGGTGTTTGTGGCACAGCAATTTGTGTAATGTTTTGTAGCGGGGTCTCCTTTAAGGCCCCGGGACTACGTTACCCAGAACCCTGTTCGGCACCCAGAGTGCAGTTAGCCACCGCAGAGACTCATGGGAGGGGTTATTTAAGGAGGAGGCGAGGCGGAGCTCGGCCTCTTTGGACACCGTGCTGCAAGCAAGAGTTTCTTCCTGTGCAGATCTGCTGCAGTGCAAGGCCTGAAGCCTGGGCCTTGCGCAACTTCCAAAGAGCCTTCCACCCCACTGCGGAGCCTGGGTGGCATCTGACTTGTTGAGTGAGGACATCAGTTGGATCGGGGACCCGATCGTTGCAGACACTGTGTGCGGAGACACAGCAGGTGGAAGTCCCGGCTGGGATCGCGCCCGGAGTGGTGAACGAGCACTTGCTCAATCCAATAGACTTTACTGATTCTAGGCCTATAGACTGCCGTGGTTCACCGATTGTTTGCTTGTTGTTCCACTGGGGGGACCGGTAGCAGGACAGAGTTGAAGTGTCCCCCCCCCATCATAGTGTTCTTAGTGATTGCCAGTTGTGGATTACAAATACCATTTATCAAGTGCACCACCGAAAGTTTGCATGCAAAGAAATCCCTATAGAAAGGACTGAGATTTATTCTGGGTCAGGCCTGGCCAGGGTGGGGATTAGTGATGAGCCGAACACCCCCAGGTTCGGTTCGCACCAGAACCCGCGAACGGACCGAAAGTTCGTACGAACATTAGAACCCTATTAAATACAATGGATGCGAACGTTCGAATTCTAAAGTGCTAATTATAACAACTATTATGCATGTTATTGTCCTAAAAAGGGTTTGGGAACCCGGGTTCTGCACCAGGGGACATGTATCAATGCAAAAAGAAGTTTTAAAAACGGTCGTTTTTCGGGAGCAGTCATTTTAATGATGCATAAAGTGAAAAAAAAAAGTCAAATATTCCTTTAAATATCGTACCTGGGGGGTGTCTAAAGTATGCCTGTGAAGTGCCACGTGTTTCCCGTGTTTAGAACTGTCCCTGCACAAAATGACACTTCTAAAGGAAAAAAAAGCCATTTAAAACTGCTTGCGGCTTTAATGTAATGTCTGGTCCCGGTAATATGGATGAAAATCTTTAAGAAAAATGGCATAGCTACCCCATGACCCCCCCCCCTACCCCAGCCCATTACCAGCCCCTTTGGGTCTTGTATGGATATTAAGGGGAACCCCGCACATAAAATAAAAAAGGCCCTATATACTCTGAACAGCCGTATACAGGCGGTGCATACAAGACAGGGACTGTATGTTTGTTCTTATGTAGAATGTGTTTGTAATTTTGAACAGGTACATTGTTTAAGTGTAGCTCCAGCCCAAAAATCTATTTTTAAACTTTTTGGAAAACATAGGTAAGGGTTATCACCCCTGTAACATTTGTTTTGCTGTCTGTGCCCCTGTTCAGAACATTTCACCTCACTTTCCGTCCCAATGACAACTGTTTTTGAAATGTGGTGTTTTTCTTGAAACAAGGATTGCTGATAAAGCATCAGTACAGAGGAGACACCTTTCTCCCATATTAATTCTTACAGGAGAGAATTTTCCTTCCTAGGGGTAGATTTCCTCTCACTTCCTGTTGTCTTCTTGCGTTTGCAAGTAGGAGTCGTTTGTAAGTTGGATGTTTGAAAGTAGGGACCTGCCGTATATAATCTGCAGAAATAGGCCCCTTAGTTGGTGTTGGCACAACACTGTAAGCACTCACAGTTACTCTTGGTTGGTGCTGGAACGCCCTGCTGTCAACTATTATATCAGGAATTGTAATTACATATAATTGTTGAACAGTGGTAGTAAAAATTGGGCCTTTGATGGTGGTGCTGGTGCCACAACACTGTAAGCCCTGACAGTTACTCTTGGTGGGTGCAGCTATGGGCCCTGCTGTGAATTATTAGATCAAGAATTGTAATTGCATGCCCCTGTTGAACAGGGGCTGAAAAATTGGGCCTTTCGTGGTGGTGGTGGTGGTGGTGGTGTTGCCACAACACTGTAAGCCCTCAGAGTTACTCTTGCTTGGTGGGTGCAGGAATGGGCCCTGCTGTGAATTATTAGATCAATAATTGTAATTACATGCCCCTGTTGAACAGGGGCTGAAAAATTGGGCCTTAGGCACTGGTGGCACAACACTGCAACCCCTCACAGATACTGTACTTGGAGCACAGCAATGAGCCCTGTTGCAAAGTATTGCTTCAAAAATTGTAATGACACGCCCCTGTTAAACAGGGGCTGAAAAATTGGGCCTTAGGCACTGGTGGCACAACACTCCAACCCCTCACACATACTGTACTTGGAGCACAGCAATGAGCCCTGTTGCAAAGTATTGCTTCAAAAATTGTAATTACACGCCCCTGTTAAACAGGGGCTGAAAAATTGGGCCTTAGCCACTGGTGGCGGCACCCATAAACAAAAATGATCTTCCAAGCTATCATCATCAATCGTATCATTGAGGACTCGGAGGAGGAGGATAGCCAGTCAACATAACAGCACAGGCACTCAGCATCAGCATCAGTCTTGAAGGGATGTGACATGTTAAAATCAATTAGTCTGTTATATCAGCATCAGGTGTGTGGTAGCTGGTGGTGATCCAAGACTGGTTCATCTTGATGAAAGTCAGTCGATCAACCGAGTCGGTGGACAGGCGCACCCTGTGATCCGTGACAAATCCTCCAGCAGCACTGAATGTGCGTTCCGAAAGAACGCTGGATGCAGGACAGGCCAGTAGCTCAATTGCATACTGTGCAAGCTCTGGCCAGTGATCCATCCTCAAGACCCAGTAAGCCAGAGGATTTTCGGTGGGGAAGGTGTCCAAGTCTGACCTTGCCCCTAGATATTCCTGCACCATGTTTATCAGACGCTGGCGATGGTTGCTGGAACCGATCATACTTTGGGGCTGCGGACTAAAGAATTGTCTGAACGCATCGGTCAGACGGCCACCTTCCCCACCGCTCCTTCTTTGACTGGCCGAAGCCTCAGCAACTCGTTGTCCAGGACCAGGAGTTTGTAACCTCCCAGTCTCTGGGAACGCGTTGCACAGACCTTTCTGCAAGGCCTCCCGGAGTTATCTCATCCTCTGCTCCCTCTGCGACGGTAACATAAGGTCCGCAACCTTACCCTTGTACCGTGGATCAAGGAGAGTGGCCAGCCAGTAATGGTCCCTCTCCTTGATCCGAAGAATACGAGGATCCTTCCGCAGACTTTGCAGGATCAGGGAGGCCATGCAGCGTAGGTTTGCTGAGGCATTCGCTCCGGAGTCCTCTGGGTCACTAAGGGCGACATGATCCGCAGTCACCTCCTCCCAGCCACGTACAAGTCCACTGGTTTCTTGGGACTGTAAATCATCCCTAAAAGACTGCTGCTGATGATGCTGAGTGCCAGCCTCCACCTCCATGCTGACACAATCCTCCTCCTCCTCCTCCTCCTCCTCCTCCTCCTCTTCCTGTGCGATGGGTGGGACAGAAGGAACACTGTCTGGGTAAAGGGGGCCTTGAGAGGCAAGGAAGTCCTCCTCTTCCTGCCTCTGTTCTGCCTCAAGTGCCCTGTCCATTATTCCACGCAGCGTGTGCTCCAACAGGTGGACAAGAGGTACAGTGTCACTGATGCATGCACTGTCACTGCTCACCATCCTCGTGGCCTCCTCAAATGGTGCCAGGACAGTGCATGCATCCCTGATCATGCCCCACTGGCGTGGAGAAAAAAAACCAAGCTCCCCTGACCCTGTCCTGGTGCCGTAGTCGCACAGGTACTCATTGATGGCCCTCTGCTGCATGTGCAGCCGCTGCGGCATGGCCAACGTTGAGTTCCACCTGGTGGGCATGTCACATATAAGGCGGTTCTTGGGCAGGTTCAACTCCTTTTGCAGCTCAGCCAGGCGAGCACTGGCATTATAAGATCTGCGGAAATGCACACAGACTTTCCTGGGCTGCCTCAGGACATCCTGTAAGCCCGGGTACCTGCCCAAGAAAGGCTGCACCACCAGGTTAAGGACGTGAGCCACACAGGGCACATGGGTCAGTTGTCCCTGTCGAAGGGCGGAGAGGAGGTTGGTGCCATTGTCGCAAACCACCATTCCTGGCTTAAGCTGGCGTGGCGTCAACCACCTCTCGGCCTGGCCCTGCAGAGCAGACAGGACCTCTGCCCCAGTGTGGCTTCTGTCCCCCAAACACACCAGCGCAAGCACGGCATGGCATCTTTTTGCCTGCGTACTTGCGTAGCCCCGTGAACGGCTACGGAGCACCGCTGGTTCATAGGACAAACCACAGGAAGAGGCCATGGAGGAAGAAGAAGAGGAGGGGGTGGAGGAGAGAGGTGTGTCACAACCAGTAGTAGCATTTTGGAGGCGTGGCGGTGGGACAACCTCCAACACTACTGCACCTTGTCCTGCATCCTTCCCAGCTGCCAAAAGAGTGACCCAATGGGCCGTGAAAGAAAGGTAACGTCCCTGTCCATGCCTGCTGGACCATGAGTCAGCGGTAATATGCACCTTACCGCTGACCGCCCTGTCCAGCGAGGCCAAGACATTGCCTTCCACATGCCGGTAGAGAGCCGGAATAGCCTTCCGTGAGAAAAAGTGGCGTTTGGGAACCTGCCACTGAGGAACCGCACATTGCACAAACTCACGGAAGGGGGCCGAGTCTACCAACTGAAAAGGCAGCAGTTGAAGCGCTAGCAATTTAGCCAAGCTAGCATTCAACCGCTGGGCATGTGGATGGCTGGGAGTGAACTTCTTTCGACGGTCCAGCAGCTGGGGCAGGGAAATTTGCCTGCTAGAATCGGACGTCGGTGTACTGCTAGCAGAGTGGCCGCAAGTACTTGGCTGTGACACACCTAATTCTACACCTTCATTCCTCTCAGTGCATGTTTCAGAGAGGACTGAAGTTATAGTGGGGTTGGAGATCCCAGCTGATGCGGTGCAAGGAGAGGTCCGCTTTGTTCTTTGGTGTGGGTCTTTGAGGTAGGCTTGCCAACGAGCTGCATGGCAGGTCAACATATGTCTGGTCAGGCATGTGGTACCCAAGCGGCTGATGTTTTGGCCACGCGATATACGCTTGAGACATATGTTGCAAACAGCAGCTGTGCGATCTGATGCACTAGCCTCAAAAAAGGGCCACACCAAGGAACTTTTTGAATGACGGGCAGAGGCAGCGCCCTGCACAGGCGGAGCTCTGCGGTGTGATTCCGTTGGTGTACTGCCCTTACGCTGGCCACCAAAGGGCATCCTGGCTCGTTGGAGATGTGCCTCCTCCTCATCCTCCTCCTCCTCCTCTCTCCTATTAGGCACCCATGTGGAGTCAGTGACCTCATCATCCCCTCCCTCCTCATCACTGGAGCCAATCTGGCAGTATGCTGCAGCTGCTGGAACATGACTGCCAGATTGGTGTCCTTCTTGAGCATCCCCTCTGTCTGCTCTCACCCTACTGCCTTCCTGTAGCTGGGTTTCATCATCAGACCCTTCGAAACGCTGGGCATCCTCCTGGAGCATGTACCCAACACTGTGCTCAAACAGTTCGGGGGACTCCTCAGGACTCCTCAGGAGGAGGACATGGTGGGTCTAGGGAAGGAGTGACTGATGATGAGTCTGACATTGATACCAGGGAAGAGGACGCTTTGGCAGCTGCTTTGCCAGTACCCTGAGCCTGGGTGAGAGAGGATGAGGAGGAGGAGGAGGGCTTGGTCATCCACTCTACCAAGTCTTCGGCATGATGTGGCTCAACATGTCCAGCTGCCGAAAAGAAGGACAAGCATGGCCATGTGCTGATGACAATGCACCGCGTCCACGACCAGCACTGTTGCCCCCAGACACAGAGCCTGCTTGCCCTCTTTTATTGCCTCCTGACTGTCTGCCTCTCCTTGTTTGCCTTCCAGACATTCTAATAGATGGCCTGCAGGGAGATGGGAAAAAAGCAATAAGGGCTACCTTCAGGTGTCCTTCTCTGTCCCTTTACTTAAGGATTTCTAAATATGGTTCAGGATGATTGCTTTTGCACAGAATAGCACAACGACAATTTCCCTGACTGTCCAAAAAACAAGGATTTCAAAGATGGTTGATGAGGAATGCTTTAGCACACTATAGCACAGGGAGAATTCACTCACTGTCCTTCCCAGTCCCTAGAAACAAGGACTTGCACAGTGAAAGAAACTGACACTCTCCCTACCTACAGTTTTCTGTCCCTAGAAAATATGTTTTTTTTAAGCACACTATAGCACAAGGAGAATTCACTCACTGTCCTTCCCAGTCCCTAGAAACAAGGACTTGCACAGTGAAAGAAACTGACACTCTCCCTACCTACAGTTTTCTGTCCCTAGAAAAAATGTTTTTTTTAAGCACACTATAGCACAAGGAGAATTCACTCACTGTCCTTCCCAGTCCCTAGAAACAAGGACTTGCACAGTGAAAGAAACTGACACTCTCCCTACCTACAGTTTTCTGTCCCTAGAAAAAATGTTTTTTTTAAGCACACTATAGCACAAGGAGAATTCACTCACTGTCCTTCCCAGTCCCTAGAAACAAGGACTTGCACAGTGAAAGAAACTGACACTCTCCCTACCTAGAGTTTTCTGTCCCTAGAAAAAATGTTTTTTTTAAGCACACTATAGCACAAGGAGAATTCACTCACTGTCCTTCCCAGTCCCTAGAAACAAGGACTTGCACAGTGAAAGAAACTGACACTCTCCCTACCTACAGTTTTCTGTCCCTAGAAAAAATGTTTTTTTTAAGCACACTATAGCACAAGGAAAATTCACTCACTGTCCTTCCCAGTCCCTAGAAACAAGGACTTGCACAGTGAAAGAAACTGACACTCTCCCTACCTACAGTTTTCTGTCCCTAGAAAAAATGTTTTTTTTAAGCACACTATAGCACAAGGAGAATTCACTCACTGTCCTTCCCAGTCCCTAGAAACAAGGACTTGCACAGTGAAAGAAACTGACACTCTCCCTACCTACAGTTTTCTGTCCCTAGAAAAAATGTTTTTTTTAAGCACACTATAGCACAAGGAGAATTCACTCACTGTCCTTCCCAGTCCCTAGAAACAAGGACTTGCACAGTGAAAGAAACTGACACTCTCCCTACCTAGAGTTTTCTGTCCCTAGAAAAAATGTTTTTTTTAAGCACACTATAGCACAAGGAGAATTCACTCACTGTCCTTCCCAGTCCCTAGAAACAAGGACTTGCACAGTGAAAGAAACTGACACTCTCCCTACCTACAGTTTTCTGTCCCTAGAAAAAATGTTTTTTTTAAGCACACTATAGCACAAGGAGAATTCACTCACTGTCCTTCCCAGTCCCTAGAAACAAGGACTTGCACAGTGAAAGAAACTGACACTCTCCCTACCTACAGTTTTCTGTCCCTAGAAAAAATGTTTTTTTTAAGCACACTATAGCACAAGGAGAATTCACTCACTGTCCTTCCCAGTCCCTAGAAACAAGGACTTGCACAGTGAAAGAAACTGACACTCTCCCTACCTAGAGTTTTCTGTCCCTAGAAAAAATGTTTTTTTTAAGCACACTATAGCACAAGGAGAATTCACTCACTGTCCTTCCCAGTCCCTAGAAACAAGGACTTGCACAGTGAAATAAACTGACACTCTCCCTACCTACAGTTTTCTGTCCCTAGAAAAAATGTTTTTTTTAAGCACACTATAGCACAGGGAGAATTCACTCACTGTCCTTCCCAGTCCCTAGAAACAAGGACTTGCACAGTGAAAGAAACTGACACTCTCCCTACCTACAGTTTTCTGTCCCTAGAAAAAATGTTTTTTTTTAAGCACACTATAGCACAAGGAGAATTCACTCACTGTCCTTCCCAGTCCCTAGAAACAAGGACTTGCACAGTGAAAGAAACTGACACTCTCCCTACCTACAGTTTTCTGTCCCTAGAATAAAATGTTTTTTTTAAGCACACTATAGCACAAGGAGAATTCACTCACTGTCCTTCCCAGTCCCTAGAAACAAGGACTTGCACAGTGAAAGAAACTGACACTCTCCCTACCTACAGTTTTCTGTCCCTAGAAAAAATGTTTTTTTTAAGCACACTATAGCACAAGGAGAATTCACTCACTGTCCTTCCCAGTCCCTAGAAACAAGGACTTGCACAGTGAAAGAAACTGACACTCTCCCTACCTACAGTTTTCTGTCCCTAGAAAAAATGTTTTTTTTAAGCACACTATAGCACAAGCACAAAACACACTGACACTCTCCCTACCTATCCTTCTCTTTCCCTAAACTAAAGGAATCCAGGTTAAGCAAGAAAGAAATAAAAGTCACTGTCCCTGCCTATGCTGCTCTTTCCCTGCTCCGGAACACACTACACTAGGCCGCCGTGCTGGCGGCCTTTTATAGTGTGGGGCGTGTACTAAACACCCTCAGCAATAATTGGCCACAGGCATCCTGCCTGTGGCCAATCATTGCTCTCCTCGCTGCCGGCGCTGTGATTGGCCAAGCATGCGGGGTCACAGTGCATGCTTGGCCAATCACAGCGCCTGGATGACACTGCGATGGCGTAGTGCATTGTGGGCCGTTCGCGTCACTCGAATTTGGCGCGAACGGCCCAAATCGTTCGATCTTCGTCGAACGATCGAACAGCCGATGTTCGAGTCGAACGTATGTTCGACTCGAACACGAAGCTCATCCCTAGTGGGGATATAGGATATTGTTTAGTGCGCCACAGGGCGTGTATACCATAATAGCTATGCGTGGTGGATTACCGCGCAGCGCCATTATTGTGTGCTATATTGATTGCTGCAGGGCTCTGCAAGTCAGTTGTGTGAATTATATCCTGTTTAAACCTTTTCTTGTACAACCAAAGTAAACTGTTATACTTGACCTTTAACATTGGTGTGTTGTCTTACTGTAAGGAGGGTGCCTTTACCATACCCATTGATTATGATGAAAATATAACCCCTAGACTAGCTGTGCCAGAGTGGGTAAAGCAGATTGCCGGGGGTTGGTGGTGCTGTACACAGGGCCCGAAAACAAATCCAGCGGCTCTCTTAACTGGGGGTAGCGCTACACGTGGGGGCTCTCGAGTCTGGGATCCTGTTGCAGCAAGTAACGCGCCAAAAGTACCAGCATGGACCCACTAAAAGTAGGACAGTTGTGTAAAGCGGTCGGCACAGATCCATCCGGGGTAGTAGTCAAAGAACTCCCAGGGATCTGGCAAGGAGAAGCGGTGAAGCAGATAGTGAGGTCACTGTCCCCGTATGAGAAGGTGTGGGTGGTGGATGTCAGGACGAATTCCTCACTGACCCACGCATTAATAGAGTGGAAGGACGGAGTCCCAGAACATTTCAAGAATCCAAGTGTAGAAGCTATAGATGATCAGACTTATAGCCTAATACACGCGCTGCCGCTCAAGCCAGGAGGACGGTTTCAGACACCGAAACTATCTCCATCACCCACCCCAAAAGTAGAAAAACAGGTGGAAAGGGAAAGTCCCGGGTCGCCATCTGCCACCCTCAGCGCAGAGTTGTGCGCGGTCCTAGGGGAACTTGTAGCCCAGTGTAAGAAAGATCCTACAGATTACCCAATGTCAGGATACAGAAAAATTTGAATATTCTCAGGAAGGAAACCTGTACCCTCGGGTGAAGAGGGGTTTGAGGAGTGGTTAGATAGTGCCACTCAGGCCCTAGAAGAATGGGAAGCCCCAGACCACAGAAAGAAGCAGAGAATTGCTGAGAGCTTGAAGGGGCCTGCTCTAGAGGCCATACGCAACCTCAAGATGAGTAAGACAGACTGTAATGCACAGGACTATCTGGACATTCTGCAGAATGTGTTCGGTGGAACAGAGAAAATCACTGAGCTCACTTATCAGCTGGAGCACTGCTACCAGAAGACAGGAGAGAAGCTGTCAGAGTTCATGAGGCGCCTGGATAAGATCCTACATAAGATGATCCTTAAGAAGGGGATTGACCCACGGAAGGTGGATGAGGCCCGTGTTCAACAGGTGATGAGAGGATCTCAGCCCTTGGACCCCACCGCATTGGCGCTACGCACAAGACAGGACGGGAAGAGCCTGGAGTACCCTGACTTGATCTGAGTAGTCAGAGAGGAAGAAGCTATGTTGGAGGAGAAAAGGAAGAACCAACCAGTTGAGTCGGTAAATCCTCCTCCGGTATTGGTCAGGACGGCCATGACCCTGGAAAGAGACTCAGAGGTGGATACCTTGAAGTCGCAGATGTCCCAAGTATTGGGGATACTGATCTCCCTGATGGAAAAGAAGTCAAGGGAACCGGAGAGGGAAAGTCCGAGGAGGGAGCTGTTTCCAAATACCTCCGCACCCGCATCCCTACAAGATTGGGGGGACATGACTTGTTTCAACTGCGGAGGGGTTGGTAATGCGGGCAAAGTATGTACCAGTCCAAAGAAAAAAAAGATGAATAACCGCAAGCCACCGGAAAACTTCAGCGGGCCGCGGTGAAGGAGTCAACCGGGTGCCTATCATCTCCAGTGAGCTCCAAACTGAAAAGAGTGGAACAGAAGACCCCTCAGAAGAAACGCAGGGTTCCTCAGAAGGAACGCACCCCAAAGAAAGAGAGTAGTGTCCCTCAGCGGGTAGTTACACCCATCAAAAGGAGGGAGATCAATGCATACCAGGCCCAAGAGAGACTTAAGGCCAGGGAGAAATGGAAGAAAGAAAGTCAAAGGGGAAAATGCAAAGATCAAAAGAAAGAGACCCCTTCGAAGCGATATCCAGAGAAGCTGGTGGGTCCCTCCCCAATAGTACCAGTTCAAGTGGAGGGAGTCTACACAAGAGCCATATTGGATACTGGGGCGCAAGTGACCCTGTTGTACCGGGACTTTTATGACAAGCATTTAAGTCACCTACCCATCCAGAAGATTGAAGAGGTGGAGATATGGGGAATTGGGAAAGAGAGTTTCCCTTATGATAGCTATCTGCCTATAAAACTGACTTTTGACCCGTCCATAGCCGGAAAGGCTGAAGTGTTCGACACCTTAGCTGTGGTGTGCCCCCGACCGCCTGGAGCTAACAAGAGTTCCCTGATAATAGGGACGAACACGGATCTGGTCCGAAGACTCTTGGCCCCTCTGACAAGAAGGAAAGACCCCACAGTCACTGAGATCCACCCAATGTTGAAGGCAGCCTACCAACGACTGATCTTGGAACAGAAGGCCCCGGAAGAGGGGGTAGGGAAGGTCTGGAGGCTGGGAAGAAGGGGAATAGTGCTGCAGCCCGGTGAAGTAACCTGCTTGAAAGCCACAGTGAAACTCACTTGGGAGCAGCCTGGCCCTGTTGTCATGTTGGAACCCAACCCAAGGGAAGAACATTCGGGCTTAGAAGTAGTCCCAGAAGTGGTCCCGGTGAGGGCCCTGAAGAAGGCTCATTGTAAAGTGCCTGTGAGTAGGGATGAGCTCGGTGTTCGAGTCGAACATAGGTTCGACTCGAACATCGGCTGTTCGCGCGTTCGGCGAACAATGAACGATTTGGGCCGTTCGCGCCAAATTCGAGTGACGCGAACGGCCCACAATACACTGCGCCATCGCAGTGTAATCCCGGCGCTGTGATTGGCCGAGCATGCACTGTGACCCTGCATGCTTGGCCAATCACAGCGCCGGCAGCGAGGAGAGCAATGATTGGCCACAGGCAGGATGCCTGTGGCCAATTATAGCTGAGGGGGTTTAGTACACGCCCCACACTATAAAAGGCCGCCAGCGCGGCGGCCTTGTGTAGTGTGTTCCGGAGCAGGGAAAGTGAAGGATAGGCAGGGACAGTGTCAAATCGTGTCAAATCTATTCTTTGCTAAACCTTGTGTGTAGGGACAGAGAAGGATAGGCAGGGAGAGTGTCAGTGTCATATTCTTTGCTAAACCTTGTGTGTAGGGAGAGAGAAGATAGGCAGGGAGAGTGTCAGTGTCATATACTTTGATAAACCTTGTGTGCAGGGAGAGAGAAGGATAGGCAGGGGACAGTGTCAGTGTCATATTCTTTGCTAAACCTTGTGTGCAGGGAGAGAGAAGGATAGGCAGGGAGAGTGTCAGTGTCATATACTTTGATAAACCTTGTGTGCAGGGAGAGAGAAGGATAGGCAGGGGACAGTGTCCGTGTCATTGTTGCTAAGCCTCCTGCACATTATACACCTGAAGTTAGCCTGTATTGCTGCTTTTTCCTGGTGTGTTACACCAACAGGATTTTGTGGCACTTACAGCGGGCGGAGTGTACCTCCTGACCATATTACACCTTAACTTAGCCTGTATTGCTGCTTTTTCCTGGTGTGTTACACCAACAGGATTTTGCGGCACTTACAGCGGGCGGAGTGTGCCTCCTGACCATATTACACCTTAACTTAGCCTGTATTGCTGCTTTTTCCTGGTGTGTTACACAAACAGGATTTTGCGGCACTTACAGCGGGCGGAGTGTGCCTCCTGACCATATTACACCTTAACTTAGCCTGTATTGCTGCTTTTTCCTGGTGTGTTACACCAACAGGATTTTGCGGCACTTACAGCGGGCGGAGTGTGCCTCCTGACCATATTACACCTTAACTTAGCCTGTATTGCTGCTTTTTCCTGGTGTGTTACACAAACAGGATTTTGCGGCACTTACAGCGGGCGGAGTGTGCCTCCTGACCATATTACACCTTAACTTAGCCTGTATTGCTGCTTTTTCCTGGTGTGTTACACAAACAGGATTTTGCGGCACTTACAGCGGGCGGAGTGTGCCTCCTGACCATATTACACCTTAACTTAGCCTGTATTGCTGCTTTTTCCTGGTGTGTTACACAAACAGGATTTTGCGGCACTTACAGCGGGCGGAGTGTGCCTCCTGACCATATTACACCTTAACTTAGCCTGTATTGCTGCTTTTTCCTGGTGTGTTACACCAACAGGATTTTGCGGCACTTACAGCGGGCGGAGTGTGCCTCCTGACCATATTACACCTTAACTTAGCCTGTATTGCTGCTTTTTCCTGGTGTGTTACACAAACAGGATTTTGCGGCACTTACAGCGGGCGGAGTGTGCCTCCTGACCATATTACACCTTAACTTAGCCTGTATTGCTGCTTTTTCCTGGTGTGTTACACAAACAGGATTTTGCGGCACTTACAGCGGGCGGAGTGTGCCTCCTGACCATATTACACCTTAACTTAGCCTGTATTGCTGCTTTTTCCTGGTGTGTGTTACACAAACAGGATTTTGCGGCACTTATAGCGGGCGGAGTGTGCCTCCTGACCATATTACACCTTAACTTAGCCTGTATTGCTGCTTTTTCCTGGTGTGTTACACCAACAGGATTTTGCGGCACTTACAGCGGGTGGAGTGTGCCTCCTGACCATATTACACCTTAACTTAGCCTGTATTGCTGCTTTTCTCATTTCCCTGCAGGCCATTAGAATGTCTGGAAGGCAAACAAGGAGAGGCAGACAGTCAGGAGCCAAAAAAAGAGGGCAAGCAGGCTCTGTGTCTAGAGACAACAGTGCTGGTCGTGGATGCGGTGCATCGCCATCAGCACATGGCCATGGGACACGCTTGTCCTTCTTTTCGGCAGCTGGACGTGTTGAGCCGCATCATGCCGAAGACTTGGTAGAGTGGATGACCAAGCCCTCCTCATCCTCCTCATCCTCTCTCACCCAGGCTCAGGGTACTGGCAAAGCAGCTGCCAAAGCGTCCTCTTCCCTCATATCAATGTCATCATCAGTCACTCCTTCCCTAGACCAACCATGTCCTCCTGAGGAGTCCCCCGAACTGTTTGAGCACAGTGTTGGGTACATGCTCCAGGAGGATGCCCAGCGTTTCGAAGGGTCTGATGATGATACCCAGCTAGAGGAAGGCAGTAGCGTGAGAGCAGAGAGAGGGAATGCTCAAGAAGGACACCAATCTGGCAGTCATGTTGCAGCAGCTGCAGCATACTGCCAGATTGGCTCCAGTGATGAGGAGGGAGGGGATGATGAGGTCACTGACTCCACGTGGGTGCCTAATAGGAGAGAGGAGGAGGAGGAGGAGGATGAGGAGGAGGCACATCTCCAACGAGGCAGGATGCCCTCAGGGGGCCAGCTTAAGGGCAGCACATCGACGGAATCACACCGCAGAGCTCCGCCTGTGCAGGGCGCTGCCTCTGCCCGTTATTCAAAAAGTTCTTTGGTGTGGGCCTTTTTTGAGTCGAGTGCATCAGATCGCACAGCTGCTGTTTGCAACATATGTCTCAAGCGTATATCGCGTGGCCAAAACATCACCCGCTTGGGCACCACATGCTTGACCAGACATATGTTGACCTGCCACGCAGCTCGTTGGCAAGCCTACCTTAAAGACCCACACCAAAGAACAAAGCTGACCTCTTCTTGCACCGCATCAGCTGGGATCTCCAACCCCACTAGTCCTCTCTGAAACCTGCTCTGAGAGGAATCAAGGTGTAGAATTAGGTGTGTCACAGCCAAGTACTTGCGGGCACTCTGCTAGCAGTACACCAACGTCCGATTATAGCAGGCAAATTTCCCTGCCCCAGCTGCTGGACCGTCGAAAGAAGTTCACTCCCAGCCATCCACATGCCCAGCAGTTGAATGCTAGCTTGGCTAAATTGCTAGCGCTTCAACTGCTGCCTTTTCAGTTGGTAAACTTGGCCCCCTTCCGTGAGTTTGTGCAATGTGCGGTTCCTCAGTGGCAGGTTCCCAAATGCCACTTTTTCTCACGGAAGGCGATTCCGGCTCTCTACCGGCATGTGGAAGGCAATGTCTTGGCCTCGCTGGACAGGGCGGTCAGCGGTAAGGTGCATATTACCGCTGACTCATGGTCCAGCAGGCATGGACAGGGACGTTACCTTTCTTTCACGGCCCATTGGGTCACTCTTTTGGCAGCTGGGAAGGATGCAGGACAAGGTGCAGTAGTGTTGGAGGTTGTTCCACCGCCACGCCTCCAAAATGCTACTACTGGTTGTGACACACCTCTGTCTTCCACCCCCTCCTCTTCTTCTTCCTCCGTGGCCTCTTCCTGTGCTTTGTCCTCGGAACCAGCGGTGCTCCGTAGGCGTTCAAGGGGCTACGCAAGTACGCAGGCAAAAAGATGCCATGCCGTGCTTGCGCTGGTGTGTTTGGGGGACAGGAGCCACACTGGGGCAGAGGTTCTGTCTGCTCTGCAGGGGCAGGCCGAGAGGTGGTTGACGCCACGCCAGCTTAAGCCAGGAATGGTAGTTTGCGACAATGGCACCAACCTCCTCTCCGCTCTCCGACAGGGACAACTGACCCATGTGCCCTGTGTGGCTCACGTCCTTAACCTGGTGGTGCAGCGGTTCTTGGGCAGGTACCCGGGCTTACAGGATGTCCTGAGGCAGGCCAGGAAAGTCTGTGCGCATTTCCGCAGATCTTATAATGCCAGTGCTCGCCTGGCTGAGCTGCAAAAGGAGTTGAACCTGCCCAAGAACCGCCTTATATGTGACATGCCCACCAGGTGGAACTCAACGTTGGCCATGCTGCAGCGGCTGCACACGCAGCAGAGGGCCATCAATGAGTACCTGTGCGACTACGGCACCAGGACAGGGTCAGGGGAGCTCGGGTTTTTTTCACCACGCCAGTGGGGCATGATCAGGGATGCATGCACTGTCCTGGCACCATTTGAGGAGGCCACGAGGATGGTGAGCAGTGACAGTGCATGCATCAGTGACACTGTACCTCTTGTCCACCTGTTGGAACATACGCTGCGTGGAATAATGGACAGGGCACTTGAGGCAGAACAGAGGCAGGAAGAGGAGGACTTCCTTGCCTCTCAAGGCCCCCTTTACCCAGACAGTGTTCCTTCTGTCCCACCCATCGCACAGGAAGAAGAGGAGGAGGAGGATTGTGTCAGCATGGAGGTGGAGCCTGGCACTCAGCATCATCAGCAGCAGTCTTTTAGGGATGATTTACAGTCCCAAGAAACCAGTGGACTTGTACGTGGCTGGGAGGAGGTGGCTGCGGATCATGTCGTCCTTAGTGACCCAGAGGACTCCGGACTGAATGCCTTAGCTAACCTACGCTGCATGGCCTCCCTGATCCTGCAAAGTCTGCGGAAGGATCCTCGTATTCTTCGGATCAAGGAGAGGGACCATTACTGGCTGGCCACTCTCCTTGATCCACGGTACAAGGGTAAGGTTGCGCACCTTATCTTACCGTCGCAGAGGGAGCAGAGGATGAGACAATTCCGGGAGGCCTTGCAGAAAGGCAATTCTTTAGTCCGCAGCCCCAAGGTATGATCGGTTCCAGCAACCATCGCCAGTGTCTGATATACATGGTGCAGGAGTACCTAGGGGCAAGGTCAGACTTGGACACCTTCCCCACCGAAAATCCTCTGGCTTACTGGGTCTTGAGGATGGATCACTGGCCAGAGCTTGCACAGTATGCAATTGAGCTACTGGCCTGTCCTGCATCCAGCGTTCTTTCAGAACGCACATTCAGTGCTGCTGGAGGATTTGTCACGGATCACAGGGTGCGCCTGTCCACCGACTCTGTTGATCGACTGACCTTCATAAAGATGAACCAGTCTTGGATCACCACCAGCTACCAAACACCTGAAGCTGATATAACAGACTAATTTATTTTCAAATGTCACATCCCTTCAAGACTGATGCTGATGCTGAGAGACTGTCCTGTTATGTTGACTGACTATCCTCCTCCTCCTCAATGATCCGATTGACGATGATAGCTTGGAAGAACATTTTTGTTTCTGGGTGCCGCCACCAGTGGCTAAGGCCCAATTTTTCAGCCCCTGTTTAACAGGGGTGTGTTATTACAATTTTTTATGCAATGCTTTGCAGCAGGGCTCATTCCTGCACTCCAACTAGAGTATCTGGGAGTGGTTGCAGTGTCGTGGCACCAGCACCAGTGGCTAAGGCCCAATTTTTCAGCCCCTGTTTAACAGGGTCGTGTAATTACAATTTTTAATGCAATACTTTGCAACAGGGCTCATTGCTGTGCTCCAAGTACAGTATCTGTGAGGGGTTGCAGTGTTGTGGCACCAGTGCCTAAGGCTCAATTTTTCTGCCCCTGTTTAACAGGGGCATGTAATTACAATTCTTGATCTAATAATTCACAGCAGGGCCCATTCCTGCGCCCACCAAGACTAACTGTGAGGCCTTACAGTGTTGTGTCAACACCACCACCACCACCACAACCAAAGGCCCAATTTTTCAGCCCCTGTTCAACAGGGGCATGCAATTACAATTCTTGATCTAATAATTCACAGCAGGGCCCATTCATGCGCCCACCAAGAGTAACTGTGAGGGCTCACAGTGTT
Source organism: Rana muscosa (assembly GCA_029206835.1). Classification (NCBI taxonomy): domain Eukaryota; kingdom Metazoa; phylum Chordata; class Amphibia; order Anura; family Ranidae; genus Rana; species Rana muscosa. The sequence goes on from CM055122.1 coordinate 1,026,371,716, forward strand.
GTGGCAACACCAACATGTAAGGGGCAAATTTCAGCTGAGTATATACGGCAGGCCCCTACTTTCAAACATCCAACTTACAAACGACTCCTCCTTGCAAACGGAAGGATACAACAGGAAGTGAGAGGAAATCTACCCCTAGGAAGGCAAATTCTCTCCTGTAAGAGTTAATATGGGAAAAAAAGTGTCTCCTCTCCACTGATTCTTTATCACCAATTCTTGTTTCAATAAAAAAAAAACATTTTCAAAAAGCATTTGTCATTAGGACGGAAAGTGAGGTGAACTGTTCTGAACAGGTGCACACTGCACAGACAGCAAAACAAATGTTACAGGGGTGATAACCCTTCCCTATGTTTTCCAAAAAGCTTAAAAATAGATTTTTTGGCTGAAGCTACACTTAAACAATGTACCTGTTCAAAATTACAAACAGATTCTACATAAGAACAAACCTACAGTCCCTGTCTTGTATGCACCGCCTGTATACGGCTGTTCAGAGTATATAGGGCCTTTTTTATTTTGTGTGCGGGGTTCCTCTTAATATCCATACAAGACCCAAAGGGGCTGGTAATGGGCTGGGGTAGGAGGGGGGGGGGGGTGTGTGATGGGGTAGCTATGCCATTTTTCTTAAAGATTTTCATCCATATTACCGGGAACCGACATTACATTAAAGCCGCAAGCAGTTTTAAATGGCTTTTTTTCCTTTAGAAATTTCATTTTGTGCAGGGACAGTTCTAAACACGGGAAACACGTGGCACTTCACAGGCATACTTTAGACACCCCCCAGGTACGATATTTAAAGGAATATTTGACTTTTTTTTTTCACTTTATGCATCATTAAAATGACTGCTCCAGAAAAACGGCAGTTTTTAAAACTTCTTTTTGCATTGATACATGTCCCCTGGTGCAGAACCCGGGTTCCCAAAGCCTTTTTAGGACAATAACATGCATAATAGTCATTATAATTAGCACTTTAGATTTCGAACGTTCGCATCTATTGTATTTAATAGGGTTCTAAAGTTCGTGCGAACTTTCGGTCCGTTCGCGGGTTCTGGTGCGAACCGAACCCGGGGGTGTTCAGCTCATCACTACCTGTGAGCATCAGAAATACCACGGATGGTCCCATGGAAATCTCAGCCAGGCTGTTACTGGGCCGGGTAGGCCCAGCTACCCCAGTTGTTTCACCAGATGTGGAGAGGACAGATGGAGAAAGTACTGTGTGGGAGAAACTTTCCATGGAGAATCCAAATCTGCCCAGGGCTTGGAAATAGAGAGCCAAGGCCCAGTTGACCAGGTGGGAAAGGATCTTTTCTCAAGATGAATTCGATGTGGGGTGTGCTAGGAGTGCCACCCATCGAATCCGTCTCCAGGAAGACAAGCCCTTCAGGGAGAGGGTTAGGCGGGTTCCGTTAGCAGACCTCGAAGACTTGAGGGAGCAGCTCGCCGAGCTCAAGCGAACAGGGGTGATTCGAGAATCTAGAAGTCCCTATGCCTCCCCTATAGTGGTGGTCCGGAAGAAGAATGGGTCACTGAGGCTGTGCATAGACTATAGGACCCTCAATAGGAGAACCATACCGGATCAATATACCACTCCAAGGATAGAGGATGCCCTACAGAGCTTGTCTGGAGCCAAGTGGTTCAGTGTTATGGACCTAAAGAGCGGGTACTATCAGATCCCGATGCATCCAGAAGACAAAGAGAAGACGGCTTTCACAACCCCAGTAGGGTTCTTTGAATTTGATCGGATGCCTCAAGGTCTGTCTGGAGCCCCAGCTACCTTCCAAAGTCTTATGGAGAAGACTGTAGGAGACATGAACCTCATCGAAGTCTTAGTATACTTGGATGACATCATTGTCTTCGGAAGAACCTTGGAGGAACATGAAGAGAGGCTGGAGAAAGTTTTGAAGAGACTGAGTGAGGAAGGACTCAAGCTCTCACCTGAAAAATGCCAATTCTATCAGTCATCAGTCAACTATCTGGGGCACGTAGTGTCTAAAGATGGGGTAGCCACAGACCCCGAAAAATTGGAGGCAGTCACCTCCTGGCCCAGGCCCACCACGGTGACAGAGCTCAGATACTTTCTTGGGTTCTGTTCCTATTACAGGAGGTTTGTGGAGGAATTTGCTTGGATAGCCAGGCCTCTGAATGGGCTGCTTAAGACGGAGGGGGAAAAGGACGACACAGGCCCCAGAAAACCAGGGGAGTCAGTCAAGGATCAGTGGAACGAGAAGTGTGAGAATGCCTTTCAGATGTTGAAGAAGACATTAACCACTGCCCCTGTCCTGGCCTACGCAGACCCTGAGAAGCCTTATGAACTTCATGTTGATGCCAGTCATGATGGTTTGGGAGGAGTGCTGTACCAGGAGCATGAAGAGCAACTGAGGCCTGTTGCATATGTGAGCAGAAGTCTGACTCCCTCCGAGAAGAACTACCCCACCCATAAGTTGGAGTTCCTGGCCCTTAAGTGGGCGGTAGTTGACAAACTCAGAGACTATTTGTACGGGGCGGAATTCACAGTGAAAACCGACAACAACCCCCTCACCTATCTTTTCACCACAGCAAAGTTGGATGCCACAGGACATAGATGGCTGGCGGCGCTGTCTGCCTTCAATTTCAGCCTGAAGTACAGACCTGGGGCTGGAAACCGAGATGCAGACGCTTTGTCTAGAAGATCTCACGCCTCCACTTGCAGTACAGGAGGCTGGACCCAAGTGGCACCCGACGGGGTGCGGGCCCTCTGTCAAGGGGCTGAACTCCAAGCCAGTGGCGGCTCAAGAGCAGAAGAGATAGGGGTTACCATAGTAGGAGTTACCAAAAAATACTGTGGAATAACCCAACTGGGGGAAGATAACTTGCCAAAACTGTCCAAGAAGGAGCTGAGATCCGACCAATTGGAAGACCCCATGGGGAGATTGGTCCTAGAGGCCCTGGAGAATCAGGACCCGAATAGACTCTTACGCCACCCTTCAAAGGAAGCTCACCTGTTGAGGAAAGAGTGGGACAAGTTACAGGTGCATCAGGGAGTGGTCTACCGAAGGGGCCCCTCTGATGACCTGGAAGACAAATGGCAATTGTTCTTGCCTGAGAAGCACCGAGAGACAGTCCTGGTTGCTCTGCACGACAACCATGGCCACCTAGGGGCGGAAAGGACCTTCCAACTCGTTAGGTACCGTTTCTATTGGCCCTGCATGAGGGCTGAAGTTGAAGAATACTGCCACTCATGTGCACGATGCATCCAGAGAAAGACTTTACCTCATCAAGCTGCCCCAATGGGCCATCTGCAAAGTCAAAGCCCACTTGATCTGGTATGCATTGATTTTCTCTGCCTCGAACCCGACCTGAGTGGACTAGGAAATGTTCTGGTAGTAACCGACGATTTCACCCGGTATGCCCAGGCCTTTCCAACCAAGGACCAGAAGGCTTCCACTGTGGCCAAAGTACTGATGGAGAAATACTTCGTACACTATGGGCTACCACAACGGCTCCATTCAGATCAGGGAAGGGATTTTGAAAGTCGATTGATACGGAAAATCCTGGATTCTTTGGGGATCAAGAAGACAAGAACTACCCCCTATTATCCACAAGGTGATGCTCAGCCGGAGAGGTTCAACCGAACCCTGTTCAACATGCTGGGGACCCTAAGCAGTGAAAAGAAGCAGCATTGGAGCAACCACATAGCGGCAGTTGTGCATGCATACAACAGCACCACCAGTGATGCTACAGGGTACTCACCCTATCGACTTATGTTCGGGAGAGAAGCAAGACTACCCGTAGATCTGGCCTTTGGCACTTCCATAGACCATTGTTCTGCTGCTTCCCCCAAGGGATATGTCGATAGGCTCAGACGTAATTTGAAATTGGCCTATGAACAGGCCCAGGCAGCCTTGGAGCAAAGAGGGGCCTGCAACAAGAAAAATTTTGACCTGAAAGTTAGGATTCAGGATTTGCAACCAGGAGACAGAGTGTTGCTACGGAACTTGGGGGTCCCTGGAAAACACAAGCTTGCAGATAGATGGAGACCTGAACCTTATGTTGTTTGCAAAAGACTACCGGGCCTGCCCGTTTACAGACTTAAACCAGAAGGTAAGGTGGGACCTTTGAAGACCTGGCATCGGAACCACCTACTCCCACTAGCGGAGGCAGTTCGGATACCCCCTGTGACGGATTCCCCTGAGCCAACTTCCATCCTGGATACTCCCAGACCGAACACTCGGTCCCAGACCCCTCAGATTGGGGATACAGAGACCTCGGAGATGAGTGAAGATGAGGGAGAAGAACTTGACTGGCTTTGGCCTTCACAGGCCCCAGGAACCTCTGCTATTGATCTTCCACCTGAAGAGGACACCATAGATCAGACGCTGAATGCAGAAGCTACTGAGTTCATTCCATGCAGTCCTTGGTCAGATTCTTGGGAGAGTGCCTGTGACTTACTCCCAGAAGAAGATCTAAGGGAGTCTCTGTACCTCCCTGCTCCGGAGTTCAGTGCTCCCGAACCAGAGAAAATTCCAGTTGGTTCCAGAGGAGGAGCCTGTTCTAACAGAGAGCCCAAGAGGACAGAGGAAGCGAAGAGCCATAAAGCCTCCCAGAAGATTAACTTACCCACAGATGGGGAGAAGTGCGGAAGACACTGTGGTTACTGCCAGAAGGAGTACGGAAGACCCTGACCCTCCCACTGTTTATTTAGTGGGGGGCAACCCCAGCTCACTCTCTGGCACAGTTAGGCTGGACACTGCTGATAGTGTGACCTGTGGGCAGGGAAGTTCACTGCCTCGTTTTTGGTGGGAATTTCCTCTGCCAACATCATACGAAACTTTGATTGATGTTGTACGTTCTGTGATTTAAGTTTATGTTATCTTTGGGGACCAAAGAGTTTAAGTGGGGGGAGTGTGTAGCGGGGTCTCCTTTAAGGCCCCGGGACTACGTTACCCAGAACCCTGTTCGGCACCCAGAGTGCAGTTAGCCACCGCAGAGACTCATGGGAGGGGTTATTTAAGGAGGAGGCGAGGCAGAGCTCGGCCTCTTTGGACACCGCGCTGCAAGCAAGAGTTTCTTCCTGTGCGGATCTACTGCAGTGCAAGTCCTGAAGCCTGGGCCTTGCGCAACTTCCAAAGAGCCTTCCACCCCACTGCGGAGCCTGGGTGGCATCTGACTTGTCGAGTGAGGACATCAGTTGGATCGGGGACCCGATCGTTGCAGACGCTGTGTGCGGAGACACAGCAGGTGGAAGTCCCGGGCTGGGATCGCGCCCGGAGTGGTGAGCGAGCACTTGCTCAATCCAATAGAATTTACTGATTCTAGGCCTATAGACTGCCGTGGCTCACTGATTGTTTGCTTGTTGTTCCACTGGGGGGACCGGTAGCAGGACAGAGGTGAAGTGTCCCCCCCCATCATAGTGTTCTTAGTGATTGCCAGTTGTGGATTACAAATACCATTCATCAAGTGCACCACCGAAAGTTTGCATGCGAAGAAATCCCTATAGAAAGGACTGAGATTTATTCTGGGTCAGGCCTGGCCAGGGTGGGGATATAGGATATTGTTTAGTGCGCCACAGGGCGTGTATACCATAATAGCTACGCGTGGTGGATTACCGTGCAGCGCCATTATTGTGTGCTATATTGATTGCTGTAGGGCTGTGCAAGTCAGTTGTGTGTATTATATCCTGTTTAAACCTTTTCTTTTACAACCAAAGTAGACATGGGAGCCGTCGAAAAATTCGTTCCGTTCCGTTTCGTATTAAAAAAAAATCGTAATTCGGAATCCGTGTACGGAATTCAATTCGAATTCGTACGAAATATGAATTTCGTACGAATCGTTAATTTTGATAGCGAATATCGAGACTCTACGAATAATAACAAATTATCCGAAAACGTATTAAGGTTACATAACACAAGTCTATTGAGTACTGAGTACTAGACTTGTGCATGTGCATAACTAAAAAAGTCGTATTTCTGAAAGCCTTATTTTTAGTTGATTTATAATTCGTACTTTCGGTATAGTACATTGTTTTAGTTGATTCTGGACACAACTCCTACTTTCGTAACTTTTTTTTAGTTTTTTTGTTTGTTGATTCGTAATTTTCTGTGTCTCTTACAATGGCGCTGCCTAACGTGCTTCGAATGGATTCGTAAATTCGTTACTTTTTTTTGTTTGTTGATTTGTAATTTTACATGTCTCTCACAATGGCGCTGTCTAACGTGCTTCGAATGGATTCGTACATTCGTAACTTTTTTTTTTGTTTGTTGATTCGTAAATTTACATGACTGACAGTGGCGCTGCGGCGCTGCGTGCTTCGAATGGATTCGTACTTTTCTAATACATCGCGGTTATTCCTAACTATTCGAAATCTCGTTTTTTTTACTTTCGTTTTTGACATGTGGCACTGGCTATAGTCTCCGCCCCTGTATGTCATTTTGAGAGGCCGTATAGTGTGGTGTGGTGAGGGAGGAGCAGAGAGCAGAGCAGAGAGTGGTATTGTTGGATTTTTGGTTGTTTTTTATGTGTGGTTTGGTGCTTTTGGTGAAATTAGAATGTCTGGGAGTGAGAATGGATGTGTGAGTCTTGTGAGTGAGAATGTTGGTGTTGGTTTGAGAGTTGTTGTTGTGAGTGAGAGTGGAGAGGACTCTGAGGAGCAGAGAAGTGGAGGGGAGCGGAGGAGTGGAGGGAAGCGGAGGAGTGGAGGAGGGGACTCGGGGGAGCGGAGGAGTGGGGGAGGGGACTCAGGGGAGCGGAGGAGTGGAGGGAAGCGGAGGAGTGGAGGAAGGGATTCAGGGGAGCGGAGGAGTGGAGGGGCGCGGAGGAGTGGAGGAAGGGACTCAGGGGAGCGGAGGAGTGGAGGGGAGCAGAGAAGTGGAGGGGAGCGGAGGAGTGGAGGGAAGCGGAGGAGTGGAGGAAGGGACTCAGGGGAGCGGAGGAGTGGTGGGGAGCAGAGAAGTGGAGGGGAGCGGAGGAGTGGAGGGAAGCGGAGGAGTGGAGGAAGGGACTCAGGGGAGCGGAGGAGTGGAGGGGAGCAGAGAAGTGGAGGGGAGCGGAGGAGTGGAGGGAAGCGGAGGAGTGGAGGAAGGGACTCAGAGGAGCGGAGGAGTGGAGGGGAGCAGAGAAGAGGAGGGGAGCAGAGGAGTGGAGGGAAGCGGAGGAGTGGAGGAGGGGACTCAGGGGAGCGGAGGAGTGGAGGGGACTCAGGGGAGAGGAGTGTAGCAGAGGAGAGGCATGGAGGGGAGAGGAGGAGTGTAGGGGAGGAGGGGCATGGAGGGGAGAGGAGTGGAGGTGAGAGGAGGATCAGTGGGGGGTTGAGGAGAGAAGAGGAGACATGGAGGGGAGAGGAGGGAAGAGGAGGTGTGGAGGGGAGAGTAGAGAAGAGTAAGCGTGGAGGGGAGAGGAGGCGTGGAGGAGAGGAGAGGCGTGAAGGGGAGAGGAAGAGTGGAGGTGAACGGAGGCGTGGAGTGGAGCCAAGGCATGGAAGAGAGCATGCCCGTGGAGTGGAGCGGGAGCATGGCAAAAAAAAGAGGCAAGTGTCCCCCACCACATCAGAAGAGATTTCTGACGCCGACCTGCAGCAGCAGCGAACCAAGAGACAGAAAACATCAAGGGGGCCCGTATTTACCCCACAGGAGAATTCTGCATTGGTTGCTGCAGTGAACAGAGACAAAGTGAGACTCTTCAGCCTAAATGTCTCAACCTCTGCGAAGAGAGCAGCCTGGGAACGAGTCCGGGACTCAGTGAATGCAGTCTCCAAGGTTCGCAGGGCCACCGATGGTGTCAGGCACAGGTAATTATTCAAATATTATATCACTCTTAGAACACACCCCATATATGTGAAAAAACACAGTATAGTAGTCTAGTCAATAAACTGATTTGAACGTAACACACATATTTATTTGACACAGACACAGAAAAGTAACATGTAAAATTAAAATAATATTGTTGTAACGTGTATTAACTATACTCTTTTTTTCATTTGCAGGTTTTATGATTGTCGGGCGTCAGTTAATAAAAAGATAGAGAAGCATCTTCTGGTCCAGTCTACTGGAGGAAAGGCTGTGGTCTTCAGACAGTGGGAGGCAGAGCTGAGAGATGGCCTGCTTGCAGATGAGGATGTCCCTGGAGTCAGCAGAAAGGGTCCAGCCGAGCATCAGAGAGCTGGTGAGTAAAATAAAATATATCATTATATATTGCAGTTATATGGTTGTTGTTTCCAGCTCACTATTTTTTTTATGACTACGGCTTGTGAGACTTACGTTTTGCTTTACATTCATGTTTTCCAGATCGAGCAGAGTCATCTGTGGAGGGAACAGCTCCAAGTTCCTGCCCTCAATTTTCTGGCAGTGGTGGTGAGTACCTACCTAACAAACACAAAGCAAACATAATAATAAACATAATAACAAACATCTATTTAACCACTTCAGCCCCGAACGATTTTACCCCCTTCCTTACCAGAGCACTTTTTGCGATTCGGCACTGCGCCGCTTTAACTGACAATTGCGCGGTCCTGCAACGTGGCTCCCAAACAAAATGGTTGTCCTTTTTTTCCCACAAATAGAGCTTTCTTTTGGTGGTATTTGATCACCTCTGCGGTTTTTATTTTTTGGGCTATAAACAAAAATAGAGCGACAATTTTTTTTAAAAAAACAATATTTTTTACTTTTTACTATAATAAATATCCCCAAAGAATATATAAAAAAAAATTTTTTGCCTCAGTTTAGGCCGATACGTATTCTTCTACATATTTTTGGTAAGAAAAAATCGTACTTAGTGTTTATTGATTGGTTTGCGCAAAAGTTATAGCGTCTACAATATAGGGGATAGTTTTATAGCATTTTTATTAATATATTTTTTTTTGTACTAATAATGGCGGCGATCAGCGATTTTTATTGTGACTGCAACATTTTTGGGACCATTGTCATTTATACAGCAATCAGTGCTATTTAAATGCACTGATTCCTGTGTAAATGACACTGGCAGTGAAGGAGTTAACCACTAGCGGGCGGGGTTAAGTGAGCCCTGTGTGTGTTTTCTAACTGTCTGGGGGCGTGGCTTGGCATGTGACGTCACTGATCGTCTTTCCCTATGACAGGAAACAGACGATCAGTGACAGTGTCGGGGAGAGGTTTGTTTACACATACCTCTCCCCGTTCTTCAGCTCTGTGACCCGATCATGGGACACCAGCGGTAATCGGGTCCGCTGGTCCCACGGCCGCAGTCACGGAGCTCAGGACCGGGTCACGAACGCGCCGCCAGCGGCGTGCGCGCGACCCATGGCCGGGCTCTTAAAGGACAACGTACCTGTACATTGATGTGCCCAGCCGTGCCAGTCTGCCTACGTTTATGTGCAGGAGGCGTTCCTTAAGCGGTTAAGATACCATTGTGAACGGAGGTTCAGAAAACTACTGTAAACTGTGATGTGAAGGGGGATTGTGATATGCCAGGGGACTGAGGAAACTGATGTAAGAATGGGATTGAGAAATAAAAGAGGAGGGGCTGTCAAAGCACAAACCATATAGCAATGATTTGTCCTCCTAACTGGGACTTGCTAGGATCCTTTTTTGTTATGAAGTCAGATTTACGACATCTGGCTTCTGCTGTGCTTCTAAAGCCGGGTGACAATCCTCTGCCATCCATTCTCTGGCTGAGAGATTAGCTGATTGTTTTCAGCCAATAAATGGCACACTGTACAAGGAAATAAATAAAAAAAAATGTAAGCTCAAATAAGTCCTGTAGCATACCACTTCCCGCAAAGCAATGTATCTGTATTCTGTACAGTTCTTTGAGGAAGTGGTTGTACCGGGGTGATAAGCAGCTGCAGTCGTCACCCCGGTACAGCTTTTTAGATCTGGTGGTCGCTAGTCGGCATTGTTATGATAACAACCAAAGCGGCTCAGAAGCTGCTCAGCTGTCATCATAAGGAGTGGGTGAGGACACGACAAGCCCCCCCTCGCCCACCGCCTTCCACCGCTTCGCCCGGGTCTCCAGTCCGGAGCGACCAGCCGGCACGTCCGCCGGCATGGCAGAGTCGCAAACAAAGCTGGAATCGGCTTCAATCGAGTCTCCAACATAGTAACTCAGAAGTTACGTACTCGTTTACTTGGCTGCCAATGGCGCCGATCTGAAAAAATCCACAGTATTCAAATATGCAGATTTTTGCTTTTTGAATACTTGTACATGCAAAGGAGGGATTTGGGGATTGGTATTTTTTTTAAAGTAAAACTGGAAAAAATAAACAAATAAGAACAAAAAAAATTATTTGAAAGTGCCCCGCATGCTCGCTGACCAAAGAAAACACATACGTGGCTAGGGCCGAAACAACTAATCGATTAATCGACAACTAATCGATTATGAAACTAATCGATTACAATTTTCATAATCGATTAATCGGCCAGTAACATAATGAGGTTAAAAATAAACTAAAATTAACCCTTTATAGTACAAAAAAGAGCAAATTACTACTGTAAATATTACTTTCACTGTCCCACAGTAAAAAATGAACCCCTTACAGTAGCGATTATTTGCTCTTTTTGTACTAATTTTAGTTTTTTTAACCTCATTATGTTACTAAACATCTCAGGCCCGGGTCATACCTCTGTGTTTTTTGGTGCTTTTTGCAGAAACACAATACAGTTCATTTACATGGTTTCCTATGGGACACGTTCATATCCATGATTTTTTCAGCTGCTGTGTATTTGGAAAGGGCAAGGACTTTTTTTTAACGCAAACCGTTGCTATTTTAGTTTTTTGGTTTAATATACTTCAATGGAGAAGCTGCAGAAAAGCATGTAATGTGTTTTTGCGGCAATTTGTGTTTTGTAATCTGCCCAACAACAAATTGGCCCAAAAATTTTTAAAGATGTAAAAAATTACCTTTTTTTTTTACGGTTATTAACCGATTAGTCGATTAATCGAAACAATAATCGGCCAACTAATCGATTTTGAAAGTAATCGTTAGTTGCAGCCCTATACGTGGCGCCCGCAAATGTAAATGGTGTTCAAATCACACTTGTGAGGTATTGCCGCGATCCTCACATCGAGAGAAATAATTATAGCAAAAGATCTCCTCTGTAACTGTAAACTGGTAATCGTAAAACAAAAATTCCAGGCTCATCTATAGTGATTCTTAAGTACCGTAGTTTCTCGCCATTCCAAGAGCGTTTGCAATTTTAAACCATAACATGTTCGATATCTATTTACTTGGAGTAACATCGTCTATCGCAATATCCCAAAAAATTGGGCTAAATAAATTTACTATAAATAAAAAATTTTAATTCAGTAAATTGTTCCCCAAAAATTGCTTTTGAAAGGCCGCTGTGCAAATACACACATATATATATATATATATATATATATATATATATAATATTTGTGGTTCGCAGTAATTTTCTAGCAAAAAATAATGATTTTAAATTGTAAACAATAACTGTCAGAAATAGGCTTGGTCCAGAAGTGGTTACCTTAACTCTTTTATTCTATCTTTAACAGAAAGCCTGAGCCATATCCCGGACCCTCCAGCGTCAGCTTCTGTCAGGAAGCAGCGGCCCATTACTCCTCAGCGTAAGTAGAATACGCAAGCTGCCAATATAAAGAAACAGGACTCAAGGCACCATCATCATCCACACTTTACAAACAGGTATTATAAAACACATAAAAAGCTATTTAACAACCATCCATTTTAAAGTTCATACACACACACACACACACACACACACACCTCAAACTAGGGGTCGACCGATTATTGGTGGCCACTTTTTTGTAATAATCGTTATCGTTGACAAACTTACAGCGGCAGACATCACCCGGTACCGTTTTTTAACAACCGATGTGGCTAAGCAGCCGCTTGTCTGTTATTACAAACAGCCGGAGGGGATGTCCTCCCCAGAAGTGCAGTCACTGTAAATCTGAGGAGAAACTCTGAAATGAGGGGAAGCTCTGCTGATTTTATCATCCAATCGTGTACAAGCAAACATTCTGTTTTTTTCTTTTTATATTAATTTTTTATTGCATTTTAGTGCAAGAGGACCTGTCATTCTTTTTTTCTATTACAAGGGATGTTTACATTCCTTGTAATAGGAATATATGTGACACAAAATGTATTTATTTTTTAAAGGACTATGTCAAAATAAAAAATAAAAAGTAAAAAAAATATTTTTATTCTAATCTCTAGAAATCAATTTCTTTGAATGCTATCATCAACATTGGCTATCTCGTCTATTTCAGATCAACAAGACCTGTCAGAGGGGAGAGCGCAGTGCAGCCCGCCTCGCTCACCTGTCCTTATTTGCGAGGACATTGAGCTCCAGAATGAGCCAGAGCTGACCCCTGTGATTAACGATACTCCTGTCTTCTCCCCATGGCCAGAGGAGGAGGTCACGGGCCATGTTTCCCGCATCCTACCACCATCTGATGCTGCCCCTAGTGTGCCTCTACAGGAGCAGCCACAGCTGTTGCCTCCTCCTACCCAGATGGCACTGTCACCTACTGCTGTACCGCCTGGACCAGCAACTGTCCACGATGCAGTGCATCAGAGTGTCCTCACAGAAATTCGGAGGCTGGCAAGTGACAATAAAAGGATCTCACGGGACATCAGGAGCTTAAGCCGGACCATTCAGCTTGCAGTCAGGCAACAGACTGACCATATGGAGAGTATGTTGGCCCGGGTAAACCAACAGCAGAACCAGGCAATGGAGCATTTGAGACTCTCTTTGATGGAAGCAATTTCCAGGCACAATGCTCCATTGCCTGGGAGCTCGTCTGCTAGTAGTACTCAGAGCAGCAGAGAACCCTCTCCTTCCTAAATCTGAGGGCTAGTTCTTTCTCTGCTCCAGGACCCAAGGCAGCTCAGCTCACCTTTTTGTTAATAGTTGTATATATGTATACGTGTTAACATACATGTTTTTTTTTATACATTTGTTTGTGCAAATAAATAAATGCAAATAATTTTTGCCTAATAAAAGCATTCTTTAGTGCTCGATTTTGTTGAGGGAGACACACTGTGATAAGCCTTTGGGAAGTGTTTGTTGTTCAGTTTTGGGATCTTGTCTGCCCGGAAGTGGGTCTCTTGCAAAAACACTACTTGGGGTCTTTGCTTCCAGAGTTCAGATAGACAACTGCAATGTTTTTCTGGAACGTTTAAACCCTTTACGTTCCAGGACACAAATCTCAGTGACATTTTAGCAGGGTGAAGTCGGGCCGACGAGCCCCACCAGAATCCGGAACAGTAATTAGTGTGTGGGAGGGGGAGAAAAGGGAAGTTATACTAAGTTCTGGGGAAGGTGAAAAAGATAAGTGGAGAAGAAGATGGAAGAGGAGAAAAAAACAAGGGGGGGGTGGGTTAAGGAGGGCTACAAAGGAGGGCCGGGGTGGAAAGGGAGAAAAAGAGTGGGAGAGGTATGGAAAGGATGGGGGAAAACTAAATCTCCAAACGGAGGGCTACTGCCTAATTGGGCAGTGAAGGCCTAGTGGGGGAAGAGGTAAGACACTGCAGGTGTTAAGCCCCCGAAGCGTGGACCCCCCAACAGCCCCTCGTTAGAGGCGGTCCATATAGGAGCCGCTTTGCAAAGGTAAGCTTCTCTTTTAACAGAAAAAAAATTAAAAATAAGAATTATAAAAATTACAAAAAACAACCACAGTTAATACGTGAGTTTAATGAGTACAGGGAGTGGTAACAAATAGTAAACCGTCACATACAGAAATATAATATTAACTCTAAATTAGCCGGCAGGAGAAACTGCTCGTTTCCATAGAGTCGAGACCCTGTGAGAACAAATCGTGTGTCCCCCGCCTATGCTGACCCCTCTAGATGTGTTATTCTTAGATAGGAACAGATCATGGGTATCTAGAAGGGGCATGCCCGTGGGGAGATTACCCTCCCTTTACCCCCTCCCCGCTCAGCCTAAGTGGACCTTCCTCCGAGGGAGTGTGCACGGTTGTTTCTGCAAAAGCACAGGGGAGTACACTACCAATAATGTCAGGCAAACAACACTAAGAGTTATGATTCATTGGTAAACATGTATTAACTAATGCTTTAAAGAGTCTGTCAGGTAGGAGGGAGAGACCCTCCGGAGGCCGGCCCTCGGGCGAACGCCCACGGCACTTTAATTCAATCTAAGCCTGTAGGATAGACAATTGTACTGGCCAGCTCCGAAAAGATCTCTCTCGGCTCCCCGAGTATAACTTGAACATTAAGAGAGAGAAAAAAAAGGTTAGAACTAAAAATATCTAAATCCATCCAAGACATCCATTGAAACGACCATGTGACAAACGGGGAACAAATGGGTTGGGAGCCCCGATGTAAGCACTCAGTCTATGGTGGTAGATCCAGCCGGACCTAGCTATCTTTGGATTAAACCCTAGGGTGTCATCGCTAAATAAGACTTACGGGGCAGCTCCCTTCCTTGGATATGTCAATTCCGAGCCGATGGCCCCCTGAAGTTTTCTCAGGAAACAGTCAAGCCCGGGGGGCAGCGACTCAAAGTCATGAGTCAGAGTCATCAAATCCGTGCGTCCATGGCTAATGGGACATCAGGAAAAAGGTAAAGTTATGCAGTACTTACGGGAGAAGCCTCTCCAACCCAGGGTTAACCCTCAAACCAGGAACAATTCTGACCTTAGGGGCTTAAGGCTCGCTGTCTTGCGGGGCCTGTGGTCTTCCACACTGAGGTCGACGATTGCGCCGGGATCGTTGAGGCCTTCCCGATGGATTTTCCACAGGTTTAATGCCGGTTGGAGGGATAGTAAATGCCAACCAGTTGGGTATCGACACCGAAGGCAATTCCAAGGAGTTGAGGAAGGCGGGGACATCTGCAGGGTGTCGAAGGGTGTACGAATGGCCTTCCTTTCGTGCAATAAGGTGGAAAGGGTGGCCCCACTTGTAGGTGATCTCATGTTCACTGAGCTTCTCTAGCAGTGGTTTCATACAGCGGTGCATCTGTAGGGCCCTCCGGGAAACATCAGGCAGAAGAATGATTTGTGCCCCATCAAAGTCTAAGTGTCCCTTGTGCCAGGCCCATTGCAATATGTTTGACTGAGTAGTTATGTAGGCAACATAAGACATCTCTGGGCCTGTCTGCCGCGGGATCTCTGGGACCTAGGGTTCTGTGCACTCTGTCAATCTCAATGGGTGTCTCCAAGGGGCGTTCCAAACAGTTATTAAATATGCAATTACGGCTGCTTTAAGATCTGCCTGGCGAGTTGCTTCAGGCAGGCCGCGAATTCTTATGTTACGCCTGCGATTACGGTTTTACAGGTCATCTATCAAAAGATGCAACTGTGCGACTTGGTCTGACACTTCCTCCTGTTTAGTTTGCAGACTGGAGACATCTTGGCGGAGGGCAGCAGTGTCAGTGTCAATTGAGGAGACCCGGGTGGACATTTCTGCCACTTCTTGTTTAATGCCTGTGAGTTCACTGCGGAGTGCTGCCTCCATTCTGGCAGCTAGAGAGTCCATATCATCTCTGGTGGGAAGCTTTTGTAGGAGAGCCCATAGAGCTTGCTCATTGAAAAGCTGAGATGAGGATTCTCGTGGGGCACAGCTAGGGGAGTAGTACTCATTGTGGCTTGCCTGCATTAAGATATGAGCAGCGGTGTGTCAGGTATGGAGACCTGATACTGGGAGGCCTGTGTGTCCCGTGCAGCCCACTGTGTGGAGCCGCCTATGTCTCCTCCAGGGCTGCCAAGTGATGTGAGGGACAGCGAGCGGGGGAGGCAGGGGGAGAGATCACTGGCCGGGGAAAACCGAGGCATGTCATTCCCCTGATCGTACCTTACTCCCCCTCTGTCATTAGCAGACAGGCTGAGCTCCGTCCTCGTGGCAGGTGCTGGCGCCATCTTGGCTGTGTCCGGGGTGGAAGCGGCCGGCTGGATCGGCACCAGGAATCGCTCCATATGGACAGCAGAGCCTTTTGTTCTGTGGTGGCACTTCCCCAAGTCCTTATGCGGTGTTGAGAAGCCGTAATATGCGGTATGTCTGTCTGGGTAAGCTGCAGAAGAGCCGCGGTCCGGGAGCCCAGGAAAGACACGTCTTCACGCTTCGATGCCGAGACCACGCCCCCCCTAAATGTCTTTTTATCTGTTCTAGCAGTCACATGTGTAAATGAGAAGAATGGCGGGGGCACATTAAGGCACATCAGGGCACATTGGAGCACATCAGGGCATATTGGAGCACATTGGGGCACATCAGGGCATATTTGAGCACATTGGGGCACATCAGGGCACATTGGAGCACATCAGGGCATATTGGAGCACATTGGGGCACATCAGGGCATATTTTAGCACATTGGGGCACATCAGGGCATATTGGAGCACATTGGGGCACATCAGGGCATATTGGAGCACATTGGGGTACATCAGGGCATATTGGAGCACATTGGGGCACATCAGGGCATATTGGAGCACATTGGGGCACATTAGGGCACATCAGGGCATATTGGATCACATTGGGCACATCAGGGCACTTTAGGGCATATAGGAGCACATTGGGGCACATCAGGGCATATTGGAGCACATTGGGGCACATTGGGGCACTTTAGGGCATATAGGAGCACATTGTAGCACATCAGGGCACATTGGGGCACACCAGGGCATATTGGGGCACATCAGGGCATATTGGGGCACATTGGGGAACATCAGGGCACAGCGTTTACCAGCTTGTGGATTATTGTATAAATTTGGCACATTGACCAACAATTGAGTATAAATATTTTTTGGGCATTTAATAAACTGTGATTGTGGGGAGGGACAGGGGCCAACTAAGACCAAGAGGCCATCTCTGCTGCAGACAGTCAGTTCAAGGAATGTCCAGAGTGAGGGAGGGGTACCCCAGCTTTGGCAAATTGATTTTCAAAAATGCTAACTGCTCCATTAGCTGGGGGGACAACTGTGATCTTTGGGGTGACAGGATGTTTCCCGTCACAGAAAACACCCGCTCACTCTGGACACTTGTCGGAGGGCAGGACAGTAGCTCCTTGGCAATATCTGCGAGGGCAGGCCACTTCTCGCTCTTCTCCTGCCAAAAAAACATTGGATCTGTGGTGGGGTGCACTGGTGGGGCTGACAAATAGGACATGACAACCTCCTTTGCTGAAATGGGTTTCTTGGGGCGCACTATGCTGGAGGTTCCCATTAGGGTGTCAAGTGCCTCAGCCAAGACAGAAGATTCTCCGCTGGCAGGAGCTCTGCTCACTTCACTAGATGTCAATGTTGCATGGGAGAGGGGGTGTTCAATATCTTCTTCCTCCTCTTCCTCCTCTCCCAGCTCTAGCGGCCTTACCATCTGCCTTTCCCTCTGACGCACCCTGTGGATTAGTCTGTCCCGCCATGTTGTCAGAGCACTGCACTGCACAGCCATTTTGCCCTTGATGTGAGGGTCACACATGGCAGCCAGCATCAGTTCTGGGCAAGAGGCGGTCAACTCCTGCGTGCGCCTGCCCAATTCCATCAGAAATGTGTTTAGCAGAGCCAACACATCAGGTTGAGGGCCACCACCAGGAAAAGGTTCCTCAGCAGACTTGAATCGCTCCAATTTGCTCTGAAGGTGGTTGAAGAGTGGGAGCACATGACCAATGCTGGCATCCTCGCGGCTTAGGTGTTCTGTGATAGAGAGGAAAGGTTTGAGGACTGCCACAATCTGCCCAATTATGGCCCAGTCCTCCCTGCCTAAAGGTCTCTCTATGCCAATGTTATGATCACAGGCCATGGCATGGAGAGCCTTATGCTGATCAAGGATGCGTTCCAGCATTGCTAGGGTTGAATTCCACCTAGTCCCCACATCCTGTTTTAGGCAGTGTTCTGGAAGGCCTGCCTTCCTCTGTTCCACCCTGAGGAGGTGGCTGTCCCTCACACTCCGATGGAAGTGGCCATCCATCTACCGACAAGAGTCCACCACTTTGGACAGCCTTCCATCGCCGCCAGAATTAGCCTCCACCAATCGAAAACTGTCAGTTACCACCTGGTGGAGAAGGTGGGCTGAGCAGCGCACACCCACAAAACTGCCATCCCTTACAGCCTTGACCATGTTGCTGCCTCCATCAGTGACAACATAGCCAATCCGGTAGTTGCTGTCTGCCTGTCCAAACCACTGCAACAACATTTTCTGCAGGGCTTGCAGGATGTTTTGCGCTGTGTGCTTTTCATCAAGCACCTCAGCGTGCAGGAGGAAGGAACGGTGCCCCTGTTTGTCAACTGCTGACGAGGATCCAGATGTTTGAAGTACATCATGGGACACCTTGCACTGCCACCAATGTGCCGTCAGGGACAGGAAGGCGTGCTGGGCACTACACGCACTCCACAGGTCAGTGGTCAGGTGCACTGCCTGTCCACCTGCCCTTCCAATCTCCTCCTTGAGCACCCCAACACAAGACCTGTATAAGGCTGGCACCACAGTTTGGCTGAAGGTCTTACGCGATGGCACACGGTACTGTGGTGCAACAGCCTGCATCAATTGCATGAAGGGCTCACCTTCTACCATGTTGAAAGGTGCTCCTCCAACTGCAATGAGCTGGCCGTTCAGGCGTGTTATTTTTCGTACCTGTGCCCGAGACATACCCTTACTCTGAAAGCCACCAAAATCTTCCAGGGTGGCCTGGCTGGTATGGATTGGATGTGGGATGGTAACAGCATTCTTTTCTGCCTTATACTGGCTGGTGGTGCTGGCACTTATGGTGGCTGTGACGGTGCCACTATTGGTTCCCCTTTTGGTGTTTGGAGGATGGGCCATAATACTTTTCTCCCCTAACAGCACTGCGTGGTGGTGCACACGCATGTGCTGGTTCATGCCACTGTTACTGAGATGCCCTATGTCTCGGCCCCGGCTGACCTCCCTGCCACAGTGATTGCATTTGGCCTTCTGACCAACACCAATTCTTTTAAAATGCTGCCAAATGCTGGAACGGCAGCCACCACCAATGACACTGCCTGATGGAATCCCATCCACTGCAGTGGTCACTAGTGATGAGCCGAACACCCCCGGGTTCGGTTCGCACCAGAACCCGCGAACGGACCGAAAGTTCGAACGAACATTAGAACCCTATTAAATACAATGGATGCGAACGTTCGAATTCTAAAGTGCTAATTATAACAACTATTATGCATGTTATTGTCCTAAAAAGGGTTTGGGAACCCGGGTTCTGCACCAGGGGACATGTATCAATGCAAAAATAAGTTTTAAAAACGGTCGTTTTCCGGGAGCAGTCATTTTAATGATGCATAAAGTGAAAAAAAAAAAGTCAAATATTCCTTTAAATATCGTACCTGGGGGGTGTCTAAAGTATGCCTGTGAAGTGCCACGTGTTTCCCGTGTTTAGAACTGTCCCTGCACAAAATGACACTTCTAAAGGAAAAAAAAGCCATTTAAAACTGCTTGCGGCTTTAATGTAATGTCTGGTCCCGGTAATATGGATGAAAATCTTTAAGAAAAATGGCATAGCTACCCCATGACCCCCCCCTACCCCAGCCCATTACCAGCCCCTTTGGGTCTTGTATGGATATTAAGGGGAACCCCGCACATAAAATAAAAAAGGCCCTATATACTCTGAACAGCCGTATACAGGCGGTGCATACAAGACAGGGACTGTAGGTTTGTTCTTATGTAGAATCTGTTTGTAATTTTGAACAGGTACATTGTTGAAGTGTAGCTCCAGACCAAAAATCTATTTTTAAACTTTTTGGAAAACATAGGTAAGGGTTATCACCCCTGTAACATTTGTTTTGCTGTCTGTGCCCCTGTTCAGAACATTTCACCTCACTTTCCGTCCTAATGACAACTGTTTTTGAAATGTGGTGTTTTTCTTGAAACAAGGATTGCTGATAAAGCATCAGTACAGAGGAGACACCTTTCTCCCATATTTATTCTTACAGGAGAGAATTTTCCTTCCTAGTGGTAGATTTCCTCTCACTTCCTGTTGTCTTCTTGCGTTTGCAAGTAGGAGTCGTTTGTAAGTTGGATGTTTGAAAGTAGGGACCTGCCGTATATACTCTGCAGAAATAGGCCCCTTAGTTGTTGGTGTTGGCACAACACTGTAAGCACTCACAGTTACTCTTGGTTGGTGCTGGAACGCCCTGCTGTCAACTATTATATCAGGAATTTTAATTACATATAATTGTTGAACAGTGGTAGTAAAAATTGGGCCTTTGATGGTGGTGCTGGTGCCACAACACTGTAAGCCCTGACAGTTACTCTTGGTGGGTGCAGCAATGGGCCCTGCTGTGAATTATTAGATCAAGAATTGTAATTACATGCCCCTGTTGAACAGGGGCTGAAAAATTGGGCCTTAGGCACTGGTGGCACAACACTGCAACCCTTCACAGATACTGTACTTGGAGCACAGCAATGAGCCCTGTTGCAAAGTATTGCTTCAAAAATTGTAATGACACGCCCCTGTTAAACAGGGGCTGAAAAATTGGGCCTTAGGCACTGGTGGCACAACACTGCAACTCCTCACAGATACTGTACTTGGAGCACAGCAATGAGCCCTGTTGCAAAGTATTGCTTCAAAAATTGTAATTACACGCCACTGTTAAACAGGGGCTGAAAAATTGGGCGTTAGGCACTGGTGGCGGCACCCATAAACAAAAATGATCTTCCAAGCTATCATCATCAATCGTATCATTGAGGACTCGGAGGAGGAGGATAGCCAGTCAACATAACAGCACAGGCACTCAGCATCAGCATCAGTCTTGAAGGGATGTGACATTTTAAAATCAATTAGTCTGTTATATCAGCATCAGGTGTGTGGTAGCTGGTGGTGATCCAAGACTGGTTCATCTTGATGAAAGTCAGTCGATCAACCGAGTCGGTGGACAGGCGCACCCTGTGATCCGTGACAAATCCTCCAGCAGCACTGAATGTGCGTTCCGAAAGAACGCTGGATGCAGGACAGGCCAGTAGCTCAATTGCATACTGTGCAAGCTCTGGCCAGTGATCCATCCTCAAGACCCAGTAAGCCAGAGGATTTTCGGTGGGGAAGGTGTCCAAGTCTGACCTTGCCCCTAGATATTCCTGCACCATGTTTATCAGACGCTGGCGATGGTTGCTGGAACCGATCATACTTTGGGGCTGCGGACTAAAGAATTGTCTGAACGCATCGGTCAGACGGCCACCTTCCCCACCGCTCCTTCTTTGACTGGCCGAAGCCTCAGCAACTCGTTGTCCAGGACCAGGAGTTTGCAACCTCCCAGTCTCTGGGAACGCGTTGCACAGACCTTTCTGCAAGGCCTCCCGGAGTTGTCTCATCCTCTGCTCCCTCTGCGACGGTAACATAAGGTCCGCAACCTTACCCTTGTACCGTGGATCAAGGAGAGTGGCCAGCCAGTAATGGTCCCTCTCCTTGATCCGAAGAATACGAGGATCCTTCCGCAGACTTTGCAGGATCAGGGAGGCCATGCAGCGTAGCTTTGCTGAGGCATTCGCTCCGGAGTCCTCTGGGTCACTAAGGACGACATGATCCGCAGCCACCTCCTCCCAGCCACGTACAAGTCCACTGGTTTCTTGGGACTGTAAATCATCCCTAAAAGACTGCTGCTGATGATGCTGAGTGCCAGCCTCCACCTCCATGCTGACACAATCCTCCTCCTCCTCCTCCTCCTCCTCCTCCTCCTCCTCTTCCTGTGCGATGGGTGGGACAGAAGGAACACTGTCTGGGTAAAGGGGGCCTTGAGAGGCAAGGAAGTCCTCCTCTTCCTGCCTCTGTTCTGCCTCAAGTGCCCTGTCCATTATTCCACGCAGCGTGTGCTCCAACAGGTGGACAAGAGGTACAGTGTCACTGATGCATGCACTGTCACTGCTCACCATCCTCGTGGCCTCCTCAAATGGTGCCAGGACAGTGCATGCATCCCTGATCATGCCCCACTGGCGTGGAGAAAAAAAACCAAGCTCCCCTGACCCTGTCCTGGTGCCGTAGTCGCACAGGTACTCATTGATGGCCCTCTGCTGCGTGTGCAGCCGCTGCAGCATGGCCAACGTTGAGTTCCACCTGGTGGGCATGTCACATATAAGGCGGTTCTTGGGCAGGTTCAACTCCTTTTGCAGCTCAGCCAGGCGAGCACTGGCATTATAAGATCTGCGGAAATGCACACAGACTTTCCTGGCCTGCCTCAGGACATCCTGTAAGCCCGGGTACCTGCCCAAGAAGCGCTGCACCACCAGGTTAAGGACGTGAGCCACACAGGGCACATGGGTCAGTTGTCCCTGTCGGAGGGCGGAGAGGAGGTTGGTGCCATTGTCGCAAACCACCATTCCTGGCTTAAGCTGGCGTGGCGTCAACCACCTCTCGGCCTGGCCCTGCAGAGCAGACAGGACCTCTGCCCCAGTGTGGCTTCTGTCCCCCAAACACACCAGCGCAAGCACGGCATGGCATCTTTTTGCCTGCGTACTTGCGTAGCCCCGTGAACGGCTACGGAGCACCGCTGGTTCATAGGACAAACCACAGGAAGAGGCCATGGAGGAAGAAGAAGAGGAGGGGGTGGAGGAGAGAGGTGTGTCACAACCAGTAGTAGCATTTTGGAGGCGTGGCGGTGGGACAACCTCCAACACTACTGCACCTTGTCCTGAATCCTTCCCAGCTGCCAAAAGAGTGACCCAATGGGCCGTGAAAGAAAGGTAACGTCCCTGTCCATGCCTGCTGGACCATGAGTCAGCGGTAATATGCACCTTACCGCTGACCGCCCTGTCCAGCGAGGCCAAGACATTGCCTTCCACATGCCGGTAGAGAGCCGGAATAGCCTTCCGTGAGAAAAAGTGGCGTTTGGGAACCTGCCACTGAGGAACCGCACATTGCACAAACTCACGGAAGGGGGCCGAGTCTACCAACTGAAAAGGCAGCAGTTGAAGCGCTAGCAATTTAGCCAAGCTAGCATTCAACCGCTGGGCATGTGGATGGCTGGGAGTGAACTTCTTTCGACGGTCCAGCAGCTGGGGCAGGGAAATTTGCCTGCTAGAATCGGACGTCGGTGTACTGCTAGCAGAGTGGGCGCAAGTACTTGGCTGTGACACACCTAATTCTACACCTTCATTCCTCTCAGTGCATGTTTCAGAGAGGACTGAAGTTATAGTGGGGTTGGAGATCCCAGCTGATGCGGTGCAAGGAGAGGTCCGCTTTGTTCTTTGGTGTGGGTCTTTGAGGTAGGCTTGCCAACGAGCTGCATGGCAGGTCAACATATGTCTGGTCAGGCATGTGGTACCCAAGCGGCTGATGTTTTGGCCACGCGATATACGCTTGAGACATATGTTGCAAACAGCAGCTGTGCGATCTGATGCACTAGCCTCAAAAAAGGCCCACACCAAAGAACTTTTTGAATGACGGGCAGAGGCAGCGCCCTGCACAGGCGGAGCTCTGCGGTGTGATTCCGTCGGTGTACTGCCCTTACGCTGGCCACCAAAGGGCATCCTGCCTCGTTGGAGATGTGCCTCCTCCTCATCCTCCTCCTCCTCCTCTCTCCTATTAGGCACCCACGTGGAGTCATTGACCTCATCATCCCCTCCCTCCTCATCACTGGAGCCAATCTGGCAGTATGCTGCAGCTGCTGGAACATGACTGCCAGATTGGTGTCCTTCTTGAGCATCCCCTCTGTCTGCTCTCACGCTACTGCCTTCCTCTAGCTGGGTTTCATCATCAGACCCTTCGAAACGCTGGGCATCCTCCTGGAGCATGTACCCAACACTGTGCTGAAACAGTTCGGGGGACTCCTCAGGAGGAGGACATGGTGGGTCTAGGGAAGGAGTGACTGATGATTTGTCTGACATTGATACCAGGGAAGACGACGCTTTGGCAGCTGCTTTTCCAGTACCCTGAGCCTGGGTGAGAGAGGATGAGGAGGAGGAGGAGGGCTTGGTCATCCACTCTACCAAGTCTTCGGCATGATGTGGCTCAACATGTCCAGCTGCCGAAAAGAAGGACAAGCGTGTCCCATGGCCATGTGCTGATGACAATGCACCGCGTCCACGACCAGCACTGTTGCCCCCAGACACAGAGCCTGCTTGCCCTCTTTTATTGCCTCCTGACTGTCTGCCTCTCCTTGTTTGCCTTCCAGACATTCTAATAGATGGCCTGCAGGGAGATGGGAAAAAAGCAATAAGGGCTACCTTCAGGTGTCCTTCTCTGTCCCTTGAAACAAGGACTTTCACAGTGAAAGAAACTGACACTGTCCCTACCTAGAGTTTTCTGTCCCTAGAATAAATGTTTTTTTTAATCACAATATAGCACAAGGACAATTCACTCAATGTCTCTCCAGGTCCCTGGAAACAAGGACTTGCAGAGTGAAAGAAACTGACACTGTCCCTACCTAGAGTTTTCTGTCCCTAGAATAAATGTTTTTTTTAAGCACAATATAGCACAAGGAAAATTAACTCACTGTCCTTACAGGTCCCTGGAAACAAGGACTTGCAGAGTGAAAGAAAAAAAACACTCTCCCTACCTACAGTTTTCTGTCCCTAGAAAAAATGTTTTTTTTAATCACAATATAGCACAAGGAAAATTAACTCACTGTCCTTACAGGTCCCTGGAAACAAGGACTTGCAGAGTGAAAGAAACTGACACTGTCCCTACCTAGAGTTTTCTGTCCCTAGAATAAATGTTTTTTTTAATCACAATATAGCACAAGGAAAATTAACTCACTGTCCTTACAGGTCCCTGGAAACAAGGACTTGCAGAGTGAAAGAAACTGACACTGTCCCTACCTAGAGTTTTCTGTCCCTAGAATAAATGTTTTTTTTAAGCACAATATAGCACAAGGACAATTAACTCACTGTCCTTACAGGTCCCTGGAAACAAGGACTTGCAGAGTGAAAGAAACTGACACTGTCCCTACCTAGAGTTTTCTGTCCCTAGAATAAATGTTTTTTTTAATCACAATATAGCACAAGGAAAATTAACTCACTGTCCTTACAGGTCCCTGGAAACAAGGACTTGCAGAGTGAAAGAAACTGACACTGTCCCTACCTAGAGTTTTCTGTCCCTAGAATAAATGTTTTTTTTAAGCACAATATAGCACAAGGACAATTAACTCACTGTCCTTACAGGTCCCTGGAAACAAGGACTTGCAGAGTGAAAGAAAAAAAACACTCTCCCTACCTACAGTTTTCTGTCCCTAGAAAAAATGTTTTTTTTAATCACAATATAGCACAAGGAAAATTAACTCACTGTCCTTACAGGTCCCTGGAAACAAGGACTTGCAGAGTGAAAGAAACTGACACTGTCCCTACCTAGAGTTTTCTGTCCCTAGAATAAATGTTTTTTTTAATCACAATATAGCACAAGGACAATTAACTCACTGTCCTTACAGGTCCCTGGAAACAAGGACTTGCAGAGTGAAAGAAACTGACACTGTCCCTACCTAGAGTTTTCTGTCCCTAGAATAAATGTTTTTTTTAAGCACAATATAGCACAAGGACAATTAACTCACTGTCCTTACAGGTCCCTGGAAACAAGGACTTGCAGAGTGAAAGAAACTGACACTGTCCCTACCTAGAGTTTTCTGTCCCTAGAATAAATGTTTTTTTTAAGCACACTATAGCAGAAGCACAAAACACACTGACACTCTCCCTACCTATCCTTCTCTTTCCCTAAACTAAAGGAATCCAGGTTAAGCAAGAAAGAAATAACAGTCACTGTCCCTGCCTATGCTACTCTATCCCTGCTCCGGAACACACTACACTAGGCCGCCGTGCTGGCGGCCTTTTATAGTGTGGGGCGTGTACTAAACACCCTCAGCAATAATTGGCCACAGGCATCCTGCCTGTGGCCAATCATTGCTCTCCTCGCTGCCGGCGCTGTGATTGGCCAAGCATGCGGGGTCACAGTGCATGCTTGGCCAATCACAGCGCCTGGATGACACTGCGATGGCGTAGTGCATTGTGGGCCGTTCGCGTCACTCGAATTTGGCGCGAACGGCCCAAATCGTTCGATCTTCGTCGAACGATCGAACAGCCAATGTTCGAGTCGAACGTATGTTCAACTCGAACACGAAGCTCATCCCTAGTGGTCACACTCTCTTCCTGAGGTTCGGCAGGAGCAGGAGGAAGAGACCTGAACATCCCAGGTATTTTGGGTGCTGTGATGGTCCTGGATTGAGGCCTAATGGTTGCATTGGCCCATTCGGATGCTGGAGGCTTAGAAAGCACTTGGGCTGGGGACTTTTCAGGAGAGAAAAGTAGTGGGGACTGAGGGGAGATACATTCTGGGCTGTCGGTGGGTCCAACATGGGTATTGGGTTGGAAATCAAATTTGTCTAGAACAATGTCAGGAAAGCCTGTTTCCACCTCTTCCACGTTGCCAGGGGAAGAGTGATCATTAGAAGCAGTAAACTCTGTCTCCTTGCTGATCACTGCCAAGCTCCCTGTAGTGCTGATGGTGTTGGCACTGGCAGCAATGGTGGTGGTGGTAAAATCATCATGAGCTTCGGCCTCCTGACATGTTTCCTGCTGCATGGCCAGGATCTCCAGCTTTGGCTGCACAAATGTATGTGCACTGGGAACCCCTTTGGCCTGCCCTCTTCCATAAAAGGTACCAATGGGCACCATGCTACCAGCAGCAGTGGCAGAGGTGGTAGCGCCACTTTTGCTATGAACTTGAACTGTGCTGCTGGTTCTAGGAGGTAAATCCTGGAACAGCTGGCGACGTGCAAATGTCTTCTGTTTGCCAGGCTCTTTACCACCAGCAGTCTTCACTCCCGTTCGCCTCAGCTTTATGGGAGGTGAGCTGAGCTCAGAGGGCACAGAGACAGAACGTCCCACCTGCTGCTCATGTACACGGCTCATAGCCCTCCCTCTCCCAGCAGCACTCTTACTGCTTTTTTGGCCTTGTTTGCTGCTCATTTTTCCTTTAAAAGTTAGAAAAATATGGACAAAAAATAATATGATTTTGATCGCAGCAAACTAACACCAAAATCACCAAATGTACAAAAAAAAAATTATACCAACAGAAAATAGCAAAATATTAACTAAATGAAACAAGAAATAAAAAAAGAAAATTATCTCTCAAAACCAACCAAAAAACAAATAAAACCAGAAACTAAACACTAACAGATGATACACTCGCACACTACAAGAGATATAAACTAAAATGAACAACGAAAATCAAAGGATTGCAAAGATATTCGCTCAGATGCACAGACAAATAATTGTGTGATCTGCTCCACTACACTAACTAACCCACAAAGGGAAGTCACATGATCGGGCCTGCCCTGTAGGCCTCAGCATCAGAAGAAAACCTCTGATTGGTCAACCAACAGTCACATGTTTCTGTAGTAAAGAAATTTGGACCGAAAACAAATTCGTTATTATTCGTAGAGTGTCGATATTCGTTATACTGAATCTCAAATTCATTCGAATCATTCGTTATATCCGCTATAATTTCTTTCGTATTAGTTGAAATTCGTTATTTGGTAGTTTGGATTCGGATAATTTGGAGCCGAAATTCGTAAACGAAATTTCGTATTTCGTACAGAATACGTATTCGTAAAAATTCGTAATTCGGATTCGTACAAATGTACGAATTTTGAAAAATTCGTACGAATTTCCAATTTGTACGAAACTAATCGCACATGTCTAAACCAAAGTAAACTGTTATACTTGACCTTTAACATTGGTGTGTTGTCTTACTGTAAGGAGCGTGCCTTTACCATACCCATTGATTATGATGAAAATATAACCCCTAGACTAGCTGTGCCAGAGTGGGTCGAGCAGATTGCCAGGGGTTGGTGGTGCTGTACACAGGGCCCGAAAACAAATCCAGCGGCTCTCTTAACTGGGGGTAGCGCTACAGTTAGTATGCAAGACAAGATCCTGGCACAAAAATCAGAACCGTGTGTACGAGGCTTAACTGAAACTATCCACTTTTAAGGTAAGCTAAGTTTATACTTTTACTATGTTTTTTTAAGTTTCACTTAACATTTAGTTAGGCCTTGCTAGTCATTACTTTTAAAAAAAATGGGCACCAAACCCCAGTGATTTTTTTTTTCTTCTGTGGTATTTGGGTAGATTTCCACCTGTCAAAGGTTGCCTATCCCTGGTTAAGAGGAATGACTAAGTAAGCTAAACTAAACTAAGTGAGGAGGTGCTTAAAGCCTCGTACACACGGTCAGACTTTTTACCAACAAACTTCAAAATGAGCAAGTTTGACAAAAAATCCGACCGTGTGTACGCTCCATTGGACAAACTTTTATGGTTTTCATCAGACAAATGTTCGGTCTGCAAACGGACAAACTTTTCACCAACAAAAGTCCGATGGAGCAAAGTCGGACTGTGTGTACAGAAATCCATCAAACTTTTGTCCGATGGACAAACACGCATGCCCAGAACCAATGTTAAAATCAACCAACAATAGCAGAAGTTGACCAAAGGGTGGCGGTAAAGAGCATAAAAGAGCAGAAAAACCATGTGATGTTGGAAAAGTTTTGGGAAAGTTTGCAGAAAAGTCCGAGCGTGTGTATGCTATGGGTGTGCCCGGCCAACTCCCTTCGGACAAAAATCCACAGAAAAGTTTGTTCGAAGTCCGACCGTGTGTACAAGGCTTTAGGACCCTGATGCAAACACATGGACACAATTTAGGATTCACCAAAAAGAGGTTTAATCTAAAAATTACGTAGGGGTTCTTTATAGTCAGAGGAGCAAAAATGTGTAACTTCCTTGGTATCAGCTGGCAATTGTGATAAATGACAAATGTTAAATCCAAATGTAATCTATGTAGCTATAGGTGCAATGAACTGAGAAGTAACACTGTAGACTTTCATATTTGCATGTGTAAATAAGAAGAATATTGCGCTAGTCCTATGACTAAACCAAAGGTGAAAAACAACAAGTGGAAATAAAACAAAAGCGGCTGCACAAAACGTGACCAAAATTCATATACAACTTATAACTAAAATGCAGCGCTAAAAACTGAATCGCACCAAGTGAAAGGTGTCATAGTGCTCAGTGTAAAAAATTATTGAATAAGTCCACAAAAAGTCCGTTCAAAGACCGTGGAATGTGATGTTCAGAACCAGATGTGTGACAATATCGGTCATCTCATTAACCTTCAGACAAATGAGTAAGGGAGATTACTCTTACCGGAACTGATGGATCTACTTCGTTAAAGCATATGAAATCCCAATGGCAAGTCGCATCAGCTGGCAGGAAGACTCTGAATGTACCACACGAATCGCAGATGGTCGTTCGTTGCAAGGGAATCCCATCATCGAAGAAACTCTGGATTCACTGGATATCCCTGTGGTCTTCAATTGATGACAAACTGACCTCCAATCTAGGAATCCTTTTCAGGACTGAAGGAAGGTATGATGGAAAAAACCTCCAAGCAGCAACTCAATCACCCACAATCATGAAAGAAAGGGAAAATAAAGGGTTGCTCCAATGGTGCGGGTAAATGTGGGTTTATTGGAAAACCGACAACATTTTAAAAGTGATCACAGTACAAAAGATAAAAAAGGGCAATAAGTGGAGTGGTGAACCAAGCCCGACGCATTTCGTTCACAAGTACTTCAACTGGGGCATCAACCAGCTCCCAAAAAATTTCCTGACATTTATAATAAAACACTCCAAACATGAATAAAATCTAACCAATCAGTAAAGTTCCCAATACTGACACCTAATTGGAGGAAGGCTGCCACATGATCAAATGGGCATGGCCACCCAAACACTATAAACCAATCGGAATCACTGCTGAGAAAACTTCCTAGGTCAAATGGTGACCATAAATGACTAGGCAGGAAGTGAACCCACAGCGGCCAATCAAAACTGCAAAAATGCCTGCGAAAATCGGGAGGAAGAGAGGACTGCGGTGGTAAACACCCACATGTCCACTCATGCATCCCCATTGGCGGAACATGGGCCCTGAATGTTCAATGGAATATGTATTGTCTGCACAGAAGGTCATTTTCTATTAACCATATTACTCCAATAGCATCCCACAGGACATAAACCAATCGGAATCACTGCTGAGAAAACTTCCTGGGTCAAATGATGACCATAAATGACTAGGCAGGAAGTGAACCCACGGCCACCCAAACACTATGGACCAATCGGAATCACTGCTGAGAAAACTTCCTAGGTCAAATGATGACTATAAATGACTAGGCAGGAAGTGAACCCACAGCGGCCAATCAGAACTGCAAAAAAGCCAGCGAAAATCGGGAGGAGGAGAGGACTGCGGTGGTAAACACCCACATGTCCACTCATGCATCCCCATTGGCGGATGCATGAGTGGACATGTGGGTGTTTGACCTATAATGATGATATGTCAAAAGAAGAAAGGGGAAACTCCGATAGTGTAGAGAGTCTTTCAACATCATTTATTTTATGTAGGTGAAAGTGGTATCATCAATCTTAGTACGAAGGAACTCTCTAATAGGGATGAGCTTCGTGTTCGAGTCGAACCCATGTTCGACTCGAACATTGGCTGTTCGGCCGTTCGCCGAATTTCAGACATTATGGGCGGTTCGCGCCAAATTCGAGTGGCACGTCATGGCCCATAATTCACAGCAGCATCACAGTGCATTGCTGGCTGATGATTGGCCAAGCATGCACTATGACCCGCATGCTTTGGCCAATCACAGCGAAGTCAGCACAGAGAGCCATATTTGGCCAAAGGCAGGGTGCCTTTGGCCAATCATGGCTCAGGGGAGTAGGTACACGCCCCACACTATATAAGGCCGCCTGCGTGTCGGCCTTGTGTAGTGTGTTGCAGCATGTGAAAGAGATAGATAGATAATCAGAGTGTCATTTAATTTCAGTTAGATAGAGCAGGCAGGCGATTGAGTTAGCTTTAGTCAGTTTATTTAGTATATATATGCAGCCTAGGAGTTGTGTGTGTATGTATGTATATATATATATATATATATATATACACATATATACACACACTGTATTCAGTTTAGCTAGATACGTTCCTGTTATTCTCTTCCTAATATACTGACAGGCAGGCAGTTGATTGTGGTAGCTGCAGTATTTTCAGTCAGTGTACTGTATCCTGTGTACAGTGTGCAACTAAAGCTAACTGCAGACAATTCCTAGTGTTCTCTTCCTAATATACCGACAGGCAGGCAGCTTTATCCTGTTCTATCCTGACAGCATAGCCCCTGGGGTTATTGACCCGCCCACTTTAGCACAACCCAAGCTTTTTGAAATTTTGTCTGGATTTTATGCTTGTGGTCGCTGTGCGACATGTAAACATGCAAAAAATAACATCAAAAAACGCAAAACATTCAGTTCCTCAGTCACACAGACTGAATATAAAATGAAACAGCTGATTACATGTGCAACCGAAGGAGTGGTTTACATGTTGGAGTGTGACTATGGGCTGCAATATGTGGGGTGCATGTACGTGTGGGGGAGCATGTCAGTAATATAAAAAGGGGGATTAAAACCCATAGTGTTTCCCGTCATTTTAGGAGATGCCAACAGCGTAACCCTAAGGGTCTAAAATTCTGGGGGATAGAAAATGTGGCAAAACATTGGAGGGGCGGACATTATATTCGCCAATTGAGTTGGCGAGAATCTTTTTGGATTTTCGAGACCAAGGTTCTCTCGCCTGCAGGCCTTAACATTGATTTTGATTTAAATTGCTTTATTTCTAATAGGTAATCATTTATTTATTTTGTGGTTTTCTTTATCGGTTTCTTTCCATTTGTAGCGGGGTGTTCCCCTTTAATGCAGAGAGACTACATTACCCAGAACCCCATTCGGCAATGTTCCGCCGCAGAGACTCATGGGAGGGGTTATAAAAGGAGGAGGCGAGGCTGGGCTCGGCCTCTTTGGGACACGAGACTTCACAGACTGATCCTCCTGTGTGGATGTGTCGGAGTGCAGGGCCTGAAGCCTGAGACCTTGCGCAGCACCAAAGAGCCTTCCACCCCTCTGCGAGCCTGGGTGGCCTCTGACTTTGCTCGACTACAGCCTTGTTGGATCGGGGACCCGATCGCTGAAGAGACGGAGTGTGTGTGTGAGGACACAACAGGTGGAAGTTCCCGGACTGGGATCGTAGTCCGGGCGGGTGAGAGGGCATATGCCCAAACGATGTACTGTTACTGCATATAGGCCTATAGACTGCTGTGGCCTATGAGTTGTTCTTAGTGCTCTTATTGAAGACCCCTTGTTAGAACTGAACCTACCGTTCACATTCAAGTTTCTACTCCATCTTTACCTACCCCATTGTATTACAAAGTTTGTACTCTATTAATGTGCACCACCATTAAAGATCTGCCGGTGAAGAAAAAGGACTAAGTTGTAGATATCAGAACCAGGCCTGGTGGGATTTCTAAGGTATTTTGGTTACTGCGCCACAGGGCACTTAGCTAACGGTCGCCCGCGTGGCGCACTTGTTATGTGTTAACCTTATAGTGTGTTAGTGTGGTTGGGCTCTGCATTACAAATGATTATTCTGTAAACTGTCATTGATGTTACCCTTTTCTTTACCAATAGCTCAAGTAAAATCTTACCTTTATTTCAATTTAATATTGTCTCAATGCTCAGTTATTCATACAGTATAAGATATACAATTTACTGTCAGTACTAGCTGTGCCAGTAGGGGTAGAGCATATTGCCGGGGGTTGGCGGAGCTGTCTTCAGGGCCCAAACTAAATCTGCGGCCTTCTTAGTTGGAGGTATCGCTACATGTGGGGGTTCTCGTCCGGGATCCTGCATGCAGCAAGTGAACGCCAGAGGTGCCGGCATGGACCCCATGGATCCACGAGCGGTAGAAGAATGGTGCAAAGCCTCTAACGCAGAGCCAAACCAGTCGATAGTCATCAGCCTCCCAGGGGAGGCATGGTCGACTGAAACTGTAGAGGAATTGATGAAGTCAGTGTCCCCAAATCACACACCGTGGGTGACGGAGATAAAGTCAGACCCAGACATCTCATATCAGTATGCATTAGTGGAGTACTGGAACGGGATGCCAGAGGCCTGTAAGCGCAAGTGTGTGCGGACGCCAGACAACAGAACTTATAGGTTGGCACACGCAGTACCTGAAAGAAAGGAACCATCACCAACGGGATCACCGCAGGCTGCGGCCCGTACCCCACCGGGAGAAAGGGACAGGGCGACGCCCCCGATGGCGCCTGCACCTGCCACTGTTATATCACCAGAACTGATAGGTGCGATAGGGGATCTGCTAACCAAGTGTCAGAAGGCAAACACGGTGCATGTAGAGACTAGCTACCGGAGACTAAAGACATTCTCAGGGAAGCTCCCTGTCCCCGCAGGGGAAGAAGACTTGGACACCTGGGTGGAGCAGGCATTGCAGGGAGTAGAGGCATGGCAGGTGCCTGAAGCGCAGAAGAGGCAACGAGTGATGGAAAGCCTTAAAGGCGCAGCAGCAGAAGCAGTGAAAAGCTTTCGGTTTGGGAACGCAGATTGCACGGCTCAAGACTGTCTAGCCATGCTGCAAGAAGAGTTTGGTCAATTGGAAAAGGTGACTGAGATGGTCTACCAGTTTGAACACACTTTCCAACAACCGGAGGAGAAACTTTCCGTGTATGTTAGAAGACTGAACAGGTTGTTGTGCAAGATTGTGTTGAAGAAGGGGATGAGGCCCCAAGACACAGATGCGGCAAGAATGAAGCAAGTCTTAAAGGGAGCGCTGTGCTCGGATCCAGTCTGGTTGCACCTGAAAACCTCAGGAGGAGGAACGTTGCTGACTTATGCTGACTTGATAAAAATCATCAGAGATGAGGAGGCACTGCAACAGGACCAGCAGTTGATTAGGACAAGTGTTGTACCCACACAGGTGCTAGTCAATCCAGTAATGACCCCTGAAAGAGATTCGGAGATAGACACCCTGAAAGCTCAAATGTCCAAGGTGTTAGAGATGTTGACCTCTCTGATGGAAAAAGACACAGAGAGTCCCAAGAGAGAAGTACCAAGGAAGGAATTATTCCCAGTTGCCTCAGCACCCGCATCTTTACAAGAATGGGGAGATATCGTCTGCTTTAACTGTGGAGGAATTGGACATATTGCGGCTACATGCTCCAGTCCCAAAAAGAAGAAAATAGACAACCGCAAGCCGGCGGGAAACTTCAGAGGGCCCCGGTGAAGGAGTCAACCGGGTGCCCATCACCTTCAGTGAGCTCCAAGCTGAAAGCAAAGCAGAAAACAACAGGAGATAAAACGCCTCGGGGGAAACACAACATTCCTCAACAGAGATACACCCCAGAGAAAGGGGGTAAGACCCCTCAGAAGAGGCACAGCACTCCCCAGAGGGGGTGCACACCTAGGAAAAACAATAGTGTCCCTCAGCGGGTCCCTACTCCCAGTAAAGGGGGGGAGTCAATGCATACCAGACTCAAGAAAGACTGAAGTCCAAAGGGGATTGGACGAGAGGAGGTTCAAAGAAAAAAAATCTGAAGAAAGCGACCCCTGCCGGGCCTTACCCGGAGAAGCTGGTAGGACCATCTCCTATAGTGTCCATTCAAGTGGAGGGAGTCTACACCAGAGCAATCTTGGATACTGGGGCACAAGTAACCCTGCTATACAGAGACTTTTACGATAAGTACTTGAGTCACCTACCCATCCGGAAAATAGAGGGACTAGAGATATGTGGGATTGGAACCCAGAACTTCCCCTACGATGGCTATCTGCCTGTCAGGATGACCTTTGATCCATCTGTGGCTGGGAAAACCGAAGTGTTTGACACCCTGGCAGTTGTGTGCCCTCGGCCACCAGGAGCCATCAAGAGTTCCCTGATAATAGGGACAAACACGGACCTGGTCCGAAGACTTCTGACCCCTCTAGTGAAAGAGAAAGGGGCAGCGGTCACCAAGATCCACCCCATGCTGAAGACAGCTTACCAAAGGCTAGTCTTAGAGCAGAAGACCCCAGGAGAGGGGATAGGGAAGGTGTGGAGACTTGGAAGAGGAGGGATAGTGCTGCAGCCCAGCGAAGTAACCTGTCTCAGAGGCACTGTGAAGCTTACTTGGGAGCAGCCTGGACCCTTTGTCATGTTGGAATCTGATCCAAGAGAAGGGTCCCACGGTCTGGAAGTGATACCAGAAGTAATTCCACTGAAGGCCCTAAAGAAGGCCCATTGTAGAGTCCCAGTGAGTGTTAGGAACAATACGGATGGCCCCATGGAGGTCCCAGCCAGGATGCTGCTAGGCCAGGTGAGCCCTGCTGCCCCTGTCAACCTGTCAGAGGTGGGCGAACGAGGAGATGCTTGGGAGAAGATATCCATGGAAAACCCGAATCTGCCCAGGGCTTGGAAAGAGAGAGCCAAGGCCCAGCTGAACAGATGGGAGAAGATCTTCTCTAAATATGAGTTCGATGTGGGGTGTGCAAGGAGTGCCACCCATCGGATCCGCCTCCAGGAAGATAAGCCCCTCAGAGAGAGAGTTAGGCGGGTCCCCCTAGCGGATCTGGAGGATCTAAGGGAACAACTCTCAGAACTCAAAAGGACTGGAGTGATACGGGAATCTAGAAGCCCCTGTGCATCCCCGATAGTGGTGGTCAGGAAGAAGAATGGGTCATTGAGGCTCTGTATCGACTACAGGACTCTCAACAGGAGAACCATACCCGACCAGTATACCACTCCAAGGATAGAGGATGCCCTACAGAGCTTGTCTGGGGCCAAGTGGTTCAGCGTTATGGATCTCAAAAGTGGGTACTATCAGATCCCTATGCACCCAGAAGACAAGGAGAAGACAGCCTTCATAACCCCAGTAGGGTTCTTTGAATTTGACCGGATGCCCCAAGGTCTGTCTAGAGCCCCAGCTACCTTCCAGCGTCTCATGGAGAAGACTGTAGGAGACATGAACCTTATTGAAGTCCTTGTATACCTGGACGATGTCATAGTCTTTGGAAGAACCCTGGAGGAACATGAGGAGAGGCTGGAAAAAGTTTTGAGGAGACTCAGTGAGGAGGGACTCAAACTTTCACCTGAAAAGTGTCGGTTCTACCAGTCTTCTGTGAACTATCTGGGGCACATAGTGTCCGAAGAAGGGGTGGCCACAGACCCCGAGAAATTGGAGGCAGTTACCTCCTGGCCACGGCCCACCACAGTAACAGAACTCAGATCCTTCTTGGGTTTCTGCTCCTACTATAGGAGGTTTGTGGAGGGATTCGCCCGAATTGCTAGACCATTGAATGAACTGCTCAAGACTGAGGGGGAAGAGGACGACTCAGGGCCCAGGAAGCCGGGAGAGTCAGTCAGAAGTCAGTGGAACCAGAAGTGTGAAGAGGCCTTCCAGGCATTAAAGGAGAGCCTAACCACTGCCCCAGACTTGACCTACGCAGCCCCAACCAAGCCCTATGAACTACACGTAGATGCTAGTCATGACGGTCTGGGAGGAGTAATTTATCAAGAACACGAAGGGCAACAATGGCCTGTTGCCTATGTGAGCAGGAGCCTGACACCCTCTGAGAAGAACTACCCCACTCACAAGCTGGAGTTCCTGGCCCTCAAGTGGGCGGTAGTAGACAAGCTCAAAGACTACCTGTATGGGGCAGAGTTCACTGTGAAGACCGACAACAACCCCCTTACCTACCTTTTCACCACGGCCAAGCTGGACGCCACTGGACACAGGTGGCTGGCCGCACTGTCTGGATTCAACTTCAGCCTAAAGTATAGGCCAGGGGCTGGGAATAGAGACGCAGACGCTCTGTCCAGGAGATCTCATGCCCCCACCAGTGATATAGAAGATTGGACCCAAGTGGCACCGGACGGGGTGCGGGCCCTTTGTCAAGGAGCTGAATTCCAGGCCAGAGGAGGCTCCAGAGCAGAAGAAATAGGAGTTACCATGGTGGGAGTCCCAAAACACTAGTGTGGAGTGACTCAATTGGACGAAGACAACCTGCCGAGATTGTCCAAGAAGGATTTGAGGAGTGACCAATTGGAAGACCCCATGGGGAGATTGGTCCTGGAGGCCCTGGAGAATCAGGATCCAAACAAACTCCTGTGTCATCCCTCAAAGGAAGCTCGCCTGTTGAGGAAAGAATGGGATAGGTTGCAGGTACATCAGGGAGTGGTCTACCGAAGGGGCCCCTCTGATGACTCAGAAGATAAGTGGCAACTGTTCCTCCCAGAGAAACATCGAGAGACTGTTCTGATTGCCCTGCATGACAATCATGGCCATCTAGGGGCTGAAAGGACCTTTCAACTTGTCAGAAGTCGGTTCTATTGGCCCTGCATGAGGGCAGAGGTAGAAGAGTACTGCCACTCATGTGCACGATGCATCCAGAGGAAGACTTTACCCCATCAAGCTGCCCCAATGGGCCATCTACAAAGTCAAGGCCCAATGGATCTGGTATGCATTGACTTTCTCTGCCTTGAACCCGACCTGAGTGGACTAGGAAATGTTCTGGTGATAACCGACCATTTCACCTGGTATGCCCAAGCTTTCCCAACCAAAGATCAGAAGGCCTCCACCGTAGCCAAGGTACTCATGGAGAAGTACTTTGTCCATTATGGGCTGCCACAGTGACTTCATTCAGATCAAGGAAGGGACTTTGAGAGTAAACTGATCCGGAAACTCCTGGATTCGTTGGGAATCAAGAAGTCTCGAACTACACCTTACCACCCACAAGGAGATGCTCAGCCGGAAAGGTTTAACCGAACCTTGCTCAACATGTTGGGGACTCTGGAAAGTGAGAAAAAGCAACATTGGAGCAAACATATAGCAGCTCTAGTACATGCTTACAACTGCACCATCAGTGATGCTACAGGCTACTCCCCATATCGACTCATGTTTGGGAGAGAAGCGAGACTACCTGTGGACTTGGCCTTTGGCACCTCTCTGGACCATTCCTCAGCGACATCCCACAAAGGATATGTGGACAGGCTCAGACATAGCCTGAAAGTAGCCTATGAACAAGCTCAAGCGGCCTCAGATCAAAGGGGGGCTCGAAACAAAAGAAACTTCGACTTGAAGGTCCGGGTACAAGACCTTCAGCCCGGGGATCGAGTACTGTTACGCAATCTGGGGGTCCCTAGGAAGCACAAACTTGCAGATAGATGGAGATCTTATGTCATCTGTAGGAAGTTGTCGGGCCTGCCTGTCTACAAGTTGAAGCCGGAAGGAAAGGTGGGCCCTCTGAAGACGTGGCATCGAAACCACCTGCTCCCTCTTGCTGAGGCAGTTAGAATACCTCCCGTGGGAGACTCCACTGAACCGGCCTCTATCCTGGATACTCCTAGGCCGAACACTCGGTCGTAGGCTTCTCGAGATGAAGATGGAGAGGCCTCTCAACTTAGTGAAAATGAGGATGGAGAACTTAATTGGCTGTGGCCTTCCCCAACTCCAGGAACTTCTACCATAGACCTTCCAACCACTGAGGACACCACAGATGAAACACTGAACCCAGAAGCCACAGAGTTCATCCCCTCTAGTCCTTCAGCAGATTACTGGGAAGATGCCCATGATGGTTACTCAGAGGAAGAGGAGCCTGTGGCACCAGAGCCAGAAATCCCAAGAGAGCAAAGGGCTTGAAGAGTCATCCGGCCTCCTAAGAAGCTGACCTACCCACAAATGGGGAATAGCTCAGAGGATTCTGTAGTTACCGCTAGGAGGAATGCTGAAAATCCGGATCCCTCCACTGTCCATTTAGTGGAGGGCAACCCCAGCTCACTCTGGCTAGGCAGGCCACCTATGATAATGCGACCTGTGGGCAAGGGAATTCTACTCCTCAGTTTTGGTGGGAATTCCCTATGCCAACATCGTTTGTAGAATTGTCTAGAGTTGTACATAGTCTTTGTTAAGGTTTATCTTTGGGGACCAAAGAGTTCAAGTGGGGGGAGTGTGTAGCGGGGTGTTCCCCTTTAATGCAGAGAGACTACATTACCCAGAACCCCATTGGGCAATGTTCCGCCGCAGAGACTCATGGGAGGGGTTATAAAAGGAGGAGGCGAGGCTGGGCTCGGCCTCTTTGGGACACGAGACTTCACAGACTGATCCTCCTGTGCGGATGTGTCGAAGTGCAGGGCCTGAAGCCTGAGACCTTGCGCAGCACCAAAGAGCCTTCCACCCCTCTGCGAGCCTGGGTGGCCTCTGACTTTGCTCGACTACAGCCTTGTTGGATCGGGGACCCGATCGCTGAAGAGACGGAGTGTGTGTGTGAGGACACAACAGGTGGAAGTTCCCGGACTGGGATCGTAGTCCGGGCGGGTGAGAGGGCATATGCCCAAACGATGTACTGTTACTGCATATAGGCCTATAGACTGCCGTGGCCTATGAGTTGTTCTTAGTGCTCTTATTGAAGACCCCTTGTTAGAACTGAACCTACCGTTCACATAGTCAAGTTTCTACTCCATCTTTACCTACCCCATTGGATTACAAAGTTTGTACTCTATTAATGTGCACCACCGTTAAAGATCTGCAGGTGAAGAAAAAGGACTAAGTTGTAGATATCAGAACCAGGCCTGGTGGGATTTCTAAGGTGTTTTGGTTACTGCGCCACAGGGCACTTAGCTAACGGTCGCACGCGTGGCGCACTTGTTATGTGTTAACCTTATAGTGTGTTAGTGTGGTTGGGCTCTGCATTACAAATGATTATTCTGTAAACTGTCATTGATGTTACCCTTTTCTTTACCAATAGCTCAAGTAAAATCTTACCTTTATTTCAATTTAATATTGTCTCAATGCTCAGTTATTCATACAGTATAAGATATACAATTTACTGTCAGTACTAGCTGTGCCAGTAGGGGGTAGAGCATATTGCCAGGGGTTGGCGGAGCTGTCTTCAGGGCCCAAACTAAATCTGCGGCCTTCTTAGTTGGAGGTATCGCTACACATTTTTTTAATATATTTTTTTAATATATTTTTTATTATATTTTTTTATTTGTTTTATTATTATTATTATTGCTTTAGTTTTCTGTTTGTTAATTCTTAATGGACTATATATGAATCTCCGGGATGATCGTGGCTGGCGTTTATTATACATATATTTATATATGGATTGAATTTATTACTGAATTTTATATTTGGGGAATTTTATATATATAGGGCTATTTGCCTTTTAAAAACATTTTATATGGTTAATGATATAGAGGGTGCGGCGTACAGATTTAAGTATCTATTGCAATGATTGACCAGTTGCATGTATGCCGACTTTTGTAAGTATCATTACTTTTCCTTTGAGTATTGAGAAGCTGGTCTTCTAAAAGACTAGCCGTGATTGGCTGTCTGCTCCGGGATTTGTGAGTGGTCATTGGTTACCATGTTAACCTATTTAAGTATCTGCGGCAAGTCCGTGCTTAGCCCCGCCCCACGCTGAAGAAGTCACGCCCATTGACGTAACGCGTACGGGGGGGAGGAGCTACGCCGGACGCCGCCGCGATCATCTCTGAGTATCCTGGATCCTTTGATCCTATTTTTATGCTGAAGTTGTCCGCACTCGCTTATGAGTGCTGTTAAATGTAAGTATTCATTGTTACTCTGTATTTTTGAAATAAACGTGGTATATCAGAGAGCACTAGGAAGTGTCTTCTGTTTCATTTACATAACTGGATGATGGTGGAGGAGATCTCACCTAGCAATTGCTGGTAATGCTGTGCTGATATGTGCCGTTTGAAAATTGGAGGCTGAGAGATTGGTTGTCATCTGTTATCCATTTGCATTTCTATCTTATGCCCTGTGACCTCCTGTAGGTCGAAGTATAGAGGTGAGAGGCCACTCTTTGTGTGGTGGAGGGATCTTTTTGGTCAACTGTTGTGATCCACATCGCATGCTTATTTTGTGCACTATTCACCCTATGGACCTTTGCTGTTTTTTATGGACTTTATTATTTATTTTTTATTTTTTTTGCGCTGCACTGTTTTATATACATGCTCTTTTGAGTTTTTTTTATGAATTTACCCCCAAGTGCTGGTTGCATTTTGTTTGTTATTTGATTTATATATTTTTTCAGCGCTGAATACTGATATTTTTACTTTATCCTGTTCACAGTGTGCAACTAAAGCTAACTGCAGACAATTGCTGGTGTTCTCTTCCTAATAATACCACAAGCAGGCAGCTGCAGTATTTTCAGTCAGTGTACTGTATACTGGCCACAGTGTGCAGCTAAAGCTAACTGCAGACAATTGCTGGTGTTCTCTTCTAATACCACAGGCAGGCAGCTGCAGTATTTTCAGTCAGTGTACTTTATCCTGTGCACAGTGTGCAACTAAAGCTAACTGCAGACATTTGCTGGTGTTCTCTTCCTAATACTACCACAGGCAGGCAGCTGCAGTATTTTCAGTCAGTGTACTGTATACTGGCCACAGTGTGCAGCTAAAGCTGACTGCAGACAATTCCTTGTGTACCTACCTATTCCAATACATCAAATAAAGTATGTCTGGAAGGCCAACAAGGAGAGGCAGACACACACAGGCCAATAAAAGAGGGCAAGCAGGCTCTGTGTCTAGAGGCAAGAGTGCTGGTCGTGGACACGGTGCATCCTCATCAGCACGTGGCCGTGGGGCATGCTTGTCCTTTTTTTCGGCAGCTGACCGCGTTGAGCCACAACATGCTGAAGAGTTGGTAGAGTGGATGACCAAGCCGTCCTCATCCTCCTCATCCTCTCTCACTCAGCCTCAGGGTACTTTGTCAGCCAAAGCGGCCTCTTTCCTCGGCTCAATGGCATCAGTCACTCCTTCCCTAGCCCCACCATGTCCTCCTGAGGAGTCCCCAGAACTGTTTGACCACAGTGTTGGGTACATGCTGCAGGAGGATGCGCAGCGTTTTGAAGGCTCCGATGATGGTACCCAGCTTGAGGAAGGCAGTAACGTGAGCCCAGAGAGAGGGGGTGCCCAATAAGGACAGCAAACTGGCAGTCATATTCCCCCAGCTGCAACATACTGCCAGGTTTACTCCAGTGATGAGGAGGGAGGGGATGATGAGGTCACTGACTCTACATGGGTGCCTGATAGGAGAGAGGAGGAGGAGGAGGAGGCACATCTCCAACAAGGCAGGATGCCCTCCAGAGGTCAGCTTAAGGGCTCCACACTGACTGCATCACACCGCAAAGCTCTGCATGTGCAGGGCTCTGCTGTCTCTGCACGTTATTCCAAAAGTTCTTTGGTGTGGGCCTTTTTTGAGACGTGTGCAGCAGATTGCACCTTTGCTATTTGCAACATATGTCTGAAGCGTATCTCGCGTGGCCAAAACAGCAGACGCTTGGGCACCACATGCTTGACCAGACATATGTCGACCTGCCATGCAGTCCGTTGGCAAGCGTACATAAAAGACCCACACCAAAGAACAAAGCGGACCTCTCCTTGCTCCTCATCAGCTGGGATCTCCAACCCCACTATACCTTCAGTCCTCTCAAAAACCTGCACTGAGAAAAATGAAGGTGTAGAATTAGGTGTGTCACTGCCAAGTACTTGCAGGCAATCTGCTATCGGTACACCAATGTCAGATTTAACCAGGCAAATTTCCCTGCCCCAGCTGCTGCACCGCCGAAAGAAGTTCACTCCCAGCCATCCACATGCCCAGCCATTGAATGCTAGCTTGGCTAAATTGCTAGCACTTCAACTGCTGCCTTTTCAGTTGGTAGACTCTGCCCCCTTCCGTGAGTTTGTGGAATGTGCGGTTCCTCAGTGACAGGTTCCCAAACGCCACTTTTTTTCACGGAAGGCGATTCCGGCTCTCTACCGACATGTGGAAGGCAATGTCTTGGCTTCACTCGAAAGGGCGGTCCAGCATATTACCACTGACTCATGGTCCAGCAGGCATGGACAGGGACGTTACCTATCTTTCACGGCACATTGGGTGACTGCTGGCAGCTGGGAAGGATGCAGGACAGGGTGCAGTAGTGTTGGAGGATGTTCCGCCACCAGGCTTCCAAAATGCTACTAGTGGTGATTCTGACACACCTCTCTCCTCCACCCCCTCCTCTTCTTCCTCCATGGCCTCTGCCTGTGCCGATTTGTCCTCAGAACCAGCGGTGCTCCATAGGCGTTCAAGGGGCTACGCAAGTTCGCAGGCAAAAAGATGCCATGCGGTGCTTGAGCTGGTGTGCTTGGGGGACAGGAGCCACACTGGAGCAGAGATTCTGTCAGCTCTGCAGGGGCAGGCTCAGAGGTGGTTGATGCCACGCCAGCTTAAGCCAGGAATGGTGGTTTGCGACAATGGCACCAACCTCCTCTCCGCCCTCCGACAGGGACAACTGACCCATGTGCCCTGTTTGGCTCACGTCCTTAACTTGGTG
This sequence comes from Rana muscosa, assembly GCA_029206835.1. Taxonomy (NCBI): domain Eukaryota; kingdom Metazoa; phylum Chordata; class Amphibia; order Anura; family Ranidae; genus Rana; species Rana muscosa. The sequence goes on from CM055122.1 coordinate 1,026,414,797, forward strand.
GTGCAGCGGTTCTTGGGCAAGTACCCGGGCTTACAGGATGTCCTGAGGCAGGCCAAGAAAGTCTGTGTGCATTTCCGCCGGTCATATAATGCCAGTGCTTGGCTGGCTGACCTCCAAAAGGAATTTAACGTGCCCAAGAACCGCCTAATCTGTGACATGCCCACCAGGTGGAACTCAACGTTGGCCATGCTACAGCGGCTACACATGCAGCAGAGGGCCATCAATGAGTATCTGTGCCAATATGGCACGAGGACAGGGTCAGGGGAGCTTGTTTTTTTTGCCACGCCAGTGGGTCATGATCAGGGATGCATGCACTGTCCTGTCACCATTTGAGGAGGCCACGAGGATGGTGAGCAGTGACAGTGCATGCATCAGTGACACTGTCCCTCTTGTCCACCTGTTGGAGCACAGGCTGCCTGGAATAATGGACAGGGCACTTGAGGCAGAACAGAGGGAGGAAGAGGAGGACTTCCTTACCTCTCAAGGCCCCCTTTATCTAGACAGAGTTCCTGCTGGCCCGCCTATCACACAGGTGGGGAGGAGGAGGAGGAGGAGGAGGAGGATTGTGTCAGCATGGAGGTGTAGCCTAGCACTTGGCATCAGCAGCAGTCTTCAAGGGGTCAATTACAGTCCCAAGAAACCTATGCACTTGTACGTGGCTGGGAGGAGGTGGCTGCAGGTCATGCCAAAGCAAACCTACGCTGCATGGCCTCCCTGATCCTGCAAAGCCTGCGAAAGGAACCTCGGATTCGTGGTATCAAGGAGAGTAATCATTAGGCTTGTGCACAACGGAAAAATTCGGTTAGTTTCGGTTCGTTTCTTTTCGGTCCTGTTGATTCGTAATCATTCGTAATTTTGCTAGACGGGATTTTTCGTGTTCGGACTAATTCGTATTTTCGCAAGCGACATTTTTCGTTGAATTTTTAGTTGATTTATAATTCGTACTTTCGGCAGAGTACATTGTTTTTCGTTGATTCTGGACACAACTCCTACTTTCGTAACTTTTTTTGGGTTCGTTGATTCGTAATTTTCTGTGTCTCTCTCACGACGACGCTGCCTATTATGCCTAATGTGCTTCGAATGGATTTGTACTTTTCTAAATACATAGCGGTTATTTGTAACGATTCGAAATCTCGTATTTTACTTTCGTTTTTTACATGCGGCTATAGCCTCCGCCCCTGTACACCATTTTGAGAGGGTTCAGCACGGTGAGGGAGAAGCAGAGAGCAGAGCAGAGTGTTATTGTGCTTCGAATGGATTCAAAATCTCGTATTTTACTTTCGTTTTTTACATGCGGCTATAGCCTCCGCCCCTGTACACCATTTTGAGAGGGAGTTCAGCACGGTGTGGGAGAAGCAGAGAGCAGAGCAGAGTGAGTGTTATTGTGCTTCGTCTGGATTCGTACATTCGTAACTTTTTCATAACGAATTATGCCGAAGACATTCGGGCATTTGCTATTTGCGGTATAATTTATTTCGGATTCGGTCTTATTCGTAATTGCTTTGTTCGGAAATTCGAGTGCTTCCGAATGTCCGAAAGTTGCTAAATTCGGACGAATTTCAATTCGTTACGAAACGAATTGCACAAGCCTAGTAATCATTACTGGCTGGCAACCCTCCTTGATCCACGTTACAAGGGTAAGGTTGCGGACCTTATCCAGCCATCGCAGAGGGAGCAGAGGATGAAACATCTTCGGGAAGCCAATGCAGAATGGTTTGTGCAATGCGTTTCCAGAGCCTGGGAGGTTACAAATTCCTGGTCCTGGACAATGTGTTGCTGAGGCTTGGGTCAGTCACAGAAGGAGAGTTGGAGAAGGTGGCCGTCTGACCGATGCGTTCAGACAATTTTTTAGTCCGCAGCCCCAAGGTATGATCGGTTCCAGCAACCATCGCCAACATCTGATTTAAATGTTTTTTGCTGCAATACTTTGCAGCAGGGATCATTCCTGCGCTCCAACTAGAGTTTCTGTGAGGGGTTGCAGTGTTGTGGCACCAGCACCAGTGCCTAAGTCCCAATTTTTCAGCGCCTGTTTAACAGGGGCGTGTAATTACAATTTTTGCTGTAATACTTTGCGCTCCAACTAGAGTATCTGTGAGGGGTTGCAGTGTTGTGGCACCAGTGCCTAAGGCCCAATTTTTCTGCATGTAATTACAATTCTTGATCTAATATTTTACAGCAGGGCCCATCCCTGCGCCCACCAAGAGGAACTGTGAGGGCTTACAGTGTTGTGGCAACACCACCACCACCACCACCACCACCAAAGGCCCAATTTTTCTGCCCCTGTTCAACAGGTGCATGTAATTACAATTCTTGATAAAATAGTTCACAGCAGGGCGTTCCAGCGCCCACCAAGAGTAACTGTGAGGGCTTACACAGTGTTGTGGCAACACCAACACCTAAGGCCCAAATTTCTGCAGAGTACATACAGTGGGGAAAAAAAAGTATCTAGTCAGCCACCAATTGTGCAAGTTCTCCCACTTAAAAATATGAGAGAGGCCTGTAATTGTCATCATAGGTATACCTCAACTATGAGAGACAAAATGTGGAAACAAATCCAGACAATCATATTGTCTGATTTGGAAAGAATTTATTTGCAAATTATGGTGGAAAATAAGGATTTGGTCAATATCAAAAGTTCATCTCAATACTTTATTATATATCCTTTGTTGGCAATGACAGAGGTCAAACATTTTCTGTAAGACCACTTTCACACTGAGGTGCTTTCACGCTAAAAAAAGCGCCTGAAAAGCTTACGAAAACGTATTTCCATTAAAACCTATGAATGCTTTCACATTGGGGCAGTGCGCCGAAAAAACGCCCCTCTCCATTGAAATGAATTGAAAGCGCTTCAAAAGCGCTTCAAAAGCGCTCACTGTTTTACTGGCAGTTTTTCAAGCACCTCAGTGTGAAAGAGGCCTTAGTCTTCACTATAGGGATGAGCCGAACACCCCCGGGTTCGGTTCGCACCAGAACCTGCGAACGGACCGAAAGTTTGCACGAACGTTAGAACCCTATTAAATACAATGGATGCGAACGTTTGAAATCTAAAGTGCTAATTATAACGACTAATATGCATGTTATTGTCCTAAAAAGGGTTTGGGAACCCGGGTTCTGCCCCAGGGGACATGTATCAATGCAAAACGAAGTTTTAAAAACGGCCGTTTTTCGGCAGCAGTCATTTTAATGATGCATAAAGTGAAAAAAAAAAGTCAAATATTCCTTTAAATATCGTACCTGGGGGGTGTCTAAAGTATGCCTGTGAAGTGCCACGTGTTTCCCATGTTTAGAACTGTCCCTGCATAAAATGACATTTCTAAAGGAAAAAAAGCCATTTAAAACTGCTTGCGGCTTTAATGTCATGTCTGGTCCCGGTAATATGGATGAAAATCTGAGAATCTGTTTGTAATTTTGAACACGTACATTGTTTAAGTGTATCTCCAGCCAAAAAATCTATTTTTAAGCTTTTTGGAAAACATAGGGAAGGGTTATCACCCCTGTAACATTTGTTTTGCTGTCTGTTCCCCTGTTCAGAACATTTCACCTCACTTTCCGTCCCAGTGACAACTGTTTTTGAAAAGTGGGGTTTTTATTGAAACAAGGATTGGTGATAAAGCATCAGTAGAGAGGAGACACCTTTTTCCCATATTAACTCTTACAGGAGAGAATTTCCCTTCCTAGGGGTAGATTTCCTCTCACTTCCTGTTGTCTCCTTCGGTTTGCAAGTAGGAGTCATTTGTAAGTTGGATGTTTGAAAGTATGGGCCTGCCGTATATACTCTGCAGAAATTGACTCCTTAGGTGTTGGTGTTGACACAACACTGTAAGCACTCACAGTTACTCTTGGTGGGCGCTGGAACGCCCTGCTGTCAACTATTATATCAGGAATTGTAATTACATGCCATTGTTGAACAGTGGTAGGAAAAATTGGGCCTTTGATGGTGGTGCTGGTGCCACAACACTGTAAGCCCTCACAGTTACTCTTGGTGGGTGCATGAATGGGCGCTGCTGTGAATTATTAGATCAAGAATTGTAATTGCATGGCCCTGTTGAACAGGGGCTGAAAACTTGGGCCTTTGGTGGTGGTGTTGGTGGTGTTGGTGGTGGTGGTGTTGTCACAACACTGTAAGCCCTCACATTTACTCTTGGTGGGCGCATGAATGGGCCCTGCTGTGAATTATTAGATCAATAATTGTAATTGCATGCCCCTGTTGAACAGGGGCTGAAAACTTGGGCCTTTGGTGGTGGTGGTGTTGGTGGTGGTGGTGTTGTCACAACACTGTAAGCCCTCACATTTACTCTTGGTGGGCGCATGAATGGGCCCTGCTGTGAATTATTAGATCAATAATTGTAATTGCATGCCCCTGTTGAACAGGGGCTGAAAACTTGGGCCTTTGGTGGTGGTGTTGGTGGTGTTGGTGGTGGTGGTGTTGTCACAACACTGTAAGCCCTCACATTTACTCTTGGTGGTCGGGTCGCATGAATGGGCCCTGCTGTGAATTATTAGATCAATAATTGTAATTGCATGCCCCTGTTGAACAGGGGCTGAAAAATTGGGCCTTTGGTGGTGGTGGTGTTGTCACAACACTGTAAGCCCTCACAGTTACTCTTGGTGGGCGCAGGAATGGGCCCTGCTGTGAATTATTAGATCAAGAATTTTAATTACATGCCCCTGTAGAACAGGGGCTGAAAAATTGGGCCTTAGCCACTGGTGCCACAACACTGCAACCCCTCACAGATACTGTACTTGGAGCACAGTAATGAGCCCTGTTGCAAAGTATTGCATCAAAAATTGTAATTACACGCCCCTGTTAAACAGGGGCAGAAAAATTGGGCCTTAGGCACTGGTGCTGGTGCCACGACACTGCAACCTCTCCCAGATACTCTAGTTGGAGTGCAGGAATGAGCCCTGCTGCAAAGCATTGCATCAAAATTTTTAATTACATGTCCCTGTTAAACAGAGGCTGAAAAATTGGGCCTTAGCCACTGGTGGCGGCACCCAGAAACAAAAATGTTTTTCCAAGATATCATCCTGAATCGGATCATTGAGGAGGAGGAGGATAGTCAGTCAACATAACAGGACGGTCACTCAGTCAGCATCAGCATCAGTCTTGAAGGGATGTGACATTTGAAAATAAATTATTCTGTTATATCAGCCTTAGGTGCTTGGTGGCTGGTGGTGATCCAAGACTGGTTCATTTTTATGAAGGTCAGTCGATCAACCGAATCGGTGGACAGGCGCACCCTGTGATCCATGACAAATCCTCCAGCAGCACTGAATGTGCGTTCCGAAAGAACGCTGGATGCAGGACAGGCCAGTAGCTCATTTGCATACTGTGCAAGCTCTGGCCAGTGATCGATCCTTAAGACCCAGTAAGCCAGAGGATTTTCGGTGGGAAAGGTGTAGGGATGAGCTTCGTGTTCGAGTCGAACATACATTCGACTCGAACATCGGCTGTTCGATCGTTCGACGAAGATCGAACGATTTGGGCCGTTCGCGCCAAATTCGAGTGACGCGAACGGCCCACAATGCACTACGCCATCGCAGTGTCATCCAGGCGCTGTGATTGGCCAAGCATGCACTGTGACCCCGCATGCTTCGCCAATCACAGCGCCGGCAGCGAGGAGAGCAATGATTGGCCACAGGCAGGATGCCTGTGGCCAATTATTGCTGAGGGTGTTTAGTACACGCCCCACACTATAAAAGGCCGCCAGCACGGCGGCCTAGTGTAGTGTGTTCCGGAGCAGGGAAAGAGAAGCATAGGCAGGGACAGTGACATTTTTTTTTCTTGCTTAACCTGGATTCCTTTAGTTTAGGGAAAGAGAAGGATAGGTAGGGAGAGTGTCAGTCTGTTTTACTGTGCTAAACCTTGTTTGTAGGGACAGGGAAGGACAGTGAGGGAAATTCTCATTGTGCTATACTGTGCTAAAGCATTCCTCATCAACCATCTTTAAAAAAACATTTTTTATAGGGACAGAAAACTATAGGTAGGGAGAGTGTCAGTGTGTTTTACTGTGCTAAACCTTGTTTGTAGGGACAGGGAAGGACAGTGAGGGAAATTCTCATTGTGCTATACTGTGCTAAAGCATTCCTCATCAACCATCTTTAAAAAAAAATTTTTATAGGGACAGAAAACTATAGGTAGGGAGAGTGTCAGTGTGTTTTACTGTGCTAAACCTTGTTTGTAGGGACAGGGAAGGACAGTGAGGGAAATTCTCATTGTGCTATACTGTGCTAAAGCATTCCTCATCAACCATCTTTAAAAAAAAAAAAATTATAGGGACAGAAAACTATAGGTAGGGAGAGTGTCAGTGTGTTTTACTGTGCTAAACCTTGTTTGTAGGGACAGGGAAGGACAGTGAGGGAAATTCTGATTGTGCTATACTGTGCTAAAGCATTCCTCATCAACCATCTTTGAAATCCTTGTTTTTTGGACAGTCAGGGAAATTGTCATTGTGCTATTCTGTGCGAAAGCAATCATCCTCAACCATATTTAGAAATCCTTAAGTAAAGGGACAGAGAAGGACACCTGAAGGTAGCCCTTATTGCTTTTTTTCCCATCTCCCTGCAGGCCATCCATTAGAATGTCTGGAAGGCAAACAAGGAGAGGCAGACAGTCAGGAGGCAATAAAAGAGGGCAAGCAGGCTCTGTGTCTGGGGGCAACAGTGCTGGTCGTGGACGCGGTGCATTGTCATCAGCACATGGCCATGGGACACGCTTGTCCTTCTTTTCGGCAGCTGGACATGTTGAGCCACATCATGCCGAAGACTTGGTAGAGTGGATGACCAAGCCCTCCTCCTCCTCCTCATCCTCTCTCACCCAGGCTCAGGGTACTGGCAAAGCAGCTGCCAAAGCGTCCTCTTCCCTGGTATCAATGTCAGACTCATCATCAGTCACTCCTTCCCTAGACCCACCATGTCCTCCTCCTGAGGAGTCCCCCGAACTGTTTGAGCACAGTGTTGGGTACATGCTCCAGGAGGATGCCCAGCGTTTCGAAGGGTCTGATGATGAAACCCAGCTAGAGGAAGGCAGTAGCGTGAGAGCAGACAGAGGGGATGCTCAAGAAGGACACCAATCTGGCAGTCATGTTCCAGCAGCTGCAGCATACTGCCAGATTGGCTCCAGTGATGAGGAGGGAGGGGATGATGAGGTCACTGACTCCACGTGGGTGCCTAATAGGAGAGAGGAGGAGGAGGAGGATGAGGAGGAGGCACATCTCCAACGAGGCAGGATGCCCTTTGGTGGCCAGCGTAAGGGCAGTACACCGACGGAATCACACCGCAGAGCTCCGCCTGTGCAGGGCGCTGCCTCTGCCCGTCATTCAAAAAGTTCTTTGGTGTGGGCCTTTTTTGAGGCTAGTGCATCAGATCGCACAGCTGCTGTTTGCAACATATGTCTCAAGCGTATATCGCGTGGCCAAAACATCAGCCGCTTGGGTACCACATGCCTGACCAGACATATGTTGACCTGCCATGCAGCTCGTTGGCAAGCCTACCTCAAAGACCCACACCAAAGAACAAAGCGGACCTCTCCTTGCACCGCATCAGCTGGGATCTCCAACCCCACTATAACTTCAGTCCTCTCTGAAACATGCACTGAGAGGAATGAAGGTGTAGAATTAGGTGTGTCACAGCCAAGTACTTGCGGCCACTCTGCTAGCAGTACACCGACGTCCGATTCTAGCAGGCAAATTTCCCTGCCCCAGCTGCTGGACCGTCGAAAGAAGTTCACTCCCAGCCATCCACATGGCCAGCGGTTGAATGCTAGCTTGGCTAAATTGCTAGCGCTTCAACTGCTGCCTTTTCAGTTGGTAGACTCGGCCCCCTTCCGTGAGTTTGTGCAATGTGCGGTTCCTCAGTGGCAGGTTCCCAAACGCCACTTTTTCTCACGGAAGGCTATTCCGGCTCTCTACCGACATGTGGAAGGCAATGTCTTGGCCTCGCTGGACAGGGCGGTCAGCGGTAAGGTGCATATTACCGCTGACTCATGGTCCAGCAGGCATGGACAGGGACGTTACCTTTCTTTCACGGCCCATTGGGTCACTCTTTTGGCAGCTGGGAAGGATGCAGGACAAGGTGCAGTAGTGTTGGAGGTTGTTCCACCGCCACGCCTCCAAAATGCTACTACTGGTTGTGACACACCTCTCTCCTCCACCCCCTCCTCTTCTTCTTCCTCCATGGCCTCTTCCTGTGCTTTGTCCTCTGAACCAGCGGTGCTCCGTAGGCGTTCAAGGGGCTACACAAGTACGCAGGCAAAAAGATGCCATGCCGTGCTTGCGCTGGTGTGTTTGGGGGACAGAAGCCACACTGGGGCAGAGGTCCTGTCTGCTCTGCAGGGCCAGGCCGAGAGGTGGTTGACGCCACGCCAGCTTAAGCCAGGAATGGTGGTTTGCGACAATGGCACCAACCTCCTCTCCGCCCTCCGACAGGGACAACTGACCCATGTGCCCTGTGTGGCTCACGTCCTTAACCTGGTGGTGCAGCGGTTCTTGGGCAGGTACCCGGGCTTACAGGATGTCCTGAGGCAGGCCAGGAAAGTCTGTGTGCATTTCCGCAGATCTTATAATGCCAGTGCTCGCCTGGCTGAGCTGCAAAAGGAGTTGAACCTGCCCAAGAACCGCCTTATATGTGACATGCCCACCAGGTGGAACTCAACGTTGGCCATGCTGCAGCGGCTGCACACGCAGCAGAGGGCCATCAATGAGTACCTGTGCGACTACGGCACCAGGACAGGGTCAGGGGAGCTTGGTTTTTTTTCTCCACGCCGGTGGGGCATGATCAGGGATGCATGCACTGTCCTGGCACCATTTGAGGAGGCCACGAGGATGGTGAGCAGTGACAGTGCATGCATCAGTGACACTGTACCTCTTGTCCACCTGTTGGAGCACACGCTGCGTGGAATAATGGACAGGGCACTTGAGGCAGAACAGAGGCAGGAAGAGGAGGACTTCCTTGCCTCTCAAGGCCCCCTTTACCCAGACAGTGTTCCTTCTGTCCCACCCATCGCACAGGAAGAGGAGGAGGAGGAGGAGGATTGTGTCAGCATGGAGGTGGAGCCTGGCACTCAGCAGCATCAACAGCAGCAGTCTTTTAGGGATGATTTACAGTCCCAAGAAACCCGTGGACTTGTACGTGGCTGGGAGGAGGTGGCTGCGGATCATGTCGTCCTTGGTGACCCAGAGGACTCCGGACCGAATGCCTCAGCTAACCTACGCTGCATGGCCTCCCTGATCCTGCAAAGTCTGCGGAAGGATCCTCGTATTCTTCGGATCAAGGAGAGGGACCATTACTGGCTGGCCACTCTCCTTGATCCACGGTACAAGGGTAAGGTTGCGGACCTTATGTTACCGTCGCAGAGGGAGCAGAGGATGAGACAACTCCGGGAGGCCTTGCAGAAAGGTCTGTGCAACGCGTTCCCAGAGACTGGGAGGTTACAAACTCCTGGTCCTGGACAACGAGTTGCTGAGGCTTCGGCCAGTCAAAGAAGGAGCGGTGGGGAAGGTGGCCGTCTGACCGATGCGTTCAGACAATTCTTTAGTCCGCAGCCCCAAAGTATGATCGATTCCAGCAACCATCGCCAGCGTCTGATAAACATGGTGCAGGAATATCTAGGGGCAAGGTCAGACTTGGACACCTTCCCCACCGAAAATCCTCTGGCTTACTGGGTCTTGAGGATGGATCACTGGCCAGAGCTTGCACAGTATGCAATTGAGCTACTGGCCTGTCCTGCATCCAGCGTTCTTTCGGAACGCACATTCAGTGCTGCTGGAGGATTTGTCACGGATCACAGGGTGCGCCTGTCCACCGACTCGGTTGATCGACTGACTTTCATCAAGATGAACCAGTCTTGGATCACCACCAGCTACCACACACCTGATGCTGATATAACAGACTAATTGATTTTAACATGTCACATCCCTTCAAGACTGATGCTGATGCTGAGTGCCTGTGCTGTTATGTTGACTGGCTATCCTCCTCCTCCGAGTCCTCAATGATACGATTGATGATGATAGCTTGGAAGATCATTTTTGTTTATGGGTGCCGCCACCAGTGCCTAACGCCCAATTTTTCAGCCCCTGTTTAACAGGGGCGTGTAATTACAATTTTTGAAGCAATACTTTGCAACAGGGCTCATTGCTGTGCTCCAAGTACAGTATCTGTGAGGGGTTGCAGTGTTGTGCCACCAGTGCCTAAGGCCCAATTTTTCAGCCCCTGTTCAACAGGGGCATGGATTTACAATTCTTGATCTAATAATTCACAGCAGGGCCCATTGCTGCACCCACCAAGAGTAACTCTGAGGGCTTACAGTGTTGTGGCAACGCCACCACCACCACCACCACGAAAGGCCCAATTTTTCAGCCCCTGTTCAAAAGGGGCATGTAATTACAATTCTTGATCTAATAATTCACAGCAGGGCCCATTCCTGCACCCACCAAGAGTAACTCTGAGGGCTTACAGTGTTGTGGCAACACCACCACCACCACCACCACCACGAAAGGCCCAATTTTTCAGCCCCTGTTCAACAGGGGCATGCAATTACAATTCTTGATCTAATAATTCACAGCAGGGCCCATTGCTGCACCCACCAAGAGTAACTGTCAGGGCTTACAGTGTTGTGGCACCAGCACCACCATCAAAGGCCCAATTTTTACTACCACTGTTCAACAATTATATGTAATTACAATTCCTGATATAATAGTTGACAGCAGGGCGTTCCAGCACCAACCAAGAGTAACTGTGAGTGCTTACAGTGTTGTGCCAACACCAACAACTAAGGGGCCTATTTCTGCAGAGTATATACGGCAGGTCCCTACTTTCAAACATCCAACTTACAAATGACTCCTACTTGCAAACGCAAGAAGACAACAGGAAGTGAGAGGAAATCTACCCCTAGGAAGGAAAATTTTCTCCTGTAAGAATTAATATGGGAGAAAGGTGTCTCCTCTGTACTGATGCTTTATCACCAATCCTTGTTTCAAGAAAAACACCACATTTCAAAAACAGTTGTCATTGGGACGGAAAGTGAGGTGAAATGTTCTGAACAGGGGCACAGACAGCAAAACAAATGTTACAGGGGTGAGAACCCTTACCTATGTTTTCCAAAAAGTTTAAAAATAGATTTTTGGGCTGGAGCTACACTTAAACAATGTACCTGTTCAAAATTACAAACATATTCTACATAAGAACAAACCTACAGTCCCTGTCTTGTATGCACCGCCTGTATAAGGCTGTTCAGAGTATATAGGGCCTTTTTTATTTTATGTGCGGGGTTCCCCTTAATATCCATACAAGACCCAAAGGGGCTGGTAATGGGCTGGGGTAGGGGGGGGGGGTCATGGGGTAGCTATGCCATTTTTCTTAAAGATTTTCATCCATATTACCGGGACCAGACATTACATTAAAGCCCCAAGCAGTTTTAAATGGCTTTTTTTTCCTTTAGAAGTGTCATTTTGTGCAGGGACAGTTCTAAACACGGGAAACACGTGGCACTTCACAGGCATACTTTAGACACCCCCCAGGTACGATATTTAAAGGAATATTTGACTTTTTTTTTTTCACTTTATGCATCATTAAAATGACTGCTCCCGAAAAACGGTCGTTTTTAAAATTTCTTTTTGCATTGATACATGTCCCCTGGTGCAGAACCCGGGTTCCCAAACCCTTTTTAGGACAATAACATGCATAATAATCGTTATAATTAGCACTTTAGAATTCGAACGTTCGCATCCATTGTATTTAATAGGGTTCTAATGTTCGTACGAACTTTCGGTCCGTTCGCGGGTTCTGGTGCGAACCGAACCCGGGGGTGTTCGGCTCATCACTAGAAAGGTATCCAAATCTGACCTTGCCCATAGGTATTCCTGCACCATGTATATCAGACGCTGGCGATGGTTGCTGGAACCGATCATACCTTGGGGCTGCGGACTAAAGAATTGTCTGAACGCATCGGTCAGACGGCCACCTTCCCCACCGCTCCTTCTTTGACTGACCGAAGCCTCAGCAACTCGTTGTCCCAGAACAAGAGTTTGTAACCTCCCAGTCTCTGGGAACGCGTTGCACAGACCTTTCTGCAAGGCCTCCCGGAGTTGTCACATCTGCTCCCTCTGCGATGGTAAGATAAGGTCCGCAACCTTACCCTTGTACCGTGGATCAAGGAGAGTGGCCAGCCAGTAATGGTCCCTCTCCTTGATCCGAAGAATACGAGGATCCTTCCGCAGACTTTGCAGGATCAGGGAGGCCATGCAGCGTAGGTTAGCTGAGGCATTAGGTCCGGAGTCCTCTGGGTCACTAAGGACGACATGATCCGCAGCCACCTCCTCCCAGCCACGTACAAGTCAACGGGTTACTTGGGACTGTAAATCACCCCTAAAAGACTGCTGCTGTTGATGCTGCTGAGTGCCAGGCTCCACCTCCATGCTGACACAATCCTCCTCCTCCTCCTCCTCATCCTCTTCCTGTGCGATGGGTGGGACAGAAGGAACACTGTCTGGGTAAAGGGGGCCTTGAGAGGCAAGGAAGTCCTCCTCTTCCTGCCTCTGTTCTGCCTCAAGTGCCCTGTCCATTATTCCACGCAGCGTGTGCTCCAAGAGGTGGACAAGAGGTACAGTGTCACTGATGCATGCACTGTCACTGCTCACCATCCTCGTGGCAACCTCAAATGGTGCCAGGACAGTGCATGCATCCCTGATCATGCCCCCACCGGCGTGGTGAAAAAAACCCGAGCTCCCCTGACCCTGTCCTGGTGCCGTAGTCGCACAGGTACTCATTGATGGCCCTCTGCTGCATGTGCAGCCGCTGCAGCATGGCCAACGTTGAGTTCCACCTGGTGGGCATGTCACATATAAGGCGGTTCTTGGGCAGGTTCAACTCCTTTTGCAGCTCAGCCAGGCGAGCACTGGCATTATAAGATCTGCGAAAATGCACACAGACTTTCCTGGCCTGCCTCAGGACATCCTGTAAGCCCAGGTACCTGCCCAAGAACCGCTGCACCACCAGGTTAAGGACGTGAGCCACACAGGGCACATGGGTCAGTTGTCCCTGTCGGAGGGCGGAGAGGAGGTTGGTGCCATTGTCGCAAACCACCATTCCTGCCTTAAGCTGGCGTGGCGTCAACCACCTCTCGGCCTGCCCCTGCAGAGCTGACAGAACCTCTGCCCCAGTGTGGCTCCTGTCCCCCAAACACACCAGCGCAAGCACGGCATGGCATCTTTTTGCCTGCGTACTTGCGTAACCCCTTGAAAGCCTACAGAGCACCGCTGGTTCCGAGGACAAAGCACAGGAAGAGGCCATGGGGGAAGAAGAAGAGGGGGTGGAGGAGAGAGGTGTGTCACAACCAGTAGTAGCATTTTGGAGGCGTGGCGGCGGAACAACCTCCAACACTACTGCACCTTGTCCTGCATCCTTCCCAGCTGCCAAAAGAGTGACCCAATGGGCCGTGAAAGAAAGGTAACATCCCTGTCCATGCCTGCTGGACCATGAGTCAGCGGTAATATGCACCTTACCGCTGACCGCCCTGTCCAGCAAGGCATGGACATTGCCTTCCACATGCCAGTAGAGAGCCGGAATCACCTTCCGTGAGAAAAAGTGGCGTTTGGGAACCTGCCACTGAGGAACCGCACATTGCACAAACTCACGGAAGGGGGCCGAGTCTACCAACTGAAAAGGCAGCAGTTGAAGTGCTAGCAATTTATCCAAGCTAGCATTCAACCGCTGGGCATGTGGATGGCTGGGAGTGAACTTCTTTCGACGGTCCAGCAGCTGGGGCAGGGAAATTTGCCTGCTAGAATCGGACGTCGGTGTACTGCTAGCAGAGTGCCCGCAAGTACTTGGCTGTGACACACCTAATTCTACACCTTCATTCCTCTCAGTGCAGGTTTCAGAGAGGACTGAAGGTATAGTGGGGTTGGAGATCCCAGCTGATGCGGAGCAAGGAGAGGTCCGCTTTGTTCTTTGATGTGGGTCTTTGAGGTAGGCTTGCCAACGAGCTGCATGGCAGGTCAACATATGTCTGGTCAAGCATGTGGTGCCCAAGCGGCTGATGTTTTGGCCACGCAAGATACGCTTGAGACATATGTTGCAAACAGCAGCGGTGCGATCTGATGCACTCGACTCAAAAAAGGCCCACACCAAAGAACTTTTGGAATAACGGGCAGAGGCAGCGCCCTGCACAGGCGGAGCTCTGCGGTGTGATTCAGTCGGTGTGCTGCTCTTACGCTGGCCCCCGGAGGGCATCCTTTCTCATTGGAGATGTGCCTCCTCCTTATCCTCCTCCTCCTCCTCCTCTCTCCTATCAGGCACCCACATGGAGTCAGTGACCTCATCATCCCCTCCCTCCTCATCACTGGAACCAATCTGGCAGTATGCTGCAGCTGCTGGAACATGACTGCCAGATTGGTGTCCTTCTTGAGCATCCCCTCTCTCTGCTCACATGCTACTGCCTTCCTCTAGCTGGGTATCATCTTTAGACCCTTCGAAACGCTGGGCATCCTCCTGGAGCATGTACCCAACACTTTGCTCAAACAGTTCGGGGGACTCCTCAGGAGGACACGGTGGGTCTAGGGAAGGAGTGACTGATGATGACATTGAGGACGCTTTGGCAACTGCTTTGCCAGTACCCTGAGCCTGGGTGAGAGAGGATGAGGAGGATGAGGAGGGCTTGGTCATCCACTCTACCAAGTCTTCGGCATGATGCGGCTCAACACGTCCAGCTGCCGAAAATAAGGACAAGCGTGTCCCATGGCCACGTGCTGATGACGATGCACCGCGTCCACGACCAGCACTGTTGTCTCTAGACACAGAGCCTGCTTGCCCTCTTTTATTGGCTCCTGACTGTCTGCCTCTCCTTGTTTGCCTTCCAGACATTCTAAAGGCCTGCAGGGAGATGGGAAAACCAGCATTAAGGGGTAGCTTCAGGTGTATATTTTGCAAGAAGCACACTACGCCCGCTGTAAGTGCTGCAGATGCCTGCCTGTGTTACACAACAGGAAAAACACCGCAATAAGGCCTAGCTTCTGGCGTATATTTTGCAAGAAGCACACTATGCCCGCTGTAAGTGCTGCAGATGCCTGTTAGTGTAACACAAAAGAAAAAAAACTACGAGCAATAAGGGGTAGCTTCAGGTGTATAATGTGCAGAAGGCACACTACCTGTGTTACACAACAGGAAAACACAGCATTAAGGCCTAGCTTCAGGTGTATATTTTTCAGGAATCACACTACGCCTGCTTTAAGTGCTGCAGATGCCTGCCTGTGTTACACAACAGGAAAACACAGCAATAAGGCCTAGCTTCAGGTGTATATTTTGCAGGAATCACACTACGCCTGCTTTAAGTGCTGCAGATGCCTGCCTGTGTTACACAACAGGAAAACACAGCAATAAAGGGCTAGCTTCAGGTGTATACTGTGCAGGAGGCTTAGCAAAAATATCACTGACACTGTCCCTGCCTATCCTTCTCTCTCCCTGCACGCAAAGTTTAGCAGAATATCACTGACACTGTCCCTGCCTATCCTTCTCTCTCCCTACACACAAGGTAAATGAACAAATATCACTAACACTGTCCCTGCCTATCCTTCTCTCTCCCTGAACTGGAACACACTACACAAGGCCGCCGCGCTGTACTAAACCCCCCTGAGCTATAATTGGCCACAGACATCCTGCCTGTGGCCAATTATCGCTCTCCTGGCTGCCGGCACTGTGATTGGCCAAGCATGCGGGGTCACAGTGCATGCTTGGCCAATCACAGCGCTGGGATTGCACTGCGATGGCGCAGTGTATTGTGGGCCGTTCGCGTCACTCGAATTTGGCGCGAACGGCCCAAAACGTTCGATCTTCGTCGAACGATCGAACAGCCGATGTTCGAGTCGAACGTATGTTCGACTCGAACACCGAGCTCATCCCTAGTCTTCACAAGTTTGTCACACACTGTTGCTGGTATGTTGGCCCATTCCTCCATGCAGATCTCCTCTAGAGCAGTGATGTTTTTGGGCTGTCGCTGGGCAACACAGACTTTCAACTCCCTCCAAAGGAAGTTTTCTATGGGGGTGAGATCTGGAGACTGGCTAGGCCACTCCAGGACCTTGAAATGCTTCTTACGAAGCCACTCCTTTGTTGCCCAGGCGGTGTATTTGGGATCATTGTCATGCTGAAAGACCCAGCCACGTTTCATCTTCAATGCCCTTGCTGATAGGAGGAGGTTTGCACTCAAAATCTCACGATAAATGGCCTCATTCATTCTTTTATGTACACGGATCAGTCGTCCTGTTCCCTTTGCAGAGAAACAGCCCCAAAGCATGATGTTGCCACCCCCATGCTTCACAGTAGGTATGGTGTTCTTTGGTTGCAACTCAGCATTCTCTCTCCTCCAAAAACGACGAGTTGTGTTACTACCAAATCAGTTCTACTTTGGTTTCATCTGACCATTTGACATTCTCCCAGTCCTCTTCTGGATCATCCAAATGCTCTCTAGCAAACCTCACACGGGCCCGGACATGTACTGGCTTAAGCAGGGGGACACTTCTGGCACAGTGTGCTACTGATGGCAGCCTTTTTTACGTTGGTCCCATCTCTCTGCAGGTCATTCACTAGGTCCTTCCGTGTGGTTCTGGGATTTTTGCTCACCGCTCTTGTGATCATTTTGACCCCACGGGGTGAGATCTTGCGTGGAGCCCCAGATCGAGGGAGATTATCAGTGGTCTTGTATGTCTTCTATTTTCTAATTATTGCTCCCATAGTTGATTTCTTCACACCAAGCTGCTTGGCTACTGCAGATTCAGTCTTCCCAGCCTGGCGCAGGTCTACAATTTTGTTTCTGGTGTTCTTCGACAGCTCTTTGGTCTTCACCATAGTGGAGTTTGGAGTGTGACTGTTTGAGGTTGTGGACAGGTGTCTTTTATACTGATAACAAGTTCAAACAGTTGCCATTAATACATGTAATGAGTGGAGGACAGAGGAGCCTCTTAACCACTTAAGCCCCGGACCATTTCGGACCATTAGGACCAAGCCTGTTTTTGGGATTCGGCACTGCGCTGCTTTAACTGTAAATTGTGCGGACATGCAATGTTGTACCCAAATGAAATTTGCGTCCTTTTCTTCCCACAAATAGAGCTTTCTTTTAATGGTATTTGATTGCCTCTGCGATTTTTATTTTTTGCGATATAAACAGAAAAAGACCGAAAATTTTGAAAAAAAATGATATTTTCTACTTTTTGTTATAAGAAAAATCGAATAAACTCAATTTATTCATACATTTAGGCCAAAATGTATTCAGCCACATGTCTTTAGTAAAAAAAATGTCAATAAGCGTATATTTATTGGTTTGCGCAAAAGTTATAGCGTTTACAAACTAGGGTACATTTTCTGAAATTTACACAGCTTTAAATTTATGACTGCCTATCTCATTTCTTGAGGTGCTAAAATGGCAGGGCAGTACAAAACCCCCCCAAATGACCCCATTTTGGAAAGTAGACACCCCAAGGAAATTGCTGAGAGGCATGTTGAGCCCATTGAATATTTTTTTTTTCGTCCCAAGTGATTGAATAATGACAAAAAAAAAATAAAAAATTACAAAAAGTTGTCACTAAATGATATATTGCTCACACATGCCATGGTTATATGTGGAATTGCACCCCAAAATACATTCTGCTGCTTCTCCTGAGTACGGGGATACCACATGTGTGGGACTTTTTAGGAGCCTAGCCACGTACGGGACCCCGGAAACCAAGCACCGCCTTCAGGATTTCTAAGGGCGCAAATTTTTGATTTCACTCCTCACTACCTATCACAGTTTCGAAGGCCATAAAATGCCAAAATAGCACAAACCCCCCCCCCAAATGACCCCATTTTGGAAAGTAGACACCCCAAGCTATTTACTGAGAGGCATGTTCAGTCCATGGAATATTTTATATTTTGCCACAAGTTGCGGGAATATGACAAACTTTTTTTTTTTTTCACAAAGTTGTCACTAAATGATATATTGCTCACACATGCCATGGGCATATGTGAAATTACACCCCAAAATACATTCTGCTGCTTCTCCTGAGTACGGAGATACCACATGTGTGGGACTTTTTGGGAGCCTAGCCGCATACGGGACCCCAAAAACCAAGCACCGCCTTCAAGGTTTCTAAGGGCATACATTTTTGATTTCACTCCTCACTACCTATCACAGTTTTGAGGGCCATAAAATGCCAAGATGGCACAAAACCCCCCCAAATTACCCCATTTTGGAAAGTAGACACCCCAAGCTATTTGCTGAGAGGCATGTTGACCCCATTGAATATTTTTTTTTTGTCCCAAATGATTGAATAATGACAAAAAGAAAAAAAAAAAAAAAAGTACAAAAAGTTGTCACTAAATGATATATTGCTCACACATGCCATGGTTATATGTGGAATTTCACCCCAAAATACATTCTGCTGCTTTTCCTGAGTACGGGGATACCACATGTGTGGGACTTTTTGGGAGCCTAGCCGCGTACAGGGCCCCAAAAACCAAGCACCGCCTTCAGGATTTCTAAGGGCATAAATTTTTGATTTCACTCCTCACTACCTATCACAGTTTTGAAGGCCATAAAATGCCAAAATAGCACAAAACCCCCCCAAATTACCCCATTTTGGAAAGTAGACACCCCAAGCTATTTGCTGAGAGGCATGTTGAGTCCATGGAATATTTTATATTTTGCCACAGGTTGCGGGAATATGACAAACTGTTTTTTTTTTGCACAAAGTTGTCACTAAATGATATATTGCTCACACATGCCATGGGCATATGTGAAATTACACCCCAAAATACATTCTGCTGCTTCTCCTGAGTACGGGGATACCACATGTGTGGGACTTTTTGGGAGCCTAGCCGCGTACGGGACCCCAAAAACCAAGCACCGCCTTCAAGGTTTCTAAGGGCATAAATTTTTGATTTCGCTCCTCACTACCTATCACAGTTTTGAAGGCCATAAAATGCCAAGATGGCACAAAACCCCCCCAAATGACCCCATTTTGGAAAGTAGACACCCCAAGCTATTTGCTGAGAGGCATGTTGAGCCCATTGAATATTTTTTTTTTTTTGTCCCAAATGATTGAATAATGACAAAAAGAAAAAAAAAATGTACAAAAAGTTGTCACTAAATGATATATTGCTCACACATGCCATGGTTATATGTGAAATTACACCCCAAAATACATTCTGCTGCTTCTCCTGAGTACGGGGATACCACAGTGTGGGACTTTTTGGGAGCCTAGCCGCGTACGGGACCCCAAAAACCAAGCACCGCCTTCAAGGTTTCTAAGGGCATAAATTTTTGATTTCACTCCTCACTACCTATCACAGTTTTGAAGGCCATAAAATGTCAAAATAGCCCAAAACCCCCACAAATGACCCCATTTTGGAAAGTAGACACCCCAAGCTATTTGCTGAGAGGCATGGTGAGTATTTTACAGCTCTCATTTGTTTTTGAAAATTAAGAAAGACATTTTTTTTTCTTTTTTTTTTTCTTTTTTTACATTTTCAAAACTTTGTGACAAAAAGCGAGATCTGCAAAATACTCAACATACCTCTCAGCAAATAGCTTGGGGTGTCTACTTTCCAAAATGGGGTCATTTGGGGGGGTTTTGTGCCATCTGGGCATTCCATGGCCTCCGAAACTGTGATAGGCAGTGAGGAGTGAAATCAAAAATTTACACCCATAGAAATCCTGAAGGCGGTGCTTGGTTTTTGGGGTCCCGTACGCGACTAGGCTCCCAAAAAGTCCCACACATGTGGTATCCCCGTACTCAGGAGAAGCAACAGAATGTATTTTGGGGTGTAATTCCACATATGCCCATGGCATGTTTGAGCAATATATAATTTAGTGACAACTTTTTGTACATTTTTTTTTTTGGTCATTATTCAATCACTTGGGACAAAAAAAAAAAATATTCAATGGGCTCAACATGCCTCTCAGCAAATAGCTTGAGGTGTCTACTTTACAAAATGGGGTCATTTGGGGGGGTTTTGAACTGTCCTGGCATTTTATGCACAACATTAGGAAGCTTATGTCACACATCATCCACTCTTCTAACCACTTGAAGACAAAGCCCTTTCTGACACTTTTTGTTTACATGAAAGAAAAATTTTTTTTGCAAGAAAATTATGTTGAACCCCCAAACATTATATATTTTTTTAAAGCAAAGGCCCTACAGATTAAAATAGTGGGTGTTGCATTTTTTTTTCCACACAGTATTTGCGCAGCGATTTTTCAAACGCATTTTTTGGGGGAAAAACACACTTTTTTTATTTTTAATGCACTAAAAAACACTATATTGCCCAAATGTTTGATGAAATAAAAAAGATGATCATAGGCCGAGTACATGGATACCAAACACGACATGCTTTAAAATTGCCCACAAACGCGCAGCGGCGACAAAACTACATTCATTTTTAAAAGCATTTAAAAAACTTTACAGGTTACCACGTTAGATTTACAGAGGAGGTCTACTGCTAAAATGACTGCCCTCGATCTGACCTTCGCGGTGATACCTCACATGCATGATGCAATTGCTGTTTACATATGACGCTAGACCGACGCGTGCGTTCGCCTTTGCGCAATAGCAGGGGGGGACAGCGGTGCTTTTTTTTTTTTTTTTTTTTTATTATTTATTTGGCTTTTTTATTTTATTTTTAAACTGTGCCTTCCATATTTTTTTTTTTACCATTTTTATCGTTATCTCAGGGAATGTAAATATCACCTATGATAGCAATAGGTAGTGACAGGTACTCTTTTTTTGAAAAAAATTGGGGGGTTAGACCCTAGATCTTTCCTCTGCCCTCAAAGCATCTGACCACACCAAGATCGGTGTGATAAAATGCTTTCCCAATTTCCCAATGGCGCTTTTTATATCCGGGGGGGGGACATTCCCTCCCACTGCTTGTAAAAGCAGTCTAGAGGCTAATTATCTGCTAGAATTGCTTTTACATGAAAGCCGGCTGCTGGCTGAAAAGAATGATACCAAGATGATACCTAAACCCGCAGGCATCATTCTGGTATAAACATTCAAAGTCCAGCAACATACCAGTACGTTGCTGGTCCTTGTTGGACATGTATTGTAATCTTTTTTTTCATACAGCCTATTGGCTGAACGAAAAAAAGAGATTGATTGGTGGGTATGCCCACCATTAGAATACCTCCCTTCATCCACCCACTTCTAATGATGGGCATATATGCCGAAGCATGGGGGCATCCTCCCGCAAAAAAGTTATGCCGCGTACACACGGTCAAGCCTTCGTCGGAATTTCGACCGTATGTACGCGGCATAAAAGGTTATGCCGCGTACACACGGTCGGACTTTTCCACGGATAAGCCTCCGTTGGAATTTCGACCGTATATACGCGGCATTAGGAGCAAAATCGCTCCTCCGCCCCTGCTGCCCCCATGCTTCGGCATATATGCTCTTTTTTTTAACTGTGGTGGTGAAATCACCTCCTACAGCGTTGGAGTCACGGCTTTATGTATCGTGGGAGCAAACGCTGTTGCTGTCAAGATAAATAGATCCGCGCTGCAACTGAATGGCGTACCTGCTAAGCAAATGGTGGTTAACATTAAAACAAAGTAACATTACAGTACAACAGTAAGACCTTACCATGCCATACCTGCAAAGCAAATACCAAAACAAAACCTAGTAAAAAATAAAAAAATGTTTTAACGCAACCTGTGCCTAAAATATATATATGCCGAAGCATGGGGGCATCCTCCCGCAAAAAAGTTATGCCGCGTACACACGGTCGGAATTTCGACCGTATGTACGCGGCATTAGGAGCAAAATCGCTCCTCCGCCCCTGCTGCCCCCATGCTTCGGCATATATGCTCTTTTTTTTAACTGTGGTGGTGAAATCACCTCCTACAGCGTTGGAGTCACGGCTTTATGTATCGTGGGAGCAAACGCTGTTGCTGTCAAGATAAATAGATCCGCGCTGCAACTGAATGACGTACCTGCTAAGCAAATGGTGGTTAACATTAAAACAAAGTAACATTACAGTACAACAGTAAGACCTTACCATGCCATACCTGCAAAGCAAATACCAAAACAAAACCTAGTAAAAAATAAAAAAATGTTTTAACGCAACCTGTGCCTAAAATATATATATGCCGAAGCATGGGGGCATCCTCCCGCAAAAAAGTTATGCCGCGTACACACGGTCGGAATTTCGACCGTATGTACGCGGCATTAGGAGCAAAATCGCTCCTCCGCCCCTGCTGCCCCCATGCTTCGGCATATATGCTCTTTTTTTTAACTGTGGTGGTGAAATCACCTCCTACAGCACTGGAGTCACGGCTTTATGTATCGTGGGAGCAAACGCTGTTGCTGTCAAGATAAATAATTCCGCGCTGCAGTTGAATGGCGCACCTGAAAACAAAAAATTACATACCTGAAAAGCAAGCATGATAAAACATTGCAGAATAGAATACAGTAAAAAAAGAGCAGAACAATAGAGAGAAAATAGAGAGAGAGAGAACAATAAAACGACAACTATTTTTGTTTTTTTTATTTTATATTTTTTTTGTGTTTTGTTTTTTCCTTTTTTTTTTTCTTTTTTACACTTTTTTTTGTAACTTTACAACTGTAATGGTTCGGGTCTCTCAAAATGTAATGGCATCTTGGGAGACCCTGTGTAAGTGTGTCCTAGTCTGTGAAATGCTGTACCCTACGCTAAAACTTCACTTTTGAGTGGTAGCGTTCAAAACATTCACCTTGGCAAAGACCAGGCTTGTCAGGACAGAGTGGACAAAAACTACGGGTGTCACGCCTAAATCCGCGCTTGCTACAGACACGACATCTTTTTTGGGGGTGGCTTTGGGTAGGGGTACTCGGGAGGACATACGAATAATGCCTCTCATGCAGCCGGCTTACTGCATTTGGTTGGGGATGGTGAGGTGCAGAACCGCCTGGATACAGGAGTTCTGTGACTATCTCATTCTGGAATTTTATAAGAGATAACGTCCCGCCTGAAGCTCTGTATAGCACATGAGCGTTCAGCAAAGCCAATTGGAATAATGATAGAGACACTTTTTTGTACCAGCGTCTCGCCTTACGGTCAATTAGATACGGCGCCATCAACTGGTCGTTGAGGTCCACCCCTCCCATATTTTGGTTATATTCGTGGACACAGAGGGGTTTCTCCACAACACCAGTCGCCGTACGAATTTGGACTGTCGTGTCTGCATGAAGGGAGGTAAGAAGGAAAACATTCTTATTGTCCCTCCACTTCATAGCGAGCAAGTTATTACACTTCAAGCAGGCTCTCTCCCCCAGCCTAAGACGGGCATCTACAAGCCGCTGGGGAAAGCCCCGGCGATTAGGTCGCACGGTGCCACATGCTCCAATCTTATGATCAAACAAGTGACTAAACAGTGGCACGCTCGTGTAATAATTGTCCACATACAAGTGGTACCCCTTTCCGAATAAGGGTGACACCAAGTTCCACACTATCTTGCCAGCGCTCCCTATGTAATCCGGGCAGTTGACCGACTCAATCTGACTGTCTTTTCCCTCATAAACTGTAAAGTTCACTACATAGCCTGTTGCCCTGTCACAGAACTTGTAGAGCTTGACCCCGTATCTGGCACGCTTGCTGGGAAGGTACTGCTTGAAAGACAAGCGGCCAGAAAATTTAATCAGGGACTCATCAACGCAGACAACTTGATCGGGAGTAAACAAGGCTGCAAAACGTTCGTTGAAGTGGTTTATGAGGGGCCGAATTTTATAGAGCCGGTCGTATTCAGGGTCCCCACGTGGACGACAAAGTTCATTGTCGTTGAAGTGCATGAACCGCAAAATCTGCTCGTATCGTGCCCTGGACATGGAGGCAGAGAACACGGGCATGTGGTCAATTGGGTGCGTGGACCAATAAGCACGCAATGACGGAAATTTATGTGTGCCCATGTTGAGGGAAAGGCCCAGAAAGGTCTTAAATTCGGAAACCGTAATTGGTTTCCAATTTCTAGCAATTTTAGGCAACTGGGGGTTAGCGGCGATAAATTGACCAGCATATAAATTACTCTGGTCCACAATAGATCTATAGAGATCTTCCGTGAAAAACAGCGAATAAAAATCGATTGGCATAAAATCAGCTGTTTCCACCTGAATACCGGGTTGGGCAGTGAATGGGGGAAGTACGGGTTCTGCAGAAGTGGTGGGGACCCAATCAGGATAGGCGAATTCTGCAGGAAGGGCAGTATGGGCACGACGGGCCTGCCTTTGTCTTCTTGGTGGCAGCGGGACACTACTTGTGCTTGCCAACTCGCCAGCTTGAACTGCACTTATGGGACTCGCCACGTCACCAAGTGTTACTGCAGTGCTGGATGTACGTCCAGGCTGTACTAGGCCGCTGGTGCTTGCCAGTTCACCAGAAGGAATAGCGGCGCTAGTACTACTCTGCTCCATGATACGAGAGACCTGCGGTTCTTGCTCCTCAACAACCTCAGAAGATCGGGATCGGGTACGCCTGACCTTAGCAGGGACCTCAACTTCGTCGTCAGAGCTATCTGACGTGGGGCCGCTGACGTCACTGTCTTCTACGGGAAGATATTCTGAGCCTGAATCTGACAGATACGTGACCTCCTCTTCACTATCTGTCATGCTCAGAATCTCGTAGGCCTCTTTACTAGTGTACCTTCGACTTGCCATTTTGGGCTCTAAATTTAGGGGTACACTAGTAAGATTCACAGGAAAAAAAGCACCTGACTGTCGTCAGCAAATATATCAAACGCTACAAAAAAACTGTTAGCGATCGCAGGGATCAGGCCTGTCTCTGCGAACGCTGCAGTTATGTGTGTTGTGTTTGGTAAGTGACAGTGATCGATCGATACTGCACTTGGGTGGGCTGGGCTGGGCTGGGCGGAGGGGCTAAACGCAGGTACTAGCAGGTATCTGGGCTGATCCCGCTAACACTGCGTTTTTGGGAACCCTAAACCGCTGGGGATGCTAGTATAGATCTGATCAGATACTATACCACTAAGGGGGGTGTATGCTTTGCGCGTGGGTGTTAGCGTTACTGGCACTAACCTAACACTGCCTGGGGCAACGCAGACCCTCTCTGGCGCTAAAACCTAATTGATCTCACCCGCCGGGCGATCAGGGGGGTTAAACCTTTATTGGGTTATATACGGCGGGTGCCCTGATGCTATAAAAAGCAAACTAATCAACCAGCGTCACCCGTAACCTTTATATGGTGATCACTGGTGAAAGGGTTAACTAGGGGCAATCAGGGGGTTAAAACCTTTATTAGGTTAAATATGGGGGTACCTGACACCAATAAAAACCTGCGGCGAACCTAAAAAAAAAATAACTGCCTATCTAAAACACCAGCGACACGAATACAGCGATCGGAAAAACAATCGCTTAGTGACGCTGAAGTTAGGGGGTGAAAGGGTTACCTGGGGGGTGATCAAGGGGTTAAACCTTTATTAGGGGGGGTTAGGGGGCTACCCTGGACCTAAAGGGGCCTAATCCTAACTGCCTTGCAACTTTTTACAATCACAGATGACACTAAATGCAGTGATCAGTAAAATAAATGATCACTGCAATCAGTGACACTGTGATTGGGGGCTTTGGGGTGACCTGGGGGGTGATCTGGGGGTGACTGGGGGGTGATTTGTGTGCCTATGTGTACCTACGTGTCAGTGGACTGTTGGAGCACTAACCTCTGTCTTCACTCCTCGGCGCCGGGAACGAAAAGACCGCGGCGAGGGAGATGACATCACTTCCTCCAGCCTGTGTTTACATCACATGGCGGAGGAAGCAATTTCATTGGCCGGGAGCGATCGCGAGGGGGGGGGCGGAATCGAGCGGCCGCCCCCTCATGCCTGATCGCTCCCGAACACTTAACGGCCGCTCACTGCAGTGAAGGGGGGTCCGGATGGACCCCCCAACTGCACAAAGGCGATCACGTAGATCTACATGATTCTGCCTGTCCGTGCCATTCTGCCGACGTAAATCGGCGGTGGGCGGTCGTTAAGTGGTTAAAGAAGAAGATACAGGTCTGTGAGAGACAGAAATCTTGCTTATTTGTAGGTGACCAAATATGTATTTTTCACCATAATTTGCAAATAAATTCTTTCCAAATCAGACAATGTGATTGTCTGGATTTGTTTCCACATTTTGTCTCTTATAGTTGAGGTATACCTATGATGACAATTACAGGCCTCTCTCATCTTGCACAATTGGTGGCTAACTAAATACTTTTTTGCCCCACTGTAGGGCAGGCCCCTACTTTCAAACATCCAAGTTTCAAACGACTCCTACTTACAAACGGAGGGAGACAACAGGAAGTGAGAGTTAATATGGGAAAAGGTGTCTCCTCTCCACTGATGCTTTATCACCAATCCTTGTTTCCCTAAAACCCCCACATTTTAAAAATCCAATTGTCATTGGGACAGAAAGTGAGGTGAAGTCTTCTGAACAGGTGCACAGACAGCAAAACAAATGTTACAGGGGTGATAACCCTTACCTAGGTTTTCCAAAAAGCTTAAAAATAGATTTTTTGGCTGGAGATACACTTTAAAAATGTACCAGTTCAAAATTACAAAATTACAAACAGATTCTACTTAAGAACAAACCTACAGTCCCTGTCTTGTTTGCACCGCCTGTATACTGCTGTTCAGAGCATATAGGGCCTGGGGGCCCCACACATTTCCTTTTTTTAATTTGGGTGCGGGGTTCCCCTTAATATCCATACAAGACCCAAAGGGGCTGTTAATGGGCTGGGGGGGGTACCCATACCATTTTTCTCAATGATTTTCATCCATATTGCCGGGACCAGACATAACATTAAAGCCGCAAGCAGTTTTAAATGACTTTTATTCCTTTAGAATTGTCATTTTGTGCAGGGACTGTTCTAAACACGGGAAACACGCGCCACTTCACCGGCATACTATAGACACCCCCCCCCAGGTACGATATTTAAAGGAATATTTCACTTTTATTTTTTCACTTTAAGCGTCATTAAAATCACTGCTCCCAAAAAAACTGCAGTTTTGCATTGATACATGTCCCCTGGGGCAGGACCCGGGTCCCCAAACCCTTTTTAGGACAACTTGCATATTAGCCTTTAAAATTTGCACTTTTGATTTCTCACGTTCGAGTCCCATAAACTTTATCGGGGTTCGAAAGTTCGCGCAAACTTTCGGTCCGTTCGCAGGTTCTGGTGCGAACCGAACCGGGGGGTGTTCGGCTCATCCCTACTATCTAAGGAAGAACTAGTGACTCTTAGCAAAGGATTAAAGTTTGCACCACCACGTAACCTTAATAAGTTCCAGACTTTTATTGACGTACAAAAATACACCCGCAAGCTTAATATCAAGAGATATCTATTAAGCAACCCAACCAGGCAACTGGCTAGGGATGCACCGGTTATTGTTCACACTGGCCTGTCCAATGCATCACTTTTTAATCTTCCGGGAAACGTGGCTCCCAACGTCAATGTCTTCCATGATTTAGTGATTAAGGACTTAGCAAATTTGAAAACAAAATTAGCACAATCCCAACGAGACATCAGGATAGGAATAGATACACATTGTAACAGGATAAGGGTGGGGCTATTGTGAAGCTTACTCCCAGGAGATGACGAGACTTCTCTCTGACTCAGACACTTATTCTCCTCTGGCATCGGATCCCACATTTAAGTTTAAACAGATTTTAAAAATGCTTATAGAAAAGGGCTTTGATATGGGCATTCTAAATAAAAAAGAGAAGGAACATCTGGTCCCATTAGCCCCTCATCTACCAACGATGTACTCATTGCCCAAGATTCATAAAACTTTAATCAATCCCCCTTTGAAGACCCATCATCAGTGGGATTGACTCCATAACGTTGCGTGTTGGCAAATACATAGACCATTATTTGCAACCACTGGTGATGGGCAATCCATCCTTTTTAAAGGACACAAAACATGTTATTAACTTGCTAAGTTCTGTTGAATGGAAACCAACTTACCTGTTGATAACTGCGGATGTCGCTTCGTTATACACAGCGATATCAATTGGGGCATGAGGCAGTGCAGCACTTTCTCTTTCGGGATTCCAATATTTCTGTTAGGCAGAGTAACTTTATAATGGAACTATTGGACTTCTCGATGACACACAACTATTTTTGGCCCAATGGGGCACATTTTCTACAAATTAAAGGAGTGGCAAAGTGGGAGGAAGTCGAGGTTCTACATGAAAAGCGCCTGGAGCTTGTCATGTGGAAAAGATTTATTGACGACATCCTTTTCATATGGGATGGTGATGTCCAATCTGTCCTTGTCTTCCTGTCCCATTTGAATAACAACAACAGAGGCATAATCCTCAGCCATGACATAAGCCCCACTGATATTCACTTTTTGGATCTAAACATCTCAGTACAGGGAGAAAGAATCATTACATCTACTTTCATCAAACCAACAGACAGAAATGGTTATATTCTTTGGACTCCTGTCATTAACATTCCTGGCAGTCGGCTGTCCCTAAAGGCCAGTTCTTACATCTTAAACAGAACTGTACTAACCTTGATGACTTTTATAAGGAATCTTCAGGCTTAAGGACTAGATTTTTAGACAAAGGGTATGACAACAAAGTTTTGGACTCCCTGATAATGGAAGTTGGATACAACGATCGTCAAGATCTCTTGGGTGACAAACCTCCTCGAGTGGACAAGAAAAATGATTTTAGTTTGGCCTTTCTTACTACCAATTCCAGACAACATTGGGCAATAAAAATAATTCTTAAAAGACATTGGCCCATCATCAAAAATTATCGTGTTCTTGGCCCCTTGCTATCCAACCAACCTTGTGTACTTTTTAGGGGTGCTTCCAATCTGAGGCATACTATAGCACCTAATGTCCCTGATCCACCAATCAGACCCACTTTCTTTGGAGACCTTAAGGGGTACTATCTCTGTGGGAAATATCAAGTATGTAAAATTAATGCTCATCGTGGCAGAAAATTACAGCATTCACTTCAGTCGACAACAGGAATCACATATCCCATAAAGTCTTTTATTACATGCGCAACAAAATGTGTTGTTTATCTTTTGAGGTGCCCTTGCGGCTTAGAATATGTAGGGCGCACCATTCGGATGCTACACGTTAGACTAAGAGAGCATATTGCCAATATTCGCAAGGGTTTTGATAAACACAATGTTTCAAAACATTACGATCTAAAACATAATAGGGACCCTAAAGGTACCACTTTTATTGCACTGGAGAAGTATATACCGCACTGGCGAGGTAGTAACGGTAGACCGACTATATCCAGAACTGAAAAGAATTGGATATACAAATTGCGATCCCACGTGCCTAGTGGTCTGAATGTGGAGTGTCCAACAGTTACAACAGTTGATGTCCCCTCCATTATTCATTCCTTACTTTTTTAGGAATTATTTCAATCTTGACATCTTTATTGTCTGCTTACCATTGGCTGTAATCAAGTAAATAAGGAGCTCTCTATCATGATTTTTGGACCTTATCTAGGTTTTAAGAACGCTATCTGTGCAGTTAGGTTCTGGGCAACACCTACAAAATGCTCTAATAATTTTATAAAAAAATAATTGTTTTAATTTGTGTTTACAATAAATGTTTTTCTTTACATTGATATATGCATACCACTTCTCATCACCGTGGGATATATATATATGAAATGTAATTATTTTTTTTATCTTGTGGTACTAATAATTTTAAATAGTAATGTTTTTGTTGTTGTAAAAAATTGTGGCAACTCGGGGTAGCTGGCCTTTATCATCAATCACATATATATAAAAAACTTTTCCCCATGCTGCTATCATAGTTCTCCTCAAGATGATAGTATCTGTCGTCTTTTGTTTTTGGTGATTGATTTAAGCTCACAATCACAACCATGGACCAATAAACAGCTTTTTTATGTAATGCTTCTCTCATTAGGGCGTTTTATCCCGCCCGATGAGATTTCTGGTATCAATTTTGCGTGTCCTATGGCAGTGCTCTCCCGTTTTGCCAGAAAGGTATATAATACGCAGGCGCGGACGTGTGGGAGTACCCCTGATGATGTCACATCTGACGAAATGATCGTCGGGACACTACGCACACACGTATTGTGATTTTGATACAAACAGATTTGCATTTTATCCTTGCAAGGAATACCACTGTGTTTTTATATGCAACACTGGGAGTTTTTATGTATTGGGATTCTTTTTTCCCACCCAACCAATTTTTTTAAATAAATGATGTAGAAAGACTCTCTACACTATCAGCGTTTCCCCTTTCTTCTTTTGACATATCATCATTATATGCTGTTTACAACCCTGAGCTTCCATCTGATGTATATGGATTCTTTTGGAGAGGAAGGCCAGAACATCTAGTCTGCGGATCTGTGATTCTACTAGGCTCTGTCTGACCCCCCTGAGTAAGGGCGGTCGCAGGCTTTCTGGTAAGCCTTTTATCCTATAGAGGTGACGGTTATCACAGGTGTCGAGTATTTCTCCTACACATTGCACTTGGAGTCACTACAGGATACCAGCATTTATGAACTTACTGCATTCAATATATTTTTTTCTCTTGTGCGTTCTGCACGCGACTTTGATGTTTCACATATGGTTACAAGATAACTTTTGTTATTTTTGAATATATTCAATATTGTTCATTTCTCTATTGCACTGCACAATTGCAATTTTTCTTGGATATATGTCACTTTATTTTGCACTGCACATTTAGTGTGTTTGTATATTATGTCATTTCATGCATAGGTTTATCCCATGCAAAACTTAGCGCTGCACTCCTATTTTTTGTAATAAAAACCCTATCAGGTATTCTAATCCATCTCCACGCTGTCCAAAACTTAAAAATATAAAAAGTTTTGCCTTTAGTTATACTTTAAACGGTTAAGGACCGGCTCCTGTAGATTTACGTTGGCAGAATAGCACAGCTGGGCAAAGTAACGTATATTTACGTCACTTTGAAATACTTGCTGTGCCGGGCGCGCTCGCGCCCCTGCCGCGAGCTCCGTGATTGTGCCCGCAGGACCTGCGGACTCGATGTCCGCCGGTGTCCCGTGATGGGGTCACAGAGCTGCAGAACGGGGAGAGACAAGTGTAAACATGCCTCTCCCCGTTCTGCCTAGTGACATTGTCACTGATCGTCTGCTCCCTCTCATCAGGAGCAGCGATCAGTGACGTACCACTCAAAGCCACCCCCCCTAACAGTTAGAATCACTCCCTAGGACACACTTAACCCCTTCAGCGCCACCTAGTGGTTAATCCCTTCACTGCCAGTGTCATTTTCTCAGTAATCAGTGAATATTTATAGCACTGATCACTATAAAAATTACAATGGTCCCAAAAATGTGTCAAAAGTGTCCGATGTGTCCGCCATAAAGTCGCAGTCACGATAAAAATCGCAGATCGCCGCCATTATTAGTAAAAAATTAATTAATAATAAAAATGCCATAAAATTACCCCCTATTTCGTAGATGCTATAACTTTTGCGCAAACCTAACAATATACGGTTATTGCGTTTTTTTTTTTACCAAAAATATGTAGAAGAATACGTATCGGCCTAAACTGTGGAAAAATTTTGTTTTTTTATCGATTTTTGGGGGAAAGTAAAAAATATTGCATTTTTTTCAAAATGGTTGCTCTTTTTTTGTTTATAGCGCAAAAAATAAAAACCGCAGAGGTGATCAAATACCTCCAAAATAAAGCTCTATTTGTGGGAAAAAAAGGACATCAATTTTGTTTGGGAGCCACGTCGTACGACCGCGCAATTGTGAGTTAAAGAGACGCAGTGTCAAATCGCAAAAAGTGCTCTGGTCTTTGGCCAGCGAAATGGTCAGGGGCTTAAGTGGTTAAACTTTTTTTTACAGTCTGTATTTCATTTTCAGAGATAAAATGGAAACTAGTGCAAGCAGACCTTGCAAGTATAAACAAATCTGGCAATGAAGAATTGTGATTTTTCGACAAATGTGTTAATATTATAAAAAGGAACATTCACAGAACAACAAACTGAATTGTGGTTGGAACTTTAATCAAAAAATAGGTCAACTTTCTCTCTCTCTAGCCTCGTACACACGACCGAGTTTCTCGGCAAGAACCAGCAAGAAACTTGCTGGCAGAGATTTCTTGCCGAGAAATTCGTTCGTGTGTATGGTTTCTCGTCAAGAAAACCGACTAGAATCTCGACGAGAAAATAGAGAACCTGCTCTCTATTTTCTCGTCGAGATTCTCGTCAGCCTGTTTCTCAACGAGAAAATTGTGTGTGTGTACACTTACCTGTCCTCCGGGAAGCCCGCGCATGCTCGAAATGACTTTGACGCATGCACGGTAGCTTCCTAGGCATAGGATAGGGTGTACAAAGATGGCGGCGATGGCATCGAATGTGACGAGCGCATGCTCGTCGTATTCAATTACGTCACCGCGTTCGCTCCATTCAAAGAACCGCGGGTTCTTTGAAATGAGCGTGTGTACACTCGGCCGGGACAAGTTTCTTGTCCAAGGATCTCGTCCAAAAAAACAACATGTTTTTTACGACGAGATTCTCAGCCGTGTGTACGAGGCTTCTCACTACTCTTTTCTTTTCTTTACTCTCCCTATTTATTATAGATATATTGTTCTTCACTACAATAAGTTTAAGTTGTTAGGTCACAACTCATGTAGTTAATATGACGGTAGTTTAATTATACTTTAAGGCACAGTAGTCATGTATAAAATGCTACTCACCAGCTAGTGAAGATCTAATTAATTCTCTTTAAATATTCTATGTTATCCATTATTTATTTTTAAAAAACCTTTATGTAAACGTCATTAACTGTATCCTTGCATAAATAACCAATGTATGTACTTATTATTGTGTAATCAATAAATATTTTTGCCAAGCAAAAAATAGGTCAAGAGCATGAAATCCATAAGGCCCCTTTCACACTGACATGTTTTTCAGGCGGTTTAGCGCTAATAATAGCGCTGCTATACCGCCTGAAAAAATCGTGCCCTGCAGTCTTCAGTGTGAAAGCCCAAAGGCTTTCACACTGAAGCGGTGCACTAGCAGGACCGCTCCAAAAGTCCTGCTAGCCGCATCTTTACAGCGGTGAATGAGCGGTGTGTTCACCGCTCCTTTACTGCTGCTGCCCATTGAAAGCAATGGGAGACCGCGGTAATACCGCCCGCAGCGGTATTAACCCCTTTTTCGGCCGCTAGCAGGGGTTAAATTCACCCCACTAGCGGCCGCATACCGCGGTAAAAACGAAGGTATAGCGGCGCTACAAATAGCGCCGCTATACCCACAGCGCACCTCCCGCCCCAGTGTGAAAGGGGCCTAAAGCAGTCAGGACACAACCCTACATTTCTTACTCATAAAAGAGATCTTGAGTGTACATTTTTTCACTAAGCTATTAAATAGCTATTAAATAGGTCAAGGACATGGTAAAGTATTGCTTTAATGATATTAATTCATGCAAAACTAATAGAAAAAAAAGTGGGCTGAAGGAAAGAAAATGTACGTGTTTTTCCATCCACACAAACAAGGTGGATGGAGGAATCCCGCCACTGAGAAAGCAGGGTTGATTTACAAAACGGAAGAGTGCAAGATCTGGTGCAGCTGTGCATAGAAACCAATTAGCTTTTTTTTTTTGTCAAAGTTTAATTAACCACCTCAATACAGGACACTTTCTTCCCCTTCTTGCCCAGGCCATTTTTCAGCTTTCATCGCTGTCACACTCATGCTACACTTTAACCAAGTGAAATTTTTATCATTTTATTCATACAAATAGACCTTTCTTTTGGTGTTATTTAATCACTGCTGGGTTTTTTATTTAAAAAACAAAACAAAAAAATAGACAGAAAATTTTGAAACAAAATTAAGTTTTTCTTAGTTTCTGTCAGTAATTTTTGTAAATAAGTAATTTTTCTCCTTCACAGATAGGCAGCACTGATGGGTGGCACTGATGGGCATTGATTGGTGGAACTTATGGGCATTGATGGGCAGCACTGATGGGCATTGATGGGCAGCACTGATGGGTAGCACTGAAAGCCAGCACCGACTGGCATCACTAATGGGCACTGATTGGTGGCACTGGTGGGCACTGATTGCTGGCACTGGTGGGCACTGATTACTGGCACATTATTGTAATCAGGGCACTGATGGTCAGTGCCCTGATTACCTATCTTGCTGACCCCTGTGAGGAGATCCCGCTGATCGGCTCTCCTCATCAGTGTGAGGCGATGAGAGCCGATTACGAGCACTTCCGACACAGCCGATCATATGGTTAAAGAACCGTGTTAGGGAGCGGGAGCATGAGCGGCCATTCAGGTGCGCTGTGATAGGACGTCCACCCAGAACGAGAGCTGCACCGTCCCTCCGTCATTTGACGGTGGGCAGGCAGCAAACGGTTAAACAAGCTGAAGTTATAAGCTGATTGGCTACCATGCTGCACCATGCTACCAGCTTCACCAGTTTTTGCACACTCCCGTTTTAGCAAATCACTAGACATGTGCAGAACGGAAAAAATTGTTTAGTCTCCTTTCAGATAGATTTATTATGTTACTAATTTTGTTTCTTAATGGAATTTGTTTAGGTTGGTTTCAGAATTCGTTTAGTTTTGTTTAGTTTTTGTTAAATTTAGTTTAGTTTTTGTTAAACTTTGTGTCATTTATTAATTTTCTAAAAAACTTCAACTTTTCAGAATGATTAGAACTCGGATCGGTCAAAAAACGATCGATCTGAATTCTGTGTGAAGAAATAGGTGGTTGTTAAGCAGTGGGCCAACAAGCCTGCCGTCCGCATCCTTAACATGAATCATCATCTGTCAGTGGGCTTCCCCACTGACAGATGAATGTAAAGACAAAAAACGCTGGCAATTGCCCGGCAATAGAAAAAACAAAATAAAGGCCCCCCCCCAAATCCATACCAGACCCTTACTTGAGCATGCAGCCTGGCAGGTCAGGAAAGGGGGGGACAAGCGAGAGCCCCCCTCCTGAACCATACCAGGCCCCATGCCCTCAACATGGGGGGATGGGTGCCTTGGGGCAGGGGGGGCCTCTTCCCAACAACCTTGGGCTTTGGTTGTTGGGCCCGCCGGGTGGGGGGCTTATTGAAATTTGGAAGCCCCCTTTAAATCTTTTGCATGTACATGTAAAGGGGGCACTCTGACCACCAATGTAATGAGGGATTTCTTTACTGACCACCAATGAAGAGGAAGAGGAACTTACACTGACCACCAATGTAAGGTGGAAATCTACACTGACTGCCAACTACCAATGGGTTAAAGCAGGCCACAGATGGATTGAAATTTAACCGGTTAGGCAGAGACTGTTCACATTTCGAACTATGCATGGCCATTTCTGTTCAAAAGATCATTAGACCGACTTCTGTAGAACAGGAATGTTGGAAAAATTGTCTCAATCAGCGGCTGCAGCTGTTGATTAGTGTATTCCGACAGCAGAGGAGTCCTGCTGTCAGAATAGAGTGTCTCAGTAGGGAGAATTTCTCCATCTTCCTCGCGCATGTAGATGGAGGAATATGTTTGTGTGGCCTGCTGACTTATCTATCTATGACCAGCTTTACACTCATCACCAAAGTGGGGATTTGACACTGACCATCAATGTAAGGTGGAATTTTACAGTGACTACCAATGTAAGAGGAGATTTACACTAACCCCCAATATAAATGGACATTTACACTGACTAGCGATGTAAGGCCTATTTTACACTTGCAGTTGGAGGGTAGTAAAAAATAGGTGGTTGAGCCATGGTTTTACTGCTCCCTTTAAACTGGAAAGGCAGCTGGATAGCGTTGTACACATTCCACAACCATGATGTGTTTCATGGCTGTGACAAAAATTACACACCCAGTTGTATTTGTTTGGCAGTACCGCTGCCAAACACAACCCATTTAGGTGAATGGGGCCATGCCACAACCACATGGAATTCAAGCAGTTGCGCCATGGCGATGCATTCTTTTCAGGGTTAAAACAAGCAGTGGGGAGATGATATATTGACTCCCAGCTGCTTGTCAACCGCCCTCTGAAAATTGATCCACCATGGATCTCTTCTCTGAGGAGCAGCAAGAGCATCAACAAGTGTAAACGAGCCCTAACAGAGGTATTTACAGTGACCGCCACCCTGCTAATCTCTGCATCCTTATCCACCCTCTATCAACTAATCTTTTGCATCCTAAATCCCCTCTGCACCCCAAAGCCCACCTCTCTGCTTACATATACATGCCCTACTCTGCTCACCTTTGCATTCTAACCCTCTGCTTACCTCTGCACACCCCTTTTTTCTCACCTTTGCATGCCAACCCTCCTGCTCACCTGTGCACCCAAATGGTTACACCCCCTTCCCTCTGCTCACCTCTGAAATGCTGCAGCACCCTTTAACTGCTTTACCTGGTAGCATGCTCTATTGTGGCAGTGCTGGCAGGACTCCTGATCCTGCTTCTGACTGTTTACACTCATGTGGGCAGCATTCAGGAGGTGATGGTGGGTGGGAATTTGGGGAGGGGGGGTTGTCTTATGAATGAGTGAGTGATTTACATATGAGTGTTGGGATATTTACATATGAATCATATTAGTATGTAAATTACCCAATTCAATAGTACATGCTGCAACTGGGCAGGGATAGGCAGAGGACAGTCTCAGGCCACTGTCAGGGTAAAGAACGGGACACAGCCTTCAAGGCAGGGTCGATCCTGGCCAGGGTGCAGGGGGTGCACAGCACCCCAGCGCTTGCAGCTGAGGCAGAGGGAGGGGCGCCATCAGGGGGGACAGCCCAGGCTGCTTTGGCTTCTGCAAGAGGCAACTTTGCAGGTCTGGAGCCTGGAGGGGTGAGCGGAGGCAGAGAGAAGACTGGGCGCCGCAATCTCTATTAATTAAAAAAATTAAAAACTGTCCCAAAAACTGTGACAAGCGGACTATTTGTTCACTTTTGGGCGCTGCCGTGCAGTGATCTTGACAGTCACGCACGGCTATATCAATCCGCCGAAGCCAGCCCTATGCTTGCTAGCGGCTCACAGCTGACACTTGTTAACACAGGAGTTCGGTCAGGTGTCTCCAAGCCCAGTGACAGCACGGCTCTCCCAGCAGCGCGCCACACACAGAAACCTTCCATCCTATCCCATAACAATAGAGGAGGGGGCGGGCAGTGGCACAAGTTGGGGAGGTATCTTACTCTGGAAATGACCAGTGCTTCCTCGTGTGACAAAGTGCATTCTGAAAATGACTGTCTTCGGCAGGCAGGACAGGTGGGGTGATCTGACATGCAGGAACAGAGTGAGCATACTACAGGCACCCTGCTCTCTTTTCTCCTCTAGTTTGCGCAGCTGCATGCTGAGACTAAGTGCAGTGTTTTCACTAGTAGGGACAACAGTTGGGGGGCGAAATTCCGCGCCAATGTGTGTCACTCTAGGCTCTGTCTTCCTATTTTCTATTTCATGTGTCCCTGCGCTCTGATCACTCAGCCTGAGACAGAACATGGAGCACAGGGACACAGGAAATAGAAATTAGGAGGACAAAGCTGGCCCGAGAGTGACACACACTGACGACTGGGCGAATGGGGTCATGTGCAGTCATATGCGGCGGCAGGGTTTCTCCTGGAGTCCCGTCTCCACTTCATTGTGGGCCGCTGCTGTCTTCTCCTCCTCCAGACCGGATCAGTTTCACCATTGTGGCAGCCAGTCTGGCAGTGTGACAGAGGCCGCAGAGCAGATGGAAGAAAAGCAGGTGATCAGTATAGGAATACTGTTGGTAGGTCAGTGTAGTGGTCAGTATAGGAATACTGTAGGTAAGTCAGTGTAGTGGTCAGGTAGGTCAGTATAGGAATCAGGTAGGTTAGTGTTGTGGTCAGTGTAGGAATCAGGTAGGTTAGTGTTGTGGTCAGTGTAGGAATAAGGTAGGTTAGTGTTGTAGTCAGTGTAGAAATCAGGTAGGTGAGGGTAGTGGACAGGTAGGTCAGTGACT
Source organism: Rana muscosa (assembly GCA_029206835.1). Classification (NCBI taxonomy): domain Eukaryota; kingdom Metazoa; phylum Chordata; class Amphibia; order Anura; family Ranidae; genus Rana; species Rana muscosa. The sequence goes on from CM055122.1 coordinate 1,026,452,719, forward strand.
CAGTGTAGTGGACAGGTAGGTCAGTGACACAGTGTAGTGGCCAGTATAGGAATCAGGTAGGTTAGTGTAGTGGACAGGTAGGTCAGTGTAGGAGTCAGATAGGTCAGTGTTGGAATCAGGTAGGTCAGTGTAGTGGTCAGTATAGGAATCAGGTAGGTCAGTGTAAAGGGCAGTGAAGGAATCAGGTAGTGTAGTGGTCAGTGTAGGAATCGGGTAGGTCAGTGACTCTGTGTAGTGGCCAGGATAGGAATTAGGTAGGTTAGTCACATTAGTGTAGTGGTCAGTGTAGAAATCAGGCTGGTCAGTACTATTGTAGCAAGGGACTTGGGGAGTGCTAAAAGTCCACAGGTTAGGGAGCGCAAATTACGTGCCTTGCCCCAGGCACTGACAACTCATGCTACGCCACTGGTCATGGCATCAGAAAGAAAAGGCTTTCCACACAGCAGAAGACCAGGGGAACAAGCTACAGCCCTGAGTACAGTAAGTCTTTACAGTGTGTATGGGTATGTGGCTCAGCTGTTTCTTCTGGAGCAGTGGTATCCAAACTGTGGCCCTTTGCTTGTTTTTTTTTTCCGGCCCTTGGGCATTTTTTCTCTCACTATCAGCAACAGTGGGGCATAGTTCCTTCCTGCTACTAACACCGAAAAAGGGGCACTAGTCCGTTCACTGACACCCACAGATAGTGCACTATTTCTCCCATTGATACAAACGATGGGAAACTATTCCTCCCCCTGATACCAATGATGGGACATTATTTCTCCCACTGACACCAATGATGGGACATTATTCCTCCCACTGATACCAATAATGGGGCAGTATTCCTTCCACTGACACCAATGATGGGGCACTATTCCTCCCACTGACACCAATAATGGGGCACTATTCCTCCCACTGACACCAATGATAACGCACTATTCCTCCCACTGACACCAATGATAACGCACTATTCCTCCCACTGACACCAATGATGGGACACCATTCCTCCCACTGACACCAATGATGGGACACTATTCCTCTCACTGATACCAATTATGGGGCAGTGTTCCTCCCACTGATAATAATGGGGCACTATTCCTCCCACTGACACCAATGATGGGGCACTGTTCCTCCTATTGATGCCAAAGATGGGGCACTATTACTGTACACCACCACAGTGACACTGTCAGACTGTTGTTTTGCTGGATAACCATACCATAGTGATGGGCTCTGTGCATCAGAGAAAGTCCTTTGGCTCTTATTTAGGCAAGTTGTCAGGCAGTCTGAATTTGTACTGTGTAACTGTGTCCAATGGCCCTCTACTGGCTCAGAATGCCTTTCCAGCCGCAGAGACTAACTTCTGTGGTGAGAACTGCATAATTGTGAGGTAGGAATAACCTGCCCAGGGTTAACACTGGAGATTGCAGCCACCACAACAGGGGTGAGACAAAGTTCCCCGTCCAGGAAAATAGTAAGCTATCTTATCTGGACGAGATCTTTAGTTGAAGGGCTCTGAAGTGGAACTGATCAAAGAACTGCCTTAAGAAATGAGACCAGACAGATTCCAGGCCCCAGCAGCCAGGCCCCGGACCCAACAGCCAGGGCCCAGTCCCAGGACCAGCAGCCAGGAATCAGGACCAGCAGCCAGCCACAGTATACATTAAGGTAAGTGACGTCTTCTAGGGCTGGGCCTGGGCATCAAAGCATCAAATATTAATATAATGTTGTTTATTTTTAATATTGTTCAGTGACACTCTATTGCAGGGATATGCAATTAGCGGACCTCCAGCTGTTGCAAAACTACAAGTCCCATCATGCCTCTGCCTCTGGGTGTCATGCTTGCTGCTGTCAGAATCTCGCTATGCCTCATGGAACTTGTAGTTTGGCAACAGCTGGAGGTCCGCTAATTGCATATCCCTGCTCTATTGTAATCTCTCATGGCTCCTGGAGGGAACTCTTTCTATCAGAGACTCTCCAATGGTCACAGAGAGGGCCTCTGTTAGATCCACCTCCAGGATCCATTAGACCCCATTGTAGTCTCTAATGGGGCCCAGTGGGGGCTCTGTCTAACAGAGAGACCCCCATTCCTGTATTTGCTTATTGTTAAGAGATCGTGGGAGGATCCCAGGGTAAAAAACTCCTTAGGGGAGGAGTTAGTAAGATGACCATGCCCATGTGGGGGCGCCAGAAATATTTCTGCACCCAGGCGCCTGTGACCCTAGGATCGGCCCTGCTTCAAAGGACAGGTAGGTAAAATTGGGACTGTCCCACCAAGTATGTTGTTATAATGCTGGCTCTCTGACAACCAGTAGCCCTGAGCACGAGCTGTCACATTTAGCAGTGGTAGCATTACAACTGCTAAAGGTTTCACTTCCATTGTTAAATTTTGAATTCGCAATTCTTTTTATTTTTTGTGTGTGAAATGATTTTTATTTCATCTTGCATTTTCTATGTGGCATTTACAATGTTTTATGGCTTTTGTGGTATTTACTACACACTTTTTTTTTTTTTTTTACATGAGCCTTTTTTTTTTTTTTTTTTTTTATTGACTAGTAATATTTGGCTGCAATGGGTCACATGACTAAATTATTGCATGTCATTGGCTTAGTGAACTGAGCCCTGTGTCCCTTAATAAACAATTAAGAAACATTTTCATTCATGCCATTTAGCTAAATCCCAGTATGGAAATCATATTATTTCAGTAGACACAACATTTTATGGAAGCATTCATCCATTTTGTTTTTTGTTTTTTAACTGCCTGCTTGTTTACTTGTTCTCCAAGACACATTCTCTAGAGCCAATAAAGTAAAAGAAAGAAAAACAGATCTTGCACATTTACAGTATTCTTTCTTAATCATGCACTGAAATACAATGAAAGTGTTCATGTAAGAGAATTCTTTCCCATTAGAGGAATATTATGCTTTGCACATACTTCAATGAATTAAGTCAAGCCTGAACAATGAAAGGAGGAAAAAATAGAGTCAGCAAAGTTTGAGGCTTTTACTGTACACAAGTTTAAAGTAAGGCCCCATGCACACGAGACACTGTTATTTGCTGTTGAACGCGTGTTCAGAGGCAGTTGGACGCTTTTTTCAACTGCTCCTGAACCCATTCAATGTTATCCTATATGTCCATGCACACACTCTCGTTTTTTGGCGTTTACAAGCAGTTGCGTTTAACCTCGTTTTTCCAGAAGCAAAAAAAATGGGTTCAGACGCAAAAGTTTTCCACGTTTCAGACGCTAAACGCGGCTAAACGCGGTACCGGCGTTTTGCCGCGTTTGCGTTTATAAGCGTTTTTAAAGGTGACCTATTTTTTAACATTAGAAATCTCAAAAATGATGGCAAATGATGAAAAACTATTAAAAAATATAAAAGAAAACTGTAATTGCTTGCATTGCATTGTGGACAATCCACAACTTGTGGCAGGTAACGTGGCAAGTGGACAATCCACAGCTTGTGGCAGGTAACGTGGCAAGCGGACAATCAACAACTTGTGACAGGTGACGTGGCCAGGTGACGTGGCAAGTGGACAATCCACAACTTGTGGCAGGTGACGTGGCTAGGTGACGTGACAGGTAACGTGGCCAGGTGACGTGGCCAGGTGACATGGCAGGTGACGTGGCAAGTGGACAATCCACAACTTGTGGCAGGTGACGTGGCTAGGTGACGTGACAGGTAACGTGGCCAGGTGACATGGCAGGTGACGTGGCAGGTGACATGGCAAGTGGACAAACCACAACTTGTGGCAGGTGACGTGGCTAGGTGACGTGGCAGGTAACGTGGCCAGGTGACGTGGCACGTGATGTGGCCAGGTGACGTGGCAAGTGAACAATCCACATCTTGTGGCAGGTGACGTGGCCAGGTGACATGGCACGTGATGTGGCCAGGTGACGTGGCAAGTGGACAATCCACAACTTGTGGCAGGTGACGTGGCTAGGTGATGTGGCAGGTAACGTGGCCAGGTGATGTGGCAGGTGACGTGGCAAGTGGACAATCCACAACTTGTGGTAGGTGATGTGGCAAGTGATACGCTAAATACAAGTACACTGCTGCTCTCTCAGCTGCTGCTACTCACTCTGGTCTCACAAACTGGCTGAAATGGTTAAAATTTACTGTTTTTTGAGCTTAGGGAGGGTCTTATGATGAAACGCCTATAAACGCAAACGCGGTAAAACACCGCTAAACGCGTCTAAACGCGGCCGCAAACGCGGCAAAACGCGCATTTTTAAACGCCGGTTTCAGCGTTTAAAAACGTGTGTTCAGCAGAGTTTGCACCTGCGTCTCGTGTGCATGGGGCCTAAATCAAAAACATCAAATGTGTGTTCATTCCTAAAGACAATGTCCATGAATAATTTGTCATTTCAAATGTTTAGCAAGTTAAACAATAATGCATTTTATTCTTGTTTTTATATGACTTACACACCCATCTGTTCCAATAAAGTAGAGTTCTGTTAAAAGACAAAATATTAATATAAAAAACACAGCGCAATGGATAATATATAATACCATGGTGAGTAAATGGATTACCTAATTGATTGCTGCTAGCATTGACATGTGTTCTTACACCTATGTAAATGAATTAAGGAAAGAAAATGCAGCGCAATCCTCTAAAAAAACAAACAAACAAAAAAAAAAACAACAACATTATAAACACACGTGAATCATGTGTATTACCACTTTACCACTTAAAGACCGGGCCTATTTTTCAGACTCGTGTTTACAAGTTTTTGCTAGAAGATTTCTTAGAACCCCCAAACAATATATATATATATATATATTTCTTTTCTTCTCACACCCTAGAGAATAAAATGTCGGTCTTTGCAATACTTTCTGTCACACCGTATTTGCGCAGTAATCTTACAAGTGCACTTTTTTTTTGAAAAAATAAATTTTTTGAAATAAAAAATAAGACAACAGTAAAGTTAGGCAATTTTTTTTTTTATATTGTGAAAGATAATGTTACGCTGAGTAAATTGATACCCAACATGTCACGCTTCAATATTGCGCCCGCTTGTAGAATGGTGACAAACTTTTACCCTTAAAAATCTCCATAGGCGACATTTAACATTTTTTACAGGTTACCAGTTTTGAGTTACAGACAAGGTCTAATGCCCCGTACACACGATTTTAATGTCATTTTTTAAACCGACTTTTTTCTCCTCGTTTTTTTTCATGTTTCCTCTCAAGCCTGCCTTGCGTACACACCATCATTAAAAAAAACGATCAAGCAAAGCGCAGTGACGTTCAACACGTACGACGGCACTATAAAGGGGAAGTTCCGTTCGAATGACGCCACCCTTTGGGACGCTTTTGCTAATTCCGTGTTTCCGCGTGTTAGTAAAAGTTTGGTGAGAGACGATTCGCGCTTTTCAGTCTTCGTGCTTTGAAGATCGTTTTCGGGAGTTCAGATTGCGCCTGTGGGTTCGTATCTGTTTAGCACTGCTTGTAGTCAGTTCGTATCTGTTTATTCAGTGCGCCCTGCTCTGCACGTTCGTGTTTTTCAGCTTGTTCTTCATAGGCCTTGCTGTTCTTCCGTGCGTTCTTCTAGTACGTTCTGTTCAGCCGACCGTTATCTAGCCATGTTGCGGCTACGTACTCGTCGTAGAGTTCGTGCTGTAGTTGGTGCAGGGGTTCATGCTGTATCCCGATTCCATGCCATGAGCAGGGTCAGGAGGAGTTCATGGACCAAGAATTGGTTGCTCCAACGGCACCAATTCTGTCACATGCCTTTGTTGCGGGAGATCAGGGAGAATAATCCTGATGATTTCAGGAATTTTCTCAGGATGTCTGACCCCGTATTTCAGCAGCTGTTGGCTTTGGTGTTCCCCTATATTACCAGGCAGGACACCGTTATGCGGGAAGCCATCAGTGCTGAGCAGAGGCTCATCGCCACGTTGCGATACCTGGCTACTGGGAGAAGCCTGCAGGACCTTAAGTTCTCCACAGGCATCTCCCCCCAGGCTCTGGGGATCATTATACCAGAGACTTGTTCTGCCATCCTTCAAGTTTTGCAGGAGGACTATATTAAGGTAAGTGTTCTTCAAAAATTCACATTGTATGGTTTTTATTTTGGGATATTTTTAATTTGCTTTATTTGCAGTCCCTAATTCACATGATTCTTAGCTGCAGGGAATGTCCCCTTTCTCCCCATGTTTTATTATTTAAAGTTTGGTGTTTGAGGCCTACCTGTAAATTTGGCTTACCTAACCTCTCCAGCATGCTATCCTGGGGCCATACCTACCTTGCCTAGTCATTTCCATGTTTTTTATTATATGTTCCATCGTAGTGCTTTACCCAAAACGCACTCTAAATTTTGCCTCGGAATGTTTCATTGTTGTTAACTTCAATACAGAGTGCTACAGCCTTCATGTGTGATATTCCCAACTCATCTTCAACCCTTCCCCCCCCCCCCATAATTTTTTTTTTTTCTTGCTTCCAAATTTTTATGTTTTTAACAGTTTCTACCAATGTTGGCCATGAATGTGTGTATGAAATCAGCTTTCAATGTTTCTGGCTCCAAGTATTAATTTGTTATTTCTTTAATTCCACAGTTCCCTTCTTCGCCACATGAATGGCAGATTGTGGCTTCCGAGTTTGCCCAGCGATGGAACTTTCCGAACTGTGGAGGAGCCATCGACGGCAAACATGTTCGGGTCGTCCCACCACCCCATTTGGGATCCTTTTATTATAATTGTAAGGAGTTCCACAGCGTCGTGATGATGGCAGTGGTGTCGGCCACCTACGAGTTCCTCTATGTGGACGTTGGCAAGAATGGCAGGATGTCTGATGGAGGAGTTTTTGCCCAGACGGAGTTTGGAGAACGGCTCCTTTTGGATCTGCTGGCCTTGCCACCCGCGGAGCAGAATGTGGAGGGACTACCTTTTGTGTTTGTGGCGGATGAGGCGTTTGGCCTGGGACCCCATTTGATGAGGCCATTCCCGCAACGCACCCTCACCCCTGAGAGGAGGGTTTTCAATTATCGGCTGGCCAGAGCCAGAAGGGTGGTGGAAAATGCGTTTGGGATCATGGCCAGCCGATTTCGCCTCTTCCTTACCTCCATCCACCTTGCCCCATACAAATGGAACCATGTGATTATGACGTGCTGTGTGCTGCATAATTTCCTAAGGGTGCATTCAACGAGTTATATATCTTTGAGTGGGCCTGAGGCCTCTTTAATCAATGCAGAAACTTTGGTGGCCCTGGAACCTGGCCGTCCTGGCTTGGCCCCCCCAACCGGACGTGAGGTCCGTAACCAATATGTGGACTATTTTATGGGTAGGGGGGCTATTGAAATGCCAGACAATCTCTAATAATTTTAGACCAAAAAAATAAAACTTTTTTAAAAAGTAAAGATTGGTTTGTCATTTTTATTGTATAATGTTTGATGTTTCTGGTAGGTTTACCTAGTGCATTTGTTTTGCCATGTGGATTAAAAAATCTTTTAATTAGCCTTCATTGTCAGTGTAAACACCAAACATTGATTAGTTCACTCAGCACCACATTTACATAATGAAGCCACAATGATTTGTTATGTAAAATACCTTTATTTTTTTTGTTTAGGTGGGCAACTTCCATAGAAATGTGGATGTTCCCTTAATTTCAGGTGTATTAAAACGCATGACCAGCCATGCATAAACAAACTATAGTTCTCCAAATTTTGAAAAAGCTAAACATGTGCTAGTCATTAAAGGGTAAAATAACCAAAAAAAATAGAAATCTCTGCAAGTAAAACGTTATTTGGTGTAAAAACATTAGACACGCCCAAGCACAGCCATGATATTTTGGAGCCTTTCCTCCACCCGCTTTGTATTTGCCCTGATCTCTCGCAAATCTCCCTTAATTTTTTCGAGGTCACGACAGCAGACCATCAGGTATTGGATCAGGATCTGGGCACTGTGATGTGACAACTTATTGGGGTCTTCGGCCAGAACTGCACCTAAATGTAAAAAGAAATATGTAGGATAGAATATGTAGGCCTACATCTATTTAACATGCATGTGTCTGGTTTCTCTCTGACCTGTGGTGGTGCCACTTTCAACTTCCACAACATCACATTCCTCTCCATCCTGGGGTTCTGGGGGTATTGTTGTAGGTATTGCAATTCTCGTCTCATCTGAGGTAGCTTTTTGAATCCCTAGGGAGATTGAAATAAAAGGAATAGTTTTATTAGTAGCGACTCAATTTTGCTAAAATAAGAAACATGGAAAAAAAACTTTTTAATCATTCTTTTGAAGCATGCTCCATTTTAATTTTTAACCCCTGTGCCAACCGGGACAAATGATTGGATACATAGCCCAAAACAGAGCATATACATTTTGTGAACAAATTTGAAACATTGTAACACCCCAAAGTATCTACACTGGATCACCTGTGTGTGACTCCCTCAAGCTTTTTGGCTTTAGGCCCACACTTGTACTACTGCGTTCAGATGTTTCATCAGCTGCTGAGCATTCACTCCCTTTAACATTACCATGCATATCGTTTTTCAAAATGAACAAATCTCCTTTGGATTAGCACACCAAAAATAAGTGTGGCCCAAATGTACTCCCCCAAATAATCAAAAAAACATGGGTGTTCACACTGGATGATCCGAAAACATCGTTATTTTGGTTTCTCGCTTTTACAGATATCATGAATACTTTTAAAAACCCAGACTTCATGGGGGAGTTCATCGACAAATGGCAAGAGCTCCCTATATTATGGCAAACCAAAAGTGGCGGAAATAAAAATAAAGACGCCAGGAAAGCAGCACTGGAGAGCCTGCTTGCATTTGTGCAAACAAAGATACCCACAACAACTCTCCAAGATGTCAAAAACAAAATTGGGACCATCAGAGGGACATACAGGACCCAGAGGACTATGGTCCTGAGGTCCCAGAGGTCAGGGGCACCAGCAGATAAGGTTTATAAACCCAGTCTGTGGTACTACAGAAAGCTTGCTTTTCTGGATGACCAGCTGGAAGTGCGCGAATCTCTCTCCACCCTTCCCCCCAGAGGTCAATCCAGCCTTCCTTGTACCCAACCCTCCAGCCTTCCCAGCAGCCAGTCCTCCAGCCTTCCTGTCAACCCTGCTCTGGCTTCCTCTGAGGATCAAGATCAGGGCCTTGAGGAGGCAGATTTGGAGATATGGAGCCAGGTAAAGTTTTGCTATCTATATTTCTATCGTACAAAATTATAGATTTTAAATAGATGTTAGTATTGTTAAAGGTATGTACACTTCTACCAATAAAGTTTGTGAAGAGCAAGATACAGTAGTGGCCTAATTTTTTGTGTCCAAGACAACAAAACCAGGATGCGTAATCAATGAAAAGGACATTACTTTTGGCATTGATTTCAACAATGTCTAGAGGTGAACAATGTCTGTGAATGATGATGTGGCAAAAAAAATAATGTCCCTTTCTTTTTTTACAGCCAGAGCAGAGCCAGGAAGAGGGTGATGTTGGGGATCAGGAGGAGGCTGGGCCCAGTGGCACCCAGGAGGAGGCAGGGCCCAGGGGCACCCAGGAGGAGGCTGGGCCCAGTGGCACCCAGGAGGAGGCTGGGCCCAGCACAAGAGCCCAGATGCCTCCCCTGGTAGTTAAACCACGAGGGCCAAGGAGAGGTAGGCAGGTGGAGGAGGAAACCAGGGCTTTCCTCAGAGAGGCAACAGCGGCCCTCAGAGAGGCACCCTCTGTTGAAGAGGGATTTGCCGCAGTCCTCGCCCACAAACTAGGGCAAATGGAGTTGCAGCAAAAAATTTACAGTGAGACCCTGCTATTGAAAGTCATCAATAAGGGCGTGCTGGGTGAACTCACTAGGTACACGGACATAACGGAGGTTGTCCCTACTCCTCCACCTCCTCCTCCTACTACTCCTCCTGCCACAACCTCTCCTCCTGATCCCCAGCCTCCAAGGAAGAAACCAACCAAGGCTGCAGAGAAGGCTGGAGAGAAGGCTACAAGGAAGAGAAGAAAATAATGCCTGCTGTAGTACCACAGACTGGGGACATATAGGACTTATCTGCTGTGGCTCCTGACCTCTGGGAGCTCAAGACAAGATTGGGCTCATTTTTTGGGGGGATCTAATCTCTATTTTGGTTTGGACATCTTGTATGGTTGTTGTGGGGTGAAAGGGATGCACAAATGCAAGCAGGCTCTCCAGTGCTGCCTTCCACTTTAATTTGTTAATGTTCTGAAATAAAAAAAAAATGAGTGCCCTTTAAATACTTGACTATGTGATTTGTATTTCAAAAGAGAGCTTGCTAGGAAGCAGGCAGGGACATCTCAAATTATATTATTGTTATTATCAGGGGACACAAACCTCCCTGAGGCCAAATGAGACACATTTGGAAGGTTGTTGTGGTAACTTTACACAAGAATAATTTAAGCCAAAAAACTTAAAAAAAGGCCAAAAAAAAATAACCAAAAAGAATATAAAATTTAAAGAAAAAAGAAGAATTAACTTATTTTATTATTATTAGTATTATTTAGGAGGGAGGTGCGGCTTAAAAATAATATTTTATAATCATTAGAGCAATTTGGAATTACTTTAGAAACAAGTTGGGCATAAAACTCTCAATGTCAAAAGAAGAACGGAATGCGCTGCATTAAAACGATGCTATTAATTCCACCGTGACGAATGTGCCATCTCCATTTCCAACATTAGCTTTACCAAAACGAGCGCTCCCGTCTCATAGTTGCTTCTGAGCATGTGCGGTTTTTTTTCACGTCGTGAAAGCATACACTATCGTTTTTCACGTCGTTAAAAAAAACGACATGAAAAACGACGTGAAAAAAGAGAGCATGTCCGGAATTTTTAATGGCCGTTTTTCACGTCGTTAAAAATGCTCTGGAGCCTACACACGATCATTTTTAATGGCCATTTTTAAAAATGGCATTTTTAACGGCATGAAAAACGATCGTGTGTACGCGGCATAAGGCCAGAATTATTGCTTTTGCTCTAACGTTCCCGGCGATAACTCACATGTGTGGTTTGAACACCATTTTCATATGCGGGCGCTACTCACGTATGTGTTAGCTTCTGCGTGCAAACTCTGCGGGACTGGGCACTTTAAAAAATATATATTTTCTTATTGACAGGACCTCTTAAATATGAGATCTGGGGTCAAAAAGATCTCATATTTACACTAAAATGCAATAAAAAAAAAATGTCATTTAAAAAAATAAAATAAATTATATTTTAAGAGCATTGGGACGGAACTGACATTTGACGTCGCTTCCGTCAGTCAATGCTATGGAGCTGAGTGGGGGCTTCAAACAGCCGACGCATAACGGCGGGCGGTCAGCTAGTGGTTAGGATACCACAAAAATTTTTTTAATTGTAATGCAAACAAAAAAACTAGTGTATATGAATGGTGAATGGTGGTGACACCCTCTGCTGAGCAGGGTGTATCTAAACACCTCTCAATCCAATTTTGCAACAAGAGTGTTATGCCTGTAGGAACACCTGTTTAAATATATCAAATAAATAGGTGTTCCTAGAGGCATAACACTCTTGCAATGTTGGATTGAGAGGTGTTTAGATACACCCTGCTCATCAGAGGGTGTCACCACCATTCATATACACTAATTTGCTTTATTTGCATTGTAATTTTTTTTTTGTTAGTGGCACCTTAAGTGGTATTGCCAGAGGCGAAGCTTTAAGCTTGTGGGCCCCGATGCAAAAGTTGACCTGGCCCCCCCCCCCTCATTACCACCCACCACTTCCACTGTGCATGTAGATACATCCACCGCACGCCAAGATACTCAAAGTGGCTTAAGAGGTTTGAGTTCCCAGAGTTTCTCTTTACATCAGAGGACAGGGATTACCACTGGAGAATCAGAAGACAGGGATCACCGCTTGAGACTCAGAGGACAGGAACCCCTGGCAGGACAGGTCACATGGCAGAGCTCCTTTCCCATCCCAGCACTGTATACAGCTCCTACCCCCCCCCCCCCCACACACTACACAGGGCTGAAATCACATTCCTTTACACACAGTCTCTCAGTCTTCACAGACTGTTTCTGGCTTTTATGTTGCCCTTCTGACCTGTGAAATTCTCTGGTCAGAACGGCAGTGTAGTTGCAGTAGGCAGATACACCCTGTGCAGATAATGGCTAACTGGCTGTGGTGTAAAGGAATGTGATTTCAGCCCTGCTGAAGAGTAACAGTATAGAGTGCTGTAATGGGAAAGAAGCTCGGCAGCCGGGCATAGTATCCAGGGCAGAGGGGGTGGTCAGGGGGCTTTGGGGGGGCGCAACTTAGATCTGGGAGGGCAAAGCCATGTGACATTAAATCTGGAGCCTGTAGCCCTTCAGGGGCCCCCTGAGGAGGCGTTAAGGGATTTGTTTTAGCAATTTCTGAAGGTTTCTCTGTCAGTTAGGGATGAGCCGAACACCCCCCGGTTCGGTTCGCATCCAGAACATGCGACCGGACTGAAAGTTTGCGCGAACTTTCGAACACCGTTAAAGTCTATGGGACTCGAACGTGAGAAATCAAAAGTGCTAATTTTAAAGGCAAATATGCAAGTTATTGTCCTAAAAAGGGTTTGGGGACCCGGGTCCTGCCCGAGGGTACATGTATCAATGCAAAAAAAGTTTTAAAAACTGCCTTTTGTTCGGGAGCAGTGATTTTAATGATGCTTAAAGTGAAAAATCCAAAGTGAAATATTCCTTTAAATATCAGGCCTGGGGGGCGTCTATAGTATGCCTGTGAAGTGGCACGTGTTTCCCGTGTTTAGAACTGTCCCTGCACAAAATGACATTTCTAAAGGAATAAAAGTAATTTAAAACTGCTTGCGGCTTTAATGTAATGTGTGGTCCGGCAATATGGATGAAAATCATTGAGAAAATCATTGAGAACCCCCCCCCCCAGCCCATTACCAGCCCATTTGGGTCTTGTATGGATATTAAGGGGAACCCCACACCCAAATTAAAAAAAGTAAAGGCCTGGGGCCCCCAGGCCCTATATACTCTGAACAGCAGTATACAGGCGGTGCAAACAAGACAGGGACTGTAGGTTTGTTCTTAAGTAGAATCTGTTTGTAATTTTGAACTGATACATTTTTAAAGTGTAGCTCCAGCCAAGAAATCTATTTTTAAGCTTTTTGGAAAACATAGAGAAGGGTTATCACCCCTGTAACATTTGTTTTGCTGTCTGTTCACCTGTCCAGAAGATTTCACCTCACTTTCTGTCCCAATGACAATTGGATTTAGAAAATTTGGGGTTTTTAGGGAAACAAGGATTGGTGATAAAGCATCAGTGGAACGGAGACACGTCTTCCCATATTAACTCTTACAGGAGAGAATTTCCCTTCCTAGGGGTAGATTTCCTCTCACTTCCTGTTGTCTCCCTCCGTTTGTAAGTAGGAGTCATTTGAAAGTCGGATGTTTGAAAGTAGGGGCCTGCCCTATGTACTCTGCAGAAATTTGGGCCTTAGGTGTTGGTGTTGCCACAACATTGTAAGCCCTCACAGTTACTCTTGGTGGGCGCTGGAATGCCCTGCTGTGAACTATTATATCAAGAATTGTAATTACATGCACCTGTTGAACAGGGGCAGAAAAATTGGGCCTTTGGTGGTGGTGGTGGTGTTGCCACAACACTTTAAGCCCTCACAGTTACTCTTGGTGGGCGCAGGAATGGGCCCTGCTGTGAAATATTAGATCAAGAATTGTAATTACATGCCCCTGTTGAACAGGGGCAGAAAAATCGGGCCTTAGGCACTTGTGCTGGTGCCACAACACTGCAACCCCTCACAGATACTATAGTTGGAGCACAGGAATGAGCCCTGCTGCAAAGTATTACAGCAAAATTTAAAATTACATGCCCCTGTTAAACAGGGGCAGAAAAATTGGGCCTTAGGCACTGGTGCTGGTGCCACAACACTGCAACCCCTCACAGATACTATAGTTGGAGCGCAGGAATGAGCCATGCTGCAAAATATTACAGCAAAAATTGTAATTACACGCCCCTGTTAGACAGGGGCAGAAAAATTGGGCCTTAGGCACTGGTGCTGGTGCCACAACACTGCAACCCCTCACAGAAACTATAGTTGGAGCGCAAGAATGAGCCCTGCTGCAAAGTATTGCATTAAAAATTGTAATTACATGCCCCTGTTAAACGGGCTGAAAAATTAGGCCTTAGCCGCTGGTGGCGGTGCCCAGAAACAAAAATGTTCTTACATGCTATCAGCATGATCATTGAAGAGGAAGAGGATATTCACTCAGCATAACAGGATAGTTACTCTGCATCAGCATAGGCAGTCTTGAAGGGATCTGACATTTCAAAGACAATTATTCTGTTACATCAGCATCAGGTGCTTGGTAGCTGGTGGTGATCCAAGACTGATTCATTTTTATGAAGGTCAGTCGATCGACCGAGTCGGTGGACAGGCGCACCCTGTGATTGGTTACAAAGCCTCCAGCAGCATTGAATGTGCGTTCCGAAAGAACGCTGGATGCAGGACAGGCCAGTAGCTCAATTGCATACTGTGCAAGCTCTGGCCAGTGATCCATCCTCAAGACCCAGTAACCCAGAGGATTTTCGGTGGGAAAGGTGTCCAAGTCTGACCTTGCCCCTAGGTATTCCTGCACCATGTGAATCAGACACTGGCAATGGTTTCTGGAACCGATCATACCTTGGGGCTGCAGACTAAAAAAATTGACAGCCAGTAATGATCCCTCTCCTTGATAGCACGAATACGAGGATCCTTCCGCAGGCTTTGCAGGATCAGGGAGGCCATGCAGCGTAGGTTTGCTGAGGCATTCGGTGCAGAGTCCTCTGGGTCACTCAGGACGATATGATCCGCAGCCACCTCCTCCCAGCCACGTACAAGTCCATGGGTTTCTTGGGACTGTAATTGAGCCCTTGAAGACTGCTGCTGATGCTGAGTTCTAGGCTCCAACAGGTGGACAAGAGGGACAGTGTCACTGATGCATGCACTGTCACTGCTCACCATCCTCGTGGCCTCCTCAAATAGTGCCAGGACAGTGCATGCATCCCTGATCATGGCCCACTGGCGTGGGGAAAAAAATCCAAGCTCCCCTGACCCTGTCCTGGTGCAATATTGCAACAGATACTCATCGATGGTCCTCTGCTGCATGTGCAGCCGCTGCAGCATGGCCAACGTAGAGTTCCACCTGGTGGGCATGTCACAGATTAGGCGGTTCTTGGGCAGGTTGTATTCCTTTTGCAGGTCAGCCAGCCGAGCACTGGCATTATATGACCGGCAGAAATGCACAGAGTTTCCTGGCCTGCTTCAGGACCTCCTGTAAGCTCAGGTACCTGCCCAAGAACCGCTGCACCACCAAGTTAAGGACGTGAGCCAAACAGGGCACATGGGTCAGTTGTCCCTGTCGGAGGGCGGAGAGGAGGTTGGTGCCATTGTCGCAAACCACCTTTCCTGGCTTAAGCTGGCGTGGCGTCAACCACCTCTGAGCCTGCTCCTGCAGAGCTGACAGAATCTCTGCCCCAGTGTGGCTCCTGTCCCCCAAGCACACCAGCTCAAGCACTGCATGGCATCTTTTTGCCTGCGTACTTGCGTAGCCCCTTGAACGCCTACGGAGCACCACTGGTTCCGACGACAAAGCACAGGAAGAGGCCATGGAGGAAGAAGAAGAGGGGGTGGAGGAGAGAGGTGTGTCAGAATCACCAGTAGTAGCATTTTGGAGGCGTGGTGGCGGAACAACCTCCAACACTACTGCACCTTGTCCTGCCTCCTTCCCAGCTGCCAGCAGAGTCACCCAATGCGCCGTGAAAGATAGGCAACGTCCCTGTCCATGCCTGCTGGACCATGAGTCAGCGGTAATATGCACCTTACCGCTGACCGCCCTGTCCAGCGAGGCCAAGACATTGCCTTCCACATGCCGGTAGAGAGCTGGAATCGCCTTCCATGAGAAAAAGTGGCGTTTGGGAACCTGCCACTAGTGATGAGCCGAACACCCCCGGGTTCGGTTCGCACCAGAACCCGCGAACGGACCGAAAGTTCATACGAACATTAGATCCCTATTAAATACAATGGATGCGAACGTTCGAATTCTAAAGTGCTAATTATAACAACTATTATGCATGTTATTGTCCTAAAAAGGGTTTGGGAACCCGGGTTCTGCACCAGGGGACATGTATCAATGCAAAAAGAAGTTTTAAAAACGGTCGTTTTTCGGGAGCAGTCATTTTAATGATGCATAAAGTGAAAAAAAAAAAGTCAAATATTCCTTTAAATATCGTACCTGGGGGGTGTCTAAAGTATGCCTGTGAAGTGCCACGTGTTTCCCGTGTTTAGAACTGTCCCTGCACAAAATGACACTTCTAAAGGAAAAAAAAGCCATTTAAAACTGCTTGCGGCTTTAATGTAATGTCTGGTCCCGGTAATATGGATGAAAATCTTTAAGAAAAATGGCATAGCTACCCCATGACCCCCCCCCCTACCCCAGCCCATTACCAGCCCCTTTGGGTCTTGTATGGATATTAAGGGGAACCCCGCACATAAAATAAAAAAGGCCCTATATACTCTGAACAGCCGTATACAGGCGGTGCATACAAGACAGGGACTGTAGGTTTGTTCTTATGTAGAATCTGTTTGTAATTTTGAACAGGTACATTGTTGAAGTGTAGCTCCAGCCCAAAAATCTATTTTTAAACTTTTTGGAAAACATAGGTAAGGGTTATCACCCCTGTAACATTTGTTTTGCTGTCTGTGCCCCTGTTCAGAACATTTCACCTCACTTTCCGTCCCAATGACAACTGTTTTTGAAATGTGGTGTTTTTCTTGAAACAAGGATTGCTGATAAAGCATCAGTACAGAGGAGACACCTTTCTCCCATATTTATTCTTACAGGAGAGAATTTTCCTTCCTAGTGGTAGATTTCCTCTCACTTCCTGTTGTCTTCTTGCGTTTGCAAGTAGGAGTCGTTTGTAAGTTGGATGTTTGAAAGTAGGGACCTGCCGTATATACTCTGCAGAAATAGGCCCCTTAGTTGTTGGTGTTGGCACAACACTGTAAGCACTCACAGTTACTCTTGGTTGGTGCTGGAACGCCCTGCTGTCAACTATTATATCAGGAATTTTAATTACATATAATTGTTGAACAGTGGTAGTAAAAATTGGGCCTTTGATGGTGGTGCTGGTGCCACAACACTGTAAGCCCTGACAGTTACTCTTTGTGGGTGCAGCAATGGGCCCTGCTGTGAATTATTAGATCAAGAATTGTAATTGCATGCCCCTGTTGAACAGGGGCTGAAAAATTGGGCCTTTCGTGGTGGTGGTGGTGTTGCCACAACACTGTAAGCCCTCAGAGTTACTCTTGGTGGGTGCAGGAATGGGCCCTGCTGTGAATTATTAGATCAAGAATTGTAATTACATGCCCCTTTTGAACAGGGGCTGAAAAATTGGGCCTTTCGTGGTGGTGGTGGTGGTGGCGTTGCCACAACACTGTAAGCCCTCAGAGTTACTCTTGGTGGGTGCAGCAATGGGCCCTGCTGTGAATTATTAGATCAAGAATTGTAATTGCATGCCCCTGTTGAACAGGGGCTGAAAAATTGGGCCTTTCGTGGTGGTGGTGGTGGTGGTGGTGTTGCCACAACACTGTAAGCCCTCAGAGTTACTCTTGGTGGGTGCAGCAATGGGCCCTGCTGTGAATTATTAGATCAAGAATTGTAATTACATGCCCCTTTTGAACAGGGGCTGAAAAATTGGGCCTTTCGTGGTGGTGGTGGTGGTGGCGTTGCCACAACACTGTAAGCCCTCAGAGTTACTCTTGGTGGGTGCAGCAATGGGCCCTGCTGTGAATTATTAGATCAAGAATTGTAATTGCATGCCCCTGTTGAACAGGGGCTGAAAAATTGGGCCTTTCGTGGTGGTGGTGGTGTTGCCACAACACTGTAAGCCCTCAGAGTTACTCTTGGTGGGTGCAGCAATGGGCCCTGCTGTGAATTATTAGATCAAGAATTGTAATTACATGCCCCTTTTGAACAGGGGCTGAAAAATTGGGCCTTTCGTGGTGGTGGTGGTGGCGTTGCCACAACACTGTAAGCCCTCAGAGTTACTCTTGGTGGGTGCAGCAATGGGCCCTGCTGTGAATTATTAGATCAAGAATTGTAATTGCATGCCCCTGTTGAACAGGGGCTGAAAAATTGGGCCTTAGGCACTGGTGGCACAACACTACAACCCCTCACAGATACTGTACTTGGAGCACAGCAATGAGCCCTGTTGCAAAGTATTGCTTCAAAAATTGTAATGACACGCCCCTGTTAAACAGGGGCTGAAAAATTGGGCCTTAGGCACTGGTGCCACAACACTCCAACCCCTCACAGATACTGTACTTGGAGCACAGCAATGAGCCCTATGGCAAATTATTGCAAAAAAAATTGTAATTACACGCCCTGTAAAACAGGGGCTGAAAAATTGGGCCTTAGCCACTGGTGGCGGCACCCATAAACAAAAATGATCTTCCAAGCTATCATCATCAATCGTATCATTGAGGACTCGGAGGAGGAGGATAGCCAGTCAACATAACAGCACAGGCACTCAGCATCAGCATCAGTCTTGAAGGGATGTGACATGTTAAAATCAATTAGTCTGTTATATCAGCATCAGGTGTGTGGTAGCTGGTGGTGATCCAAGACTGGTTCATCTTGATGAAAGTCAGTCGATCAACCGAGTCGGTGGACAGGCGCACCCTGTGATCCGTGACAAATCCTCCAGCAGCACTGAATGTGCGTTCCGAAAGAACGCTGGATGCAGGACAGGCCAGTAGCTCAATTGCATACTGTGCAAGCTCTGGCCAGTGATCCATCCTCAAGACCCAGTAAGCCAGAGGATTTTCGGTGGGGAAGGTGTCCAAGTCTGACCTTGCCCCTAGATATTCCTGCACCATGTTTATCAGACGCTGGCGATGGTTGCTGGAACCGATCATACTTTGGGGCTGCGGACTAAAGAATTGTCTGAACGCATCGGTCAGACGGCCACCTTCCCCACCGCTCCTTCTTTGACTGGCCGAAGCCTCAGCAACTCGTTGTCCAGGACCAGGAGTTTGTAACCTCCCAGTCTCTGGGAACGCGTTGCACAGACCTTTCTGCAAGGCCTCCCGGAGTTGTCTCATCCTCTGCTCCCTCTGCGAAGGTAACATAAGGTCCGCAACCTTACCCTTGTACCGTGGATCAAGGAGAGTGGCCAGCCAGTAATGGTCCCTCTCCTTGATCCGAAGAATACGAGGATCCTTCCGCAGACTTTGCAGGATCAGGGAGGCCATGCAGCGTAGGTTTGCTGAGGCATTCGCTCTGGAGTCCTCTGGGTCACTAAGGACGACATGATCCGCAGCCACCTCCTCCCAGCCACGTACAAGTCCACTGGTTTCTTGGGACTGTAAATCATCCCTAAAAGACTGGTGCTGATGATGCTGAGTGCCAGCCTCCACCTCCATGCTGACACAATCCTCCTCCTCCTCCTCCTCCTCCTCCTCTTCCTCTTCCTGTGCGATGGGTGGGACAGAAGGAACACTGTCTGGGTAAAGGGGGCCTTGAGAGGCAAGGAAGTCCTCCTCTTCCTGCCTCTGTTCTGCCTCAAGTGCCCTGTCCATTATTCCACGCAGCGTGTGCTCCAACAGGTGGACAAGAGGTACAGTGTCACTGATGCATGCACTGTCACTGCTCACCATCCTCGTGGCCTCCTCAAATGGTGCCAGGACAGTGCATGCATCCCTGATCATGCCCCACTGGCGTGGAGAAAAAAAAACAAGCTCCCCTGACCCTGTCCTGGTGCCGTAGTCGCACAGGTACTCATTGATGGCCCTCTGCTGCGTGTGCAGCCGCTGCAGCATGGCCAACGTTGAGTTCCACCTGGTGGGCATGTCACATATAAGGCGGTTCTTGGGCAGGTTCAACTCCTTTTGCAGCTCAGCCAGGCGAGCACTGGCATTATAAGATCTGCGGAAATGCACACAGACTTTCCTGGCCTGCCTCAGGACATCCTGTAAGCCCGGGTACCTGCCCAAGAACCGCTGCACCACCAGGTTAAGGACGTGAGCCACACAGGGCACATGGGTCAGTTGTCCCTGTCGGAGGGCGGAGAGGAGGTTGGTGCCATTGTCGCAAACCACCATTCCTGGCTTAAGCTGGCGTGGCGTCAACCACCTCTCGGCCTGGCCCTGCAGAGCAGACAGGACCTCTGCCCCAGTGTGGCTTCTGTCCCCCAAACACACCAGCGCAAGCACGGCATGGCATCTTTTTGCCTGCGTACTTGCGTAGCCCCGTGAACGGCTACGGAGCACCGCTGGTTCATAGGACAAACCACAGGAAGAGGCCAAGGAGGAAGAAGAAGAGGAGGGGGTGGAGGAGAGAGGTGTGTCACAACCAGTAGTAGCATTTTGGAGGCGTGGCGGTGGAACAACCTCCAACACTACTGCACCTTGTCCTGCATCCTTCCCAGCTGCCAAAAGAGTGACCCAATGGGCCGTGAAAGAAAGGTAACGTCCCTGTCCATGCCTGCTGGACCATGAGTCAGCGGTAATATGCACCTTACCGCTGACCGCCCTGTCCAGCGAGGCCAAGACATTGCCTTCCACATGCCGGTAGAGAGCCGGAATAGCCTTCCGTGAGAAAAAGTGGCGTTTGGGAACCTGCCACTGAGGAACCGCACATTGCACAAACTCACGGAAGGGGGCCGAGTCTACCAACTGAAAAGGCAGCAGTTGAAGCGCTAGCAATTTAGCCAAGCTAGCATTCAACCGCTGGGCATGTGGATGGCTGGGAGTGAACTTCTTTCGACGGTCCAGCAGCTGGGGCAGGGAAATTTGCCTGCTAGAATCGGACGTCGGTGTACTGCTAGCAGAGTGGCCGCAAGTACTTGGCTGTGACACACCTAATTCTACACCTTCATTCCTCTCAGTGCATGTTTCAGAGAGGACTGAAGTTATAGTGGGGTTGGAGATCCCAGCTGATGCGGTGCAAGGAGAGGTCCGCTTTGTTCTTTGGTGTGGGTCTTTGAGGTAGGCTTGCCAACGAGCTGCATGGCAGGTCAACATATGTCTGGTCAGGCATGTGGTACCCAAGCGGCTGATGTTTTGGCCACGCGATATACGCTTGAGACATATGTTGCAAACAGCAGCTGTGCGATCTGATGCACTAGCCTCAAAAAAGGCCCACACCAAGGAACTTTTTGAATGACGGGCAGAGGCAGCGCCCTGCACAGGCGGAGCTCTGCGGTGTGATTCCGTCGGTGTACTGCCCTTACGCTGGCCACCAAAGGGCATCCTGCCTCGTTGGAGATGTGCCTCCTCCTCATCCTCCTCCTCCTCCTCTCTCCTATTAGGCACCCACGTGGAGTCAGTGACCTCATCATCCCCTCCCTCCTCATCACTGGAGCCAATCTGGCAGTATGCTGCAGCTGCTGGAACATGACTGCCAGATTGGTGTCCTTCTTGAGCATCCCCTCTGTCTGCTCTCACGCTACTGCCTTCCTGTAGCTGGGTTTCATCATCAGACCCTTCGAAACGCTGGGCATCCTCCTGGAGCATGTACCCAACACTGTGCTCAAACAGTTTGGGGGACTCCTCAGGAGGAGGACATGGTGGGTCTAGGGAA
This sequence comes from Rana muscosa, assembly GCA_029206835.1. Classification (NCBI taxonomy): domain Eukaryota; kingdom Metazoa; phylum Chordata; class Amphibia; order Anura; family Ranidae; genus Rana; species Rana muscosa. The sequence goes on from CM055122.1 coordinate 1,026,474,250, forward strand.
GGAGTGACTGATGATGAGTCTGACATTGATACCAGGGAAGAGGACGCTTTGGCAGCTGCTTTGCCAGTACCCTGAGCCTGGGTGAGAGAGGATGAGGAGGAGGAGGAGGGCTTGGTCATCCACTCTACCAAGTCTTCGGCATGATGTGGCTCAACATGTCCAGCTGCCGAAAAGAAGGACAAGCGTGTCCCATGGCCATGTGCTGATGACAATGCACCGCATCCACGACCAGCACTGTTGCCCCCAGACACAGAGCCTGCTTGCCCTCTTTTATTGCCTCCTGACTGTCTGCCTCTCCTTGTTTGCCTTCCAGACATTCTAATAGATGGCCTGCAGGGAGATGGGAAAAAAGCAATAAGGGCTACCTTCAGGTGTCCTTCTCTGTCCCTTTACTTAAGGATTTCTAAATATGGTTGAGGATTATTGCTTTTGCACAGAATAGCACAACGACAATTTCCCTGACTGTCCAAAAAACAAGGATTTCAAAGATGGTTGATGAGGAATGCTTTGGCACACTATAGCACAAGGAGAAATCCCCTCACTTTCCTTCTTTGTCCCTAGAAACAAGGACTGGCACAGTGAAAGAAACTGACACTCTCCCTACCTACAGTTTTCTGTCCCTAGAAAAAATGTTTTTTTAAAGCACACTATAGCACAAGGAGAAATCCCCTCACTTTCCTTCTTTGTCCCTAGAAACAAGGACTGGCACAGTGAAAGAAACTGACACTCTCCCTACCTACAGTTTTCTGTCCCTAGAAAAAATGTTTTTTTAAAGCACACTATAGCACAAGGAGAATTCCCCTCACTTTCCTTCTTTGTCCCTAGAAACAAGGACTGGCACAGTGAAAGAAACTGACACTCTCCCTACCTACAGTTTTCTGTCCCTAGAAAAAATGTTTTTTTAAAGCACACTATAGCACAAGGAGAAATCCCCTCACTTTCCTTCTTTGTCCCTAGAAACAAGGACTGGCACAGTGAAATAAACTGACACTCTCCCTACCTACAGTTTTCTGTCCCTAGAAAAAATGTTTTTTTAAAGCACACTATAGCACAAGGAGAATTCCCCTCACTTTCCTTCTTTGTCCCTAGAAACAAGGACTGGCACAGTGAAAGAAACTGACACTCTCCCTACCTACAGTTTTCTGTCCCTAGAAAAAATGTTTTTTTAAAGCACACTATAGCACAAGGAGAAATCCCCTCACTTTCCTTCTTTGTCCCTAGAAACAAGGACTGGCACAGTGAAAGAAACTGACACTCTCCCTACCTACAGTTTTCTGTCCCTAGAAAAAATGTTTTTTTAAAGCACACTATAGCACAAGGAGAATTCCCCTCACTTTCCTTCTTTGTCCCTAGAAACAAGGACTGGCACAGTGAAAGAAACTGACACTCTCCCTACCTACAGTTTTCTGTCCCTAGAAAAAATGTTTTTTTAAAGCACACTATAGCACAAGGAGAAATCCCCTCACTTTCCTTCTTTGTCCCTAGAAACAAGGACTGGCACAGTGAAAGAAACTGACACTCTCCCTACCTACAGTTTTCTGTCCCTAGAAAAAATGTTTTTTTAAAGCACACTATAGCACAAGGAGAAATCCCCTCACTTTCCTTCTTTGTCCCTAGAAACAAGGACTGGCACAGTGAAAGAAACTGACACTCTCCCTACCTACAGTTTTCTGTCCCTAGAAAAAATGTTTTTTTAAAGCACACTATAGCACAAGGAGAATTCCCCTCACTTTCCTTCTTTGTCCCTAGAAACAAGGACTGGCACAGTGAAAGAAACTGACACTCTCCCTACCTACAGTTTTCTGTCCCTAGAAAAAATGTTTTTTTAAAGCACACTATAGCACAAGGAGAAATCCCCTCACTTTCCTTCTTTGTCCCTAGAAACAAGGACTCGCACAGTAAAACACACTGACACTCTCCCTACCTATCCTTCTCTTTCCCTAAACTAAAGGAATCCAGGTTAAGCAAGAAAGAAATAAATGTCACTGTCCCTGCCTATGCTTGTCTTTCCCTGCTCCGGAACACACTACACTAGGCCGCCGTGCTGGGGGCCTTTTATAGTGTGGGGCGTGTACTAAACACCCTCAGCAATAATTGGCCACAGGCATCCTGCCTGTGGCCAATCATTGCTCTCCTCGCTGCCGGCGCTGTGATTGGCCAAGCATGCGGGGTCACAGTGCATGCTTGGCCAATCACAGCGCCTGGATGACACTGCGATGGCGTAGTGCATTGTGGGCCGTTCGCGTCACTCGAATTTGTCGCGAACGGCCCAAATCGTTCGATCTTCGTCGAACGATCGAACAGCCGATGTTCGAGTCGAACGTATGTTCAACTCGAACACGAAGCTCATCCCTACCTGCCACTGAGGAACCGCACATTCCACAAACTCACGGAAGGGGGCAGAGTCTACCAACTGAAAAGGCAGCAGTTGAAGTGCTAGCAATTTAGCTAAGCTAGCATTCAACTGCTGGGCATGTGGATGGCTGGGAGCGAACTTCTTTCGGTGGTGCAGCAGCTGGGGCAGAGAAATTTGCCTGGTACAATCTGACGTCGGTGTACCGATAGCAGATTGCCCGAAAGTACTTGGCTGTGACACACCTAATTCTACACCTTCATTCCTCTCAGTGCAGGTTTCAGAGAGGACTGAAGGTATAGTGGGGTTGGAGATACCAGCTGATGAGGAGCAAGTAGAGGTCCACTCTGTTCATTGGTGTGGGTCTTTTTTGTATGCTTGCCAACGGAATGCATGGCAGGTCGACATATGTCTGTCAAGCACGTGGTGCCCAAGCGGCTCATGTTTTGGCCATGCGAGATACGCTTCAGACATATGTTGCAAATAGCAATGGAGCGATCTGCTGCACACGTCTCAAAAAAGGCCCACACCAAAGAACTTTTGGATTAACGCGCATAGACAGCAGCGCCCTGAACATGCGGAACACTGCGGTGTGATGCAGACGGTTGGCTGCACTTAAGCCTCTCTCCTATCAGGCACCCACGTGGAGTCAGTGTCCTCATCATCCCCCCATCTCATCACTGGAGCAAATCTGGCAGTATGCTGCAGCTGGGGGCACATGACTGCCAGATTGCTGTCCTTGTTGGGCACCCCCTCTCTCTGGGCTCATGTTACTGTATTCCTCTAGCTGGGTACTATGATCGGAGCCTTCAAAACGCTGGGCATCCTCCTGGAGCATGTACCCAACACTGTGCTCAAACAGTTAGGGGGACTCCTCAGGAGGACATGGTGGGGCTAGGGAAGGAGTGACTGATGGCATTGAGCCGAGGGAAGAGGCCGCTTTGGCAGCTGCTTTGCCAGACAAAGTACCCTGAGCCTGGGTGAGAGAGGATGAGGAGGATGAGGACGGCTTGGTCATCCACTCTACCAAGTCTTCGGCATGTTGCGGCTCAACATGGCCAGCTGCAAAAAGAAGGACAAGCGTGTCCCATGGCCACGTGCTAATGAGGATGCACCGTGTCCACGACCAGCACTGTTGCCCCTAGACACAGAGCCTGCTTGCCCTCTTTTATTGGCTCGTGACTGTCTGCCTCTCCTTGTTTGCTTTCCAGACATACTAATGGCCTGCAGTGAGATGTAGCTGCACAAAGGTGGGATGTATATATATATATATATATATATAGATCTATAGTGATTATACTGCAGCTAGCACAATAAACTGCCTGCTGTGGTATTCGTATGAGAAAAGCAGCAATTGTCTTCAGTTAGTTTTAGGTGCACACTGTGCAGAGGACACTACACTAACTAAAAATACTTGCAGCTCCCTGTCTGTGGTATTAGTTTGAGAACACCACCAATTGGATTCAGGTACCTTTAGGTGCACCTTTAGGTGCACGCTGTGCAAAGGACAGAAGTACACTAAATGAAATTATTGCAGCTCCCTGCCTGTGGTTTTAGTATGAAAACACCACTAATTGTATTGAGGTACCTTTAGGTGAACGCTGTGCAAAGGACACAGTACACTAAGTGAAAATACTGCAGCTAGCTCAATCACCTGCCTTGCCTGTCAGTATAGAGAATAACAGGAACGGATCTAGCTAAACTGAATACAGTGTGTAAATATATATACACAACACCTAGGATGCATATATATCCTCTGCACACTGTAACTGCAGCTAACTGACTCGCCTGCCTGCTCTAACTCAAAATAAATGACACTGTCTCTCTCTTTTTAACCTCGCTCTTTAACCACCGCAACACACTACACAAGGCCGCCATGGAGGCGGCCTTATTATAGTGTGGGGCGTGTACTAAACCCCCTGGCTTTGGCCAATTATGGCTCTCCGTTTTTTGCGCGCTGTGTCATAGTGCATGCTTGGCCAATCATCAGCCAGCAATGCACTGCGATGCCACAGTGAATTATCGGCCGTGACGCGCCACTCGAATTTGGCGTGAACCATAATTTTCAAAATTCGGCGAACAGGCGATGTTCGAGTTGAACATGGGTTTGACTCGAACTCGCAGCTCATCCCTATTGGCCGACATGCCAAAAGACTTTGAAAGTTTAGCATTTACTGAATGCAAAGCATGTAAAATTTGGACCAAATTTATATTTGGTCCGATCCTCATTCCTATTAATCAACCCTAACATTTTTTTTTTTATCAAGTTGAGATCAGTCTGGTTTCTATGTTCGTCTAGTCTTCTCTAACTCAGTGAATGTTTTATCTATTTTATAATAACTTCAAGAAAGACATATTCCCCTTCTTTTACCGTATTTTTCAGCGTATAAGATGACCTTTTACACCGGAATTACACAGCCAGAAACCGGGGGTCGTCTTATACGCCGGGTGAAGCAGCTGCCCAATAGATATCAGCCCATCAGGTGCTCTGTAAAGCTGTATGTAATACAGTATATGCGTCGCTCAACCAATCCCGGCGGGCGATGCACTCTGTTGATGACTAGAGCCTGCTAAGCCTGCTCAGATTGGAGTAACAACCTCTGCCAATCAGAGCAGGCTAAATTATGTAGCCTCTTAATTTTTGAACGACATTACCACACAAGGGAGGGTCGCACAAAAGGGGGTCGTCTTATACGGTGAGTAGAGCACAAAACCACAGTTTTAAACTGCATATTAGGGGGTCGTCTTATGTGCCCAGCCGCCTTATACACCGGCAAATACGGTACATTTAGGTCCCTGGGCTTCAAGGGCACTCTAGATCTCGTAATTGGTCCAAAATGCTCCAAGGTGCTGTACTAAGACTCCGATCACTCTAAAAAGGAGGTCAGTATAAGTTCCCTTTAACTCAGACTTTAACTCAGACTGTCCAATATTTCAATTTCCCACTTTGTAGCAGAATGAGGTCTCATGAGGATCTTTCATGAGGGATTCAGCCACTTTATAATTAACTGAAGACTGACATGACTGCACAGGTGTGGGAAAGGTTCCTTCTCCACCAAACTCATTCCCCACATGGCCTGCCAAATATCTGCTAATTGGTAGCTGCAACTCTGTAGGGTTCAAACTCATCTACAATAAGACAGAAAACAAATTCTACCACTGTATATCTGGAAATTTCATGCAGGGAAAGTAGTGATAAATAAAATGGCTATTCCATTTACCTATCAACTTAATCATTTATGATTACCAAAACACTTATTTCTGATTTAGCAAATATATTAAATGCAAATTGTTAGAAGTCAAATTATGTAATAGCTGTTGTGTTCAAATTTGCAAGATTGCTACCCTGGCCTTTTGAAGACCTGGTCAGGCAACAAGTCTTTGAAGTGACATGTCTATGTCACAAAGTATTTTGCATTTTAATCAAGATTTCACTTCAAAAGACCCTTTAGCTAGCTAGTTGCCACCCTCTTTAAAATATATAAATTGTATTAGCTGTACTAGTCAGACAGAGCTTCTTTTGAAATGAACATGTACTGTGATTGTGCTGTGCTGCTCTCCCTGCCTGTAGCTAGACTACAGGCTTGTATAAAATAAATACATAAATTTTTCAATCTGACTTCAGCAGTCAAAAATGTTACTGAAACCCATGAGTCGTGGGTTTCCCTAGCAGTAGGTATCTCTGGCAGTGGCTTGACACCGTGTTACACAGTTTTGTATTTAGCAACTATAAACACATATTTTTCATTTCAAATGTTCTTTATACCGTACATTCCAGCGTGGGGTATAAAGCGGGGGTCGTCTTATACGCCAGCCGCGTGCTGGATGTCAGCACTCTGGATGCTCGCTGATTGTGCGGCAATATTGTATACATACAGTATACACCGCTGAGCCAATCCTGGCGAGCGAGGTATTCTATTAATGAATACAGAGCCAGCTCCGATTGGAGTAACAACCTCTGCCAATCCGAGCAAGCTACATACAGTAGCCTGCTCGGATTGGCTTTGAGAGTCAGAGGCGCAGACTGATGATGTTACAGCCTCTGCCAACCCGAGCAGGCTTTGCATTCATTAATAGAATGCATCGCTTGCCGTGATTGGCTCAGCATACTGTGAGACAGTATGTTACCGAAGCTACTGAACATACGGTATTACCACACATCCAGCAGGCTGACAGACTGGTCGGAAGGGGGACGTCTTATACGGCGAGTATAGCACAAAACCTACGTTTTAAGTGGAAAATTAGGGGGTCGTCTTATACGCCCAGCCGCCTTATACGCCGGCAAATAGGTGTACTTCACTTTTATTTTTTTACAATAAAATGTTTTCCTTATATTGATAATGTAAGAATATGTATTGTCAATTTAAATAAAGTAGAACATATCAGTTATGTTGTGCTATATGTGTATATATGTATTTTTTAATTAAACCTATTAAAAAGTTTAATGTATTTTGATGCTACTATATTGTATTGAATACTGAATACTGAAAGGATTTCGGCTCAGGAGTTACGCATAGCAGTTTTTTCTGCTGATCTGATTTTATTATTAAGTGAATAAAAATATAAAATATGTTACAACAAGTATAACATTAACAGCGCTTATGTGAAATATAAAATATTAAATATTGCACCTAGGTTATAGAATATATATACCGCAGAATATCAGCAACAAAAAAGTATCAGCATAACCATGTGAAAAATAACAGCACGATCCTACAGGATTAAAGGATTCCTCATAAACTGCAAAGTCCACCCACTGTTAAATGTCACTAGTATTACAGTGACAGAGCTTCCCAGTGAGTTCAAACACCAGTTACAAATGAGGGAACTAAAATGTAGATCCAATAGCCGTTAAGTCTTTCATATGAGAGATACTCTCTGATAAATCAATCACTGTAGTTCTTCAATTCAAACAGTTCATATTGCAATTTGTACTTCCATCATTGTCTAAGCAATTCCACTCCCTTAAGGTAATGTGCTTACCAGACTCCAGATGGTTAACCGCCTGTCAGCTCCTCTTTAGATCTCCAGTCAGCTTCCTTTAAGAAATCTCCAGGTTCTCAGGCAACAAGCATAAGTGCGTGCAGCAATGCGGGCATGTAAGACAAATTGAGCTTCACATAGCATAAAATCCTTTAATAAAAAATTCTTTAATAAAAAATCCAAAAAGTCCCCCCGCATACAAACATGCTTACAAGAAAATGAATAACATAAAGCATATCACCGGGGATGATCCGTCTGCTCAGTGAGGTTAGTGAACGCTCACACAATTCAAAAGAGCTCCTGAGTCCCGGGAAGACGGACGTTCCCCTGACGTGATTGATCGCGTGGTCACGCCCTGACGCGTTTCGTGATTGGCTCACGTCTTCAGAGGGCGTGGCCACACATCGCGACTGCTCTTATTTATATTCAAGCCTGTCCTGACGTATCCGCATACGTCAGACGGCTCAACTTTGTCTGAAGGAGATCCGGCACAGCTCTGAATACTCATACGCTGGCCGGATATGTGTTGCGGTCTCCATTCAGAGAAATTACACCTGTCACTCACCAGCACATTCGGACCTCCTACCAGAGGGGACCGAGTGTACCGGATCATTGGCAATGAAGCAATAATAAAATATAATGAAATATAATATAAAAAAATATATAATAAAATATAATATAAAAAATGCTTGATATCCTATGTAGTTCTGTGTAGGGATCTATTTTAAAGGCACAGTGACCCCTATTAATCAGAATCTATTAGGACTAGTATGTTATAATCCTCACCATTTAATTAGTGGAGACTCGCATTCAGGCCCGTACAGCATGCATGTCATCACTCACATTTACATTCATAGTGACCACTGGGCATGTTTATATCGAACCTAAGTGCCCTCAAGACAGTAAGGGGATTCACTCTAAATCCGCTAACCACCAAGTTATGCATATACATGTAAATGAGTTCTCAAAAGACATGTCATTGCATATTATATCATGTGAGTGTCCAAAAGCAAACCGTGATATACATTAAACAATAAAATAAAATAAAAGTTGCAGAGTGACTATCTACATTCTGGACTGATCTACTGTACCCGAATTAGATTACCTCATAATTGGCTGTTTCACCACTTATTGTCCTAAAAACTGCATTCTTTATACAGCCTCATACTAAACATTCAACATGTTCTCTCACTAACATGAGGCCATTCATCTACCCTAATTGGCCCTATAATAGTGGCCTAAAATTAGTAATTTCTGATGAAGCAATTAAGATCTAAGTCTATATTCAAGCCATTAGGACTGAGTGTATTGGTGAGAAATAACCATTGAGTTTCTAATTTGGAAATTTCTCGCACCATATTGGCCCCTCTCCATCTGGGATGGATCTTATCAATACCCCAGAACTTAAGTCCAATTGGGTTCCTATGATGTTTTTCCCTGAAATGGAGGGACACGCTATGTTCTTTATAACCGATGGAAATATTATAAATGTGTTCCGACACCCTTTTAGAGAGTGTTCTTTTAGTGCGGCCTATATACATTAGACCGCACGGACATTCCAGGGCGTATACTACATGTGTGGATGCACATGTTATACATTCCTTAATTTGGAATTCCTTCCCGTTAGCCGTGGACACAAAGCTTGTGAGGCCTCGTATATGTGTCGATACTTGTTGGCACGCCTTACATCTTCTGCAAGCATAGAAACCCGTTCTATCCCAGAACATTTTAATCTGCTTCGGAGGATCAAGGACTTTTTTAACTAACTGGTCACCAAAAGATGTCGTTTTTCTATATATGAAAGGTGGTACTGGTGGTAACACTGTTCTCAAAGTTTTATCCATTGCTAGGATGTTCCAATGTTTTTTAAAAATACTTTCTATCTCCCGATATTGTTCATGGAAACCGGATATAAAGCCCCATTCATGTTTACTATCCCTCACTCTAGTTTTAGGGAGCAACATGAGTTCTTGCGATTGGGTACCCACTTGTTCCATCAAGTTAGAAAGATGTTGCTCTTTGTACCCTTTTTCCATGAAACGTTGCTTAATAATTGATGCTTGAGACAGGTAGTCGATATCTTGAGTACAGTTACGCCGTATACGAATAAATTGGCCCTTAGGGATGTTTCGGAGCCATTGTGGATGATGTCCACTCTTTACTGGGATATAGCTGTTACGATCTGTTTCTTTAAAATATGCTTTGGTATGAAACTGTATGTCCCCTTTCATAACCGTGACATCCAGGAAATGTATTTGATGTTTGTCCCAATTAAACTCAAGCTTAATGTTATTACTATTACTATTAAGGTACTGGGCAAATTCCTGAAGTGATCTTTCACTACCCTGCCAGATCATGAACAGGTCATCAATATACCTTTGATAGAATAATAGTTCTTGCTTCCTGTTATTAAAGACCCACTTGTCCTCCCACTCGCTCATAAACAGGTTAGCGAGACTGGGTGCAAACTTTGCACCCATCGCTACACCTGTCTTTTGGCTAAAAAACTCTCCCCCATACCAAAAATAATTATGCGTTAGACAATACTCTAACGCCATTCTAATAAACTTTTTTTGGATGTATGGGAGGTCATCCCTCTTGCTGAGTGCCCAATTTAGGGCCAGGAGGGCATCGTCGTGCTGTATATTGGTATACAACGATGCCACATCTGCTGTCACCAAGAATATTTCAGTGTCCTTCGGTATAGTAATGCTCCTGAGTTTCTGCAGGAAGCTAGTTGTATCTTTTAGATAAGCTTTAGTGTTGAGGACACTAGTTTGCATAAAGTGATCCAGATATTGCCCTATCCTGGAGGTGACCGAGTCTATGCCATTTACTATTGGCCTTCCAGGTGGTTTGACAGGGTCCTTATGAATTTTGGGTACTGTGTAAATAGTTGGAATTCTGCTGAAGCTTGGGCATAGGTATAACTTTTCTTTCTTAGTAATGGCTCGCATATAATATCCGAAATCCACTAGATTGAATAATTCTTCCCTATATCTTTTGGTAGGATCACTTTTAAGATGTTGATATGTCGCCTCATCTTGTAGCATGTTCTGGAGTTGTGAGTGGTAGAAGGTTTTGTCCAAAACCACCACACCCCCTCCTTTGTCCGCTGGGCGGACAATAATATCCTTCCTATTTTCTAAAGCCTTAATCCCCTCCTAAATGTGTGTTGGGTTTAGACTTTTCTTTAGTGTGACTGTCTCTAGATCTTTCAAAACCAATTGCTTGAACACTTCAACTTGGTGGTTAGCTGGTTGAGGTGGATTGAATAGTGATCTATTTTTAAGTCCACTGTCTATCCCTATCACATCATTAGTTCTATTACTCCTCAAATTAAAATTGTTTGACAAGAAGTATTTTTTAATATTAATTTTTCTAATATACTTGTGTATATCAATATACACATTAAATTTATTCAATGGCTTGGTTGTTGTACATTTTAGGCCCGCATTGAGTATATTATTTTCCTTCTGTGTGAGAGTCACAGATGAAAGATTGTATATCCCACTTAGTCTGCCTGCCTTGGTCTTTTTTTGCTGAACTCGTTGCCCTGCTCGGCATCCTCTGCGTGTAGTGGCCTGGCATTCCTGATTGGGCTGTATGGTCCCTCCCATCTTGGTGGGTTCCACCACTCCTGTGATCTGCTCTGATTGAGATCTTGCTGAGGTCGTCCTCTCCAAGGCCGATTCCCTCGTCCACGTCCTCGTGGGTTCCCTCTCATGCCTCTCCCTAAAAAAGGTGCCGGCTGGGGGTATGATGCATAGTACGAATCCCCCATGGTATTCTGCATGGATGAGGGATCATATCTATTATATGTATCCACCATATAGGGCTCATTATATCCTGTGCCTTGTTGTGTGTATGTTTGCATATGGTGTCCCTTATTCTTACCTCTCATGGGTTGTTTATTGCCCTTTCCCCGTTGGTTCTTGGGTGTGGGGGCTGGTCTGAGGGACTTCCATGATTCTAATTCGTGGGAAGGTGTTTGTGGAGTTTGTTGACTACCATAACCATAGGTTTGTGTGGTTAGTGGGGGAAATGATGGCTGCTGTGTGGTTAGTGGGGGAAATGTTGGCTGCTGTGTTACAGGGGCCGTATTTTCCAAATTTTGCCACAAATACACAGCACCTTTCTTAAAGTCATTCATATCCCTTCTATATTTTTTTATTTTTTTCTTTTGCGTTTCTTTATCAATTTTTTCCAACTTTTTTTTGATGTCAACATCAAAGTTAGTTAGTAATTGTGTGCCTTTTATGGGGTCTAATTTAATTTGAAGCTCAGCTATCTTTTTCTCAAGGAGTGCCATTTTTTTCTTTTTCCTCCTGAGAACCAATTGCTGTAACTTAAAACCCACCCCATTAAAAAAGTCCAACCACTCAGTGGTGGACTCTGTATCGTCCAGTCCGTCCTGAGGACTGACTTCCCACCTTAGACTACGCATAATAATCCTTTCCTTTAGATAATGCTCAAATGTGGTGATATCCCACCACGTACGAATCTGTTTCTCCAAAGCATTTCCCAGGGAACCTAGGATTATATTATAGTCTTCATTGGTTTCCCACTCACCATCACTGGTGAACACCGTATCAAGATTTACTTGGCGGTTACTAAGATAATTGATAGAATCCATGTTCGCTATCGGTAAATAAAAATAAAACTGTTATGTAGATAAATCAGAATAGTCACCGTGGTGTATCTGATCCTAGCGCTCAAGGATGGTCTAATGTTGGTCTGCTCAATTAGCTGCCGTTATAAGTAGAGTAGTAAGTGAATAAAAATATAAAATATGTTACAACAAGTATAACATTAACAGCGCTTATGTGAAATATAAAATATTAAATATTGCACCTAGGTTATAGAATATATATACCGCAGAATATCAGCAACAAAAAAGTATCAGCATAACCATGTGAAAAATAACAGCACGATCCTACAGGATTAAAGGATTCCTCATAAACTGCAAAGTCCACCCACTGTTAAATGTCACTAGTATTACAGTGACAGAGCTTCCCAGTGAGTTCAAACACCAGTTACAAATGAGGGAACTAAAATGTAGATCCAATAGCCGTTAAGTCTTTCATATGAGAGATACTCTCTGATAAATCAATCACTGTAGTTCTTCAATTCAAACAGATCATATTGCAATTTGTACTTCCATCATTGTCTAAGCAATTCCACTCCCTTAAGGTAATGTGCTTACCAGACTCCAGATGGTTAACCGCCTGTCAGCTCCTCTTTAGATCTCCAGTCAGCTTCCTTTAAGAAATCTCCAGGTTCTCAGGCAACAAGCATAAGTGCGTGCAGCAATGCGGGCATGTAAGACAAATTGAGCTTCACATAGCATAAAATCCTTTAATAAAAAATTCTTTAATAAAAAATCCAAAAAGTCCACCCGCATACAAACATGCTTACAAGAAAATGAATAACATAAAGCATATCACCGGGGATGATCCGTCTGCTCAGTGAGGTTAGTGAACGCTCACACAATTCAAAAGAGCTCCTGAGTCCCGGGAAGACGGACGTTCCCCTGACGTGATTGATCGCGTGGTCACGCCCTGACGCGTTTCGTGATTGGCTCACGTCTTCAGAGGGCGTGGCCACACATCGCGACTGCTCTTATTTATATTCAAGCCTGTCCTGACGTATCCGCATACGTCAGACGGCTCAACTTTGTCTGAAGGAGATCCGGCACAGCTCTGAATACTCAGTGGGTCTTTAATAACAGGAAGCAAGAACTATTATTCTATCAAAGGTATATTGATGACCTGTTCATGATCTGGCAGGGTAGTGAAAGATCACTTCAGGAATTTGCCCAGTACCTTAATAGTAATAGTAATAACATTAAGCTTGAGTTTAATTGGGACAAACATCAAATACATTTCCTGGATGTCACGGTTATGAAAGGGGACATACAGTTTCATACCAAAGCATATTTTAAAGAAACAGATCGTAACAGCTATATCCCAGTAAAGAGTGGACATCATCCACAATGGCTCCGAAACATCCCTAAGGGCCAATTTATTCGTATACGGCGTAACTGTACTCAAGATATCGACTACCTGTCTCAAGCATCAATTATTAAGCAACGTTTCATGGAAAAAGGGTACAAAGAGCAACATCTTTCTAACTTGATGGAACAAGTGGGTACCCAATCGCAAGAACTCATGTTGCTCCCTAAAACTAGAGTGAGGGATAGTAAACATGAATGGGGCTTTATATCCGGTTTCCATGAACAATATCGGGAGATAGAAAGTATTTTTAAAAAACATTGGAACATCCTAGCAATGGATAAAACTTTGAGAACAGTGTTACCACCAGTACCACCTTTCATATATAGAAAAACGACATCTTTTGGTGACCAGTTAGTTAAAAAAGTCCTTGATCCTCCGAAGCAGATAAAAATGTTCTGGGATAGAACGGGTTTCTATGCTTGCAGAAGATGTAAGGCGTGCCAACAAGTATCGACACATATACGAGGCCTCACAAGCTTTGTGTCCACGGCTAACGGGAAGGAATTCCAAATTAAGGAATGTATAACATGTGCATCCACACATGTAGTATACGCCCTGGAATGTCCGTGCGGTCTAATGTATATAGGCCACACTAAAAGAACACTCTCTAAAAGGGTGTCGGAACACATTTATAATATTTCCATCGGTTATAAAGAACATAGCGTGTCCCTCCATTTCAGGGAAAAACATCATAGGAACCCAATTGGACTTATGTTCTGGGGTATTGATAAGATCCATCCCAGATGGAGAGGGGCCAATATGGTGCGAGAAATTTCCAAATTAGAAACTCAATGGTTATTTCTCACCAATACACTCAGTCCTAATGGCTTGAATATAGACTTAGATCTTAATTGCTTCATCAGCAATTACTAATTTTAGGCCACTATTATAGGGCCAATTAGGGTAGATGAATGGCCTCATGTTAGTGAGAGAACATGTTGAATGTTTAGTATGAGGCTGTATAAAGAATGCAGTTTTTAGGACAATAAGTGGTGAAACAGCCAATTATGAGGTAATCTAATTCGGGTACAGTAGATCAGTCCAGAATGTAGATAGTCACTCTGCAACTTTTATTTTATTTTATTGTTTAATGTATATCACGGTTTGCTTTTGGACACTCACATGATATAATATGCAATGACATGTCTTTTGAGAACTCATTTACATGTATATGCATAACTTGGTGGTTAGCGGATTTAGAGTGAATCCCCTTACTGTCTTGAGGGCACTTAGGTTCGATATAAACATGCCCAGTGGTCACTATGAATGTAAATGTGAGTGATGACATGCATGCTGTACGGGCCTGAATGCGAGTCTCCACTAATTAAATGGTGAGGATTATAACATACTAGTCCTAATAGATTCTGATTAATAGGGGTCACTGTGCCTTTAAAATAGATCCCTACACAGAACTACATAGGATATCAAGCATTTTTTATATTATATTTTATTATATATTTTTTTATATTATATTTCATTATATTTTATTATTGCTTCATTGCCAATGATCCGGTACACTCGGTCCCCTCTGGTAGGAGGTCCGAATGTGCTGGTGAGTGACAGGTGTAATTTCTCTGAATGGAGACCGCAACACATATCCGGCCAGCGTATGAGTATTCAGAGCTATGCCGGATCTCCTTCAGACAAAGTTGAGCCGTCTGACGTATGTGGATACGTCAGGACAGGCTTGAATATAAATAAGAGCAGTCGCGATGTGTGGCCACGCCCTCTGAAGACGTGAGCCAATCACGAAACACGTCAGGGCGTGACCACGCGATCAATCACGTCAGGGGAACGTCCGTCTTCCCGCGACTCAGGAGCTCTTTTGAATTGTGTGAGCGTTCACTAACCTCACTGAGCAGACGGATCATCCCCGGTGATATGCTTTATGTTATTCATTTTCTTGTAAGCATGTTTGTATGGGGGGGGGACTTTTTGGATTTTTTATTAAAGAATTTTTTATTAAAGGATTTTATGCTATGTGAAGCTCAATTTGTCTTACATGCCCGCATTGCTGCACGCACTTATGCTTGTTGCCTGAGAACCTGGAGATTTCTTAAAGGAAGCTGACTGGAGATCTAAAGAGGAGCTGACAGGCGGTTAACCATCTGGAGTCTGGTAAGCACATTACCTTAAGGGAGTGGAATTGCTTAGACAATGATGGAAGTACAAATTGCAATATGATCTGTTTGAATTGAAGAACTACAGTGATTGATTTATCAGAGAGTATCTCTCATATGAAAGACTTAACGGCTATTGGATCTACATTTTAGTTCCCTCATTTGTAACTGGTGTTTGAACTCACTGGGAAGCTCTGTCACTGTAATACTAGTGACATTTAACAGTGGGTGGACTTTGCAGTTTATGAGGAATCCTTTAATCCTGTAGGATCGTGCTGTTATTTTTCACATGGTTATGCTGATACTTTTTTGTTGCTGATATTCTGCGGTATATATATTCTATAACCTAGGTGCAATATTTAATATTTTATATTTCACATAAGCGCTGTTAATGTTATACTTGTTGTAACATATTTTATATTTTTATTCACTTACTACTCTACTTATAACGGCAGCTAATTGAGCAGACCAACATTAGACCATCCTTGAGCGCTAGGATCAGATACACCACGGTGACTATTCTGATTTATCTACATAAATGATTTTATTATTAGCTCAGTGTTTTAGATACAGTGCCCCTAATTTTCCCATAACAACAAATACTTTAGTATTATTTTATGTACAGCTCTACAAGAAAGAGTTGCTGTCCTGAACATCCACATCCCTTACACTATGGCAGGAATTGTAGCCTTGTGCATAAAATACGTTTTAACCCTGAGCGTTTTCAGAAGTTTGTAACAGGTCCACATGGTAAGGTAGTGGCAGAAAGGGATTGTGTAAAATGTAT
This sequence comes from Rana muscosa, assembly GCA_029206835.1. Classification (NCBI taxonomy): domain Eukaryota; kingdom Metazoa; phylum Chordata; class Amphibia; order Anura; family Ranidae; genus Rana; species Rana muscosa. The sequence continues at coordinate 1,026,490,510 of CM055122.1, forward strand.
CTGTGGTTAACCCAATAATTTCTGCTTATTATCATGTACATACGATGCTGCACGTTGACAATGTGTTCATCTACATCACTGCTATTCGGTTAAATGCTTTACATTCCTGGTGTCCAACCTGCAGCCCTTCGGCATGTACTGTGAAATCCTTGGGACCCCTGCAGATAGAACACTATGTTTTGTTTAACTTAAGTGAATATTTATGCCTCTTTAGACGGGATTCAAGCAGAGAAATTATTTGATTAATTTCATGCTATCTTACTTTTTTCTGGACTGTTTATTCTCTCTTTTATTGTTTTTATAATATAGAAATAAATATGTCTCCCAAAGCATGTCCCCTGTTTATACCAACTTCTATGGTAAGTTTGGTTATACATGTCCTTTGACGATCTCCTTTTTCATGTCTGTAATTTCTGCCCATTTATTGATGCACTGTATTACATGGAGTGCGTTAGACTTTCAATTTGATTGAGGAGTGGGAGTGAACGCTGGAGAGGCATTAGTACCTGTGTCTCATAAGACACCACGTTGTGGCTTAGATAGGCTCTAGTTTTCTTTTGCGTAATAAATGATGAAGCATGCATGGCAGGCTGAAAAAACTACTGCTAATTGACAGCAGTAGCTCAGCAATGTCAGCCTGCAACAGAATATACTGTTACTGGCAGAAAATCAAGGTAAGAAACTTTGCAACAGAGTCACATAAAACTTACTTAGGAAAGCTGTATACAGTGAGACATGATGCTAAATATACTTAAAAATAGTAACTAAAATCAAACAAAAAGAAAAAGCAGCGCTAATTAAATGTGCAAAGTAACCACAAAGTGCTTGTTAACATATTGTATGTAAAAAATGCTCATATATACAGTATATTATCAATGTATTGTGATATTTGTGCCCAAAGTGCAAAATGCTACAATTGAGTGCCACACAAAAAAAACCCACACACAATCCACAGAAAATTGACTGTAACACAGGGGCGACTTGGGATCCGACTTCAAGTCGCCCCAAGTCGCGCCACATGAGAAAGTCAATGGAAGTGAATGAGAGCCGTCTTAAAGGAGTAGTAAAGTTACATGTTTTTTCACCTTAATGCATCCTATGCATTAAGGTGAAAAAACATTCGACAATACCGCCCCCCCCCCCCGAGCCCCCGTTTTTCTTACCTGGCCCCTCGAAAGTCCCATGCTCGTCCCCGTCATCCTCTTCGTTTTTCTGCCTGGCCGCCGATTGGCTACACTGGATAGATTGAAAGCAGCGCAGCCATTGGCTAGCGCTGCTGTCAATCACATCCAATGACGCGGCACGCCGGGGGGCGGGGCCGAGTGATACAGTCGGCGGCTATGGCCGCCGCTGTATCACGGGAGCGCGCCCGCAATCACTCCACACCATGCGAGCTCACTCGCATTAAGGTGTGGAGTCCTTGCGGGGAGGAGCCAAGACAGCCGCCGAGGGACCCCAGAAGACCAGGATCGGGGCCACTGTGTGCAAAACGAGCTGCACAGTGGAGGTAAGTATAACATGTTTGTTATTTTTAAGTAAAAAAAAAAAAAGCTTTAGTGCTCCTTTAATGTACTCTACTGAAGTTTCCTGTACTACTTCAAGGCAACTTCTAGGCAACGTGTAGGCAACTTGTACCCATTGATTTCAATGGAAGTTGCCTCCAAAGTTGGATCACTGTCTTAACTGAAGCAATTTTCCAGGAAGAGAAAATAGTTTTCTCAGGCAAACCCCTTCCTCCCACAGAGCTGATTACTCTTTGATTGGCCACTGGAAAAGCCCCCTGTCCTGGAGGCGACTTCAAGACGCTCCAAGTCGCGCTGTGGTTCACGCTTAAGTAGAGTCCAAGTCGCCTTGCAAAGTCGCGCACAAAGTCATGTTGCCCCTGTGTGAACCGGCTCTAAAGTGGGTCGCACTAAAAATGTATACATGTGTTCTAATAACAGCACTCCAAAGTTTTTGATAGTGCTCCACATTAATTATGTGCTACTCTACTCCACCCTTCACTAGTGTTCCATGGTCCAGAGTGCCCCTTCAAGTAATGGGCACTCACCAGCTGCAGTTGACCCCTTACAAAAATAAGATCAATATGCACCTTTTACTGTGCCAAGATCACTCTTTTCAGTATACCACCACTTCAGAGAGGTCTTGGACTGTATCCGCTTAAATCTTATTTATCACTTAGATAGTTTTTAAATCAGATAAAAGAAGAAGCCATGGAGCTCAATATGCTCCCATTGTAGCTAATATTTTTCCTAATAAATAGGAGCAAGAAGAAGCTTTTAGTAAGGAATGGCCTCAATTAAAACTGCACAAGAGGTACATTGATGACATTGTGATAATTTGAGAGGGAGCACAGGACACACTTGAAGATTTTCTAAGGTACATAAACCAGAATAAATATGGAAATTGATTTACAGCCAATATACAAAATTAATATATACATTTTTTAAAATGGAAAAAAGGAATACCTAAAAAGGACAGTTTATGTGAAAAAGGCAAATCTGGGATCTTGACTCTGATTATGGATGTTCTAGTCAAGAGATTTGTAGAGAAAGGATATAGAAAAGACAATTTTGGAAAGTACTAAAAGAATGGTTAAAAATATGGAGAGTGAGTCATTACAGCAAACTAAAACACAAAAGAATAAATCTTTTGACACAACATTTATCAGAGGCTTAAATAATCAGTACAAAAGAATGGAGGGGAGTGTAAAAAACACTGGCCCATAGTGCTCAGAGATCTCACTTTGGGAAAAATAGTACCAAAAAGACCACAATTTATCTCCAGGAGGGCCCCAGGACTAAGGGACAAAATAGTACACAATATTTTAGACCCCCCCCAGCAATCCTTCCAACAAAAAGGCCATTTTGTTGGAAGGATTGCTGGTATTATGTTCTACTATATGATTTTACATATCAATCTATGTGAGTGTACATCTGAATTTTTTTATTAGAATAAAACATTTTCAGCAGACATATTGCATTATTAGCTTCTCCTTTTATCCTGCATGAATATCCTATATGAATTTCCATGTGCTTAGGAGTGAGGATCATAAGAGAAACACTGTGGATCCATGAGAACTTTGAGTCTAATAAGCGTAAATTACCTACTATTTGTTTGTGGGGTGCACTTGATTAGGTGAGCGCATACCCTATGGAGTTTTGGTGATGGGCACAATGGTGTCTGGTGTGTGAAGATTTATGAAAATCTGTTCACTAATACACAGTGGAATTTGAAACTCTATGGACTATTGCATTAGATTGGACATTATATTTGCACATTTACGTATTAATAGTTTTAGCAAGTAGTTTTTATATTTATGAATTTTTTTTCACAACAAATTTGCATATTTATATGTAGCGGGTATTTGAATTATGTGAGGACTCTGGTGGTGTGAGGTTCCTTGGGGTCTCTGGGTGGCGCTGTTGCCTGGGGCTGCAGTTGAACTCACACAGCGAACCGTGCCTTTTTGTTCTCCCCTGGAGCTGGTACGGCGGGGCGGGGAACCCGCTGTGGCGCAAAGGGAGAGGTCATAAAAGGGGCGGACGCCCTGATTTGGGGAGAGAGTCGGAGGACGCGGCCGCACCCAGGCACCTTCAGCTTGGGTGCTGGCGTTCCGGTGTTCCAGGTCTAAGCGCCCTTGGCCTAGCTGGAGCAGGGATGGAGTCCATCTCAGGCACCTTTAGCCTGGGGTGAGGTACTATGGCAGATGCCTGGGGCTCAGTACCTTCGACTGAGTTCTGCGAGGGTGGAGGAATCCGAGGGGGCCCTAACTCCTTGGGTGCCCGTGTCTGAGTTTGTGAGGACTGGTGCCCAGTAACTTCTCTGAAGAGCCCGGCGCAGCATCGCTGGTGACGGAGAGGCCTCCACTTCTCCCTTGGACGGATTTCTTCCTCTGACAGGGGCAAAGTGAGCGAATTCTATATTACCTAGTCAGTGGCAGTGACTATTCACCACTGGTGACAGCACAGTGGGCAGCAGCAAGGAGGGAAAGGATTGTGCCTCGATCTGTCCCCATTTTCCAAAGGAGAAAGATTGTTTTATTGCTTGGCAAGAAGAATAAAACAGAGTTGTACCTATTCACTGTGTGGAACTTGGGTTACTAAAGCAAAGGAGTCAGGGATGAAGGACTGGACTTGACTCTGGGACACCTACACAAGAGCCCAATCCCAATCTCTGGGGCCGTGGTGTGTATCATCTCTCTCTCCAAGGTACCCCTAGACAACAGCCATATAACCGATAAAGAGGGGGAGAGAGGTGAGGCCGCTATATATATATATATATTACATGCAGCGGGTAAAATAATTGTAGAACACATCACCATTGTTCTAAGTAAATATACTTCTAAAGGTGCTATTGACATGAAATTTGCACCACATGTCGCACCCCATGCAATCCATACATGCAAAGAAACCAAAACAAATACTGTAACAAAACGTTCCACACTCCGCTTGAGTGCTTTGCTCATATACTGCTTCCTCGAGTCTGAATATAGATATCAGATTTTCCAACTGCTGACACCCAAGAACTAGGCAGTACTAATTTTGGCTGCTGAACATTAACTGTTTATTGAAATACAGGTACACAGAGGTAACACTTGGGACAATCCCCCCTCCCTTTGCATTCAGGGAGGGGTACACTGTCCAATCAGCAGGGAGAGCTGTTGGAGGAATTCCCCCCTCCCTCCCCACAGCAAAAACAATTACAATCCCATAATACTTTTATCCAAAGGCAGTCAGACACAATAGAACAATGGAATACAGCCACACCCCAAACGACCCAGCAAAGAGTCCACAACAGTATGAGACTATATATATATATATATATATATATATATATATATATATACACACATACATACATACATACATACATACATACACACACACACACACACACACACACACACAACATTCCAGTGTGGTTGTACAGCGAGTCCGATTAGTACAGATCAGACTGGGGTTCTCGATCACCCTGTGTCCCTAATAGACACAGGGCAACTTAGGCATAGGGGGTGCATGGGGATCTGAAACAAGGGTTTCTTAACCTCTCCAAGAAATTCTGGGTTCCACTGGCCCCCCACCCAAAATGACTAACGTCACAAAAACAAATTAAGTTATGTGTAATAAAATGGAATGACACAGGGAAAAGGTATTGAACACATGAAGAAAGGGAGGTGTAAAAAGGCATGGAAAGCCAAAACACCAGCTGAAATATATAGTAATTAGAAAGCAATCCTGCCTCTTGTCAGTGCAAATTAATATCAGCTGGTTCAGTCTCAACTGATGGCCTATAAAAAGGTATCTCATTACCAGGGTGTCACACAAGAAACATCTCATGATGGGTAAAAGCAAAGAGCTCTCTTAAGACCTTTGCAACCTTATTGTTGCAAAACATACTGATGACATTGGTTACAGAAGGATTTCTAAACCAGTGTTTCTCAACTCCAGTCCTCAAGGCGCCCCAACAGGTCATGTTTTCAGACCCTCCATTATCTTGCACAGGTGATTTGATCAGTTTTACTGCCTTAGTAACTGCCACACAGCCATTTCATTTAAGGGAAATCCTGAAAACATGACCTGTTGGGGCGCCTTGAGGACTGGAGTTCAGAAACACTGTTCTAAACTTTTGAATGTTCCAGTGAGCACTGTTAGTGACAAAAAATTTGGACGTAAAAAGAACATAATTTCCCCAGAAACGGGCCATAACCAGGTGCTCCTCGCAAGATTTCTGACAGAGGAGTGAAAATAATTATCAGAATAGTTGTCCAAGAGCCAAAGTCCACTTGTGGAGAGCTTCAGAAAGACCTGGAATTAGCAGGTACAAGTAATGCACTCAACCGCCATGGCCTGTATGCACGCTCACCACGCAAGACTCTATTGGTGAAGAAAAAGCTTGTTGAAGCTCGTTTAAAGTTTGCTGCAAAACATTTAGACATGCCTGTGAAATACTGGGAGAATATACAGTGGGGAGAACAAGTATCTGATACACTGACGATTTTGCAGGTTTTCCTACTTACAAAGCATGTAGACGTCTGTAATTTTTATCATAGGTACTCTTCAACTATTAGAGACGGAATCTAAACAAAAATCCAGAAATTCACATTGTATGATTTTTAAATAATGAATTTGCATTTTATTGCATGACATAAGTATTTGATCACCTACCAACCAGTAAGAATTCCGGCTCTGACAGACCTGTTATTTATTTTAATTTTTTTAAGAAGCCCTCCTGTTCTCCGCTCATTACCTGTATTAACTGCACCTGTTTGAACTTGTTACCTGTATAAAAGACACCTGTCCACACACTCAAACAGACTCCAACCTCTCCACAATGGCCAAAATCAGAGAGCTGTGTAAGGACATCAGGGATAAAATCGTAGTCCTGCACAAGGCTGGGATGGGCTACAGGACAACAGGCAAGCAGCTTGGTGAGAAGGCAACAATTGTTGGCACAATTATTAGAAAATGGAAGAAGTTCAAGATGACGGTCAATCTCCCTCGGTCTGGGGCTCCATGCAAAATCTCACCTCATGGGGCATCAAGGTTTATGAGGAAAGTGAGGGATCAGCCCAGAACTACACGGCAGGACCTGGTCAATGACCTGAAGAATGCTGGGACCACAGTCTCAAAGAAAACCATTAGTAACACACTACGCCGTCATGTATTAAAATCCTGAAGCGCACGCAAGGTCCCCCTGCTCAAGCCAGCGCATGTCCAGGCCTGTCTGAAGTTTGCCAATGACCATCTGGATGATCCAGAGGAGGAATGGGAGAAGGTCATGTGGTCTGATGAGACAAAAATAGAGCTTTTTGGTCTAAACTCCACTCGCCGTTTTTGGAGGAAGAAGGATGAGTACAACCCCTAGAACACCATCCCAACCGTGAAGCATGGAGGTGGAAACATCATTCTTTGGGGATGCTTTTCTGCAAAGGGGACAGGACGACTGCACCATATTGAGGGGAGGATGGATGGGGCCATGTATCGCAAGATCTTGGCCAACAACATCCTTCTCTCAGTAAGAGCATTGAAGATGGGTCGTGGCTTGGTCTTCCAGCATGACAAGGCCCCGAAACACACAGCCAGGGCAACTAAGTAGTGGCTCCATAAGAAGCATCTCAAGGTCCTGGAGTGGCGTAGCCAGTCTCCAGACCTGAACCCAATAGAAAATCTTTGGAGGGAGCTGAAAGTCTGTATTGCCCAGCGACAGCCCCAAAACCTGAAGGATCTGGAGAAGCTCTGTATGGTATGGAGAAGTGGGCCAAAATCCCTGCTGCAGTGTGTGCAAACCTGGTCAAGAACTACAGGAAACAAATGATCTCTGTAATTGCAAACAAAGGTTTCTGTACCAAATGTTAAGTTCTGCTTTTCTGATGTATCAAATACTTATGTCATGGAATAAAATGCAAATTCATTATTTAAAAATCATACAATGTGATTTTCTGGATTTTTGTTTTTGATTCCGTCTCTCACAGTTGAAGAGTACCTATGATAAAAATTACAGACCTCTAAATGCTTTGTAAGTAGGAAAACCTGCAAAATCGGCAGTGTATCAAATACTTGTACTCCCCACTGTAGTCTGGTCAGATGAGACCAAATATGAACTCTTTGGATGCCATAATACACACTATATTTGGAGGTCAAATGGCACTGCACATCACCCCAAAAACACCATACCAACAGTGAAGTTTGGAGGTGGGAACATCATGAAGTGGGGCTGTTTTTCAGCATACGGTACAGGCAAACTTCTTATCACTGAAGGAAGGATGAATGGAAAAATGTACAAAGACATTCTTGGTAAAAATCTGCTGCCATCTACCAGGATAATGAAGATGAAATAAGGGTGGACATTTCAGCAAGACAATGATCCCAAAGACAAAGCCAAGGAAACTCTCAATTGGTTTCAAAGAAAGAAAATAAAGTTGCTAGAATGGCCCAGCCAATCACCTGACTTAAATCCAATAGGAAATCTATGGAAAGAACTAAAGATCAGAGTTCATAGAAGAGGCCCACGGAAACTTCAAGATTTGAAGACGGTTTGTGTTGAAGAATGGTGCAAAATCACACTTGAGCAATGCATGCGACTAGTTTCTCTATACAGGAGACATCTTGAAGCTGTCATTACTAACAAAGGATTTTCTACAAAGTATTAAATAAATTTCAGTTAGCATGTTCAATACTTTTTCCCTGTGTCATTCCATTTTATTACATATACCATAATTTCTGAACTTATTTGTTTTGGTTTCTTTGTATGTTTGGATTGCATGGGTTGAAAATTTCATGTCAATGGCACCTTTAGAAATATATTTACCTAGAAAAATGGTGATGTGTTCAATACTTATTTTACCCGCTGTATACCTGTTGTTGGAAGGCAACATGGTTTAATATCATATTTCTAGGAGTTTCACTTCCTGGTTGATACCGCCAGGTGGCCTAACTTGGAATGTAACAACTTGCACATCAAAGCTTTGTAGAACAAAAGCTTGGCTTCTGACTAACTGGTGTGATAAGATGAAAATCCTTGATTAGCACTCTGCAAGCAAGCTTAAAAAAGGACCAGGGCTGACAAGATGATTGATGAAGGTGGGCTACAGAAGATCAAAGGGCCAGATAACACTGAAGATGACCAAGGTCACATAGCAATGATCCATGGATGAATACTGCCCCTAGAGGCCAATGCAGCAGGACAGAAATATAATATATTAAAAAGGACTGCCTCTTGGCAATATCTCATTGGACAGGAGACTAGTGGGGTGTGGTTATGAGTGGGTCTGAATGCAGTGTAAAAGTGCACACAGAAGGAAAATCTACCCCTTTCCGCTCTTTTGGCTCTCTCTTGCTTCTCTGAGCCTCATGGCTCTGTTACCATCTTGAGCCCAGCTGATGAGACAATATCTAGAGCAGAGTTTCTCAACTCCAGTCCTCAAGGCACCCCAACAGGTCATGTTTTCAGGATTTCCCTTAGATGAAACAGCTGTGGTAATTACCAAGGCAGTGAAACTCATCAAATCACCTGTGAAAAGTAATAGAAAGCCTGAAAACATGACCTGTTGGGGCGCCTTGAGGACTGGAGTTGAGAAACACTGATCTAGAGAACAGCCTTGTGATAAGTATCTTTGATGTTCTTTTGTTATATGCTCTGAATATTTTCCTTTTGTGTTTTCATGTTATTTATTTCCCAATAAAATAGGAAAAATGCTAAGACATTTTTTTACTAAGCAGTATGTTTGTTTTCATAGCTTACCTTATAGTATTGTGTTATCAACTGTAACATTATCAGAGTTTTAATAGAATAGCGAACTATAGGAATAGACAAATTAATACATATATGGAATAAATAGAGGTAATCCTTAACCACCCTCAGATAATATTTATTTTAGCATTTATTTTACCTGTATACAGTATACTTCTTGGTATTTTGGATATTGAGGATTTATTACTGGTAATTTTTTTTATGTTTATATGTTCATATTATTAACAGCTTTTTTATTCAGTATATAGGATTTATGAAATCTCTCTTTTATTTTTTTCTAGCACGTTTTGTGTAGGGATTGATTGAAGGGGTTCAAACACCTTGTTGTTGAGAATACTGTGTGTATATATATATATATATATATATATATAAAATCGTTTTACTTAAATGCACATAAAAAGGTACTGTATTGGAGCTTCTTTATTGGAGTTCTTTGATATGGTGTTTGTTGCACCATTTAGTAGCAGCTGCTCCAGGAGTAGTATCTTTTTTTTCGAATTTAAAGGTATAGTGTTGATCCTAGTCATTGAGCGGGGATTTTCCTATATATTTATATGGAGTATTGGTAATGGTACTAATACGTGGCTAAAAATAGCTATAAACAAAGCACAAAGGAAAATATTACTAGTAAAATGTTGTATTAACAAGCCAAGGCTAAAGAGAAACACCAAGAGAAAAAAAGAGGGATATGGGTAGAGATATAACAAGATATATCAAATGTATGTTCAGCAAAGACACTATCTCCAATGCCTCAAGCTCTATGTAACAAAAAAGATAGATATATATACACACTAATAACCTACAGTAGCTATATCAATAAAAAATATATTTTGCCGATGTTTGGTGGGATATTCTTCCATGTCTCTCATTTTCAGATCACAGACCTATATATGGTAAGGTTACCAAATTTTCAAATGAAATCCAGGGACAGAATGTTGAATATGGCCACTTTAAACAACACCCCCAAAAAACAACAATCCCCATTTAAAGCGGGATTCCACCCGCGATTTATTTATTTTTTAAAAGTCAGCAGCGACAAACACTGTAGCTGCTGACTTTTAATAGGGCACTTACCTGTCCTAGGCGCCCCTGATGTCAGCACCCTCTGAGGCCGACCCCTCGATCGTGGAGGGTCCCGGCGCCACCATCCTCAGTAAGGGAAACAGGCAGTGAAGCCTTGCGGCTTCACTGCCCATTTCCTACTGCGCATGCGCAAGTCTCGCGCTGATTTGTGAATGGGCGGCTGCTTTCTGGGATACACACAGTTCCCAGAAGGCAGCGCGCCATATTCCCCAGAAAACGCTGTGACGGAGGACGAGGAAGAAGACCTGCCACTGTGGATGAAGAGGCAGATTAGCTAGTTCCGCATAGCAACCGCCCTTTCTGGTGAGTAAAAAGTTTTTTTTTTCTAATTTTTCTATTTATTTAAGGTATTTTTGTGTATTTTTTTTTTTTAGGGTGTAACACCACTTTAAGCCACATCCACAAAACCAAAATTGCCTTATCTATGCTTGTGGATTTTCGCTGTGCTTTTGTGCACTCTGTGTTGACATTTTATTAAACTTTGTAGACAATACAGTGTGGTACTGCCTTAAAAGCAGATCTCATGCTATGCCAAAAAAATATTTTGCCACCGTTTGGCAATTGGTATAAAGTTGAGAGATTTAGCTTTATTTTATTTGGAAGTGTACACCTTCCGATAGCTTTTAGATCAGTTTTTTCTACTACTTCAACCAAAAAAAACAAAAAAACAACATGTGTCACAGAACAAATTACGTAAGAAAGAGATTTGTTATGTGACACATGTGTTTTTTTTTTTTTTTTTTAATCTAGCAATAATAGGGCAGAATTTATTCAGTTGGGATGCTGTTACTTTATGCAAGACAAGGAATAATATACAATTAAAATAAATGATTACACATACAAATCATGTGATTCTATCGTATAGTGCTGATGTTGTTGTGAAGAATCGTACTGTTTTGTAGCTCTGAATATAGCCAAAATGCATCCAGCACATTATGGGAAATTATTAATGGTATGGGTGGGCCGCTGTTATCTATGTTGTCCCCTCAAGTGAGCCAAGGTGAATGAATAGATGTACAGACAGCGCCTGCTCCACCATAAATTATTATTATTATACAAGATTTATATAGCGCCAACAGTTTGCACGGCGCTTTACAATGTTAGGACAGACAGTACAAAACAATTCTATACAGGAGTAATCAGAGGACCCTGCTCGTTAGAGCTTACAATCTAGGAGGGAGGGTCAAGTGATACAAAAGGGTAAAAACGGTTGGGGGGGATGGGCTGAAGAAAATAAAAATACAGTTAAGTTATGTGGAGGCAGTTTTCAGGGATTGCCCCAAAAGTGGATAGATTTGGAGATAGTCTGACAGATTGGGGTAGGGAATTCCAGAGGATGGGAGAGGCTTGGGGAAAGTCCTGGAGGCAAGTATGGGAGGAGGTGATGGGGGAGCTAGAGAGCAGGAGGTCTTGGGAAGAACAAAGAGGATGATTTGGTTGGTATTTTGAGAACTAATCAAACTAATTAATAATACCACTTCTGTTGTGGTATATACTGTAAAAACATTGCTGTGACCAATCTGTGTTAAAGATTAATAATCAATACATAGTGACAATTTACAAAAAATATGTGCAAAAGTTCTATGATGATATGAATATTTTAAGGGTGACAATTATAGTGCAAAAAAAATTAAAGTCTTTGATCTGTGCAATAAAGTGCTGTCGTGCTCCGTTCCCAAATAGATATCTGTGCATCCACCACGTGAGAGACTGTAGACACTCCATTCACCAAATAATATTGACTTCCCTACCTCATAGTAAGGAAAGTCTGCTGGGCTTGTAGGTCTTTTTCTGGGAGACCTATCCCACTGCAATGTCCTCCGGTGACTCCCACTGGTACAGATTGTCTCCAATTGGTTCCAGGTTTCAAATCCAGTTTATGCAGGTATGTAATAAATGGAGAGAAAGCTCCTTATGGTGTAAAATCCTTAGGTAATTAATTTTTTATAGGCATTTTACATGGTAAAAAACAACTTAAAGAATGGTCTTACGAAATCAGAAATAAAAAACATAAAAAGGTCACTGTTTAAAAATGGCCACTTTGCTATGAGAGTGATGAATGCTGCCGATCACCTGGTGTGCATTCCTCTCTCTAGGCCGTATGTGACACATGGGAGAGGCAGTTTTTAGCCAGATCTACAAGCCCAGCAGACTTTCCTTACTATAAGGTAGGGGGAGTCAATATTATCTGGTGAGTGCGGAGTGTCTACAGTCTCTCACGTGGTGGATGCAGAGATATCTATTTGGGAACAGAGCACGACAGCACTTTATTGCACAGATCAAAGACTTAAATTTTTTGCACTATAATTGTCACTTTAAAATATTCATATCATAGTATGGTATTATTAATTATTTTATAGTGGAGCAGGCGCTGGCTGTACATCTATTCATTAAAAACTGCATGACCCTTGTGAGTAGAGCAGTGATGGGAAAACGTAAAAGATGGGAAGCGATAGTGCAAAGTACATATGTGGCAAAATGCTTTTCAGAGGCACTTGACAAATGGCACTGAAGTGATTTGTGTTAACCATTAAAAGTCAGCTGTACTGCACCCCAATTGCGTGTAATGCACTTTACAGCAGCACTGTCTGCCAAATGTGGCCTGTGGTATAAATGTTGCTGTGCTGCACCGCAAACTTGCAGCTTGGAAGTTGGGGGGGGGGGGTAGTGAAACAATAACCTATTTTCCCAGCCCATGCAAATGAGGTAAGTGGCTGTGAGCTTATACATTCATATACACTGACATAAGTGAACTTCACATGAGTGCAGATTTCATATCTTTGGTGGTAAGCTATGGCCACTGTTGTCCCATACACAGAGATATTATGGGTAGATTAGGACTATATAAGCCTTGTAACCTGGGGGGCAGGTAGCGGGTACAAAATCTCCCTGGGATGAGCAGGCACAGATACCAAGTCCATTGGATCAGTGAAAACACAGTGTTGTTTATTGGTGCTATATACAAAGTCAATGACAGGTGCTGTACAGTGTGCTGAAAACAAACAGAAGGAAAAATAGCTAAACAAAAGCCTAGCCGTGTCTCGGCTCTAACTACACAGTATTTACAGGCCCTCACTACTAGGCTGAACAAGCCTAACGCTTGTCAGCTTCCACATTCACAGAGTAACAAGTTTTACCAACCTTCTTGCTCTCACAGACCAATGCGGTCTGTGTTTCCCAGGCTGAGCAAAGGCTGTCTGCTCAGGTGAGCTTTTAATTAAGCTGGTGGAGAGAACCAACACCTGAAGTGGATCCTGGCTCAGAGATCCCTGAATGTATATGAGAGGAGCCTGGGAGATGTATAAACCCCGAACAGGACTTTCCCAAGCTCTCTCTGGGACGCTCTGCCACACATCCTCCCCCCTTGTTTCAACCCCAGGGTTGGAACACCTGTAGCCCAACAGGAGTGAACACGGGACAGGGCATCTACATTTCCCATCTCCACACCTGGCCTGTGTTTTACCATAAAGGCATAATCTTGTAGGGCCAAAAACCACCGGTTCACCTGCCTATTAGTCTCCTTCTTTTGGGCCATCCATTTCAGGGGAGCATGGTCAGTTATCAACTCAAACTGGCGCCCCAACAAGTAGTACCTGAGCGCGTCCACAGCCCACTTTATGGCCAGACACTCCTTTTCAATGACTGCGTACTTCTTTTCATGGTCATTGAGCTTTCTGCTTAAGTACACCACAGGGTGTTCTTCCCCATTGTGTACCTGTGAAAGTACTGCCCCGATACCAACATCAGACGCATCTGTCTGGACCAAAAAGTTTTTGGAGAAATCGGGGGAGTATAGAATTGGCTGTGCACAAAGAGCCTTCTTCAGGACTTGAAAAGACTCTTCTGCTACTGGAGACCATTTCACCATTACGGAGGCTTTCCCTTTCGTAAGGTCTGTCAGTGGGGCAGCTATAGTTGCGAAATTTGGGATAAATCTTCTATAGTACCCCGCAATGCCAAGAAAGGCCCTGACCTGCTTCTTGTTTGCAGGACGTGGCCACTCCTGGATGGCTTCTATTTTATTCACCTGGGGCTTTATGACACCCCGGCCAATAGTGTAGCCCAAATACCTGGCTTCCTCTAGCCCAATGGCACATTTTTTGGGATTTGCCGTAAACCCTTCTTTGAAGAGGGAATCCAGGACAGCCTGGACACGGGGCAAGTGAGACTCCCAGTCAGTGCTATGCACCACTATGTCGTCCAGATAGGCTGCAGCATACTGTCGGTGAGGTCTTAGGGTCCTGTCCATAACCCTCTGAAATGTTGCAGGGGCATTTTGCAACCCAAAAGGCATTTTCTTATACTGAAACGACCCCTCCGGGGTCACAAACGCAGTCTTTTCTTTGGCACTACCAGTCAGGGGTATTTGCCAATATCCTTTGGTCAAGTCCAAAGTGGTCAGATAATGGGCCTTGCCAAGTCGGTCTATAAGCTTGTCTACCCTGGGCATTGGGTATGTGTCAAACTTTGTTACCGCATTAAGCTTTCTGAAGTCGTTACAAAACCTTCAAGTGCCATCCGGTTTTGGGACCAATACAATGGGGCTAGACCAGTCACTATTGGATTCCTCAATGACATCGAGCTCCAACATCCTTTTAACTTCCTCACCGATGTCCTTTCTTCTAGCTTCGGGAATTCGGTATGGTTTGAGCTTGACACGGACCCCAGGTTCAGTAACAATATCATGCTGAACTGCTGAAGTCGTGCCCGGCAACTCTGAAAATTTCTCTTTATTCCTTATCAGGAACTCTCTAGCTTCCTGTTTCTGGGAACATGACAGGGTGTCTGGAATCGTGACCTCAGGGATCAGAGGGGATTCAGTACCCTTAAGGGTTACCGGAAGAGACCTGGCAGTTAATGCTAGTCTATCCTTCCAGGGCTTTAACAGGTTTATGTGGTAAATCTGTTCGGGCTTTGTCATGGAGATCCTGCCAGAAGCAGGCGTCCCGGTCTTCCTGATTCTCGGTTGCGCATGCAGGTGGCGCCAGAGGGGCTATTTAAACCTGTCAATCGCAGACAGTCTCTGCTGTCTGCTCTACAGCGTTGAGTACCTGAAAACCTGATCTGAAGACTTACCTGTGTTTGACCCGGCCTGCCTGTGACTTCTCCAGTTTTCTGCCTGCATCCGACCCCTGGCTTGTTGTGACCTCTCCTCTGTCTGATCCCTCTGTACCTTGCTGCCAGCCAGTTAACCGACCCGGCTTGTCTGACCAATCTCACTGTTCCTAGTTCCGGTCCAGTCTGCTAAGCTGATCCAGTTTGCTGAGTTCCTGTGTTCCTGGTTCCGGTCCAGTCTGCTGAACGATTCCAGTTTGCTGAGTGTTCCTGATTCCAGTTCTACCTGCTGTGTTCCAGCGTGCCTACCAAGTCTGCATAACTACCTTCACCTTGGTTGATCCTGCCAGGCACTCGTACCCCTCCTACCTCCGCGCCTGCTGTTACCTTACCAGGGGCCGCTGGTGGGAGCCGTAAGGGAGGCCTTCCTCTGCAAGTCCGGGCTCATCACCGCTAGGTACGTGACAGTAGCAGACAGCCATGTCTGAGCCCAAGCAGAGAGCCTCTCCTATGGAGGAACTATGTCGGCACCTGGCAGGATTGGCTGAAGCGGTCAAGAACCTCCAGCAAGGCTACACCCATCTGGAAGAACAAGTGCGGGTCCTCTCCAACCCCTCCGGAGCCCAAAGGGGATCCCATACCTCTACCTCCACTGCTGGGGCAGGATCCTCACCCACAGGTGTCATGCTTCCTCCGGAGCCCAGGGTCCCTACACCCGAAAAATTCTCCGGGGATCGAAGCAAGTTTAGGGCTTTTCGTAATTCCTGCAAACTCTACTTCGCCCTGCAGCCTCGCACCTTCTCCTTGGAAGCCACCAAGGTGGGCTTTGTGATGTCCCTGCTTTCCGGAGACCCTCAGAGCTGGGCCCACCGTCTCTTGGAACGGAAAGATATGGCGTTAAACAACCTTAATGCCTTCTTCGACGCCATGGCCCAGCTATATGAAGATTCCCAGCTCTCAGTAACCGCAGAGACCACCTTGCGCACCCTTCAGCAGGGGCGCAGAGCAGCAGAGGACTACGTAACGGAATTTAGACGGTGGAGCGAAGATACCAGTTGTAACGACGCCGCCCTCCGCCATCAGTTCCGCATAGGTCTGTCCGACCCTCTGAAGGACGAGCTCGCTAGGGTTGGCATACCACCAACCCTGAATTCACTAATTGACTTAACAATCCAGATCGACCGACGTCTCAGGGAACGAAGGGCTGAGAGGTCCACGGGCTTCTCCCGCCCAACCTGGATGCTTCCCCGGGCTCCCAGCCATCTGCACCCAGCACCTGTTGCACCTCCAGCCGCTACATCTGACATACCCGAGCCCATGCAGCTCGGAGTGCTTCGTCCTTCCCTCACCCAACAGGAACGCCAACGTCGCCAAGTGAACAATTTGTGCCTCTACTGCGGGGAACCCGGACACTTCGTTATAAATTGTCCCCTGAAACTTCGTAAGTGTCTTTCAGTATCTTCTGACACTACCAACCCACAAGCCAAGTCCACATCTCACCTTGCTCTCTCTGTCTCGTTACAGCTCCCAGGAAGGACTCTGCAAGTGCCCGCCATTATTGATTCCGGGGCTTGCAGCTGCTTTATGGACTCAGCCTTTGCCATCAAGCACCAGATCCCTCTTGTCACCAAGACCCATGGACTATGTGTGCATTTGGCTGATGGGTCCATCATTAAGTCTGGACCAGTGGTCCAAGAGACCGCCCCTTTACCCGCTACCATCTCCACCATCTCCGGAACCCACCAAGAATACTTACGCCTGGACATTATCTCTTCCCCATTGTTCCCTGTGATCCTTGGTATACCTTGGCTACAGGTCCACAACCCTACCATCAACTGGGCCGCGGGGTTGGTGACCTTTTCTTCTCCTTACTGCCAGCAATCCTGCGGGACACTCAAAACCCCTGGGCCGGCCACCCTCTTATGTATCAATACGGAGGCTGGAATACGGCAATCCATCCCTGAGGTCTACCATGACTTTCTTGATGTGTTTAGCAAACAAGGGGCAGAGACTCTACCACCTCATCGGGCCTATGATTGCCCCATTGACCTACTTCCCGGAGCGGCAATTCCGTTTGGCAGGATCTTCCCGTTAACAGAGGTAGAACAGGGGGCACTAAAAGACTATATCGATGAAAACCTACAGAAAGGGTTCATTCGTCCGTCTACATCTCCAGCCGGTGCAGGCATCTTTTTCGTAGAGAAGAAGGATCATACCCTTCGACCCTGTGTGGACTATCGTGAATTAAATAAAATCACAGTAAAAAAACGCTACCCTCTCCCCTTGGTACCGGAACTATTTCAGAGACTGGGAACAGCCATCATTTTTACCAAACTTGATCTCCGCAGAGCCTACAATTTGGTCCGCATCAAGGAGGGGGATGAGTGGAAGACCGCTTTCCGCACCCGATTCGGACATTTCGAGTACCGGGTAATGCCCTTCGGGTTGTGCAACGCCCCTGCCACTTTCCAGTATTTCATTAACGATGTACTCCGGGACTTCCTAGATCTCTTTGTCATTGTCTACCTGGATGATATACTCATTTTTTCTTCCTCCCTTGATTCCCACCGCAGGCACGTCAGAAGTGTGTTGGCTCGGCTTCGCCAGCATGGCCTGTATGCGAAGGCCGAGAAGTGTGAATTTGAGCTGGAAAGTATATCGTTCTTGGGACTAATTATCTCCAGCGAGGGCATCAAAATTGACCCTAAAAAGATTGCTGCAATTCTGGACTGGCCAGTCCCGGCGGACAAGAAGGGGATCCAACGTTTCGTTGGATTCGCCAACTTCTACCGCAAATTCATCAGAGGGTTCTCAGCCATCATCGCACCCATCACCCAGCTGACCAAACAAGGGATCCGTTTCCACTGGTCCCCTGAGGCCCAAAAGGCCTTTGAGGCCCTGAAGGGTCTCTTTACCTCTGCATCTATCTTGAAGCACCCAGATTCCTCATTACCGTTCGTTCTGGAGGTAGACGCCTCGGAAATTGCGGTAGGAGCAATACTGTCCCAAAGACAGGGGACCAGAGCCTTGCTCCACCCAGTAGCTTTTTTCTCTCGCAAGTTATCTGCGGCAGAGAGGAACTATGACGTGGGGGATCGGGAATTGCTGGCGATCAAGTCCGCATTAGAGGAGTGGTGTTATCTGTTGGAGGGGGCTGCCCACCCGATTCTGATATTCACCGACCACAAGAACCTGGAGTACCTGAAGGCAGCGAAAAGGCTAAAACCACGACAAGCCAGGTGGGCGCTTTTCTTCTCCCGGTTCTCCTTCCATGTCACTTACCGCCCCGGTTCCAAGAACATTAAGCCCGATGCCCTCTCTCGGATGTTCCATAAGTCTAAGGAAACCTCTCCTCCAGACACCATTCTTGCTCCTGGAAACTTCCTTCTTCTTCAGGAAGACCTACTCTCCTGGATCAAGCAAGCCTCCACTGGGCAGAGACCCCCCTCCGAACCGGAATTGCAGGCCAAAGATGGGCTGTTTTGGTACCAGAACAGGATCTACGTACCTGAAGAGCTGAGAATAACCGTACTGGAAGTCTGCCACGACCATGCCCTTGCCGGGCACTTTGGCGTTGCCAAGACCACCGACTTGATACAGCGTACCTTTTGGTGGCCTCGGCTCCGCGAGAACTGTAGGAAGTTTGTGGAGTCTTGCATAGTTTGTACCCGAAACAAGGGTTACAAATCCAAGGCCTGGGGACTACTGAGACCCCTACCCATCCCAGACAGACCCTGGAAAATGCTGTCTATCGACTTTATCGTCGAGTTGCCTCCGGCTGAGAGTCACACCACTATCTTCGTGATAGTAGACTGTCTATCCAAGATGGCACATTTCATTCCCATGAAGGGGACTCCCTCAGCTCCCGAAACCGCACAGGTGTTCATCAGAGAGGTCGTCAGACTCCACGGGGTACCAGCCAATATTGTCTCCGACCGAGGGGTACAATTTACCTCCCGGTTTTGGAGATCCCTCTGCAAGGCTCTGGAGATAGAATTGTCCCTTTCCTCCGCATACCATCCCCAGACCAACGGACAGACTGAGAGGACTAACCAGACCCTTGAGCAGTACCTGCGCTGCTTCTCTTCATTCGCCCAGAATGACTGGGTTTCCCTGCTCCCATTGGCCGAGTTTGCCTATAACAACTCTACGCATTCCGCTACCAAGCAGTCCCCATTCTTCGCAAATTACGGTTTCCATCCTTCATTCCTGCTCAATTCCCTTCCTGAATGTACGGTGCCCGCAGTCCAGGAAAAGTTGAACTTCTTTTTATCCAACAACCAACTTCTGCAGGAAACCATGACCAAGACTCAGGAACACAACAAGACAATTTTTGACAGGAAGAGACGGGGTGAATTAATGCTGGCACCCGGCGACCAAGTATGGTTATCCACTTTAAACTTGAGGATGGCATGCCCCTCTAAGAAACTGGGCCCCAAATGTTTAGGGCCGTTTCCTGTCAAAAGGAAAATCAATGAAGCGGCTTATGAACTGGAGCTCCCTGACTCCCTCAAGATCCATCCGGTCTTCCATGTATCTCTGCTGAAGCCTTCGGTTCCCAACCCATTTCCAGGCCGAAGTCCGGCTCTCCCTGATCCTGTCATTGTAGACGGGGAGGAGGAATTCGAAGTGGAAGCCATTATGGATTTTAGAAGAAGGAATGACCAGAACCAATTCCTGATTAAGTGGAAGGGCTACGGACCCGAAGAAAACACTTGGGAGCCTGAGGAGAACATCCATGCTAGAAGCCTGGTGCAGTCCTTCAAGAGATCTCACCCTGAGAAGTTTGCCCGGATGGGCATCCGGAGGCTGCCCCTTGGGGGGGGGCAATGTCATGGAGATCTTGCCAGAAGCAGGAGTCCCGGTCTTCCTGATTCTCAGTTGCGCATGCTCCGCCCTGCAGGTGGCGCCAGAGGGGCTATTTAAACCTGTCAATCGCAGACAGTCCCTGCTGTCTGCTCTACAGCGTTGAGTACCTGAAAACCTGATCTGAAGACTTACCTGTGTTTGACCCGGCCTGCCTGTGACTTCTCCAGTTTTCTGCCTGCATCCGACCCCTGGCTTGTTGTGACCTCTCCTCTGTCTGATCCCTCTGTACCTTGCTGCCAGCCAGTTAACCGACCTGGCTTGTCTGACCAATCTCACTGTTCCTAGTTCCGGTCCAGTCTGCTAAGCTGATCCAGTTTGCTAAGTTCCTGTGTTCCTGGTTCCGGTCCAGTCTGCTAAGCTGATCCAGTTTGCTGAGTTCCTGTGTTCCTGGTTCCGGTCCAGTCTGCTGAACGATTCCAGTTTGCTGAGTGTTCCTGATTCCAGTTCTACCTGCTGTGTTCCAGTGTGCCTACCAAGTCTGCATAACTACCTTCACCTTGGTTGATCCTGCCAGGCACTCGTACCCCTCCTACCTCCGCGCCTGCTGTTACCTTACCAGGGGCCGCTGGTGGGAGCCGTAAGGGAGGCCTTCCTCTGCAAGTCCGGGCTCATCACCGCTAGGTACGTGACAGGCTTCCTTTTACCTGGTTGATACACCTTGTAATTGACCTCCCCAACTCTTTCAATTACTTCAAAGGGTCCCTGCCACTTAGCCAGGAATTTGCTCTCAACAGTGGGAACTTACATGAGGACCCTGTCACCAGGTGAGAAAACACAAAGTTGGGCCCCCCTGTTGTATATCCTCTGTTGGGCTGCTTGGGCCTGCAATAAATGTTCTTTTACTACCGGCATGATTGCTGCAATCCTATCCTGCATTTGAGCGATATACTCAATAACACTTTTGTAAGGTGTCTGCTCCCCCTCCCAAGTTTCCTTGGCTATGTCTAAGAGTCCCCGAGGGTGTCTCCCATAAAGCAGCTCAAATGGAGAGTACCCTGTAGAGGACTGGGGAACTTCCCTGATGGCGAACATCAAGTACGGTATCAGGAAGTCCCAGTTTTTCCCATCCTTGTCAACAACCTTTTTTAACATACTCTTTAATGTCTTATTGAAGCGTTCCACCAAGCCATCCATTTGAGGATGGTACACCGAGGTTCGCAACTGCGTCACCTTAAATAACTTGCACAGCTCCCTAGTTATTCGTGACATGAATGGGGTACCCTGGTCTGTAAGGACTTCTTTCGGGACGCCAACCCGACTGAACACCATAAACAGCTCTTTGGCAATGTTTTTAGCAGATGCAGTGCGTAAGGGAACGGCCTCGGGGTAACGGGTAGTAGACATGTGCACACTGAAATATTTCGTTTCGGAATTTCGTTTTCGTCCGAAAAATAAATTTATTTAGTTACTCCCGAAATTCGTTTTACGTTTTTCGTTAGAAATTGCATTCGTCCGAAAATCTGAATTAATTAAGGTCGAATCTGTCATTGAAGGCTTATGGTGTCTGTCGAATGTTCAAAGAAGATTCGACGGAGCAGTGAAACTGTACGACGCTGCAATCATACATTTCCGGTCGAATGTTCCGCCCACAAGCTATAGAAGAATTCTAATGTTGTATGACTAGCAATAATTATATTTATTCATTACTATTACTAGTCAACCAACATTAGAATTCTTCTATAGCCTATGGGCGGATGCATTTGACCGGAAATGTACGATTGCAGCGTCGTACAGTTTTGCTGCACCGTCGAATCTTCTAACTTTCGATGCTTTGTCGAATCTTCGTCATTCTAGCTATTTTACTGCTCCTCCTCTTTGGTTACAATCAGCCAGTAACATTCATCATCAACTTTTTTTTATTTTACTTCCCCCACCCAACTCCAGCAGTGATCTTTTCTCTCTATGTCGAATCTTTTCTCTCTATAATAACAAATCTTTTCTCTCCTATGTCGAATCTTTTCTCTCCTATGTCGAATATTTTCTCTCTATAATGTCAAATCTTTTCTCTCCTATGTCGAATCTTTTCTCTCCTATGTCGAATCTTTTCTCTCCTATGTTGAATCTTTTCTCTCCTATGTCGAATCTTTTCTCTCCTATGTCGAATCTTTTCTCTCCTATGTCGAATCTTTTCTCTCCTATGTCGAATCTTTTCTCTCCTATGTCGAATCTTTTCTCTCTATAATGTCGAATCTTTTCTCTCCTATGTAGAATAATCTTGGACTAATAGAGTTAAGGTTAGGCACATTCGACCACAGGTTCGATAGACACAGATTGTTATTGTCAGCGTCACGTTGAATCTCCTATCTATATCAAACTGTTGTAGCAACGAAAACGAAAATAAAGCATTTGTTTATGTCGGATCTTTCGGTTTTCGGATTCTGTGCTTTCGTTTTCGTTTGTTAAAACGATAACGAAAATAGCTGAAATTCGGACGAAAATGCATTCGGACGAAAACGAATGCACATGTCTAAGGGGTAGCGTAATCCATGATCACAAGGATATGTTGATGACCGCGGGCAGATTTCGGGAGTGGACCCACAAGGTCCATGGCAATCCTCTCAAAGGGCACTTCAATAATGGGCAAGGGCACTAACGGACTTCGGAAGTGGGGTTGGGGGGCTGACATCTGACACATAGGACAGGATTGACAATAATTCTCGATATTTTTCCATATCCCAGGCCAGTAAAACCTGCGCAACACCCTTTCAGTTGTTTTCTCAACCCCTAAATGGCCTCCTGGAACTTGCCCATGGGCACTTGCTAACACCACCCGTCTGTATAGCTTAGGGACTACCAACTGTTCAACCACTTCATCATTAGTTTTACATACACGATACAGTAAATCCTCATTGCTGCAGAAATATGGAAAACAGGGCCTGTCCCCTGGTTCGACAGGTACCTCATTAATCACCATTACATTTTCCCAGGCCCTGGCAAGGGTAGGGTCTTTTCTCTGCTCCGTACCAAAATTTTCTTTGTGCACATTAAGATCGGTAAACTCTAACGTAGGCTCAGATTCAGCAGACGGCTGTCCAGCTCTACTGGTTGTGGGGACTTCTTCAGGCTCCCCCAGCTCTCCTGCCATAACTGAGAAAGGATCACCCGGAGAGCCCTGAGAGGAGTCCCCTGAACTCACAAGGTCAGTAATGGCCATGAGTTCTGGCTCTGTGACTGAGTTAGGTACTGCGACTGGGTCGGGACAATCCCACAGTTCCCAAAACTTAGGGAAGTCCCTACCAATGATAGCCTCGTGCACCAAGTGGGGCACCAGTCCGACCGAATGGGTCACCGTACCTAAGCCAGTTTTAAACTGAACAGTGGCTATTGGATACTCGCGGGTATCCCCATGTACACAGATCACAGCAACTTTTTTTGCATGAAAATTCACAGTTTCAACCATCTCAGCTGTAACCAAAGTAACTAGACTTCCAGAGTCCAGCAAGGCCGTAATAGGCTTATTATTAACAGTCACTTGACACATGTGTTTTCCCACATTTGGCACTGCAGCGCATGAAACAGCAGCAAACATAGACTGCCTTCTAAAAGATAGATCACACTGCATTGGTTCATCTGTTAATGGACAGTTTGCTGCAACATGTCCCAGTTCTTGGCAACGAAAACACCTGATGTTTCCCCAATTTGGTTTGCTGACAGGGAGTGGCTTCCCTTGTTTGGGCCGCCAAACTTCAGTCCTGGCACCAAAAATCCTCCCCCCTATTTCCTTGCCATGCTTACCACTCACTTCCCCTGGAACAGTCTTACCGGTTGCCTGGGGAGACCGTGGCTTTGGGTGGAAAGTCCTTGCGGCTGTAGGGGTGGTGACCAGGTTCTCTGCAGCAAAGTACCTCTCCACGAGCTCCACCAGGTTGTCTGCCGACTTGGGGTCTCCTTGACTCACCCACTTCTGCAGGGAAATTGGTAGTGACCTCAGGAATTGGTCCATGACCACACGCTCCACTAATTGTGGTGCAGACAGGGACTCTGGCTGTAGCCATTTCCATACCAGGTGGATCAGATCAAACAGCTGCGATCTTGGGTGCCTCTTATCTTGGAAGAACCAGCTGTGGACCCGCTGAGCTCAAACAGCCAAGGTGACACTGAGTCGTGCCAGGATTTCCCGCTTGACCTTCTCATAATCTCCCGCTTCTGCTGACTCCAGATCATAGTAGGCCTTCTGCGCTTCTCCAGAAAGTAAGGGGGTGATCAGTCCTGCCCACTGGGTTTGGGGCCAACCTTCCCTCTCAGTAGTCCGTTCAAATGTTAGTAGGAAAGCCTCTGGATCATCATCTGCCGTCATCTTTGAAAGAAAGCGACCCACATGGATGGCGGAGGGCTTGTCTCCAATATCCTTCATTATCGCAGGTGACCCCTGTGCTAGCATCTCCACAACCTCAGTAAGGATTTTTCTATCCGCTTTTGCAGCAGTGGCAAGCTGTTCAAACAGCCTCTGCGATTGCTCCTGTACAGCACCAATCTGTTGGAACAGCACCTTGGTTTGCTCCTGTGCGATAGCGTTGGCTTGCTGTAATGCAGCGTTAGTTTGCTGTTGTGCAACGTTTGCTTGCTGCAATGTAGCGTTAGTTTGCTGTTGTGCAGCGTTTGCTTGCTGCTGTGCAGCGTTTGCTAACACCATTTGTTTGAGGATGTCCTCCATGTTGTCACTTTAGGTACTGGCCTTTTAAGTAGTAACTTACTACAGCTGGTCGCAGCCTCCACCATATGTAACCTGGGGGGCAGGTAGCGGGTACAAAAGCTCCCTGGGATGAGCAGGCACAGATACCAAGTCCATTGGATCAGTGAAAACACAGTGTTGTTTATTGGTGCTATATACAAAGTCAATGACAGGTGCTGTACAGTGTGCTGAAAACAAACAGAAGGAAAAATAGCTAAACAAAAGCCTAGCCGTGTCTCGGCTCTAACTACACAGTATTTACAGGCCCTCACTACTAGGCTGAACAAGCCTAACGCTTGTCAGCTTCCACATTCACAGAGTAACAAGTTTTACCAACCTTCTTGCTCTCACAGACCAATGCTGTCTGTGTGTCCCAGGCTGAGCAAAGGCTGTCTGCTCAGGTGAGCTTTTAATTAAGCTGGTGGAGAGAACCAACACCTGAAGTGGATCCTGGCTCAGAGATCCCTGAATGTATATGAGAGGAGCCTGGGAGATGTATAAACCCCGAACAGGACTTTCCCAAGCTCTCTCTGGGACGCTCTGCCACAGCCTACTCAACTATAATTGTTGGCCTGTGTATGGTAAATAATGAGTACATTTATCATGGCCATACTAAATAAGAGATACTCTTTACCAGGTGCTTTACCAGAATGTTTTTCATTCTGCACCGCAATTTTCTCAGAAAATCTGATTGGTCTCACCAAGGAGCAATTGGCCTGTGTTTTTCATGTTGAGATTTAGAATCCTTCTAAAAAAAGGCAGCTACTGGGATTTAGCTAGCAGAACAGCTGGCTTCAGAACATGAAAGTCAGAAAGAATGTTACAGCTATTCAGCAAATTGAATGTTTCCCCTACGTGACTTTAAATAGAAAATATAAAATTAAACAGATTGCCTATGGTTGAAGCTATTTCAGAGTAATATGGTTTATAGAAGGCCATACTAAAGCCTACTCATTTGTTACAGGTCCAAATACCCCACAAGAACCCCCTCCAAAAAAAAATCAGTTATATTATTGTCATGACAGGCTAAGACCTGTCAGAAAATAATGAATTGTGAAAGAATAATATCAAAAGCCCAAACTAAAACTGTCTTCAGAATCTAAGCCTCAGTCATAAATTCAGAATAAGGATACATTTTTTATTTTTACTGGTTTGTACATGTTCTTACTTAACCTATTCATAGTCAAACATTTTGCTACATAGTCTACAGAACCTCCTGCCAGCATAGTAAAATATGTAGTAATACAGCATATATTTAATTGTATTGATTGAGAAGGAACATTCTGTTCCAATCGTTTTTATTAGTTTTACAAAAGAGTAATACAATTTAGTAGATATTTTTACATTACTGAGGCCATCAAGAACGGTAAAGCCATACATTAGTATCAAGTCAAGGGATACGGTTATAGTCCCATGTTTCAAGCAGGTAATGTTTGCAACCGTTAGGCTACTAGATGCAGGGGACTAGCTCAAGGGTATAAACTAGGGATGAGCTTCGAGTTCGAGTCAAACTCATGTTCGACTCGAACATTGCCTGTTCGCATGTTCGCCGAACAGCGAACAATTTGGGGTGTTCGCGGCAAATTCGAAAAGCCGCGGAACACCCTGTAAAAGTCTATGGGAGAGATCTAAAGTGCTAATTTTAAAGGCTTTTGTTGCAAGTTATTGTCATAAAAAATGTTTGGGGACCCGGGTCCTGCCCCAGGGGACATGTATCAATGCAAAAAACTGCAGTTTTTTCGGGAGCAGTGATTTTAATAATGCTTAAAGTGAAACAATAAAAGTAAAATATTCCTTTAAATTTCGTACCTGGGGTGTGTGTATAGTATGCCTGTAAAGTCGCGCTTGTTTCCCGTACTTAGAACTGTCCCTGCACAAAATGTCATTTCTGAAGGAAAAAAAGTAATTTAAAACTCACTCGCGGCTATAATGAATTGTCGGCTCCCGGCAATACATAGAAAAGTCATTGATAAAAAAAAAAAATGCGTGGGGGTCCCCGCTAATTCAATTACCAGGCCCTTCAGGTCTGGTATGGATATTAAGGGGAACCCTGCCGCAGATTAAAAAAAAAATGCGTGGGGTTTTCCCCAAATATCCATACCAGGCCCTTCAGGTCTGGTATGGATTTTAAGGGGAACTCCACCCGAAATGTAAAAAAAAAATGGCGTGGAGTTCCCCCAAAAATCCATACCAGACCCTTTATCCGAGCACGCAACCTGGCAGGCCGCAGGAAAAGAGGGGGGGATGAGAGAGCGCCCCCCCTCCTGAACCGTACCAGGCCAGATGCCCTCAACATGGGGAGGATGTCCCCATGTTGATGGGGACAAGGGCCTCATCCCCACAACCCTCGCCCGGTGGTTGTGGGGGTCTGCGGGCAGGGGGCTTATCGGAATCTGGAAGACCCCTTTAACAAAGGGGACCCCCAGATCCCGCCCCCCCCATGTGAATTGGTAAGGGGTACATTGTACCCCTACCATTTCACGAAGAAAGTGTAAATAAAAAAATAAAAAAAACAGGAGCGGACCTGATGGGGAACGTGAGAAGGGGCGGGTCTATTCATTTTTTTACACTGAAGAGGAAGTTCCCCATCAG
Source organism: Rana muscosa (assembly GCA_029206835.1). Classification (NCBI taxonomy): domain Eukaryota; kingdom Metazoa; phylum Chordata; class Amphibia; order Anura; family Ranidae; genus Rana; species Rana muscosa. The sequence goes on from CM055122.1 coordinate 1,026,518,033, forward strand.
GTCCGCTCAGTCAAGATGTAGGCAGAGTCTGAGATACGAGGGCGCCCCGCCCCCTCGTACCTCAGACCCCGCCTACGTCATTGGCTGAGCGGACCTGATGGGGAACTTCCTCCGCAGTGTAGGTCTGCTCAGCCAATGACGTTTCGAGTGGAGACTGCAGCGCTGGACATCGGATCGCTGCGGGACATTGGATTACATCGCTGGAATGTGTTTATTTTTTATTTTTAATAAAGGACTTTTCCAAGGTGTCTGTGTGTTTTTTTTTACATTTTTTTTACACTTTCTTTGTGAAATGGTAGGGGTACAATGTACCCCTTACCAATTCACATGGGGGGGGCCGGGATCTGGGGGTCCCCTTTGTTAAAGGGGTCTTCCAGATTCCGATAAGTCTCCTGCCCGCAGACCCCCACAACCACCGGGCAAGGGTTGTGGGGATGAGGCCCTTGTCCCCATCAACATGGGGACATCCTCCCCATGTTGAGGGCATGTGGCCTGGTACGGTTCAGGAGGGGGGGCTCTCTCTCATCCCCCCTCTTTTCCTGCGGCTTGCCAGGTTGCGTGCTCGGATAAAGGGTCTGGTATGGATTTTTGGGGGAACTCCACACCATTTTTTTTTAAATTTGGGGTGGAGTTCCCCTTAAAATCCATACCAGACCTGAAGGGTCTAGTATGGATATTTGGGGGGAACCCCACGTCTTTTTTTTTTTTATTTGATGCAGGGTTCCCCTTAATATCCATACCAGACCTGAAGAGCCTGGCAATTGAATTTGGGGGGACCCCCACGCATTTTTTTTCTTTTTATCAATGACTTTTCTCTGTATTGTCCAGGGACGGACAATTCATTATAGCCGCGAGTGGTTTTAACTTGCTTTTTTTCCTTAAAAATTAAATTTTGTGCAGGGACAGTTCTAAGCAAGGGAAACAAGCGCTGCTTTACAGGCATACTATACACCACCCCAGGTACGAAATTTAAAGGAATATTTCACTTTTTATTGTTACACTTTATGCATTGAAGAGGGGAGCACAGGGGTGGGACTTTAAATGAAGCACAAGGTTCCAATTGAAATAAAAGGTGAACAATAGGAATTTTATTATAGTTAGTACATATAAAACATAAAAGCATTGCTGGTAATTGATAAACAGTAAGCGTAATAATCACAATGGATATGGTGATACCATTGGAGTCTCGGAGTGTAACCACTACTATGGAGAGCGATATACATGATAACAACCAATACATATGATGACATTAATAGTGCTTGCTATTATATGACAATAATAAAATATCCAAGGAGACCACCTCAAGGTATCCTGGACCTGTAAATAAGAGAGTCAGGGGTTCCATATTTTATCAAATAGCAGCTGTTTATCCCTTAAGGCGTTTACCATCTTTTGGTGGAGCATAATCCAGATCAGCTTACGCTTCAGCAAAGCAGTATCTACCACCGGACTTTTCCATGCAAAGGCTATTGCAATTTTGGCAGCCAAAAAGTTAAAATAAATCAAAGTTTGTGTGTGTCTAGGGATATTTTTATCCGGTTCATTTAACAATGCTATCCAAGGATCTTTAGTAATATTGGCCATGGTGACAGAATAAACAAAGGAATGGACACATATCCAGAAGAGCCTGACTTTAGGACAGGTCTACCAAATGTGAAGGGTTGTCCCCACTTGACCACAAGCCCAGAAACAGGACGATGAGGTACCCGGGTACAATTTTGCAAGTCGTTCAGGTACCAAGTACCATCTAGCATTTACTTTGTGGAACATTCTGTTCTGAGGATGTACAGTAGACATGTGCATTTGTTTTCGTCCGAATGCATTTTCGTACAAATTTCTGGGATTTTCACGTTCGTTTTAACAAACGATAACGAATGTGCAGAATCCAAAATCTGAAAGATTTGACATAAAAAATGCTTTATTTTTGTTTTGTTGCGACAAAAGTTCGATATAGATAGAAGATTCGACATGACGGTGACAATAGCGATCTGTGTCTATCGAACCTGCGGTCGAATGTTCCTAACCTAACTCTATTAGTCCAAGATTATTCGACATAGAGAGAAAAGATTCGACATTATAGAGACATGAAGATTCGACGAAGCAGCTAAAAGCATACGATTGGTGCCCCTGATGACGTCAGTTGTGACAAAACGGTCGTAGGGCGTCACGCACACGTACTGTGCATGCACGAACCAGACTTTTGATTGACACACCACGGAGCTTTTTATCCTTGCAAGGAACGCCGTTTTTACTATTTGTATCATTTTATCAATAGAGGACTTGGTCCCATTGCCATATTTTCTGTATACTTTTGTACAAATTAAACATTTAAAGGAACGTCTACACTATTGGAAGTTTTTTTTCTTCCCCCATTGGATATCACTTATCCCTTATCACCGGATGTTTACCCACCTCAACCCGGGAACGAGTTCGCGAATCACTTCCAGATCATCAACCGGGGAAGTGCGGATGTGACATCTGTGGCTGGTCGTATCTGAGAGGATCTCCTAACGCTCCAGTGAGGACCATTACTCTGCTGAGCCTGTTTTGACCCCCCTGAGAAGGGCGGTCACTGGCTATTCGGTAAGCCTTCATTTCTCTTCCTGGTGGCGGGTCTCTCCACGCATTGGATGTCACTTATTTGTTCATCACTGGATGTTTGCACCAGTTGATTGAACTTTATTTTTTCTCCGAATAGGGGATATTCACATAGATTCATATGAACTATATGAACTTTATTGATTCACTTTTATTAATATTTTGGTATTTTTTACACTTTTTTTACTGTATATATCCACATATTGAACTATATGGTTGCATATAGTCCATCGCTACACTTTTTATTGTATATTTTTTGTTGTACCTTATATCAAGGTTGTGGTGTTTAGCGGCAGGACATCTGTCAAGGATACATTTATTCATTTATTATTATTTTCCATTTTGCACCTAGCGCAAATTTTTCTTTTTATAAATAAAAGCATACGATCGCCACAAACAGACATTTATGGTCAAATGCTCCGCCCATAGGCTATAGAAGAATTCTAATGTTGGTTGACTAGTAATAATAATTAATAAATATAATTATTACTAGTCATACAACATTAGAATTCTACTATAGCTTGTGGGCGGAACATTCGACCGGAAATGTATTATTGCGGCGTCGTACAGTTTAGCTGCTTCGTCGAATCTTCTTAGAACATTTGACGGACACCATAAGCCTTCAATGACAGATTCGAATTTCGGGAGGAGGGGGAGGGAGAGGGAGAGGGAGAGAGAGGGGGTAGAGAGGAGAGAGAGAGGGGGGAGAGAGGAGAGAGAGAGAGAGGGGGGAGAGGGGGGAGAGAGAGGGAGGAGAGATAGAGAGAGGGAGAGAGAGGGAGAGAGGTATAGCAGCAAGGTAAATATTGGAAAATGAGCTTTTAATACTTTCATTTATTCTTCATCATCATTATCAACTTCCATATGTAAGCCATGTTAACATCACCGGTACAAGATCCATATGCATATACTTCTTCTCTGCTGGCTTCAGTAGCACTTCAAGAGCCTCTCTCAGAGACACACTTTTAATCAGCCATTTGTGGCTTTTTAATCAGGTGCAAAAACCTGAAGTGGAGTACTTCATCCCTTTAAATAACACAGTCTAGACTTATGCCCTATCTAGAACTACACCCTTCATCGTCCAAGACCATTTGTAAAATCATCTACACATTCCCTCCAGCTCACAGAAACACGTCTCGCTATTAATTGATTACATTTTTGCTGTTTGTTTTCATTATATAAAAAATAACATTTACAATTATTATGCAGTAAGAAAACAAAATAATGAATTTAATATTTTGTATGTAGTCTAATACTTCTGTTAAAGTAACCTGGTGATGGAGGTGTATGCTGTTTAAATATGAAAACATAAAAAAAGCATAACAATTAAAATATTGCACATGGCACATGGGCTAAACAAGGAAGCAGCTCCAAAGAACTCTAACATTGTGCTTTTGAAGGACGTAAGGTAGTGTACAACATTATACTGGATTTATATAGCGCCAACAGTTTGTGCATCGCTTTACAACGTGAGGGCAGTACAATTACAATACAATTTAAAGGAGAAGCTGTACTTCTCCTGTGGATCACAGTGACATAGATGGCACATAGATGTGCACATGCGCATGTTATGTCCTGAAGAACGGCTAACAGGCGCACATGCGCGCAGGGATTCACGACCACGATTGCGCACAATTCCTCTTGGCGCCAGATGGACTATTTAAAGGGAGCTCATTCTCTTATTCTTTGCTGACTGATCTTCAGCTGTCTCCTGTATCCTGATTGATCCTGCATGTTCTCCCTGTTGCTGACCTGGCGTGTTCCTTGACTTTGGCTGTGGATCCTGCTTCTGTCCTGCTGTTTACCTTTGATCCAGCTCTGTTCCTGACCCTGGCTCTGCTAATGACTTTGTACCCCGCTGCCTGCCTGCTGACAACCCCAGCTATTCCTGAGATTCTGCTTCTGCCTTTGATCCTGGCTTCCGTTAACTTTGAGTGCTTGCCAGGCTGTCTTCTGCACCAGCTCTGCTCACCGCTGTATGCTCCAGCCTCCAGAGTCCTGACAAGCTGCTAGAACAGAACCATCAACATGAGCAGAGTGCCCCTTTAACCTGGACCAGGCCTTCAAACATTATCGCTGTTCCTGTTTCTCTGGTTCCACGGTCTCCTTGGAGTCACACTCTCTGCTACAGGTTCTGCAATCAACATCAGGCACTCCCCTTTGTCCCCCAGCTTCCTCTGTCTCATCATCAGTGGGGCCAGGGAGGGAGATATAAGAGAGGTACATATAAGGGAGGGAGATATAATAATCTGAATGAGACCTCATCAACTCAGTCTCCTATCAGGTACGTGACAAGTTCATTCTGCACTCCTGTGAACAGTTTTCCAGCAGACAGCAGGCTAGGGAAGGATCATGACCATATGGTTAGGTTCCATCCACATGCCTGGACCGCCACCCGACCGCTAACGCCCCCTCCATAGCCCAGCGCTTCAGTGGAGCATGGTGGGGGAGGGGGCAGAGCAGAGAGATGGTGACTGACAGTCACCAGCTCTCTGCTCAGGGAGCTGTGAGAACCAAGCGATAGGTGGTGTTTGCCGGCGGGGGACAGATGGAGCATCGGACTGATGAATCTGAATGAGTATGAATCTGAAAGATCTGGATAGAGTTGGAGATAGTCGGACAGAATGGTGGTAGGGATTTCCATGGGATGGGAGAGGCTCAGGAAAAGTCCTGGAGGCAAGTGTGGGAGGAGGTGACAAGGAAGCTAGAGAACAGGATGTCTTGGGAGAAACAAAGAGAAAAATTAGGCATGTGGCTATAGCCCAGCCGAGGCCTTTGCTTGCACAGAAGATCATGTAAATAAGCCCTGGGTAGATGGCTGCATTGGTATATCCACACACCGATACCACCGTTCAATCCAAGGTCGTTATATTCAGCAATGAACTCAGCAATAGACCCAGAAAGAGAAACTAACCATAGCGTAATATTGTCTAACTAGATATTTATTTTTATCTATAAATGGAATATACACATCAATGTGAAACATAGGAAAAATTAGTGGCGCTAAATATGACCAGTAATGAATTACCAGTACCTAAGTGTCTACATTATAATCACTTAATAACAATGTGATCATTCAGTGATCCCAATGTGACTTAAATAAATTATGATAATAAACAAAGTCCATTGGTGAGAAAGTTCCAAAAGAAAAGATTCAGATAGAGATTCTATCTTCTTAATGTGAAATAATCATCCACCACACCATCGTGCTCGTGCCAGCCCCCTCTGTGATTACAGTCACCAGCTGTTCTTGCCTCCCACAATAAGCCCTGGGTAGATGGCTGCATTGGTATATCCACACACCGATACCAACGTTCAATCCGAGGTCATTATATTCAGTAATGAACTCAGCAATAGACCCAGAAAGAGAAACTAACCATAGCGTAATATTGTCTAACTAGATATTTATTTTAGTAAAACAGTATTGCACTTACATTTGCAGAGTTAAAAAGTCATGCATAAAAATACTGAGCCGGCCGGCTACAAACTCCCATCCTCCTAGGGAGACAGCGTGGTGACGTCAGCACGTATCCTTCTCCACACGCGTTTCGTCATACGTGACGTTGTCAATGGGGAACGGGTAGCACGCTGACTCCCCACCTTATAAGCAAAACCACACCTCACTCTGAGTGACATGTGTGGAACCGAAAACGCCATTTTGGATTTGCCCCCTACAGGTTCATCTTAACGAACACATTACAAATATCAAAACTGGATTCAAAAACCACTCAGTGTCTAAACATTATCTGCTTGTAAACAAGAAAGACCCCTCCAATACTCTATTCTTGGGTATAGACAAATTTAGTCCTAATTGGAGGGGCAGTTCACTGGTGAGAGAGATTTCCAAATTGGAGATGTCTTGGATCCATAGGGTTGGAACGTATGCACCCTATGGGTTAAATATTGATGTTGACGTAAATGCCTTTATTGACAATTCATAGTGGGTATTGATGTAAACTTGATCTGAGTCACGTGTGTGGATTTTTTGCAAAAATATAATCCAATTTATTTTCAACTAATTCCTACAAATGCAACGTTTTCTGACTCTTATCGAATATTGGTGCATGTGCTTTATTAACTATATGTATCCGTATTTGGTCGAAATTTTGTTTATCAAATAATATTTTTATATATTTTTTTATTTTATTGTTTATATGTATGTATATGTACATATTATTATGTGCAGTTATATACATGATTTCTAATCTTACAGTATTTTTTACTAAGTTTGTAAGATTAGCTTAATATTATGTAGGAGGGTGTCAGGATTTACACATATTAATTTATCAAATTTGTTGATTGACCGTTTGGCCAATTAACCTATTTATTATTTCACTTTAATTGATTTAATTTATTATTTAGCACACTGGTTGTCACGTATTATCTAATCAAGACAACTGGTATTTATAATATATCACTATTTATCACACAGGTTGTCATGCAATATTTAATCAAGACATCTGGTATTTATAATTGTATTCTATACAACTAGCACGATACTATTCATGTATTTATATAAAAATCATTTAAGATTTTTCTTTAATTTATGCAACTATTTCGCGGTTTCACTATATCCACGAATATGTCAGCAGGTAAATTCTAGCTGGTATGTTTTGTGCGATTACTTTGTTACACCGGGGCAATATTCCCAGTATTGGAATATTCCCAGTAATCCAATCAAACATCTACGATCGTGGTTGTTTGTTTTTCTATTAAGCACGCCTGATATACCGTTTCTAGAATTAGAGATGGGTTGCCCAAATCCAAAATGGCATTTTCGGTTACACACACAGCACTTAGAGCGAGGTGTGGTTTTGCTTATAAGGTGGCGAGTCAGCGCGCTACCCGTTCCCCATTGACAACGTCACATATGACGAATTGTGTCTCTAGGAGGATACATGCTGACGTCACCACGCTGTCTCACTTGGATTACGGGAGTTTGTTTGTAGCCAGTCGGCTCTGTATTTTTATGCGTGACTTTTTAACTCTGCAAATGTAAGTGCAATACTGTTTTTCTAAAATAAATATCTAGTTAGACAATATTAAGCTATGGTCAGTTTCTCTTTCTGGGTCTATTGCTGAGTTCATTGCTGAATATAATGATCTCGGATTGAACGGTGGTATTGGTGTGTGGATATACCAATGCAGCCATCTACCCAGGGCTTATTTCCATGGTCTTCTGTGCAAGCAAAGGCCTTGGCTGGGCTATAGCCACATGCCTGGTTTTGCTTTCCATCTGGTAAGCAAGTTTTTCTATAGGTGGTGGTACACTTCATTGAGTGATTCATTGTGGTGTTAATACTAGAAGAATCCATCTTACCATCTCACTATTTTTATCACTGAATCATGATATATGTTCTACAATCAAATACAATAGGTGCCGCCGATATTGTATATCTATCGCGCTCCCATCGCCGAGATTCTCGGCGACAGGAGTGCCGAGATCTCGGCAACAGGGTGCCGACATCCCGCGCTCGCTGCAATAGCGAGAGGGAGACGCGACACTGTATTGAACGGGATCCGACGTGGATTCCCGCCAATACCAGGCACTGCATTTGGTATGAATCCTGAGCGGGAACTCCACGCCAATTTTTAAAGAAAAAAACCGACATGGGTTCCCCCTCCAGGAGCATACGAGGCCCTTGGGTCTGGTCTGGATTTGAAGGGGAACCCTACGCCGAAAAAACGGCGTGGGGGTCCCCCTCGAGGTCCAAACCAGACCCTTATCCGAGCACGCAACCTGGCAGGCCGCAGGGGAAGAGGAGGGACGAGAGAGCGGCCCCCCTCCCTCCTGAGCCGTACCAGGCCGCATGCCCTCAACATGGGGGGTTGGTGCTCTGGGGCAGGGGGGCGACCTGCGGCCCCCACCTGCCCCAGAGCACCCTGCCCCCATGTTGATGAGGACAGGGCCTCTTCCCGACAACCCTGGCCGTTGGTTGTCGGGGTCTGCGGGCGGGGGGCTTATCGGAATCCGGGAGCCCCCTTTAATAAAGGGGCCCCCGGATCCCGGCCCCCCCACCCTATGTGAATGAGTATGGGGTACATCGTACCCCTACCCATTCACCTGGTGGAAAAAAATGTCAATAAAAACACAACACAGTTTTTAAAAGTATTTTATTGCACAGCTCCGGGGGTCTTCTTCCGACTTCGGGGGTCTCCGGTGTCATCACCGCGCTCTCCGGTTCTTTCTTCTGCCGGGCCTCCGCTATCTTCTTCCAACTCTTTTGCTAGTGGGGCCCGGTCTTCTCCGTCGCCTTCTCCCCTCTTCTTCCCTCTGGTTCTTTCTTTCTTCCGCCGGGCCTCCGCTAACTTCTTTTAGCTCTTTTGCTAGCGGAGGATCGGTCTTCTCCGTCGCCTTCTCCCCTCTTCTCCGGTTCTTTCTTTCTTCCGCCGGGCCTCCGCTAACTTCTTTTAGCTCTTTTGCTAGCGGAGGCCCGGTCTTCCCCGTCGTCTCGTCCGGCTCTCCGTTGTCCTTCTGCCGGCCCCTCCACTAACTTCTTGTAGCTCTTTTGCTAGTGGAGGGGCCGGTCTTCCCGTCATCGCCGTCGGCGTCTTCTTCCCTCTTCTCCTCCTCGATGTTGACTCGTCGCTTCCTCTCGCAGTAATGCTAAATCTTCAGTCCGCAGCGATTTATATAGACTTCTCATGACGTCACAGTCACATGTTCCCATGAAGTCACAGTCACATGCGCCGGGGCCACCCGGAGCACGTGACTGTGACATCATGAGAAGCCTATATTAATCTCTGCGGACCGAAGATTTAGCATTACTGCGAGAGGAAGCAACGAGTCAACATCGAGGAGGAGAAGAGGGAAGAAGACGCCGACGACGGGAAGACCGGCCCCTCCACTAGCAAAAGAGCTACAAGAAGTTAGTGGAGGGGCCGGCAGAAGGACAACGGAGAGCCGGACGAGACGACGGGGAATACCGGGCCTCCGCTAGCAAAAGAGCTAAAAGAAGTTAGCGGAGGCCCGGCGGAAGAAAGAAAGAACCGGAGAGGAGAAGAGGGGAGAAGGCGACGGAGAAGACCGGGCCTCCGCTAGCAAAAGAGCTGGAAGAAGATAGCGGAGGCCCGGCGGAAGAAAGAAAGAACCAGAGGGAAGAAGAGGGGAGAAGGCGATGGAGAAGACCGGGCCCCGCTAGCAAAAGAGTTGGAAGAAGATAGCGGAGGCCCGGCAGAAGAAAGAACCGGAGAGCGCGGCGACGACACCGGAGACCCCCGAAGTCGGAAGAAGACCCTCGGAGCTGTGCAATAAAATACTTTTAAAAACTGTGTTGTGTTTTTATTGCCATTTTTTTCCACCAGGTGAATGGGTAGGGGTACAATGTACCCCATACTCATTCATATAGGGTGGGGGGGCCGGGATCCGGGGGCCCCTTTATTAAAGGGGGCTCTCGGATTCCGATAAGCCCCCCGCCCGCAGACCCCGACAACCAACGGCCAGGGTTGTCGGGAAGAGGCCCTGTCCTCATCAACATGGGGGCAGGGTGCTCTGGGGTGGGGGGCCGCAGGTTGCCCCCCTGCCCCAGAGCACCAGACCCCCCATGTTGAGGGCATGCGGCCTGGTACGCTTCGGGAGGGAGGGGGGCCGCTCTCTCGTCCCCCCCTCTTCCCCTGCGGCCTGCCAGGTTGCGTGCTCGGATAAGTGTCTGGTTTGGACCTCGAGGGGGACCCCCACGCCGTTTTTTCGGCGTAGGGTTCCCATTCAAATCCAGACCAGACCCAAGGGCCTGGTATGCTCCTGGAGGGGGAACCCATGCCATTTTTTTCTTTAAAAATTGGCGTGGAGTTCCCGCTCAGGATTCATACCAAACGCAGTGCCTGGTATTGGCGGGAATCCACGTCGGATCCCCGTCTATCGGCAATGCGCGTTGCTCATCGTGAAAGGAACATTTTTCCTTTCCCGATGACGAGACAGCTCGGCGCTGGCTCTTGCGACGGAGCTCATAGGGTGTCAATCTCGCCGCTAGAAGCGGCGAGATTGACACAATATCGGCGGCACCTACTGTATATTCATTGAATTATTTGGACTATTTAGAGCGGCTTCTCCTATTCATTCATATTTTGTGCATATCTCGCATTAAGCTGCTGCTTCCTGGATTATTTTTATTGTTTTTAACTGATACTTTAGCGCTGTTTTGTCCCCTTAAAGAGAAAAATTAGCTTGCCATTTTGAGAGTAGGTTAGTGATGTAGCTGGAGGCAGAGGTGTGGATGGCTTTGTAAGTTGTTGTTAGTATTTTGAATTTAATTTGATGAGGGAGTGGAAGAAAGTGGAGGGATTGGCAGAGAGTAGCAGACTCTGAATCAGCGGCGGTGCGTCCATAGAGGGCGCCGGAGCACCGCCCCCTCTCGCTCCCGCACTGCCACTGAAAGACAATACACAGATTCATGCATTGCATGAATCTGTGTATTGTCACTGCTGCCGCGCTGCCCACTATTCATATGGCCGGCCTCCTGGTGAGCGCCGGCCATATGAATTAGAGCGGTGGCCGGCGGTGGGTGTGACTAGGAAGTGTCTATCAGAGCCAGCGGCTCTGATAGGCTTTCCGATTACAGCTCTCAGGCTGTAATCGGCTTCCAAAAACTCCTCCCAGGTACGCACGGGGGTGCGTTCCTTGGAGAAGACTGTGGAGGTTTCAGCCAATCAGGTTCACCGGATCTGGTTACCGGTAACCGGATTGGCTGAAGTGACATCGAGGGCGGGAGAACACATCGAGGATGGCGTGGACCGAGGAAGGTAAGTGCAGGGCTGGGGGGGGGGGAACAGGCTGCATTTGGGGGGAACTGGCTGTATATGGGGGACAAACTGGCTGCATTTGGGGGGAACTGGCTGTATATGGGGACAAATTGGCTGCATTTGGGGGACACTGGCTGTATATGGGGGACAAACTGGCTGCATTTGGGGGGAACTGTCTGTATGTGGGGGACAAACTGGCTGTATATGGGGGACAAACTGGCTGTATATGGGGACACACTGGCTGTATATGGGGGCACACTGGCTGTATATTGGGGCACATTGGCTGTATATGGGGGCACACTGGCTGTATATGGGGGCACACTGGCTGTATATGGGGGCACACTGGCTGTGTATGGGGGCACATTGGCTGTATATGGGGGCACATTGGCTGTATATGGGGGAAAACTGGCTGTATATGGGGGCACACTGGCTGTATATGGGGGCACACTGGCTATATATATGGGGACAAACTGGCTGTATATGGGGGCACACTGGCTATATATATGGGGGCACACTGGCTGTATATGGGGGCACACTGGCTGTATATGGGGGGCACACTGGTTATATATATATGGGGGCACACTGGCTGTATATGGGGACAAACTGGCTGTATATGGAAACAAACTGGTGGCGTTTGGGCACAGTGGCTGCGTTTAATGGGCACAGTGGCGGCAATTGATTATTTTTTTTTTAAGTTTGTTTGCGCCCACCCAAAAATTTTGAGCACCAGCCGCCACTGCTCTGAATGGTTGGTAGGGTGGATGAGCCTGGCAGCAGCATTCATGATGGACTAAAGGGGGTAATCCAGTAAGAAGGGAGTTTAACCACTTCAGCCCCGGACCATTTTGCTGGTCAAAGACCAGGCCACTTTTTGCGAATCGGCATTGCGCGGTCGTGCGACGTGGCTCCCAAACAAAATTGACGTCCTTTTTTTCACACAAATAGAGGTTTCTTTTGGTGGTATTTGATCACCTCTGCGGTTTTTATTTTTTGCGCTATAAACAAAAATAGAGCGACAATTTTGGAAAAAATTCAATATTTTTATCTTTTTGCTATAATAAATATCCCCAAAAAATATATAAAAAAACTTATTTTTTCCTCAGTTTAGTCCCATACGTATTCTTCTACATATTTTTGTAAAAAAAAAAAAACGCAATAAGTGTTTGATTGGTTTGCGCAAAAGTTATAGCGTCTACAAAATAAGGGGATAGTTTTATGGCCCTTTTTATTAATAATTATTTTTTTACTAGTAATGGCAGCGATCAGCAATTTTTATCGTGACTGCGACATTATGGTGGACACATCGGACACTTTTGACACCACTGTAATTTTTACAGCGATCAGTGCTAAAAAATTACACTGGCAGTGAAGGGGTTAACCAGTAGGTGGAGCTGTAGGGGTTAAGTGTGCCCTAGTGAGTGATTCTTACTGTAGGGGGGATGGGCTGTGTGTGACATGACACTGATCACCGCTCCGATCACACGGTGTCATTGTCACTAGACAGAGCGGGGAGATGCTTGTTTACACTAGGGGGGGGCAGGAGGTCGGAGGCTGCGGAGGGGGGACAGGAGGTCAGAGGCTGTGGAGGGGGGACAGGAGGCTGCGGAGGGGGGGACAGGAGGCTGTGGAGGGGGGGACAGGAGGCTGCGGAGGGGGGGACAGGAGGTCAGAGGCTGCGGAGGGGGGGACAGGAGGTCAGAGGCTGCGGAGGGGGGGACAGGAGGTCGGAGGCTGCGGAGGGGGGGACAGGAGGTCGGAGGCTGCGGGGGGGGACAGGAGGTCGGAGGCTGCGGAGGGGGGGACAGGAGGTCGGAGGCTGCGGAGGGGGGGACAGGAGGTCGGAGGCTGCGGAGGGGGGGCAGGTGGTCGGAGGCTGTGGAGGGGGGGACAGGAGGTCGGAGGCTGTGGAGGGGGGGAAAGGAGGTCGGAGGCTGTGGAGGGGGGGGGGCAGGAGGTCGGAGAATGCTGAGGGGGGGGCAGGAGGTCGGAGGATGCGGAGGGGGGGACAGGAGGTCGGAGGCTGTGGAGGGAGGGGCAGGAGGTCAGAGGATGCGGAGGGGGGGACAGGAGGCCAGAGGCTGCGGAGGGACAGGAGGTCAGAGGCTGCAGGGGAAACAGGAGGTCAGAGGCTGCGGGGGAGGGGGGGCAGGCATTCAGAGGCTGCGGGGGACGTAGGAAGGAAGAGGCTGGCCGGTGCGCTACGGCTAAACTTTTAAAAATGGCGCCGCTCTGCGCCATCATGTCACTGCGCATGCGCCCGCATTTCCGGAACTTGCCGAGCGTGGACGGGCTTTCCCGAGCACGGCTAGTCTCGGAACTGCGCTGGCGCATGCGCAGTTGCATGTCGGCCCGGCCCCGCCGCCATTTTTTTTTGAGGCGCCGCTGCCCTCACAGCGGCCCCAGAAGCAGCCAGGCAGCCGGCCCACCGGGAGTTTTCCCGGTCTCCCGGTGGGCCAGTCCGGCCCTGTCTGGGACCTTTGACGTGTCCCAGATGATTAGATGATTGCCGAGAGGGGGGGGAGAGGTGAACTTCCTTCCGGCGCCACTGTCCCCGGGGAGGAAGTGGGAGCTGGAACCCTCTAAAAAGAGGGTTTCCGCCCCCCCCCAAAAAAATGTACATGCCAAATGTGGCATGTCAGGGGGTCACCTTTCCTTAAAGCGGAAGTTCCCTTTTTGGGTGGAACTCCGCTTTAAGTTAAAGCCCAACTCAAGGAAAAAAAAAAAACAACTCTTGCAGTGGGTTCCCCCTGGCACTGCGAAGGATGCTCTTTTAATTAAAGGGCAAAGGATTAAGGCCCCGTTCACACCTGAGTGATTTTTTGCTTAAAGCTTGTCACTCTAAAATGCTCAACAAGCCAATTCCCATTCATTTCAAGGGCCCCGTTCACACATGAGCGTTCTGTCGTCTGAAGCAAAACACTTCAGATTGTAGGCATTTTTGGTCCCATAGACTTGAATGGAAACACCTGGAAAGCACGACATGAGTGTTTTCAGAGCGTTTTTTAGAGCAATTTTCAGCCACACAGCTGTTCGGGTTCAGGTCAGCACTTTTGCAATGTTTGAGAGTTGAGGGAGGAGCGAACCGGGGGGTGTACGGTCCATCTCTACTGTATCTGTAAAGCGCTATGTAAATTATTGGCCCTATGTGAGTACTTGTAATAATAACAATATTAATAACAATACATTTTTAGCTCAATAACTAGCATAGGCTAGAGCCAGGTTAGGCATCTGTTGATCACTTCTGGTAGTTAGAGGTCTGGTTTTACGACAGACAGGAAACTACTAGAACTAAGGTGCAGAGTAGATAGGCTGACTCTAAGTTTCAGTGCCAATTGTCACACCATGGTTCTTCTGATGAGGAGCTACATTTCTGGCTTGTTGGAAAGCCGTGCCCAATCTGTGCCCATCAGTGACACCATTCTGTGCCCATCAGTGATGCCAATTTGTGCCCATGGGTGAGACTATTCTGTGCCCATCAGTCAGTGCTGCCTTTCAGTGCCCATTAGTGCCGCCCATTAGTGCCGCCCATCAGTGTCATCCATCATTGCCAATAAGTGGCGTCTTTCAGTGCCCATCAGTGTCACCTAACAGCGCCCATCAGTGCCACCTATCAGTGCTGCATATGAGTGCCACCTATCAGTGCCCATCAGTGCTGCACATTAGTGCCTCCTCATCAGTGCCATTCAGTGCCGCCTCATTAGTTCCCATCAGTGCCACCACATCAGTGAATGAGAAAAATTACTTATTTACAAAATTTTCTGATAGAAACTAAGAAAAATTCTCAACATTTTTGGTATTTTTTCTTTAGCAAAAAATAAAAAGCCTTGGTTAAAGTGTTTGTTAACCAATAAAAAAAATAATAATAATATCCTGGTTCCTTAAAGCAGATTAAACAGCACAGTGCTTGTGCTGTGCAGTGTTAATTTTGGCAGCAAATTTTGATTTAGTCTTAGTCTTATGCGGCGTACACACGATCGTTTTTCATGCCATTTTTTAAACCGACGTTTTTCTCGTCGTTTTTTTTTCATGTTTCCTCTCAAGCCTGTCTTGCGTACACACGATCATTTTAAAAAACGTTCAAGCAAAGCGCAGTGACGTACAACACGTACGACGGCACTATAAAGGGGAAGTTCCGTTCGGATGGCGCCACCCTTCATGTTAGTAAAGTTTGTTGAGCGACGATTCGCGCTTTTTTAGCCTCGTGCTTTTCAGTCCGTTACAGCGCGATGAATGTGCTATCTCCATTACGAACGCTAGTTTTACCAGAACGAGCGCTCCCGTCTCATACTTGATTCTGAGCATGCACGTTTTTTTTCACGTCGTTAAAGCATACACACTATCGTTTTTCATGTCGTTAAAAAAAACGACATGAAAAACGACGTGAAAAAATAGAGCATGTTCGAAATTTTTAATGGCCGTTTTTCACGTCGTTAAAAATGCTCTGGAGCATACACACGATCGGTTTTAATGCCCATTTTTAAAAATGGCATTTTTAACGGCATGAAAAACGATCGTGTGTATGGGGCATTAGGACTAAAATGGCATTTTAGTTTTAGTCCCCGTTTAGTCCTCTGCAATTGTTTTAGTTTTAGTCGTATTTAGTTGGCTAAATCTCCAGGACATTTTACTCGATTAAAATGTCCTACATTTTAGTTGATTAAAATCTCCAGTACATTTTAGTTGTCTAAAACTCATTTTAGTCATCTAAAATCTAACAGGTGTAGGTAAATTGTAATGCAGTATTTAAGCATCTCACTACAATTTCCAAATTCATTATATAAATACTGCTGGAGTGAAAAATCTAATATGTTATTATTTATGGTATTGAGGTATGAACATGCACTACAGACTAGTGTTAATTTTGACGTCAAATTTCAATTTAGTTTTAGTCTTATGCCGCGTACACACAATCGATTTTCTTGCCATTTTTTTTCTTGCCGTTTTTCACGTCGTTTTTTTTCATGTTTCCTCTCAAGCCTGTCTTGCGTACACACGATCATTTTAAAAAATGATGAAGCAAAGCGCAGTGACGTACAACACGTACGACGGCACTATAAAGGGGAAGTTCCGTTCTAATGATGCCACCCTTTGGGACACTTTTGCTAATTCCGTGTTACCGCGTGTTAGTAAAAGTTTGGTGAGAGACGATTCGCGCTTTTCAGTCTTCGTGCTTTGAAGATCGTTTTGTGGAGTTCAGTTTGTGCCTGTGGGTTCGTATCTGTTTGGCAGTGCATGTAGTCAGTTTGTATCTGTTTATTCAGTGCGGTCTGCTCTGCTCGTTCCTGTTTTTCAGCTTGTTCTTCATTGGCCTTGCTGTTCTTCCGTGCATTCTTCTAGTTCGTTCTGTTCAGCCGACCGTTATCTAGCCATGTTGCGGCTACGTACTCGTCGTAGAGTTCGTGCTGTAGTTGGTGCAGGGGTTCATGCTGTATCCCGACTCCATGCCATGAGCAGGGTCAGGAGGAGTTCATGGACCAAGAATTGGTTGCTCCAGCGGCACCAATTCTGTCACATGCCTTTGTTGCGGGAGATCAGGTAGAATAATCCTGATGATTTCAGGAATTTTCTCAGGATGTCTGACCCCGTATTTCAGCATCTGTTGGCTTTGGTGTCCCCCTATATTACCAGGCAGGACACCGTTATGCGGGAAGCCATCAGTGCTGAGCAGAGGCTCAACGCCACGTTGCGATACCTGGTGACTGGGAGAAGCCTGCAGGACCTTAAGTTCTCCACAGGCATATCCCCCCAGGCTCTGGGGATCATTATACCAGAGACTTGTTCTGCCATCCTTCAAGTTTTGCAGGAGGACTATATTAAGGTAAGTATTCTTCTAAAATAACTTCACATTGTATGTATTTTTGTTTTGGATACTTTTTATTTTGCTTTATTAGCAGTCCCTAATTCACATGATTCTTAGCTGCAGGGAATGTCCCCTTTCTCCCCATGTTTTAATATTAAATTTTTTGGGTTTGAGGCCTACCTGTAAATTTGGCTTACCTAACCTCTCCAGCATGCTATCCTGGGGCCATACCTACCTTGCCTAGTCATTTCCATGTATTTTATTCTATGTTCCATCGTAGTGCTTTTCCCAAAACGCACCCGAAAGATTGCCTAGGAATGTTTAAATTTTTTTAACTTCATACAGAGTGCTACAGCCTTCATTTGTGATATTCCCAACTCATCTTCAACCCCCCCCCCAAATTTTTATTTTATTTTTTAGGTTTGTTGTTGCTTACTAATCTTTTTTTTTATTACAGTTTCTACCAATGTTGGCCATGAATGTTGGTATGAAATCAGCTTTCAATGTTTCTGGCTCAAAGTATTAATTTTTTTATTTCTTTAATTCCACAGTTCCCTTCTTCGCCACATGAATGGCAGAATGTGGCTTCCGAGTTTGCCCAGCGATGGAACTTTCCGAACTGTGGAGGAGCCATCGACGGCAAACATGTTCGGGTCGTCCCACCACCCCATTCGGGATCCTTTTATTACAACTATAAGGGGTTCCACAGCATCGTGATGATGGCAGTGGTGTCGGCCACCTACGAGTTCCTCTATGTGGACGTTGGCAAGAATGGCAGGATGTCTGATGGAGGAGTATTTGCCCAGACGGAGTTTGGGGAACGGCTCCTTTTGGATCTGCTGGCCTTGCCACCAGCGGAGCAGAATGTGGAGGGACTACCTTTTGTCTTTGTGGCGGATGAGGCGTTTGGCCTGGGACCCCATTTGATGAGGCCATTCCCGCAACGCACCCTCACCCCTGAGAGGAGGGTGTTCAATTATCGGCTGGCCAGAGCCAGAAGGGTGGTGGAAAATGCCTTTGTCATCATGGCCAGCCGATTTCGCCTCTTCCTGACCTCCATCCACCTTGCCCCATACAAATGGAACCATGTGGTAATGACTTTCTGTGTGCTTCATAATTTCCTACGGGTGCATTCCAACAGTTATATAGCTTTGAGTGGGTCTGAGGCCTCTTTACTCAATACAGAAACTTTAGTGGCCCTGGAACCTGGCCGTCCTGGCTTGGCCCCCCCAACCGGACGTGAGGTCCGTAATCAATATGTTGAATATTTTATGGGTAGGGGGGCCATTGAAATGCCAGAAAATCTTTAAAAATGTTATTTAAAAAAAATAAATTATTTTATGGAGTAAAGATTGGTTTGGTGTTTTAATTGTATAATGTTTTATGTTTCATGTAGGTTTACCTAGTGCACTTGTATTGCCATGTGTATTTAACATTCTTAATTAGCCTTCATTGTCAGTGTAAACACCAAACATTGATTAGTTCACTCTGCACCACATTTACATAATGAAGCCACAATTATTTTGAATGTAAAAATACCTTTATTTATTTTTTAGGTGGGAAACTTCCTTTGAAATGTGGATGTTCCCTTAATTTTTGGGGTATTAAAACGCATGACCAGCCATGCATAAACAAACTATATTCATAAAAATTGAGAAAAAGCTAAACATGTGCTAGTCATTAAAGTGTAAAATAGCAAAAAACCTTAGAAAACTCAGCAATTTAAACGTTCTTTGGTGTAAAAACATTAGACACGCCCAAGCACAGCCATGATATTTTGGAGCCTTTCCTCCACCCGCTTGGTATTTGCCCTGATCTCTAGCAAGTCTCCCTTAATTTTTTCGAGGTCACGACAGCAGACCATGAGGTATTGGATCAGGATCTGGGCACTGTGATGTGTCAACTTTTTGGGGTCTTCGGCCAGAACTGCACCTAAATGTAAAAAGAAATATGTAGGATAGAATATGTAGGCCTACATCTATTTAACATGCATGTGTCTGGTTTCTCTCTGACCTGTGGTGGTGCCACTTTCCACTTCCACAACATCACGTTCCTCTCCATCCTGGGGTTCTGGGGGTATTGTTGTAGGTGTTGCAATTATCGGCTCATCTGAGGTAGCTTTTCGAATCCCTAGGGAGATTGAAATAAAAGGAAAAGTTTCATTAGTAGCGACTCAATTTTTCAATTAAACTAAACATGATAAAATACTTTGTAATCATTCTTTTGAAGCCTGCTGCATTTTAAAATGTACCCCCTGTGCCAACCGGGACAAATGATTGGATACATAGCCAAAACCATAGCATATACTTTTTAAACACAAATTTGACACATTGTAACACCCCAAAGTATCTACACAGGATCACCTGTGTGTGACACCCTCAAGCTTTTTGGCTTTAGGCCCAAACTTGTACTACTGCGTTCAGATGTTTCATCAGCTGCTGAGCATTCACTCCCTTAACATTACCATGCATATCCTTTTTTCAAACAAACAAATGTCCTTTGGATTAGCACCGAAAAAATAAGTGATGCCAAAATTTACTCCCCTAAATAAAATAAAATACATGGGTGTTCACACTGGATGATCCTAAAACATCGTTTGAGGAACTGTACGGAGAAAGAGGTTTAATACGTCCGTTTACTGTGCGGACGAACCTGAAAGAGGGTATCTTTCACTGTACTATATGAAAGTAAAAAATACACGACAGAATACAAGTAAATAATATGTACCATGAAAAATATTCAAAAATAACGTACTTTTTCCTAAAACTTTTTTGATTCTTTTGTATTGGTCGGCCTCCCGCAACTTCAGATCAGACCATCGTTTTCTGAGCTGTTCCTTCGTTCTGCACACCCCGAATTTTTTGTGAAGACTTTTGACCACTTTGCCCATAATTTTTGACTTGACCAGATTAGGCCTTTTATACGGCCCATGCTTGGCATCATAATCCTCCTTCTTTAAAATGGCGACCATCTCCACCATTTCCTCGAATGACATGTTGGATGCCTTATATCTCCTGGATCTGGATTTGGGCTCCTCTGGAATTTCCTCCTCTGTAGAGGTAATCTCAGCCACCTGTGTCTCCGCCATGTTTTGTTAAGCACTACGAGCGAGAAGGGGCGGGGAAAGTACAATATCGAACGTCAGGGGCGGGGAAAGCGTGCAGAGTTTCACGCATGCGCAGTGTATATCAAGTGAAGATCCATGTCTCGAAAATATGTTCATTTGGCGGGAGAGGGAGTTAGCAACGAACGTCTTGACGAAGGTACCTAACAATTTAAGTATTTGAGGTTCATCAGACGAGGAGATTTGTGCGCTCAAAATATGTAGAAAATGCACATTTGAGGAATGTTGCCTGAAATATATATATTTTTTTGTTTCTCGCTTTTACAGGTATCATGAATACTTTTAAAAACCCGGAATTCATGGGGGAGTTCATAGACAAATGGCAAGAGCTACCTATACTATGGCAAACCAAAAGTGGTGCAAATAAAAATAAAGACGCCAGGAAAGCAGCACTGGAGAGCCTGCTTGCATTTGTGCAAACCAAGATACCCACAACAACTCTCCAAGATGTGAAAACCAAAATAGCGACCATCAGAGGGACATACAGGACCCAGAGGACTATGGTCCTGAGGTCCCAGAGGTCAGGTGCTCCAGCAGATAAGGTTTATAAACCCAGTCTGTGGTACTACAGTAAGCTTTCTTTTCTAGATGACCAGCTGGAAGTGCGGGAATCTCTCTCCACCCTTCCCCCCAGAGGTCAATCCAGCCTTCCTTGTGGCCAACCCTCCAGCCTTCCCTGCAGCCAGTCCTCCAGCCTTCCTGGCAACCCTGCTCTGGCTTCCTCTGAGGATCAAGATCAGGTCCTTGAGGAGGCAGATTTGGATATATGGAGCCAGATAAAGTATTGATATCTATATTTATATCTTACAAAATTGTAGAATTTAAATAGATGTTAGTATTGTTAGGTATGTAAACTTCTACCAATAAAGTTTTTTAAGAGCAAGATACAGTAGTGGCCTAATTTTATGTGGACAAGGTAACAAAACCAGGATGCGGAATCAATGAAAATGACATAACTTTTGGCGTTGATTTCAACAATGTCTAAAGGTGAACAATGTCTGTGAATGATGGTGGGCCAAAATAAATAATGTCCCTTTCTTTTTTTACAGCCAGAGCAGAGCCAGGAAGAGGGTGATGAGGGGGATCAGGAGGAGGCAGGGCCCAGTGGCACCCAGGAGGAGGCTGGGCCCAGTGGCACCGAGGAGGAGGCTGGGCCCAGCACAAGAGCCCAGATGCCTCCCCTGGTAGTTAAACCACGAGGGCCAAGGAGAGGTAGGCAGGTGGAGGAGGAAACCAGGGCCTTCATCAGAGAGGCAACAGCGGCCCTCAGAGAGGCACCCTCTGTTGATGAGGGAAACTAGGGCAAATGGACTTGCGGCAAAAGATATATAGTGAGACCCTGCTTTTAAAAGTCATCAATAAGGGCGTGCTGGGTGAACTCACCATGTACACCGATATAACGGAGGTTGTCCCTACTCCTCCACCTCCTCCTCCTCCTCCTACTACTCCTCCTGCCACAACCTCTCCTCCTGATCCCTAGCCTCCAAGGAAGAAACCAACCAAGGCTGCAGAGAAGGCTGGAGAGAAGGCTACAAGGAAGAGGAGAAAATAATGCCTGCTGTAGTACCACAGACTGGGGACATATAGGACTTATCTGCTGTGGCTCCTGACCTCTGGGAGCTCAAGACAAGATTGGGCTCCTTTTTTTGGGGGATCTAATCTCTATTTTGGTTTTCACATCTTGGATGGTTGTTGTGGGGTCAAAGGGATGCACAAATGCAAGCAGGCTCTCCAGTGCTGCCTTCCCCTTTTAATTTGTTAATGTTCCGAAATAACGTTTTTTTTTTTGGCCTTAAAAAACTTGACTATGTGATTTGTATTTCAAAAGAGAGCTTGCTAGGGAGCAGGCAGGGACATCTCAAATAATATTATTGTTATTATCAAGGGACACAAACCTCCCTGAGGCCAAATGAGACACATTTTGAAGGTTGGTGTGGTAACTTTACACAAGAATAATTTAAGCCAAAAAATAAAAAACAAGGCCCCAAAAATTTAAAAGACAATAGTAAAATAGAATAAAAAAAAAAAAGGATATTTACATTATTTTATTATTATTAGTATTATTTAGGAGGGAGGTGCGGCTTAGAAATAATATTTTAGAATCATTAGAGCAATTTGGAATTACTTTAGAAACAAGTTTGGCATAACTCTCAATGTCATTATCAAAAGAAGGTAATTTTTAAGCATTATCAAAAGAAGAACGGAATGCGCAGCATTAAAACGATGCTATTAATTCCACCGTGACGAATGTGCCATCTCCATTTCCAACATTAGCTTTACCAAAACGAGCGCTCCCGTCTCATAGTTGCTTCTGAGCATGCGCGTTTTTTTTCACGTTGTGAAAGCATACACACTATCGTTTTTCACGTCGGTAAAAAAAACGACATGAAAAACGACGTGAAAAAAGAGAGCATGTCCGAAATTTTTAATGGCCGTTTTTCACCTCGTTAAAAATGCTCTGGAGCATACACACGATCATTTTTCAGGGCCATTTTTAAAAATGGCAGTTTTAACGGCATGAAAAACGACCGTGTGTATGGGGCATTAGTCCTTTGACTAAAATGGCATTTTAGTTTTAGTCCCATTTTAGTCTTTTGACTAAAATGCCGTTTTAGTTTTAGTCGTATTTTAGTCATCTCAATTGTTTTAGTTTTAGTCGTATTTTAGACGACTAAAATGGTATTAAGTTAGTCGACTAAAATGTTTTAGTCGGTTTTAGTCGACGAAATTAACACTGGTGCTGTGCAATCTGCCCCTCTCTAAACTGTTAAAAAACCTCCCTGAACCTGCCACTTCCTGTATGCCCTCTCTATACTGACCACGAAAATCATGGCTACTGAGTGTGTCCCTCTGTCATATGCTGCCCTGCTCTCAGCTCTCCTCTCTCCCCTCTCACCCCCTCCTTCCTGCCTGTCATCTCCCTCTCTCTGTCTGCCTCTGCTCAGCCCTGCCCCCCCGCTGCTATTATCGATTATTATTATTGGCTACCCAGCAGGGCTGTCCCTGGAGCCTGTGGCCGCCCAGCTGGGCTGTTCCTGGAGCCCGCGGCCACCCACTTAGCCTCTTCGCAGCCACCCATTCAGTTCACAGCATGGCTGGGGGGCAGAGACTGGATGTCAGCTGGCTGGTGAGGAATGTGAAGTGGGAGGGCCTGGAGAAGACCCTATCTCCTGATTTTGGCATAGGTGTCACTGCTGCGATACACCACAAAGTCGGAGACAAAGTGAAGCCAGAGACACAGTGAGTAACAATACCTGTGAATATAGTTGCCATTAAAAGTCCCCACTACAGTTCTCAGATCAGCAGATGACCTTGATCAAGAGCAACTAAGTTGGCTGATCAGAAACCCCCCCCCCCAGCACTGCCACTCATCCCAACTCCCCGCCAGCATTTCCACTCATCCCAACTCCCCGCCAGCACTGCCACTCATCCCATTCCCCCCACCAGCACTGCAACTGATCCCACCACCCACCCCCACCAAGGAGTAAGAGAAGGAGTAAAAAAAGAGAATACATCCTTCTGTTAAAAAAAATTAAAAATACATGGGAGAGGAAAAAAGGGGAAGGAACAAAAAAAAAGGGAGAGAAAGAATAGGAGAAAGAACAAGAAAGACGGCTAGAGAGAGGGATGGGGAAAAAAACAAGAAATTAGGATAGAGAGAGATGAAAAGGGAAAGAAAGGAGAACAAAGAGAAAGAGAGGTACATCATAAAATGTACCATAGGGGTTTTAATACTGTATGAGTGGAAGGGACTAAGGGAGCGCTAAATATCCATGGGTTAGGGGTGCAAATTACTTGTCTTGCCTTGGCTGCTGACAACCCACTCTACAAAAATAATTGTACTTTTAGGGGTCCCCACAACTTGGGAAATGTTATCAAGGGGTCACGGCACTAGAAGGTTGAGAACCACTGCTCTAAGGTGAGCGTACACACATAAGGGGGGAGCACCTGAGTGAACACGAGTTTTATCACCAATACAAGCTGTGAATATTTTTGGAATGGACTTCAATATTTAATGATGTTACTATTTATATTACATTTTTACACTTATTGTGTGGGCACTTAGCACTTTTGATCACTGGATCACTTTAACCACTTAAGGACCAAGCCTCTTTCTGAGATTTGGTGTTCACAAGTTAAAAACTGTTTTTTTTTGGCTAGAAAATTACTTAGAACCCCCAAACATTATATATATATTTTTCTAACACCCTAGAGAATAAAATGGCGGTCGTTGGAATACTTTCTGTTACACCGTATTTGCGCAGTTTGGAAATTTTTTATTTTTTAAAATTTTTTATTTAAAAAAAATTGAGAACAGTAAAGTTAGCGGCCGGAGGCCCGAGAATGTCATATGACGGCCGTCATTCTACAATGGCCTGGATCCGAAATGGTTAACTGTGCTGTGCTGTTTGATCTGCTTTAAGGGACCAGGATCTCTATTTAATTTTTTGGGGGGGGGGGTTAACAAACACTTTATATTAGCTTTGCTGCAATGCACAGCCAGGAAGATCTGCTTCACTGCTCTTAAAACATCTCCCTGCTATTTAGGTAGAAGAATACAGATTTCCTTTGGGTAGGCATGAGGTGGAGATGTGTGACACAAGAAACTAAATTGTTGAACCAGTAAATTTTGGTGTGACCCTTCTGGCTATTAGTGTGACAGATATTTAAATCATTAGATTATCTGAACAGAATTTACAAATCCTTGATGGTTAAAATAGATCACACATGTGTATTTGCTACAAGAGTGAACACTCATTCCTAGAAGAGTGAATTTTAAGAAATTCACTTAAAGTGTTACTAAACATCTTGCACCTGTCTCAATAAACAAGTAAAAAAAAAGTGTTACTAAACCCACATTAGTAAAATCAGTCTGCATATGCAGTAAAGCATGCTTGTTATATTCACTGTGAAACCTAAGGGTAATCCTCTGCATTGTGTAAATAGACTGTTTGATCCTGTATGCAAAGATCCTCCTCTTCTTGCATGATACCCATAACATGTCTGGATAAGACAGAGTTACTGGAGTCAAGCTGCCCATGCTCAGTTTGGTGTGTATTGCTATAGAGTTTTTGTTTTCTTGGGAAAGTGCATGTGATCAGTACAGGGCCAATCAGCACTGTCCAGACAGAGCTTTAGGTGTCCTGCATCCTGATAGGACATCCAGTGTAGTATGAAAACTCCCCCTGGTAGAAGTCACAAGACTGCTATATACTGCTGATGAGAAAAGGTATTTAGTAGTTCATATTTACTAAAATAATTGCATGTCCATGTTCTGTGTACTGTGGGAGACCAGATATAGTGAATGCAGGGTCCTGGGGTTTAGCAACACTTTAAGTTTATTTCCTAGTTAAAACAGAACTTTACTTATAACAACTTGATAAAAAATAATGTTCTTTAGCAAGGAACATACATTCCACAATAATTATGCTACCAAAATTAGTGTGTGCTGCAAACTGCCTCCAGCATTGCTCGTGTTTCTTCTTGCTGGAGGCTGCCATTTTGCTAAAGCCCAGAGCCCCCGAACAGCAGTAGCTCATAAAGTGGAACTAAACCCATAGATTTAACGGTATCAAAAAACAGTTACATTCCTGGAATGTCAGGATTGCTAACTGTCACATTTACTTGTATCCTCAACCAAACTGTCAAACTATGAAATGGCTGGTGTCATAACTGATCACATGTGCAGCACCATGCCAGTTGCAGATCAAACAGTGGCAGCTTCCTTGGCTGTAAAGGATAGGAGGATTTAATTGCACTTTCAGGCTGTCAGCAGATCAGCCTCTACAAACTCGTCACTGCCTAAAAATGGAGAGAAACTAAGCATGTGCAGAGCAGGGTGGGACAGTTATTTACTGGATTTAAAACAGTATAGATACTTATTTTTTATGTTTTACATTGTTATACCCGCAAAAGGGGCCAGCCTGAAGTGATTTAGCAGGACATAATTTTTTAACTAAATTTCCACTTTAAGATCCCAGCTTGATTTGTGTGACTGGGAGCCAGTACAGTAGCAAATAACAAAATGATAAGCAAACATTTAGAACTGATATAACCGCTTTCAGACTGCCTCATGTACATTATACCACGGCAGGGAGATCCGGGTGCACAAAATCACATATCTGTACGAGGTCTGGGGGGCGCGGGCATGCCGGCGGCGGCTGCCATTGCCTTTGGGACCCGCCGAATGTTCACGGAAGAGGCAGAACGGCGGTCTGCCTATGTAAACAAGGTAGATCGCCATTTTGCTAGAGAGGAAAATGGAGATCTTGTGTTTCTGCTAAGCAGAAACACGGATCTCTGTTTTCCTCCAGTCACAGAATTCCCCCACAGTTAGAAAACACTCCCTAGGAGCACACTTTACCCTTTGATTGCCCCTGATGTTAACCTCTTCCCTGCCAGTGTCATTAGTACAGTGACAATGAATTTTCTTTAGCACTGATCACTTTGTTGGTGTCGCTGGTCCCCAAAAAGTGCCACTGAGTGTCAGAGTTGTCCGCCACAATGTCGTAGTCCCGCTAGAAATCGCTGATCCCCGCCATTTCTAGTAAAAACAATAATAATTAAAAAAAAGTCCATAAATCTATCCCATAGTTTGTAGATGCTATAACTTTTGTGCAACCAATCAACGCTTATTGGGATCTTTTTTTACCAAAAACATGTAGCAGTATACTGATTGGCCTAAACTTATGAAGAAATTCTATTTTTTTTATGTAGCAATACCCCCAGCTAAGAGGGCTGCTGATATAGTTTTTGGCCTGTAACACACTGCTGTCAACCCCCAGGAACTGGCTCTAACATCCCTTGGCACAGCTAGCGCAAATGGAAGTGTGAAACCCGTTACACTATAGGAATCACAACTCCGCTATTAAAACACACAATCTGTTCTGTCCATCAGATGTCTAAATTCTGATTATCTGCATTTGTGTTGATTAAAATTACATTTAATGTTGTAATTTCTATAGAAATCATTTGCAGAGCGTAGGCGCCATCTAGCGTCCCTTTTTGGTATTGTTTAAACCTTGTTATTATTAAATGCATTAAATGTATAACCCAGGAAGTGATTAGAAAGCAAAGTATTCTGGGTAAAATCTCACAGGAAGAGACACATTCACCATGCTTTTCAAGACACTGCAGGAGGCAGGATATGTCTTATTTCAATCTCTTACCATCAACCCTTAGAGAACTTAAAAAGTAAGTTTTTACTGTCTCATATTGTACTGTGTATCTTTGTCTCTGCAATGTATGCTAAATGTATGGGATATTGTACTTATCAAGGTTTATTCTTGTTATTTGTAGTTTCACCTAGCTTGTTCCAATAAACTGCAATCGAAGAAATATGGTATCATGTTTATGGGATAAGAATGGTTTAGCTGAATGTCCTTGAGACAGAACACAATCAGTTAACATCAAATTACCTGAGCTAACTGCTCCAGCTTGAATAGACAGCACGCCACACAACGTGTTTGCTTAACCACAAATACATTTACTGAGTAGAAGATATAAAGTTAGACAATGGTACATTTACCTATGCAGAGCCCTGCAATACTTAATGTCAAGCAAATGAACAAGGACTATGCTCTAACAGTCTTATACACACTGAATGTCTTTTATTAAACTATGCTTGCAAGCTTCCCCCTCGTGGCCAACATGGCGCCCAAACAATATCTCCCTACTTAACAGTCAGGCCTGACTATTTCACACACAGTTATTCCGTTGAGAAGGATCTTCGCTAGCAATGGTGGTGCACTTTGTAGGTTATTTGTAATCCAAAGGTATTAAATTGTTAGTTACTCAGCATGCAATAAGAAACTTAACTCCGGCTGCACAACACACGGTTCCTCTGGCGTGCAATGTAATACTCTGGTAACGGTGGGCCCTGACCAAGGGATACTGGGCCTAAAAGATAGTCAATAAATCCTGAGCAAGTGCTCTCTCAACCGACCGGACCAGTCCGTACAACCAACTTCCGTAGTTGGGGCTTCAGCACACAGTCTCATGACACCCGATCCTCCTGACCATCCGAGGCAGATTGATGGATGAGTCGACTCTGGGTTCTCCTGTGAAGATCAGCAAGCTCTTCGGATCCACTAGGCCCAGGCTCTCCGGCCTAGTCCAGAGCAACAGGCCCCAATGTAGGCTCCACTTGCTAGGAGGGCGGTATCCAAAGCGACCTGTGTGTTTCTCCTCCCTGCTTAAATTGTCTTTCCCCAGCAGACCTTGCGCCGGGCAATGCACTGTGGGTGTCCCTCTGCATACTGGGTATAGTAGTCTTTGTACTCATTAAAGTGACACCCCGCTACATTTAAAAAAAATTAATTGGATGTGTTTTATAGCAGGAAGTAAAAAAATATTGTGTTTTTTTTTCAAAATTTGTCTGTCTTTGTTTGCTTATAGTGCAAAAAATAAAAACTGCAGAGGTTACATATAGTTACATAGTAGGTGAGGTTGAAAAAAGACACAAATCCAACCTATGTGTGTGATTATACATTGTATATACCTGTATGTTGTGGTCGTTCAGATGCTTATCTAATAGTTTCTTGAAACCATCGATGCCCCCCACTGAGACCACTGCCTGTGGAAGGGAATTCCACATCCTTGCCACTCTTACAGTAAAGAACCCTCTACGTAGTTTAAAGGTTAAACCTATTTTCTCAAATACCACCAATAGAAAGCTCTATTTGTGTGGAAAAAAAGTAGGATTTTTAAAACAGCTTACCTGTAAAATCCTTTTCTTGGAGTACATCACGGGACACAGAGCAGCATAGTCATTACTATGTGGGTTATATAGAATTACCTTCAGGTGCTGGCACTGGCAACTTCCAAAACAGGAAGTACCCTCCCCTATATAAGCCCCTCCCATCCGGGAGTACCTCAGTTTTGTAGCAAAGCAATACGTGTCCCCAAAAGAGGGGTGGGAGCTCTGTGTCCCGTGATGTACTCCAAGAAAAGGATTTTACAGGTAAGCTGTTTTAAAAATCCTACTTTCTTGTTCATACATCACGGGACACAGAGCAGCATAGTCATTACTATGTGGGACGTCCCAAAGCAATGCCAAATGAGGGGGGGGATACACCATACATAAGCTGGGCGCCATCAGGCATGAGGATCTTTTGCGGCCTGCAACACACTGCGCCCAAAGGCGACATCCTCCTGACTTCTAACGTCCACCTGGTAGAACCTAGTAAACGTGTGTACTGAAGACCATGTTGTGGCCTTACAAATTTGCGCCAGGGAGGCCTGGTGATGCACTGCCCATGAAGTTCCAACTGCTCTTGTGGAGTGCGCCCTAACTTTGAACGGAGGCGGTCTACTTCTCAAGCCATAGGCTTGTATTATGACCTGTCGAATCCACTTGGCTAAAGTAGATTTTGATGCTGCCTGACCCTTTCTGGGGCCTTCCGGCGGAACAAACAAAGAATCCGTTCTACGAATCTGAGCAGTGGCTTTTAGATAAGCTTTAACTGCTCTTACTACATCCAAAGAATGCAATAACTTTTCCTCTACCGAGCTTGGTTTGGGGAAAAAAGAAGGAAGAACCACATCCTGGTTCAAGTGAAACCTTGATACCACCTTAGGAAGAAAGGCTGGGTGAGGACGTAATACTACTCTGTCCTTATGGATAACCAGATATGGCTCTTTACAGGACATGGCGGCTAATTCCGACACTCTTCTAGCCGAGCATATGGCTACTAAAAATATCAATTTCCTGGTGAGTAGAACCAAGGAAATGTGCCGCAAAGGTTCAAATGGCTGCTTCTGCAGAACCGACAGAACCAAATTTAGATCCCATGGGCATATGGGAGCTTTAATCGGTGGAATAATACGAGTCACACCTTGCATAAAGGATTTGACAAGTGAATGCATAGCCAGGGGCCTTTGAAATAGTATTGATAAGGCCGAAACCTGGCCCTTGATAGTACTTAAGGCAAACTTCCTGTCTACAGCCCACTACAGGAAGTCCAGAATTCTGCCTATAACGTACTTACGTGGATGCCATTTTCTGGCCTCGCACCAAGTGATGTACGCCTTCCAAACTCTATAGTAGATCTGCCTGGATACAGGCTTCCTGGCATTGATTATAGTTGATACCACAGAGTTAGAGAGACCTCTCTTCTTTAGGATGTGGGATTCAATAGCCAGGCCGTTAAACTTAGAGTTAGTAAGGAAGGGTGGTATATCGGTCCTTGCGAAAGCAGGTCCGGACGACGTGGAAGGGTCCAAGGACTCCCCACAGACATTTTGATGATCTCCGCGTACCAGGCCCTTCGGGGCCACGCTGGAGCCACCAGGATCACCGGCTTCTTCTCCAACCTGACTCTGCGAAGGAGTCGAGGCAACAATTGTAGCGGAGGGAATGCATATATCAGTCTGAACTGATCCCAAGGGAACACCAGAGCATCCGAGCCGCAAGCGAGGGGATCCCTTGTCCGGGAGACAAATCTGTCCACCTTTGCGTTGAATCTGGATGCTAGCAGATCTACATCCGGTGTTCCCCACCGCTGACATATTGCTCGGAAGACCTCGGGATGAAGGGACCATTCCCCTGGGCATAACTGTTGGCGACTCAGAAAGTCCGCCTTCCAATTCTCCACCCCTGGAATGAAGACAGCTGATATACATGGGACATGCTTTTCTGCCCATTCCAGGATGTGACTTACTTCCCTCTGGGCTGCACGACTCCTGGTGCCTCCCTGATGATTGATATATGCCACTGCTGTGGCATTGTCTGATTGAATTCTGACAGGGGACCCTTGGAGTCTGGATGTCCAGGCTACTAGGGCGTACCGGGCTGCTCGTATCTCTAAGAGATTGATGGGCAGGGTTTTTACTACATTTGACCATCTGCCCTGGAGAGACCATTGCTCCAGTACTGCCCCCCAGCCTATAAGGCTGGCATCTGTAGTGACCACCTTCCAAGATATCGGGCTGAAGGGTTTTCCCTTCTGGAGATTCTGGGGGATCAACCACCAGCAGAGACTCTTCCGAACGGAAGGGGACAAAGCCATCGGGAAGTCTAGAGCCTGAACTTTTCCGTTCCAGGCTGACAATATGGCCCTTTGTAAATTCCTTGAGTGGAATTGGGCGTATGGCACAGCTTCGAATGATGCTACCATCTTTCCTAGCAGCCTCATGCACAGGCGTATGGACGGCTGTCTTTTTGCACAAAGCAGACGGACCAAGCCCCTCAAAGAGGATACCTTGTCTAGAGGTAAGAAAATCTTCCTCTGGTCTGAATCCAGCCGTAGCCCTAGATATACCAGGTTTTTCACTGGCTGTAGGGCTGACTTGTCCAGGTTGATGACCCAACCGTGAGATTCTAGATACTTGATTGTATCGACAATTACCACTTCTAGCTTGGCAACTGAGTGGTCCATCAACAACAGGTCATCTAAGTATGCCATTATCGTTACACCCCGTGTTCTTAGATCGGCCAACAGTGGGGCCAGAATTTTTGTGAACACTCGTGGTGCTGTGGCCAGACCGAATGGTAAGGCTCTGAACTGAAAATGGCGCCCTTCTACTGCAAAGCGTAGGAATTTTTGATGACCTGGAAAGATGGGAACATGCAAGTAAGCATCTTTGATGTCGATTGAGGCTAACCATTCCTCCCCTTGTAGGGCAGCGGTGACCGATCGGATCGACTCCATCCGGAAAGACCGGACGTTTAGAAATTTGTTTAGACTCTTTAGGTCCAATATGGGTCTTATGTCCCCGTTTGGCTTTGGGACTGTGAAAAGGTTTGAGTAGAAACCCAACCCCCACTCTTCCATAGGAACCTCCATAATTACTCCTTGGAGCAATAGTTGTTCTAACACCAATAGGAGAGACCCTCTTTTCAGAGGGTCTCTTGGCATGCCTGACCACATAAAATGGGACGGAGGAGACTCTTTTAACTCCAACTTGTATCCCAGAGTTACTGCGGAGAGCACCCATCTGTCTTTGATCGTCTCCCGCCAGGTCTCTGCGAACAACTGAAGTCTTCCCCCCACCCGTTTGAGTGGGGGCAGCCCTTCATAGGCTTGACTTGGAGGCTGGTTTAGTACCTCTTCGGATCCAGGGCTTTTTATTACCCTGTGACTGTCCCTGATTTTTACCTCCTGAGTTTGACCGAGGAGGCCGTCGGAACTGCTTAGTAGCAGACGTCGCAGGGATAGGAGAGGTAGTCCTCTTAAAAGATGGACCCCTAGACCTCTTCTTACCCGGTAAGAGAGTACTTTTACCACTGGAAATCTTCTGGATATACTTATCCAGGTCTTCGCCAAAAAGGCGTTCCCCATGAAATGGGAAGCTAACTAAGAGCTTCTTACAGGGAACTTCAGCAGACCAGAATTGAGCCACAGAAGCCTACGCATATGTACCAAAGACAGCGTGAGGCGGGAGGCCTGATGGATAGAATCCTTGATGGCGTCAACCGCAAAGCATAATGCTCTAGGCAGATCAGCCAGAGCCTGGGCCTGCTGGTCTGGCAAATCCCTCAGGACCATTTTCATTTGATCCTTTAAAGCTTGGCAGACCCCAATAGCTGCCACTGCTGGCTGTGTAACAGCCCCTGCTGTGGAAAAAGCAGATTTTAATAAA
This sequence comes from Rana muscosa, assembly GCA_029206835.1. Taxonomy (NCBI): domain Eukaryota; kingdom Metazoa; phylum Chordata; class Amphibia; order Anura; family Ranidae; genus Rana; species Rana muscosa. Next base: position 1,026,550,876 of record CM055122.1, read on the forward strand.
GATTCCAATTTTTTATCCACTGGATCTTTGAACATTTGAACATTATCTACTGGACATGTCAGTGATTTGTTCACAGAAGAGATGGCTGCATCCACCGTAGGAACATTCCATCTCTGGGTGAACTTTTCCTCCATGGGATAGATCACCGGAAACCTTTTAGGCGGAACAAATAGTTTATCAGGATGTTCCCAGTCCTGGTATATAAGTCCTTCCAATAATGGATGTATTGGAAAGGAGCAATTAACCTGGGGAGCTTTTAGCGACCCCAATGAGGAGACAGCAGTAGTTGATGGTTCAACAAGAGGCATTTTAAATGCAGATCGAACCATGTCAGTTAGGGTCTGGACCCACAATCTTTCAGTCTGTGATGCTGAAAATGGTTCATCTACTGTCGATTCCTCAAAAACAGAGCTAACCTCCTCCTGATCCCCTTCAGGTAGGTCGGTCCCTTCCTGGGACTGTTGCTCTGCCAACAGGCACTCTAATGGAGGTGATGGAGATCTGGCGCGCTTTCTTTCCTGTAGAGAAGAAGCGATCAATGCAGCCAATCTCTGCTCCAATCCCTCCAGAGTTGAGGAAAAAACCTCCTCTGTTATATATGCAGGAGCAGGTGGACTGAGGACAGCCGCAGTACCTGGCACTCCCGGGGGTTCCTTATGGGTATTAACCTCTGATTTCTCAGGGGAGGAGGGTGCAGATGACTGCTCCAGATCCTCAGAGCCCGATGGAGACCCCCTACACTTCCTGAGAGGTATATCTCGGAGTTTTTTAGGCGGCATATTCCTTAGTTCAAAGCTGAGGTATTCCAGCCGCAATACACCCCTTACTGAAATAGTCTAATGCAATTTGCTGCTATGTACATCAGTGGGTGTCTACTAATGCGTCTTTCTGGGGATGCCTGTATCAACCGCCCGCTGTAAGCCCCTATACCATGCTACCAGCTCCTTTTCATGCTCTGTGTCCATAGCAAGCAGCGTGGACTGAGTCCCTTTATCTTGCTGGGACGCCCGCACATGCGCAGAAGCGCTGGGCGCACAGAGCGCGTCATCCGCCAGGCTCCGCCCCTTTTTTTGAAGCTAAACCTTATAAAAAGAAAGCATGTGTGCGCGCTCTTGGCGCCATGTAGGGAGAGGAGCCATGGTCCCTGTTTCACCAGGACTCGGGGATGGAAGGAAACTACTTGGCAGCATGACAGAGGAATGCAGCTTCCCTGATAGAGAGCTCACTCATCTGCCTGGACTTTCACCATGGAAGGAATAGTCCCAAGAAAAAAGACGTTCCACAGCGGCCTCTAGTGGACAAACACAGGTACCGCACTTTTGTCTTTTTTTTTTTTTTTTTTTTTAAAACCTCCTTTATGAAAAACATTTCCAGGTTTACAGTTTTTTTAAAACTTCCCTTATGAAAAAACATTTCTAGGATTTCTTAGGCATATACAGCTATTAGCGGGAATACCTTTTAGGTAACAGGCAGAAAGACATATTAGGCTTGGGGGTCCCCTCAATAGAACCAAGTTCCTGAGGGGCCCCCACTTACCTTTTCCCCGCCGCAGGACTTTGTTTGGTCCACAGAAGCCCAAACTTCACCTCTCACGGCAGGCATTGTACTAGACCTTCAGGGACCGGGTTCCCAAGGATTCCACTCCCCTGGACCTGTATAGCACCCTGCACAGATAGCCTCTTGGTTTTGGGTATGACCAGAGCTCTGGATCCCAGGGTCCAGCCCTCCTAAGAGAGGCATTACAGGCAAAACCCTGCTCTTCTCTGCAAGGCCTGGGTACCGACCGTTTAGCTATGAAGCTTTTTTAGTCGGATCCGGAATAGCTTGCTAAGGCCCAGAGAACCTGTACACAAGCCCAGATGAATACATGTTAACCTTGGCCAACACCTTAGACACTGGCAAAAAACTGAGGTACTCCCGAGAGGGGAGGGGCTTATATAGGGGAGGGTACTTCCTGTTTTGGAAGTTGCCAGTGCCAGCACCTGAAGGTAATTCTATATAACCCACATAGTAATGACTATGCTGCTCTGTGTCCCGTGATGTATGAACAAGAAAAAAGAGCATCAATTGTCAGTTTAAGCAACGCAGTGCCGTATCGCAAAAATGGCCTGGTCAGGAAGGGGGGTAAAAGTGGTTAATACAACTGTGCAGATTAGCAATTATGTATAAAAAACATCTTGACTTTTTAATGTGTAGGTGTTAAATTTAAGACGAGTGTAAAAAACCACATTTTTTGGGTATAAACATTCATTTATATACTGTACTTTTCTGAAGTGGAAAGTTAATAGCTGCCGGTAAGGTATGTGAGAATGTCTTGTTAAATATACAGTAGTGACACATAATTCCTACTAGGTTAGATTAGATTTTACACAGTAGAGAGTAAAAAAATTAAATTTGATTAATGAAACAGGCTAAAACACATGTACAACTAATATGACTTCTGCTATAAAAAGGAATATAAAGTGTTAATGTCAAAAGAAAAAATATATATTGTGGGGGCATATGGAATGGGAATACTTTGAACACATCAAAGATGTATAACAAGTTTTCATGCTCCAAAGAAGTGAGAAAATTGTCTCTGCTGGGGATCAGAATGTAGATTTTGCAGAGGAGGGATTAGGTTTTTGACTCAGTTTTACAAAAGATGCAGAAAATAATCAGAATAAAGAAAGACTCAAAATGTTAATTCACTCCTTTCTATCTATATCAGTCGCTGCAAACCAAAGAAGATTTTTTTTTTTTTTATCCAGTACTTACTTGGTTCACAGAGCAATTGCTGTGTACAATTAAAATATAAAAAATCTAGACAAGGGACAATTAAAAAGAGGCTTTACAGCTAGGTTCATTCATATGCAATGCTAAGGTGTGTGAACTCTAGGAGATAATTTTACAGTTTGAATATTTTATTAAACTAAAGTTATAAATAAAACATAAGACAAATTATGCCTTTGTAGTCAGTAACTACTTTAGTTGGACATTATAAAGGCCCGTACACACGATCGGATATTCCGACTACAATTGTCCGACGGACGTGTTTTGTCAGATAATCCGACTGTCTATATGCTCCATCAGAAAATTGTTGTCGGAATTTCCAACAAATGTTGGCTGTGCATGCTCTCAAATTGTCTGACAACTGTGTTCCGTCGGATTATCCGATCGCGTGTACACAAGTCCGTCGGACTAAAATCCAAAGTACAAACACGCATGCTCCGAACCAATGCTAACCATCAGACAACATTAGCAGAAGTTGCCCAAAGTGTGGCGCTAAAGAGCAGAAAAACCACAAAGTTTCTGGAATGTTGGCTGAAAATGTTCTGCCGTGTGTATGCAGAACAAGTTTACGGACAACGCCCTTCGGCCAAAAAATTCACGGAAAAATCCGATGCGAGTCTGATCGTGTGTACTAGGCTTAAGATCGTTTAAGAGTATTTAGTTTGTAGAGATACAACGGATGGTTGGGAGGATGGAAAAAATATTGTTACCAGCATTAAAAATAGAAAACCATATTTAAGGGTCTGATATGGATTGGGAGGGGGACGCTGCTTTCTTTTTTCAATTTTGGCATTGGGTCTGATATGGATTTTAAGGGGAACCCCAAGGATCTGGTATGGATTGGGGGGGACCCCACACCGTTTTTTTTACGACTTTTTTTTTGCCTGCATTTTTTTTTTACATTAATTTGTCAGCTGATGAGTCCTCGGTTGTGAAGGATGTGGGGCAGGCTTCCCAACAATCAGCTAATGTTAAAGACTCCGGTGCCCGCCGCCTCCAAACATTCGCATCTGAATCATATCTGAAATCGCAGCTGAACCGCTGAACACAAGTGTGCACTGGAGAAGCCAGAGAGTGGGTGTCTGCACACTGTAAGCCAGAGACCCAGGTCTGAGGGTCAGAGCAGTGGACCCAAGTCTGAGGGTCAGAACAGTGAGGGGCTGCTATCTAAATGGACGGTGTTACCAATAGTCTGTAGGAGACAGACAAGAGCCTGAAGTGGAAGGCCTGAGCAACACTGCTGTATGTATAAGCCAGGAGGCTGAATGTCATGTTATTGATATATGAAAAGGAGTGTTGAAACCCCTGCGAGGGAAACCTTTTGATTTTGTTTGAACTTCTTTTTAATAAAAATGGGCAAAAAAAGCCCTCAAAAAGAAGACCCAGCGAGTGGCGGTGTCCTTCAAGCTCTACCTTTGATGCTAGTCCTTCACAATATATATATATATATATATATATATATATATATATATATTATACACACACATACACATGTGCGCACATGTACACATATATATTCATGTACACATATATACACATTACTAAAATAATTGTATAAATATGATAACATTGCGTAATGACCATATGAATAATATAAAAAATATTATTAAAAAATAATAAAAAATAAAAAGTAGAAAGGGAAAGAGGCGCCACATAGTAATAACACATAATACAATTATGATGATGAATAATACTAAAAATTGATTGCGCATTAGGAGGACGGGGAAAGCTGCCATGATGAACTGCCGCTGAGTAGTCAGACGATGCTCAGAATCAGGGATGAGCCGAACACCCCCCTGTTCGGTTCACACCAGAACCTGCGAACAGACAGAATGTTCGTGTGAACTTTAGAACCCTATTAAATACAATGGACTCGAACGTTCAAAATCTAAAGTGCTAATTATAAAGGCTAATATGCAATTTATTGTCCTAAAAGGTGTTTGGGGACCCGGGTCCTGCCCCAGGGGACATGTATCAATGCAAAAAAAGGTTTAAAAAATAGATGTTTTTACGGGAGCGGTGATTTTAATAATGCTTAAAATGAAAAAATAAAAGTGAAATATTCCTTTAAATTTCGTACCTGGGGGGTGTGTATGATATGCATGTAAAGTCGCGCATGTTTCCCGTGCTTAGAACTGTCCCTGCACAAAGTGTCATTTTTGAAAGAAAAAAAGTCATTTAAAACAATTTAAAAATGTTTTTTTATTATTTATTTTTAATAAAGGACTTTTCCAAGGTGTGTGTGTTTTTATTTACATTTTTTGACACTTTCTTCGTGAAATGGTAGGGGTACAATGTACCCCTTACCAATTCACATGGGGGGGCCGGGATCTGGGGGTCCCCTTTGTTAAAGGGGTCTTCCAGATTCCGATAAGCCCCCCGCCCGCAGACCCCCACAACCACCGGGCAAGGGTTGTGGGGACGAGGCCCTTGTCCCCATCAACATGGGGACATCCTCCCCATGTTGAGGGCATGTGGCCTGGTACGGTTCAGGAGGGAGGGGGGGCCGCTCTCTCGTCCCCCCCTCTTCCCCTGCGGCCGGCCAGGTTGTGTGCTCGGATAAGGGTCTGGTATGGATTTTTGGGGGGACTCCACGCCATTTTTTTTAAAATTTGGGGTGGAGTTCCCCTTAAAATCCATGCCAGATCTCAAGGGCCTGGTATGGATATTTAGGGGGAACCCCACGCCATTTTTTTTTAAATTTGCGGCAGACCTGAAGGGCCTGGTAATTGAATTTGGGGGAACCCCCACACTTTTTTTTTTTTTTTAATCAATGACTTTTCTATGTATTGATAAAAGCCGAAAATTTATTATAGCCGCGAGTGAGTTTTAAATGACTTTTTTTCCTTCAAAAATGACACTTTGTGCAGGGAAAGTTCTAAGCACGGTAAACATGCGCCACTTTACATGCATATCATACACACCCCCCAGGTACGAAATTTAAAGGAATATTTCACTTTTATTTTTTCATTTTAAGCATTATTAAAATCACTGCTCCTAAAAAAACGTCAGTTTTTAAAACTTTTTTTTGCATTGATACATGTCCCCTGGGGCGGGACCCAGGTCCCCAAACACTTTTTAGGACAATAACTTGCATATAAGCCTTTATAATTAGCACTTTCGATTTCTCCCAAAGACTTTTCGAATTTGCCGCGAACACCCCAAATTGTTTGTTGTTCGGCGAACGGGCAATGTTCGAGTCGAACATGAGTTCGACTCGAACTCGAAGCTCATCCCTACTCAGAATATCCAATTCCTCGTTCATACCCCCAGGTGAGAGTGAACCGAACTGGTAGATCCAAAAGGTTTCTCTCTTACATAGGAGAGAAAACCTTTCATTGTCTGTTTAGTGTCCCTTTGGGTATAGCCTCAATTGCCATGACCTCCAGTACCCTAAAATCGTTCTTGTGTGCCTGGAGGAAATGGCGTGGGTCACTGTGTTTGTCACAACCTTTTTTGATGAGTCTGCGGTGCTCACCCACCCTCACGCGGAGAGTGCGGATTGTACGCCCTACATACAGGAGTTTGCATGGGCAACGCAGAACATAAATAATATACTCAGTTGAGCAGGTGAGAAACTGTTTTATCTTAAAGCTAACACCCTTGGAAGTGACAATTTCTGGACGTCCATTAGTAATTGATTGGCACGTCAGGCACCCTCTTTTACAACACCGAAAGATACCGGTTCTATTATCAAAATAGGCCCGAATATCCATCGGTCTTTTGTTATTGGGATTAGTCAACTTGCTTGGGGCAACGGTATTACGAATGGTACGAGATCTTCTAAAAGTAACTTGAGGTTTGGAGGGGAGCAGTGGTGCTAAAAATTGGTCTAATTTCAGGATATTAAAATGCTTGTTGATAATTTTGGAAATAGCCCTATATTTCGTGTTGAACGTTGATGTAAACCTAGTCATATTCTCCCTGTTGTCTTTTTCTTTGTGTCCGTCTTTTTTCTTTGTTCGTTTGTCAATATTCAAAAGAAATGCTTGTTCCACCAGATCACGGGTGTACCCCTTTTCCTCAAATTTCTTCCGCATGAGGGACCCTTGTGTAGTGTAATCTTCGACTTTCATACAATTTCTCCGCAGTCTGTGGAACTGGCCATTAGGGATGTTGGTTTTCGAAGAAGGGTGGTGGCAACTATCAAAATGTAAATAGGAATTACCACCAGTGGGTTTTGTATGATTACTGGTGGTAATCGTATCTTGATCATGGGAAAGGACCAGGTCAAGGAAGGCCAGTTTGTCAGGGTCGAGCACGTGCGTAAAAGACATTCCCAATGAATTGCCATTACAATGATCCACAAAGGTCGAGAAAGTCTCTACGCTGCCACTCCAGATAAGTACAACATCATCGATGTATCGCCCGTAGAAGACGATATGTTCAGAAAAAGGATTGTTGTTCCAGATTTGCATATCCTCCCAATACCCCATGTTGAGATTCGCATACACGGGGCAAATATGGCTCCCATAGCGGTGCTTTTTTTCCTGAAGATAAAATTGATCTAAAAACGAAAAGTAGTTGTGTTGCAAACGGAACTCTATCCCTCTGAGCAGAAATTCTGACTGTAATGAATTAATCTCTCCATTTTTGCTGAGGAAGTACTGCACTGCTAAAAGGCCAACGTTATGGGGTATGGACATGTATAGAGAAGCAACGTCCAGTGAGGCCCATAAATATCCATCTTCCCACGAGTAATTTAGTAAAGTGTCGATGATGTGACTCAAATCTCTAATATAGGAGGGCAGCTGACAAACTATAGGTTGTAATAAGTGATCTATATATTGCGATAGTCCACTAATAAAGCTATTTGTGCTGGCAACAATAGGTCTACCGGGGGGGTCAACCAAAGACGTGTGCACCTTCGTGAGGTGGTAAAAGTATGGGGTACTACATATTGGTAATAAAAAAGACTTTTCTCTTTTATTAAGAACCCCTTATTGAAAGCTGTATCGACCAGGGCAGTGAGTTCCAATTGGTACAAGGGAAGAGGGTCAGAGCAGAGCTTCCGATAGGTTTCACTATCAGCTAATAGCCGATAGGCTTCCCGAAGGTAGTCTGATTTATCTTGAATAACAAGACTACCTCCTTTATCCGCCTGCTTGACTATAATGTCTTTGTTGTCCGTGTGGTCTTTCATGGCTTGACGCTCAGCTCTATCAAGATTGGAAGGACTGCGTTTAGATGAATTGTCACATAGAAAAACAAAATCTTTGTAAACAGCTTGATAAAAAGTCTCTATGTGTGGGCCTTTGGATTGTGTGGGGTTAAAAATTGATGGCGGTTTAAAACCAGTGTGCAAAATATCTGGGTCTAGAAAGGGACATTGGGTTTGGCTCTCTATGTTGCCTTCCTTCCAAAGAGCTTCCAGAATTTGTAACACATTATCTGCATCATGGGCTTCATCATCAACGTCATGGCTTTGGGAGTGAGGAATAGTTCCATTGGTAGTGGTTCCTAATGCTAGATTATCGTTTGAAACTTTACATTTGGCGAAGTGTCGTTTGAGCCGGACGAACTTGTTAAGATCTTTAAAGAGACCAAACTTGTTTGGTCCTATGGAGTAGTGATGAGCCGAACACCCCCGGGTTCGGTTCGCACCAGAACCCGCGAACGGACCGAAAGTTCACACGAACTTTAGAACCCTATTAAATACAATGGATGCGAATGTTCGAAATCTAAAGTGCTAATTATAACGACTATTATGCATGTTATTGTCCTAAAAAGGGTTTGGGAACCCGGGTTCTGCACCAGGGGACATATATCAATGCAAGAAGAAGTTTTAAAAACGGCCGTTTTTCGGGAGCAGTCATTTTAATGATGCATAAAATGAAAAAAAAAAAGTCAAATATTCCTTTAAATATCGTACCTGGGGGGTGTCTAAAGTATGCCTGTGAAGTGCCACGTGTTTCCCGTGTTTAGAACTGTCCCTGCACAAAATGACATTTCTAAAGGAAAAAAAGCCATTTAAAACTGCTTGCGGCTTTAATGTAATGTCTGGTCCCGGTAATATGGATGAAAATCTTTAAGAAAAATGGCATAGCTACCCCATCACAGCCCCCCCCCCCCCACCCCAGCCCATTACCAGCCCCTTTGGGTCTTGTATGGATATTAAGGGGAACCCCACACACAAAATAAAAAAGGCCCTATATACTCTGAACGGCCGTATACAGGCGGTGCATACAAGACAGGGACTGTAGGTTTGTTCTTATGTAGAATCTGTTTGTAATTTTGAACAGGTACATTGTTTAAGTGTAGCTCCAGCCAAAAAATGTATTTTTAAGCTTTTTGGAAAACATAGGGAAGGGTTATCACCCCTGTAACATTTGTTTTGCTGTCTGTGCAGTGTGCACCTGTTCAGAACAGTTCACTCACTTTCCGTCCTAATGACAAATGTTTTTTGAAAATTTGGGGTTTTTATTGAAACAAGAATTGGTGATAAAGCATCAGTGGAGAGGAGATACTTTTTTTTCCCATATTAACTCTTACAGGAGAGAATTTGCCATCCTAGGGGTAGATTTCCTCTCACTTCCTGTTGTATCCTTCCGTTTGCAAGGAGGAGTCGTTTGTAAGTTGGATGTTTGAAAGTAGGGGCCTGCCGTATATACTCAGCTGAAATTTGCCCCTTACATGTTGGTGTTGCCACAACACTGTGAGCCCTCACAGTTACACTTGGTGGGCGCATGAATGGGCCCTGCTGTGAATTATTAGATCAAGAATTGTAATTGCATGCCCCTGTTGAACAGGGGCTGAAAAATTGGGCCTTTGGTGGTGGTGGTGGTGGTGTTGACACAACACTGTAAGGCCTCACAGTTACTCTTGGTGGGCGCAGGAATGGGCCCTGCTGTGAATTATTAAATCAAGAATTGTAATTACATGCCCCTGTTAAACAGGGGCAGAAAAATTGGGCCTTAGGCACTGGTGCCACAACACTGCAACCCCTCACAGATACTGTACTTGGAGCACACCAATGAGCCCTGTTGCAAAGTATTGCATCAAAAATTGTAATTACACGCCCCTGTTAAACAGGGGCTGAAAAATTGGGCCTTAGCCACTGGTGCTGGTGCCACGACACTGCAACCTCTCCCAGATACTCTAGTTGGAGTGCAGGAATGAGCCCTGCTGCAAAGCATTGCATAAAAAATTGTACTTACATGCCCCTGTTAAACAGGGGCTGAAAAATTGGGCCTTAGCCACTGGTGCCGGCACCCAGAAACAAAAATGTTCTTCCAAGCTATCATCATCAATCGGATCATTGAGGAGGAGGAGGATAGTCAGTCAACATAACAGGACAGTCTCTCAGCATCAGCATCAGTCTTGAAGGGATGTGACATTTGAAAATAAATTAGTCTGTTATATCAGCTTCAGGTGTTTGGTAGCTGGTGGTGATCCAAGACTGGTTCATCTTTATGAAGGTCAGTCGATCAACTGAGTCGGTGGACAGGCGCACCCTGTGATCCGTGACAAATCCTCCAGCAGCACTGAATGTGCGTTCTGAAAGAACGCTGGATGCAGGACAGGCCAGTAGCTCAATTGCATACTGTGCAAGCTCTGGCCAGTGATCCATCCTCAAGACCCAGTAAGCCAGAGGATTTTCGGTGGGGAAGGTGTCCAAGTCTGACCTTGCCCCTAGGTATTCCTGCACCATGTATATCAGACGCTGGCGATGGTTGCTGGAACCGATCATACCTTGGGGCTGCGGACTAAAGAATTGTCTGAACGCATCGGTCAGACGGCCACCTTCCCCACCGCTCCTTCTTTGACTGACCGAAGCCTCAGCAACTCGTTGTCCAGGACCAGGAGTTTGTAACCTCCCAGTCTCTGGGAACGCGTTGCACAGACCTTTCTGCAAGGCCTCCCGGAGTTGTCTCATCCTCTGCTCCCTCTGCGATGGTAAGATAAGGTCCGCAACCTTACCCTTGTACCGTGGATCAAGGAGAGTGGCCAGCCAGTAATGGTCCCTCTCCTTGATCCGAAGAATACGAGGATCCTTCTGCAGACTTTGCAGGATCAGGGAGGCCATGCAGCGTAGGTTAGCTGAGGCATTCGGTCCGGAGTCCTCTGGGTCACTAAGGACGACATGATCCGCAGCCACCTCCTCCCAGCCACGTACAAGTCCACTGGTTTCTTGGGACTGTAAATCATCCCAAAAAGACTGCTGCTGATGATGCTGAGTGCCAGGCTCCACCTCCATGCTGACACAATCCTCCTCCTCCTCTTCCTGTGCAATGGGTGGGACAGAAGGAACACTGTCTGGGTAAAGGGGGCCTTGAGAGTCAAGGAAGTCCTCCTCTTCCTGCCTCTGTTCTGCCTCAAGTGCCCTGTCCATTATTCCACGCAGCGTATGTTCCAACAGGTGGACAAGAGGTACAGTGTCACTGATGCATGCACTGTCACTGCTCACCATCCTCGTGGCCTCCTCAAATGGTGCCAGGACAGTGCATGCATCCCTGATCATGCCCCACTGGCGTGGTGAAAAAACCCGAGCTCCCCTGACCCTGTCCTTGTGCCGTAGTCACACAGGTACTCATTGATGGCCCTTTGCTGCGTGTGCAGCCGCTGCAGCATGGCCAACGTTGAGTTCCACCTGGTGGGCATGTCACATATAAGGCGGTTCTTGGGCAGGTTAAACTCCTTTTGCAGCTCAGCCAGGCGAGCACTGGCATTATAAGATCTGCGGAAATGCACACAGACTTTCCTGGCCTGCCTCAGGACATCCTGTAAGCCCGGGTACCTGCCCAAGAACCGCTGCACCACCAGGTTAAGGACGTGAGCCACACAGGGCACATGGGTCAGTTGTCCCTGTCGGAGGGCGGAGAGGAGGTTGGTGCCATTGTCGCAAACCACCATTCCTGGCTTAAGCTGGCATGGCGTCAACCACCTCTCGGCCTGCCCCTGCAGAGCAGACAGAACTCTGCCCCAGTGTGGCTCCTGTCCCCCAAACACACCAGCGCAAGCACGGCATGGCATCTTTTTGCCTGCGTACTTGCGTAGCCCCTTGAACGCCTACGGAGCACCGCTGGTTCCGAGGACAAAGCACAGGAAGAGGCCATGGAGGAAGAAGAGGAGGGGGTGGAGGAGAGAGGTGTGTCACAACAACCAGTAGTAGCATTTTGGAGGCGTGGTGGCGGAACAACCTCCAACACTACTGCACCTTGTCCTGCATCCTTCCCAGCTGCCAAAAGAGTGACCCAATGGGCCGTGAAAGAAAGGTAACGTCCCTGTCCATGCCTGCTGGACCATGAGTCAGTGGTAATATGCACCTTACCGCTGACCGCCCTGTCCAGCGAGGCCAAGACATTGCCTTCCACATGCCGGTAGAGAGCCGGAATCGCCTTCCGTGAGAAAAAGTGGCGTTTGGGAACCTGCCACTGAGGAACCGCACATTGCACAAATTCACGGAAGGGGGCCGAGTTTACCAACTGAAAAGGCAGCAGTTGAAGCGCTAGCAATTTAGCCAAGCTAGCATTCAACCGCTGGACATGTGGATGGCTGGGAGTGAACTTCTTTCGATGGTCCAGCAGCTGGGGCAGGGAAATTTGCCTGCTAGAATCGGACGTCGGTGTACTGCTAGCAGAGTGCCCGCAAGTACTTGGCTGTGACACACCTAATACTACACCTTCATTCCTCTCAGTGCAGGTTTCAGAGAGGACTGAAGGTATAGTGGGGTTGGAGATCCCAGCTCATGCGGTGCAAGGAGAGGTCCGCTTTGTTCTTTGGTGTGGGTCTTTAAGGTAGGCTTGCCAACGAGCTGCATGGCAGGTCAACATATGTCTGGTCAAGCATGTGGTGCCCAAGCGGCTGATGTTTTAGCCACGCGTTATACGCTTGAGACATATGTTGCAAACAGCAGCTGTGCGATCTGATGCACTTGACTCAAAAAAGGCCCACACCAAAGAACTTTTTGAATAATGGGCAGAGGCAGCGCCCTGCACAGGCGGAGCTTTGCGGTGTGATTCCGTCGGTGTGCTGCCCTTACGCTGGCCCCCCGAGGGCATCCTGCCTCGTTGGAGATGTGCCTCCTCCTTATCCTCCTCCTCCTCCTCCTCTCTCCTATTAGGCACCCACGTGGAGTCAGTGACCTCATCATCCCCTCCCTCCTCATCACTGGAGCCAATCTGGCAGTATGCTGCAGCTGCTGGAACATGACTGCCAGATTGGTGTCCTTCTTGAGTATCCCCTCTCTCTGCTCTCACGCTACTGCCTTCCTCTAGCTGGGTATCATCATCAGACCCTTCGAAACGCTGGGCATCCTCCTGGAGCATGTACCCAACACTGTGCTCAAACAGTTTGGGGGACTCCTCAGGAGGACATGGTTGGTCTAGGGAAGGAGTGACTGATGATGACATTGATACCACGGAAGAGGATGCTTTGGCAGCTGCTTTGCCAGTACCCTGAGCCTGGGTGAGAGAGGATGAGGAGGATGAGGAGGGCTTGGTCATCCACTCTACCAAGTCTTCGGCATGAAGCGGCTCAACACGTCCGGCTGCCGAAAAGAAGGACAAGCGTGTCCCATGGCCACGTGCTGATGGCGATGCACCGCGTCCACGACCAGCACTGTTGTCTCTAGACACAGAGCCTGCTTGCCCTCTTTTATTGGCTCCTGACTGTCTGCCTCTCCTTGTTTGCCTTCCAGACATTCTAATGCCCTGCAGGGAGATGGGAAAACCAGCAATAAGGCCTAGCTTCAGGAGTATATTTTGCAGGAATCACACTACGCCTGCTGTAAGTGCTGCAAATGCCTGTTGGTGTAACACACCAGGAAAACACAGCAATACGGGATAACTTCAGGTGTATAATGTGCAGGAGGCACACTCCGCCCGCTGTAAGTGCTGCAAATGCCTGTTGGTGTAACACACCAGGAAAACACAGCAATACGGGCTAACTTCAGGTGTATAATGTGCAGGAGGCACACTTTGCCCGCTGTAAGTGCTGCAAATGCCTGTTGGTGTAACACACCAGGAAAACACAGCAATTGTCACGTACCTGACGGTGACAAGCCCGGTTAGCAGAGGGAGGCCTCCCTTACGGCTCCCACCAGCGGCCCCTGGTGGTATAACAGGAGGCACGGAGGTGGAAGGGGTACGAGTGCCTGGCAGGATCAAGGACTGCAGCAGGTGATCAGGAACCAGCAGGTGAGTAGACAGGAACCAGGAACTACAGCAGGTGACCGGAACCGGGAGGCACAGCAGGTAGACTGGAACTAGCAGGTGAGTAGACAGGAACCAGGAACTACAGCAGGTGACCGGAACCGGGAGGCACAGCAGGTAGACTGGAACTAGCAGGTGAGTAGACAGGAACCAGGAACTACAGCAGGTGACCGGAACCGGGAGGCACAGCAGGTAGACTGGAACTAGCAGGTGAGTAGACAGGAACCACCGAGCAGCGGCAGGTGATCAGGAACCTGGATCAGGCAGGATTGTCAGACAAGCCAGGGTCGGGTAAACTAGCAGGCAGCGAGGTACAGAAGGATCAGGCAATACGGAAGTCAGAGACAGGCCGAGGGTCAGGTACAGGTGGATAGCAGGAGGGTCACTGAAAGCCGGGTCAAATACAGGTGGTTAAACAGATCAGGTCACTTTGGGTATATGCTGTAGAGCAGACAGCAGGGACTGTCTGCAAGTGAGAGGTTTAAGTAGCCCTTCTGGCGTTACCTGCGGGGTGCGTGCGCACGCGCGCATGCAAACGGGACCCAGGAAGTCCCGGGCGTCTGTTCCTGGCAGGATCTCCATGACATTGCCCCCTCCCAAGGGGCAGCCTCCGGATGCCCCTACGGGTAAGCTTCTCGGGGTGAGACCTCCTGAAGGCTTGTATCAGGTCTTTGGCGTGAATGTTCTCTTCCGGTTCCCCAGAGTTTTCCTCTGGTCCGTAACCCTTCCATTTTATTAAGAATTGATTCCGGTTATTTCTTCTTCGTGTGTCCAAAATAGCTTCTACCTCGAATTCCTGTTCCCCGTCTATGATGATGGGATCAGGGTGAATCAGGGTCCGACCTGGGAATGGGTTGGAAACCGATGGTTTCAACAGAGACACATGAAAAACAGGGTGGACCCTCAGGGAGTCGGGGAGCTCCAGCTCGTAGGCCACTTCGTTAATTTTCCTCTTGACAGGAAATGGCCCTAGAAACTTGGGACCCAATTTTTTGGACGGGCAAGCCAATCTTAGATTGATGGTAGAGAGCCATACTTGGTCGCCTGGTGCCAGCGCTAATTCACCCCGTCTCCTCCTGTCGTAGACCGTCTTGTTATACTCCTGAGTTTTCGCCATGATTTCGCGTAGAAGCTGGTTGTTAGAGGAGAAGAAATTTACCTTTTCCAGAACTGCGGGCACCGAGCACTCTGGGAGAGAGTTGGGCAGAAATGTGGGGTGAAACCCGAAGTTCGCGAAGAATGGGGTCTGGTTAGTTGCGGAGTGGATGGAATTATTGTAGGCAAACTCAGCTAGCGGAAGCAGGGAGAGCCAGTCATTCTGAGCAAAGGAGGAGAAACAACGCAAATATTGCTCGAGAGTCTGATTTGTTCTCTCCGTCTGTCCGTTGGTTTGAGGATGGTAGGCCGAAGAGAATGATAGTTCTATTCCCAGGGTCTTGCAGAGGGACCTCCAGAACCGGGAGGTAAATTGTACCCCCCGATCGGAGACTATATTAGCAGGTACCCCGTGGAGCCTGACGACTTCTTTAATGAATATTTGCGCAGTTTCCGGGGCCGAGGGGGTCCCTCTCATAGGAACAAAATGTGCCATCTTGGACAGACGGTCCACTATCACAAAGATAGTGGTATGGTTCTCAACCGGGGGCAGTTCAACTATAAAGTCGATAGAAAGCATTTTCCACGGTCTATCCGGAACGGGTAAGGGCCTCAGTAGTCCCCAGGCTTTGGATCTGGACCCTTTATTCTGGGTACATGTAGTACAGGACTCCACGAACCTCCTGCAATCCTTGCGTAGTCGAGGCCACCAGAAGGTACGTTGAACCAACTCAGTGGTTTTAGCCACGCCAAAGTGCCCCGCAAGGGCATGATCGTGGCAGAGCTCTAGCACAGTTATCTTTAGTTCTTCTGGTATGAATATCCTGTCTTGATGCCAGAGTAATCCATCCCTGGTCTGCAGGTCCAGCTCAGAAGAGAGTTCCTGTTTAGTGGTGGCTTATCTGATCCGGGTAAGTAGGTCCTTCTGAAGTAGAAGAAAGTTCCCAGGAGCGAGAATTGTATCGGGTGAGGAGAGTTCTTTGGATCCATGGAACATTCGGGACAACGCGTCAGGTTTAGTGTTCTTGGCACCGGGGCGGTATGTGACATGGAAGGAGAACCGGGAAAAAAAAAGGGCCCATCTGGCTTGTCGTGGCTTTAGTCTCTTTGCAGTTTTCAGGTACTCTAAGTTCTTATGTTCGGTAAATACTAAGATCGGGTGAGCAGCCCTTCAAGTAAGTACCGCCATTCTTCCAGGGCGGACTTGATCGCCAAGAGTTCCCGGTCTCCCACGTCATAGTTCTTCTCTGCCGCAGATAATTTGCGAGAAAAGAAGGCCACTGGATGAAGCAAAGCCTTGGTTCCTTGCCTCTGTGACAATATTGCCCCTACAGCGACCTCAGAAGCATCTACCTCAAGCACAAATGGTAGAGAGGAATCTGGATGTTTTAAGATGGATGCAGAGGTGAAGAGACCCTTGAGAGCCTCGAAGGCCTCTTGGGCCTCAGGGGACCAGTGGAAACGGGTTCCTTGCTTGGTTAACTGGGTAATGGGTGCAATGATGGCGGAGAACCCCCGGATGAACTTACGGTAAAAGTTAGCGAATCCAACGAATCGTTGGATTCCTTTCTTATCCACTGGCGCTGGCCAGTCCAAGATTGCGGTGATCTTCTGTGGGTCCATCCTGATGCCTTCGCCAGAGATGATCAGTCCCAGGAATGCTATGCTCTCCCGCTCAAACTCGCATTTCTCAGCCTTCGCATATAGACTATGCTGTCGAAGCCGGCCTAACACACTTCTGACATGCCTGCGATGGGAGTCAAGGGAGGAAGAGAAGATTAGTATGTCATCTAAATAAGCAATCACAAAGAGATCTAAAAAGTCCCGAAGTACATCATTAATAAAATACTGGAAGGTGGCAGGGGCATTGCACAGCCCAAAGGGCATCACCAAATACTCGAAATGTCCGAACCGGGAGCGGAAGGCAGTTTTCCACTCATCGCCCTCCTTGATTCGGACCAGATTATAGGCTCCCCGGAGGTCGAGTTTAGTAAAAATTACGGCAGCTCCCAATCTTTGGAATAACTCTGGTACCAGAGGAAGAGGGTAGCGATTTTTGATGGTGACCTTATTTAGTTCACGGTAGTCCACACATGGCCTGAGGGTATGGTCCTTTTTCTCCACGAAGAAAATGCCTGCGCCTGCTGGCGACGTAGAGGGGCGAATGAACCCCTTTAAAAGGTTCTCATCGATGTATTCCTTCAGAGCCCCCTGTTCTACCTCCGTTAAAGGGAAGATCCTACCGAAAGGAATAGCTGCTCCGGGAAGTAGATCAATGGGGCAGTCGTAGGCCCGGTGGGGTGGTAGTGTCTCTGCCCCCTGTTTACTAAACACATCAAGAAAGTCAGGTAAGCGTCAGGGATGGCCCGACGTATTCCGGCCCCAGTGTCGGTACACATTAAAGTGGCAGGCCCAGAGGGCTTGTGTGAGCTGCAGGACTGTTGGCAGTAGGAGGAAGAAAAAGTGATCACCCCCGTGACCCAGTTGATGGTAAGATTGTGGGCTTGTAGCCAGGGCATACCGAGAATTATGGGGAACAGTGGAGAAGAGATAATGTCCAGCCGTAGATATTCTCGGTGCACCCCGGTAGAGGTGGGGACAGTGACAGGTAGGGGAGCCGTCTCCTCGACCACGGGCCCCGACTTGATAACGGACCCGTCAGCCAAGTGAACACGTAGTCCATGGGTCTTAGGAAATAGAGGGATCAGTTGAGTGCGGGCAAAAGTTGAGTCCATGAAGCAACTAGCAAGCCCCAGAGTCAATAATTGCGGACACTTGCAGGGTCCTTCCTGGGAGCTGCAGGGTGATAGAAAGAGCAAGGTGAGAGGAGGATTTGGTCTGAGGGTGGATCACAACAGGAGAAACTGATAGGAACTGTCCTCTGAAGTTCTGTAAGTGCTTAACGAAGTGTCCGGATTCCCCGCAGTACAGGCACAGGTTATGCGCACGCCGGCGTTGGCGTTCCTCCGGAGTAAGGGAAGGGCGGAGGACCCCAAGCTGCATGGGTTCAGGAGCATCGTACGAGGGGGTCAGAGGTGCTGCAGGAGCTGGGTGCAGATGACTGGGGACGCGGGGAAGTATCCAGGTCGGCCGGGTGAAGCCCGTGGCCCTCTCAGCCCTCCGTTCCCTCAGGCGTCGGTCAATCTGAATCGTCAGATCGATCAGCAGGTTCAGATTCTCTGGTATTCCGACCCTAGCCAGTTCGTCCTTCAGGGGGTCAGAAAGGCCTATACGAAACTGGTGACGGAGGGCAGCGTCATTCCAGCTGGTATCTGCGCTCCAGTGCCTGAATTCAGCTACATAGTCTTCCGCTGCTCTGCGTCCCTGCTGAAGGGTCCGCAGGGCGTTCTCTGCAGTGACCGAGAGCTGAGGGTCCTCATACAGTTGGGCCATGGCGTCAAAAAAAAGAGTGAGGCTGTCCAAGGACGCATCTTTACGTTCTAGCAGGTGGTGGGCCCAGTTCTGTGGGTCTCCGGAAAGCAGTGAAATTACAAAGCCCACCTTGGTGGCTTCTAAGGAGAAAGTGCGGGGCTGTAAGGCAAAGTACAACTCACAGGAGTTCCGGAAAGCCCTGAACTTGCTCCGGTCTCCGGAGAATCTTTCGGGCGTAGGTACCCTGGGTTCAGGGGGAAGCATGACCACCGTGGGTGCAGCTCCTGCTCCGGCGGAGGAAGTGGAGGCAATTGGACCCCCTTGAGCTCCAACGGGGTTGGTGAGGGCCCGCACTTGTCCTTCCAGGTGAGTGTAGCCTTGCTGGAGGCTCTTGACGGCCTCGGTCAGTCCCGCCAGGTGTCGGCATAGTTCCTCCATAGGTGAGGCTCCCTGCTCGGTCTCAGACATGGCTGTCTGCTGCTGTCACGTACCTGACGGTGACAAGCCCGGTTAGCAGAGGGAGGCCTCCCTTACGGCTCCCACCAGCGGCCCCTGGTGGAATAACAGGAGGCACGGAGGTGGAAGGGGTACGAGTGCCTGGCAGGATCAAGGACTGCAGCAGGTGATCAGGAACCAGCAGGTGAGTAGACAGGAACCAGGAACTACAGCAGGTGACCGGAACCGGGAGGCACAGCAGGTAGACTGGAACTAGCAGGTGAGTAGACAGGAACCAGGAACTACAGCAGGTGACCGGAACCGGGAGGCACAGCAGGTAGACTGGAACTAGCAGGTGAGTAGACAGGAACCAGGAACTACAGCAGGTGACTGGAACCGGGAGGCACAGCAGGTAGACTGGAACTAGCAGGTGAGTAGACAGGAACCACCGAGCAGCAGCAGGTGATCAGGAACCTGGATCAGGCAGGATCGTCAGACAAGCCAGGGTCGGGTAAACTAGCAGGCAGCGAGGTACAGAAGGATCAGGCAATACGGAAGTCAGAGACAGGCCGAGGGTCAGGTACAGGTGGATAGCAGGAGGGTCACTGAAAGCCGGGTGAGATACAGGTGGTTAAACAGATCAGGTCACTTTGGGTATACGCTGTAGAGCAGACAGCAGGGACTGTCTGCAAGTGAGAGGTTTAAGTAGCCCTTCTGGCGTTACCTGCGGGGTGCGCGCGCGCGCACGCAAACGGGACCCAGGAAGTCCCGGGCGTCTGTTCCTGGCAGGATCTCCATGACAGCAATACAGGCTAACTTCAGGTGTATAATGTGCAGGAGGCACACTCTGCCCGCTGTAAGTGCTGCAAATGCCTTTTGGTGTAACACACCAGGAAAACACAGCAATACGGGCTAACTTCAGGTGTATAATGTGCAGGAGGCACACTCCGCCCGCTGTAAGTGCTGCAAATGCCTGTTGGTGTAACACACCAGGAAAACACAGCATTACGGGCTAACTTCAGGTGTAATATGATCAGGAGGCACACTCTGCCCGCTGTAAGTGCTGCAAATGCCTGTTGGTGTAACACACCAGGAAAACACAGCAATACGGGCTAACTTCAGGTGTAATATGATCAGGAGGCACACTCCGCCCGCTGTAAGTGCTGCAAATGCCTGTTGGTGTAACACACCAGGAAAACACAGCAATACGGGCTAACTTCAGGTGTATAATGTGCAGGAGGCACACTCCGCCCGCTGTAAGTGCTGCAAATGCCTGTTGGTGTAACACACCAGGAAAACACAGCAATACGGGCTAACTTCAGGTGTATAATGTGCAGGAGGCACACTCCGCCCGCTGTAAGTGCTGCAAATGCCTGTTGGTGTAACACACCAGGAAAGCACAGCAATACGGGCTAACTTCAGGTGTATAATGTGCAGGAGGCACACTCCAATTTTTTGGTGATCATATCGTCCTCATCTTTCTTAATATTGGAATCTTGTACCTGCAACCACTAGGAAAAAATACCAGAAGAGCTGAATGCGTTGGCTGCCTGACAACTCTCAAGCACCTTTTGCTCAGCCGACCTCAATTTCCTTTCCCTTTGTTTGACTAGGATTTTGATCCACTTGGTGGTACAAAATTCTGAGATCATTTGCCATTCTTTGGTTAGGTCCTCATCTAAAAAATGGCATTGTTTTTTGATGTGGAAGCCTCTGGGAGTAATACCTAATTCAAGATATTTCTGCAGGAAAGCAAGATCCCACCATTGAGCATTCTCATACTGCTTTGCATCTTGCAGTCTGAGAAAAGCCTTTCTCATCTGGATTTCAAAAGCCTCAGAATGTGGGGGCATATTGTTCAATGAGGGGGAAGTGTTGATAATATCATGATTAACATCAGAAAAACTACTTAAGTCAATGTTATCAAAGATGGACTGTAACCTATTAGACCTATCTGTCGCCATAGTGAAAAATATACACACAAACGCACAAAACACTGAAACACACAAAAAACAAAAAGATAAAACAAACAAACAACAAACACCTGGACGGTAGGGGAAGAGGGGGGAGGGGGGAGGGAAAGGGAAGGGAGGGGAGGGGAGAAAAGAGCGGGGAGGAAAAAAAGGGGGGGTCGAAGGGGGGTGGAGGGGGGAAAGGGAGATTTGCAATTAGCAGTAAATATATACAATCATAAAAAATTTTATTTATGAAATACGTAATAATTGATAAACGTTCAATCTGGTCTGAACTAATACCACAATTTAGTAAAGTGTGCAAATGCAATGCAAGTATGGTCACGCTACAGTCAGTGAGCTGCTCAGGAAGGAATCCAACAAATAAACATAAACAAAAAAGTCCTGTAAGCGCTGCAAACTTCCAATATAGCGTGAAATAGTCCAACCTGTAAGGGTTAAAGAGGGCCAGTACCAGTGCAGCTGCAAACCACTGGAAAGGTGGATAGATAGACACAAAAAAAACACAAGAGCAGCGCTCGATGGATACGGCATAAAACGTTATAGTCTTGTATGTGGTAAAAATACATAAATATAGCACATAATGATAAACACTGGAAATGCACACAATTGGCAATGATGTGGTATAATAAAAAGCAGCAATAGTACCACTGTAGAGTCAAGAATTGAAGGTGTTAACATCAATCCAAGTTTAGTATGGGTCCCCAGGGAGAACCTGTCAATCCAACAAGGTAACCACCAATGATAGGAAAAGAAAAGAAAAAGGGGATGAGACATATATATAGAGAGCGAATGGTGCTGCGCACCCCGGTAAATGAGGAAATGGGAATGCCCTCCAGTGGGGTTTTCTAGGCAGCAAAAATATACAAAGGTATGATAAAATTTTTAATTGTTTGTAACCTTGTGCACATATGCAATAAATATGTTTTATCATACCTTTGTATATTTTTGCTGCCTAGAAAACCCCACTGGGGGGCATTCCCTTTTCCACCACCAATGATAGGTGGAATGGAGGAATGCGGTGTACTGGCTAGTGTACCTGTTGTGATGTCACAGCTAAAGAACAGAATTCTATGCAATTAGGGATGTGGTGACTGATAACAATTATAATTCTGCAATTGTTGGTTTTCTTTTTCTCCAGCTAAAGAACAGGGGTGTAGAGCGTGATGCTGAAACCCGAGGCTGGCAGGGATCACTTCAGATGGCAAGCAGTAGGCTTGTGCAATTCGTTTCGTAACGAATCAAAATTCGTCCGAATTTAGCAACTTTCGGACATTCGGAAGCATTCGAATTTCCGAACAGAGCAATTACGAATAAAACCGAATCCGAAATAAATTATACCGCAAAATAGCGAATGCCCGAAGGTCTTCGGCATAATTCGTTATGAAAAAAGTTACGAATGTACGAATCCATTCGAAGCACAATAACACTCACTCTGCTCTCTGCTTCTCCCTCACCATGCTGAACTCCCTCTCAAAATGGTGTACAGGGGCGGAGGCTATAGCCGCATGAAAAAACGAAAGTAAAATACGAGATTTCAAATCCATTCGAAGCACAATAACACTCACTCTGCTCTGCTCTCTGCTTCTCCCTCACCGTGCTGAACCCTCTCAAAATGGTGTACAGGGGCGGAGCCTATAGCCGCATGTAAAAAACGAAAGTAAAATACGAGATTTCGAATCGTTACAAATAACCGCTATGTATTTAGAAAAGTACAAATCCATTCGAAGCACATTAGGCATAATAGGCAGCGTCGTTGTGAGAGAGACACGGAAAATTACGAATCAACGAACCCAAAAAAAGTTACGAAAGTAGGAGTTGTGTCCAGAATCAACGAAAAACAACGTACTCTACCGAAAGTACGAATTATAAAGCAACAAAAAATTCAACGAAAAATGTCGCTTGCAAAAATACGAATGAGTCCGAACACGAAAAATCCCGTCTAGCAAAATTACGAATGATTACGAATCAACAGGACCGGAAAGAAACGAACCGAAACGGAACAAATTTTTCCGTTGTGCACAAGTCTAGCAAGCAGGCAACTACTCCAGAGTGCCGACCTGTGTGGGGACCAGTGGATAGAGCCGCATATGTGCAGGGAACTACGTGGCTGTAGATGGATGAAGATGGATGAAGGCTCTGCAGGAACACAAGGAAAGGCAACCAACCAATTGGAAGCCGGGCGCTCTCGGATGACGTCAGCGCCAGCCAATGCAGACGGAGAGCTGTAAACAGCAAATGGGGACCCAGGCACACCAGTGAAGCATCAGTGGTGGCATAAATGTAATCACTGGAGATGAAATACAGGATACAGTGGCAGTTATGCAGCTATGCAGCTATGCGAGGAGCCGTGACTGACATGTTTCGCGTTACTACGCTTTATCAAAGTCACGGAAAGACTCATGCAGAAGAAATTCGAGGAAAAGGGGTACCCCCGTGATCTGGTGGAACAAGCATTTCTTTTGAATATTGACAAACAAACAAAGAAAAAAAGACGGACACAAAGAAAAAGACAACAGGGAGAATATGACTAGGTTTACATCAACGTTCAACACCAAATATAGGGCTATTTCCAAAATTATCAACAAGCATTTTAATATCCTGAAATTAGACCAATTTTTAGCACCACTGCTCCCCTCCAAACCTCAAGTTACTTTTAGAAGATACCATTCGTAATACCATTGCCCCAAGCAAGTTGACTAATCCCAATAACAAAAAACCGATGGATATTCAGGCCTATTTTGATAATAGAACCGGTATCTTTCGGTGTTGTAAAAGAGGGTGCCTGACGTGCCAATCAATTACTAATGGACGTCCAGAAATTGTCACTTCCAAGGGTGCTAGCTTTAAGATAAAACAGTTTCTCACCTGCTCAAATTAGTATATTATTTATGTTCTGCGTTGCCCATGCAAACTCCTGTATGTAGGGCATACAATCCGCACTCTCCGTGTGAGGGTGGGTGAGCACCGCAGACTCATCAAAAAAGGTTGTGACAAACACAGTGTCCCACGCCATTTCCTCCAGGCACACAAGAAAGATTTCAGGGTACTGGAGGTCATGGCAATTGAGGCTATACCCAAAGGGACACTAACAGACAATGAAAGGTTATCTCTCCTATATAGGAGAGAAACCTTTTGGATCTACCAGTTCGGTTCACTCTCACCTGGGGGTATGAACGAGGAATTGGATATTCTGAGCATCGTCTGACTACTCAGCGGCAGTTCATAATGGCGGCTTTCCCCATCCTCCTAATGCTCAATCAATTTTTAGTATTATTCATCATCATAATTTTATTATGTGTTATTACTATATGGCGCCTCTTTCCCTTTCTACTTTTTTTTAAATAATTTTTTAATAATATTTTTAATATTACTCATATGGTCATTACGCAATGTTATCATATTTATACAATTATTTTAGTAATGTGTGTATATGTGTACATGCGTATATATGTGTACATGTGCGCACATGTGTATGTGTATTTTTATATATATTTTTCTATATATATATATATATATATATATATATATATATACAAAACTTCGGGTTGGTTACTTCCCTTTCTTTTTGGAAAAGAGTGGAGAGCCGTCAGGGTGGACTCCCAAATTCCACCATCAATGATAAACGAAAATAAGAGGGACGCTGACTCCAGTTGTATTTCAACAAGTTCTTCTTTATTGGTCGATCATATGCAGACAAGGCATTAAGTAAATGGCAGCCACTGTACAGTTCCGAGCATCCCTGCTCTTCGTCAGGCTATCAGGCTAGATGTGAAAATACAATCCAGAAAGGATTTCAATTTATCCCCACCCTGCGGGCGTCAACCCACAGGTGTGTCCCATCTCTCCAGACCAAGCAAACAATCCAATAGAAGTTCTAAAAACCTCATTAACCCCATATGAGCAACCGAACAAAGAAGTTGTATACATGAATTTCTTTTCCTGCATTTAAACCAACAATCTATGTTACAATGCAACATCGATAATGAAAAATAAAAAATAAAGAATAGAAAATGAATAAACTTCCAGAATTAATTCTTATTTACTCCGTGCAACAAATGCACAAAATAATATACAGTGTGAATCTATTACTTCAAAAAATAAGTCAACAACCCATCACTGAATTACAGGCATACCCCACTTTTAAGTACACAATGGGACCAGAGCATGTATGTAAAACGAAAAGGTACTTAAAGTGAAACAATACCTTTTTTCACTTCTAGGGTATAGTGGGGGGTCAAGGGCTGTAGTGGGGGTGTCAGGAGCTGTAGTTGAGGTCTCAGGGGCTGTAGTGGGGGTGTCAGGGGCACACTGGAACAGGGCGGGCTATGCTCTCGGAGCTTCAGCTCCTTCTACTGCGGCTGCAAAATGTTTGTACAGTACTTGTGAGGCACTTTACATACATCCGCGGGTATGTCCTTACTCGCGAGTGTATGTAAAGTGAGTGTACTTAAAGCGGGGTATGCCTGTATCTCTTAATCATAACAAAAAAAACTTCCAATCTCCTTGTAACAGAAGTGAAATATTCCTCAAACAAAGGGATGATTTCCTTGATTTCTTTTCCAATCCAAACCAGATTAGATTTAATCATCATCTGTAAAAAAAGATATATATACATCTATATATGTATACATAAATAGAAGAAAATCTAAAATCCAAGATCATCAACATCATGTTACAAAAATAAATATAGGTCATAGTCCCTGTTCATCCCATTCGGATGCAGAGACTGTAGCCTATTAATCCACCAGACCTCCCGTTGCTTTAGTCGTAATATCCGATCACCCCCCCCCCCGTTTATCTCGTGGGATTTCTTCCAAGATCATAAACCTTAAATCAGAGTCTCGGTGTCCCCTCTCCAAAAAGTGTTTGGAGACAGGCAACCCAGGTTGTTTATGCCTTATGGTGCTTCGATGTTGTGCAATTCTGTCCTTAATTTTCTGAGTGGTCTCCCCAACATAGATCATATTGCATGGACAAATCAGAATGTATATAACATATGAAGACTGACAAGTGAGGAAATTATTTATCATAATTCTATCCCTATTAATCGGATTAATAAAGTGATTACCGTATTTTTCCGTGTATAAGACACCCCCATGTATAAGACGCCCCCCACTTTTCCTACCCAAAATCAAGAAATCAATGTTTTAAACATAGGTAAAACAGAACACATTTTTATTTAGTAATGTTTACATACCAGTATATTATGCAGAATATCACTTTATTCAACCTCTGTTGCATCAATGTTCTCTTCTTCATCACTAGTTCCAGACAGAATTTCTTCAACTTCTTTTGCATCACTGCTGTCTTCTGAATCACTGTTTATATATGTGAGATCATCCTCAGTTCCGTCCATGGCATTGCTGATTCCACATTTCTTGAAGGACTTCACAATCACCTCTTGTTTGACGCCATGCCATGAGTTTAGGACCCAATTGCAGACCTCAGTAATGGTTGGTTTTTTCACTCTTCCTGCCGGTGTCAAGTTATCACCTGCTTTTTGCATCCATCTACTCCATTCTTCTCTCATCAGGACCTTAAATGGCTTATTTATTGAAACATCTAGTGGCTGTAGCTGCCCTGTAAGGCCACCAGGAATAACTGCTAGGTATGTTCGCAAATCCGATGCAGCCCTTTTAGTCTTTTCTGTTAAATGTGCTCGGAATTGATCATAGACAAGCAGAGCTGGCTTCTTTAAGAGCCCTCCAGGTCTTCTGGACCAAACCTTTGCAAACCAAATGGCCATAATGTCTTCATTCATCCATCCCTTCTCTTGAACTTGCACAATAATGCCAGGTGGTATGGTCTCTTTAGGAAAGGTTTTCCTCTTAAAAATAAGCATAGGAGGCAGTTTAGTACCATCTGCACAGCATGCAAGCACAGCAGTATAGTGTGTCTTTTCATGGCCACTTGTTTTGATTGTCACTGTTTTTATTCCTTTCACATCAACAGTTCTGTTGGAAGGCACATCAAAATTGAGAGGGACCTCATTCATGTTTGCAATCTGACTTGGTTCAAAATCATATTTTTTCCTAAGTTGTATGACATAGGAGTGAAACTGTTGGATTTTATCCTCATAAACTGGTGGCATTTTCTGAGCTAACTTTGTTCGTGTTCTCATGGCCAACCCTTCTCTCCTCATGAAATTGAAGCACCATTTTGCCTTTCCTGTAAAATCAACAATGTTCATTTCGCTTGCAAACATTCTTGCCTGACATTGAATAAGCTTGGTTGACACACATAAGCCACTCTGGCGCTGCTCCAAAATCCAAGTCTTAAGCCTCTGCTCCAAATTTGGCCATTTTGCTGGTTTTCCTCTTAGGGCCTTCTTCTTTTTTGGCATCTTAAGGAGTTGTTCTTCCTGTTTTCTCCACTGTCTGATCATACTCTCAGTGGGGGGAGGTCCAAACTGTCTCTCTGCAGCTCTATTTCCATGCTCTTTCGCATAGCTGACAACATTCAGTTTGAATTTTGCAGAATAAGACAATCGCTTACCGGTACTTTTATTATTCTGTGACATCTTGGGCTCAATATGCTCCGGTCCCTGATCTGCGCACTCTCCACGTCCAATAGGATCGCATCTGCACACTATCCACACTCTCCACCTCCTCCTCCAACTCCAGCTGACGTCACTAACACAAAGCTCGTGATTGGAGGAAGCCATTCGACGGCCGTTCGACGACCTATGACCCGCTACGCACCCGCGCGTCTCTCTCCAAGGCTGACTGACCGTGTATAAGACGCTGCTTGATTTTCCGTCGAATTATTTTAGCAAAAAGTAGCGTCTTATACACGGAAAAATACGGTACCCTTAGCCATAAGACTACATTGAATACAATTTAAACACGGATAACATCCTTTCCTTTTCTTTCCCAAGAAAATGGTCCTTACTTCCTGTTCTCTGGATTTGTATTCAGATTTTACTAAGGAATCGCGCAAAGTTTTATTCCTTCTATAGGCTTTAATGGGAGTCTGCTGGAAGACCTCAATCTGCGGGTATGCACGCCTCAAAAGGGGCCAGTGGTTTTTGATTATTTTAGATATATGATTACTATAACTGTGAAACTGCATGGAGAAGGGTAATCGTACCAATGGTGTTTTATTACGAAATATCTTTTTCTTCTCATTAAGTTGTATTTTATTTAATTCCTGAAGAATTATTTTTTTGGGATACCCCCGTTCGCAAAGTTTAGAGCACATCTCCTCAATTCTTGTCTCCTTAACATTCTCCTTACTAACTATGCGTTTTACTCGTAACAGCTGACTTTTAATAATGGATCTAAATACATGAGGGGGATGAAAACTATCAAACAATAAGTGAGTAAGTTACTTCCATTAAAATGGAAGCCAGTGGATCTACTTTCTCGTTTACTCAGGAGGAAGCCACGCACATCATGTCCCAAATCTCTGGATCGAGAAATTTTCTAATTGGGAATTCACCGACGCATAATACCAGAACATGGGAAAAATTACATAAGAAACATACATCATTGGAATTACATGGACTTACTCTTGCCGAATACCATCGGGTACAGAGAATCCCTCGAGGCCTTCGGGTAAGATTGACCCCTACACTATTCAGTGATAATGAGGAATACAAGGCTACTTTTATGCAGATTCTCAACAAATGTTCCTTTGATCTAATGACACTAACTATTTCATATATTCATAAAGAACTGGCTATTGTATCGGAGCAACTCTCTAAAGTGGAGCATGATTTAAAAACCTCAGTTTCTTCGGAAGAATTCGTCAAACTAAAAGAATCAGTCGAGGGGATTGTGAATAAACATCGAGCTGATCTTGAGATAAGAAAGCGCAATAAATTTGATCGAGATGTTGAAGATTACGAGAGGAATCAAGTATATCGTTGGCCGTGCCAGTACAACAGACGTGGTCGTCCCGACTATGGTGGAACCCGTAGAGATGGATCCGACAATTCCTCTGCCAACACTGACACGGATTCTTCATCCACTTTTTTAACACAAGGCCGGAGAGGAGGACACTCGCGGATGGAGACGCGATCCTGGACCAACAGGGACAAGACGCCCGGATCGGACCGATATCGCCCTTCTCGGGGGTATCGGGGTCGAGCTCGCCAGACTTAATTCACAACATCTCCCGGCATGTTCTATCCCCGGAGGAGGTAAGACTGATTAACCGAGGTTTATCTTTTTGCCCTAAGAGCCATTTGAATGTATTTAAACTTGATCAGGACTTGTATGGATTATTCTGCAACATTAGATGGAGGGTTCATTTTACACACAAACCGTTTATTGAGGAGGATCCCACCAATGATGCACTTAATTGCAAATCTTTAGGTTTGTGGGTTAAAACCAAATCGGTGCCACCCACCACATATGCCCCGGTTGAAACATTCGTACAGACGGTGACCCAGGAAATCAAACAACTGGTATCTCATATAGATTACAGGGATCATATCCCCAATAATCTATCTCATAAAGAGAGGATTGCTCTTAAAAATCTCAGCCGTAGGAATGATGTGATATTTAAACCAGCAGATAAAGGGGGCAAAGTGGTGGTGATGGATCCCCAACTATATGAGGAGGAGATCCTTCGCCAGTTGGGAGATACATCTGTGTACAAAAAAGTATCCTTGGATCCCACCTGGCAAATAAGAAAACAGTTGGAAAACATCTTGAAGCCAGCACTAAAAGATGGGGTGATCACCCATGACCTTTTTGAATTTCTTTTACGTGCCCATACACGTATCCCGGTTTTATATATTTTGCCTAAAATTCATAAAGACAGTTGTTCTCCACCAGGTCGTCCGATAGTATCGGGACGGGACTAAATTTTTGTTCCCATTGCTCAATTTTTGGATTTTTTTTTATTCCCCACTTGTTAAGGAGACGAGATCGTACATTAGGGATACTGATGACTTTTTGCAAAAAATTTAAAAACATCGCACATGTAAAGGGGATGAAATTTTAGTTACATGGGATGTTACGAGTTTATATACATCCATTCCCCACCAAGCGGGCATTCATGCAGCTATTAATTTAATTAGGAACAGTCATCAGTATTCGTAATCGCAGATCTCACTCTTTGAGAAATTATTTCAGTTGTTGTTGTGTAACAATTATTTTTTGTTCAAAGATCATTTCTACATACAATTAATGGGAGTTGCGATGGGTTCTAATGTCACACCGCCATATGCATGCACATTCATGGATGAATTTGAACGTAAACATATTTTTTCCAATGATTTATTTGAGAAACATTGCATTACATGGTGGCGCTTCATCGATGACGTGTTTGCAATCTGGCGAGGTGACATGCAATCACTAAATATGTTTGACACTTTGTTGAGCAATTTTGATCTTGACATAAAATTTCAAATTAATATTGGGGGTATATCAGTTCCCTTTTTGGATACTAGGATATATCTTGAACAGGGTTGTTTAGAATCAGATTTGTACACTAAACCAACTGATAGGAATCAACTATTATTGTTTGATAGTTTTTATCCCCCTCATGTATTTAGATCCATTATTAAAAGTCAGCTGTTACGAGTAAAACGCATAGTAAGGAGAATGTTAAGGAGACAAGAATTGAGGAGATGTGCTCTAAACTTTGCGAACGGGGGTATCCCAAAAAAATAATTCTTCAGGAATTAAATAAAATACAACTTAATGAGAAGAAAAAGATATTTCGTAATAAAACACCATTGGTACGATTACCCTTCTCCATGCAGTTTCACAGTTATAGTAATCATATATCTAAAATAATCAATAAACACTGGCCCCTTTTGAGGCGTGCATACCCGCAGATTGAGGTCTTCCAGCAGACTCCCATTAAAGCCTATAGAAGGAATAAAACTTTGCGCGATTCCTTAGTAAAATCTGAATACAAATCCAGAGAACAGGAAGTAAGGACCACTTTCTTGGGAAAGAAAAGGAAAGGATGTTATCCGTGTTTAAATTGTATTCAATGTAGTCTTATGGCTAAGGGTAATCACTTTATTAATCCGATTAATAGGGATAGACTTATGATAAATAATTTCCTCACTTGTCAGTCTTCATATGTTATATACATTCTGATTTGTCCATGCAATATGATCTATGTTGGGGAGACCACTCAGAAAATTAAGGACAGAATTGCACAACATCGAAGCACCATAAGGCATAAACAACCTGGGTTGCCTGTCTCCAAACACTTTTTGGAGAGGGGACACCGAGACTCTGATTTAAGGTTTATGATCTTGGAAGAAATCCCACGAGATAAACGGGGGGTGATCGGATATTACGACTAAAGCAACGGGAGGTCTGGTGGATTAATAGGCTACAGTCTCTGCATCCGAACGGGATGAACAGGGACTATGACCTATATTTATTTTTGTAACATGATGTTGATGATCTTGGATTTTAGATTTTCTTCTATTTATGTATACATATATAGATGTATATATATCTTTTTTACAGATGATGATTAAATCTAATCTGGTTTGGATCGGAAAAGAAATCAAGGAAATCATCCCTTTGTTTGAGGAATATTTCACTTCTGTTACAAGGAGATTGGAAGTTTTTTTTGTTATGATTAAGAGATAATTCAGTGATGGGTTGTTGACTTATTTTTTGAAGTAATAGATTCACACTATATATTATTTTGTGCATTTGTTGCACGGAGTAAATAAGAATTAATTCTGGAAGTTTATTCATTTTCTATTCTTTATTTTTTATTTTTCATTATCGATGTTGCATTGTAACATAGATTGTTGGTTTAAATGCAGGAAAAGAAATTCATGTATACAACTTTTTTGTTCGGTTGCTCATATGGGGTTAATGAGGTTTTTAGAACTTCTATTGGATTGTTTGCTTGGTCTGGAGAGATGGGACACACCTGTGGGTTGACGCCCGCAGGGTGGGGATAAATTGAAATCCTTTCTGGATTGTATTTTCACATCTAGCCTGATAGCCTGACAAAGAGCAGAGATGCTCGGAACTGTACAGTGGCTGCCATTTACTTAATGCCTTGTCTGCATATGATCGACCAATAAAGAAGAACTTGTTGAAATACAACTGGAGTCAGCGTCCCTCTTATTTTCGTTTATCATTGATGGTGGAATTTGGGAGTCCACCCTGACGGCTCTCCACTCTTTTCCAAAAAGAAAGGGAAGTAACCAACCCGAAGTTTTGTATATCAGCTCCTTGTGAGTAAGTTACTTCCATTGAAATGGAAGCCAGTGGATCTACTTTCTCGTTTACTCAGGAGGAAGCCACGCACATCATGTCCCAAATCTCTGGATCGAGAAATTTTCTAATTGGGAATTCACCGACGCATAATACCAGAACATGGGAAAAATTACATAAGAAACATACATCATTGGAATTACATGGACTTACTCTTGCCGAATACCATCGGGTACAGAGAATCCCTCGAGGCCTTCGGGTAAGATTGACCCCTTCACAATTCAGTGATAATGAGGAATACAAGGCTAGTTTTATGCAGATTCTCAACAAATGTTCCTTTGATCAAATGACACTAACTATTTCATATATTCATAAAGAACTGGCTATTGTATCGGAGCAACTCTCTAAAGTGGAGCATGATTTAAAAACCTCAGTTTCTTCGGAAGAGTTCGTCAAACTAAAAGAATCAGTCGAGGGGATTGTGAATAAACATCGAGCTGATCTTGAGATAAGAAAGCACAATAAATTTGATCGAGATGTTGAAGATTACGAGAGGAATCAAGTATATCGTTGGCCGCGCCAGTACAACAGACGTGGTCGTCCCGACTATGGTGGAACCCGTAGAGATGGATCCGACAATTCCTCTGCCAACACTGACACGGATTCTTCATCCACTTTTTTAACACAAGGCCGGAGAGGAGGACACTCGCGGATGGAGACGCGATCCTGGACCAACAGGGACAAGACGCCCGGATCGGACCGATATCGCCCTTCTCGGGGGTATCGGGGTCGAGCTCGCCAGACTTAATTCACAACATCTCCCGGCATGTTCTATCCCCGGAGGAGGTAAGACTGATTAACCGAGGTTTATCTTTTTGCCCTAAGAGCCATTTGAATGTATTTAAACTTGATCAGGACTTGTATGGATTATTCTGCAACATTAGATGGAGGGTTCATTTTACACACAAACCGTTTATTGAGGAGGATCCCACCAATGATGCACTTAATTGCAAATCTTTAGGTTTGTGGGTTAAAACCAAATCGGTGCCACCCACCACATATGCCCCGGTTGAAACATTCGTACAGACGGTGACCCAGGAAATTAAACAACTGGTATCTCATATAGATTACAGGGATCATATCCCCAATAATCTATCTCATAAAGAGAGGATTGCTCTTAAAAATCTCAGCCGTAGGAATGATGTGATATTTAAACCAGCAGATAAAGGGGGCAAAGTGGTGGTGATGGATCCCCAACTATATGAGGAGGAGATCCTTCGCCAGTTGGGAGATACATCTGTGTACAAAAAAGTATCCTTGGATCCCACCTGGCAAATAAGAAAACAGTTGGAAAACATCTTGAAGCCAGCACTAAAAGATGGGGTGATCACCCATGACCTTTTTGAATTTCTTTTACGTGCCCATACACGTATCCCGGTTTTATATATTTTGCCTAAAATTCATAAAGACAGTTGTTCTCCACCAGGTCGTCCGATAGTATCGGGACGGGACTAAATTTTTGTTCCCATTGCTCAATTTTTGGATTTTTTTTTATTCCCCACTTGTTAAGGAGACGAGATCGTACATTAGGGATACTGATGACTTTTTGCAAAAAATTTAAAAACATCGCACATGTAAAGGGGATGAAATTTTAGTTACATGGGATGTTACGAGTTTATATACATCCATTCCCCACCAAGCGGGCATTCATGCAGCTATTAATTTAATTAGGAACAGTCATCAGTATTCGTAATCGCAGATCTCACTCTTTGAGAAATTATTTCAGTTGTTGTTGTGTAACAATTATTTTTTGTTCAAAGATCATTTCTACATACAATTAATGGGAGTTGCGATGGGTTCTAATGTCACACCGCCATATGCATGCACATTCATGGATGAATTTGAACGTAAACATATTTTTTCCAATGATTTATTTGAGAAACATTGCATTACATGGTGGCGCTTCATCGATGACGTTTTTGCAATCTGGCGAGGTGACATGCAATCACTAAATATGTTTGACACTTTGTTGAGCAATTTTGATCCTGAGATAAAATTTCAAATTAATATTGGGGGTATATCAGTTCCCTTTTTGGATACTAGGATATATCGTGAACAGGGTTGTTTAGAATCAGATTTGTACACTAAACCAACTGATAGGAATCAACTATTATTGTTTGATAGTTTTCATCCCCCTCATGTATTTAGATCCATTATTAAAAGTCAGCTGTTACGAGTAAAACGCATAGTTAGTAAGAAGAATGTTAAGGAGACAAGAATTGAGGAGATGTGCTCTAAACTTTGCGAACGAGGGTATCCCAAAAAAATAATTCTTCAGGAATTAAATAAAATACAACTTAATGAGAAGAAAAATATATTTCGTAATAAAACACCATTGGTACGATTACCCTTCTCCATGCAGTTTCACAGTTATAGTAATCATATATCTAAAATAATCAATAAACACTGGCCCCTTTTGAGGCGTGCATACCCGCAGATTGAGGTCTTCCAGCAGACTCCCATTAAAGCCTATAGAAGGAATAAAACTTTGCGCGATTCCTTAGTAAAATCTGAATACAAATCCAGAGAACAGGAAGTAAGGACCACTTTCTTGGGAAAGAAAAGGAAAGGATGTTATCCGTGTTTAAATTGTATTCAATGTAGTCTTATGGCTAAGGGTACCGTATTTTTCCGTGTATAAAACGCTACTTTTTGCTAAAATAATTCAACGGAAAATCAAGCAGCGTCTTATACACGGTCAGTCAGCCTTGGAGAGAGACGCGCGGGTGCGTAGCGGGTCATAGGTCGTCGAACGGCTTCCTCCAATCACGAGCTTTGTGTTAGTGACGTCAGCTGGAGTTGGAGGAGGAGGTGGAGAGTGTGGATAGTGTGCAGATGCGATCCTATTGGACGTGGAGAGTGCGCAGATCATTGACCGGAGCATATTGAGCCCAAGATGTCACAGAATAATAAAAGTACCGGTAAGCGATTGTCTTATTCTGCAAAATTCAAACTGAATGTTGTCAGCTATGCGAAAGAGCATGGAAATAGAGCTGCAGAGAGACAGTTTGGACCTCCCCCCACTGAGAGTATGATCAGACAGTGGAGAAAACAGGAAGAACAACTCCTTAAGATGCCAAAAAAGAAGAAGGCCCTAAGAGGAAAACCAGCAAAATGGCCAAATTTGGAGCAGAGGCTTAAGACTTGGATTTTGGAGCAGCGCCAGAGTGGCTTATGTGTGTCAACCAAGCTTATTCAATGTCAGGCAAGAATGTTTGCAAGCGAAATGAACATTGTTGATTTTACAGGAAAGGCAAAATGGTGCTTCAATTTCATGAGGAGAGAAGGGTTGGCCATGAGAACACGAACAAAGTTAGCTCAGAAAATGCCACCAGTTTATGAGGATAAAATCCAACAGTTTCACTCCTATGTCATACAACTTAGGAAAAAATATGATTTTGAACCAAGTCAGATTGCAAACATGAATGAGGTCCCTCTCAATTTTGATGTGCCTTCCAACAGAACTGTTGATGTGAAAGGAATAAAAACAGTGGCAATCAAAACAAGTGGCCATGAAAAGACACACTATACTGCTGTGCTTGCATGCTGTGCAGATGGTACTAAACTGCCTCCTATGCTTATTTTTAAGAGGAAAACCTTTCCTAAAGAGACCATACCACCTGGCATTATTGTGCAAGTTCAAGAGAAGGGATGGATGAATGAAGACATTATGGCCATTTGGTTTGCAAAGGTTTGGTCCAGAAGACCTGGAGGGCTCTTAAAGAAGCCAGCTCTGCTTGTCTATGATCAATTCCGAGCACATTTAACAGAAAAGACTAAAAGGGTTGCATCGGATTTGCGAACATACCTAGCAGTTATTCCTGGTGGCCTTACAGGGCAGCTACAGCCACTAGATGTTTCAATAAATAAGCCATTTAAGGTCCTGATGAGAGAAGAATGGAGTAGATGGATGCAAAAAGCAGGTGATAACTTGACACCGGCAGGAAGAGTGAAAAAACCAACCATTACTGAGGTCTGCAATTGGGTCCTAAACTCATGGCATGGCGTCAAACAAGAGGTGATTGTGAAGTCCTTCAAGAAATGTGGAATCAGCAATGCCATGGACGGAACTGAGGATGATCTCACATATATAAACAGTGATTCAGAAGACAGCAGTGATGCAAAAGAAGTTGAAGAAATTCTGTCTGGAACTAGTGATGAAGAAGAGAACATTGATGCAACAGAGGCTGAATAAAGTGATATTCTGCATAATATACTGGTATGTAAACATTACTAAATAAAAATGTGTTCTGTTTTACCTATGTTTAAAACATTGATTTCTTGATTTTGGGTAGGAAAAGTGGGGGGCGTCTTATACATGGGGGTGTCTTATACACGGAAAAATACGGTAATCACTTTATTAATCCGATTAATAGGGATATAATTATGATAAATAATTTCCTCACTTGTCAGTCTTCATATGTTATATACATTCTGATTTGTCCATGCAATATGATCTATGTTGGGGAGACCACTCAGAAAATTAAGGACAGAATTGCACAACATCGAAGCACCATAAGGCATAAACAACCTGGGTTACCTGTCTCCAAACACTTTTTGGAGAGGGGACACCGAGACTCTGATTTAAGGTTTATGATCTTGGAAGAAATCCCACGAGATAAACGGGGGGGGGGGGGGGGTGATTGGATATTACGACTAAAGCAACGGGAGGTCTGGTGGATTAATAGGCTACAGTCTCTGCATCCGAATGGGATGAACAGGGACTATGACCTATATTTATTTTTGTAACATGATGTTGATGATCTTGGATTTTAGATTTTCTTCTATTTATGTATACATATATAGATGTATATATATCTTTTTTACAGATGATGATTAAATCTAATCTGGTTTGGATTGGAAAAGAAATCAAGGAAATCATCCCTTTGTTTGAGGAATATTTCACTTCTGTTACAAGGAGATTGGAAGTTTTTTTTGTTATGATTAAGAGATACAGGCATACCCCGCTTTAAGTACACTCACTTTACATACACTCGCGAGTAAGGACATACCCGCGGATGTATGTAAAGTGCCTCACAAGTACTGTACAAACATTTTGCAGCCGCAGTAGAAGGAGCTGAAGCTCCGAGAGCATAGCCCGCCCTGTTCCAGTGTGCCCCTGACACCCCCACTACAGCCCCTGAGACCTCAACTACAGCTCCTGACACCCCCACTACAGCCCTTGACCCCCCACTATACCCTAGAAGTGAAAAAAGGTATTGTTTCACTTTAAGTACCTTTTCGTTTTACATACATGCTCTGGTCCCATTGTGTACTTAAAAGTGGGGTATGCCTGTAATTCAGTGATGGGTTGTTGACTTATTTTTTGAAGTAATAGATTCACACTATATATTATTTTGTGCATTTGTTGCACGGAGTAAATAAGAATTAATTCTGGAAGTTTATTCATTTTCTATTCTTTATTTTTTATTTTTCATTATCGATGTTGCATTGTAACATAGATTGTTGGTTTAAATGCAGGAAAAGAAATTCATGTATACAACTTCTTTGTTCGGTTGCTCATATGGGGTTAATGAGGTTTTTAGAACTTCTATTGGATTGTTTGCTTGGTCTGGAGAGATGGGACACACCTGTGGGTTGACGCCCGCAGGGTGGGGATAAATTGAAATCCTTTCTGGATTGTATTTTCACATCTAGCCTGATAGCCTGACGAAGAGCAGGGATGCTTGGAACTGTACAGTGGCTGCCATTTACTTAATGCCTTGTCTGCATATGATCGACCAATAAAGAAGAACTTGTTGAAATACAACTGGAGTCAGCGTCCCTCTTATTTTCGTTTATCATTGATGGTGGAATTTGGGAGTCCACCCTGACGGCTCTCCACTCTTTTCCAAAAAGAAAGGGAAGTAACCAACCCGAAGTTTTGTATATCAGCTCCTTGTGAGTAAGTTACTTCCATTGAAATGGAAGCCAGTGGATCTACTTTCTCGTTTACTCAGGAGGAAGCCACGCACATCATGTCCCAAATCTCTGGATCGAGAAATTTTCTAATTGGGAATTCACCGACGCATAATACCAGAACATGGGAAAAATTACATAAGAAACATACATCATTGGAATTACATGGACTTACTCTTGCCGAATACCATCGGGTACAGAGAATCCCTCGAGGCCTTCGGGTAAGATTGACCCCTACACTATTCAGTGATAATGAGGAATACAAGGCTACTTTTATGCAGATTCTCAACAAATGTTCCTTTGATCTAATGACACTAACTATTTCATATATTCATAAAGAACTGGCTATTGTATCGGAGCAACTCTCTAAAGTGGAGCATGATTTAAAAACCTCAGTTTCTTCGGAAGAATTCGTCAAACTAAAAGAATCAGTCGAGGGGATTGTGAATAAAC